>OW119925.1:70734894-71359894 GCA_933210815.1 Meta bourneti
TATGAGGGTTGGTGGATAGGTAGTTGAATTTATTTCGCAATGGAGCACCACAACGGGCTATTGGCGACGGTCCGGGATCAATCCAGAAGAGGAAGTTCCTCGTAATTTTGAACCCCGGTCAGATGACGAAGTTAAGAGGGGATGCTTACAAATTATTTACGATTTTGCAAATAAGAGAAACTGTTTCAAAACTTCCTGTACAAACTTTAAGGGGTGGTAAAGAACACAAAATTAAACCATATTCACATGAAATGAATGTTCGTAAGCACCCCCTCTCATGTGTTAGAGGGTGCACTGGGGTGCAGAAATGAGAGATAGCAAGTATTTGACCAACATTTTACCAGCCCTAATTTGACAGTTTGACAAGTAGTTATACACTTATAGTTTAACAGTAGGTTCTCGAAGCTGCCACCACCAACAGTAATGACGATTGACAGCGTCGATGCAGTATTGACGTACAAACTGACTAGCTGCCGAAAATCGCCCTCTAACAAATCCAGATGCGGACGTACATCACTATATGAATAGGTTTTATTCTGTGCTTCCTACCTTTCTTTAATCCTCTAAGCGTCACGAGATTTCCGAATAGCGTAGTAATGCTTTTTTCAAAGAACACACACGATGACTAAATATTTACATCGATTGGGTGAACAAATTCTAGGAAAAATTATGTTGGTCAAGAAAATCCAAACTTGTTAGAAGTCATGCAGAGAAAACTGCAGTACAGGTTGTAGAACGAACATATGATTGCGAAACCTACAGTTTGTAGTGGAAGTTTGAAACAGACATAGACAAAGATAATGTTTTTCAATACGATACGAGGTGTTGTCCTCGGATCTTTGAATGATTCCTGACCGTCTCCAATACCCCACTGTGTTTCTCCAGTGCGTCGTAAATTCAACTACCTACCAACCAATGCGTACATACAAAGAATAGAATTTCCTCCAGTCTTGAACCTCTTAACGACTTAATGACGCAGATACGTTGCCACTGCTACAGGAAATCCATGTACAAATTTAAAATAAAAAAGAAGGGGAAGCCCCAAAGTAATGGTCTTGCTCTGTTTCAGAAGCAAGTGTCAAATAACAGCCCGAATGGGTCCACCCATTTGACTACATCGTTCACTGTTGCCACGGCGAGGCCCAAAAAAAAAACGAAAAACTGAAGATCGTTTGCTACCTCGTTACCCCACCTCCTTCTTCCTGTCGAGACGATATTTTGATCGCGTGAAATGACCCTGTCCGGGACATCTTCAACGTATCTGGACCGTGTTCGATTCCATGTCGTTTGTGTACTCGAACGACCTCTTTTTATTTGTTCGCTGCGTTTATTTTGTTCTGCATTTGGGAGCTCAGACGATCGCCATAAATCTTTTCTTACGAGAATTCTCTCCCGAAAACTGCTTGGATTTAAATTTGGTAAAGCAGAATGAATCATCTGCGAGGCATTTTCTGTCAAGTTAGAAGAGTTGCGGATTAGCAACCAGAGGGTTGCGCGTTCGAAACTCTCGATCCAACAAAAAGCAGTCTGGTACGTGGGGGCTGTTGCACGTTAAATCAATCTGTCGTAGCCTCAAATGTCCTCACATAGGAGCAGTGTGGAAGTTTGAAGAGTGGGATACCAACTCAGATTCGAACGTCATCTGATCGTTGTTCAAAATTATGAAGTGCCCTTGATCTTTCCCTTCGGGATTGATCCCGGGATGTCGCCAATATCCCGTTGTACTGCTCCACTGCGACGATAATTCAACTACCTACCTACCTGTCAAGCTAAATGTAGGTGGCGGTAGAATTTCTGCTGTGGAGTGTTAGCTGTACATATTCTGTATCGAGTTTTGTAATAAAATAGACAGAGAAGGTGGGCGGTTGGTAGGGTTTGTTGAAGTAACGTCACACTGGGACAACACAATGCGCGCTATTGGTGACGGTCCGGATTCAATCCCTAAGGGAAAGATCCAAGGACAACAAACCGCAATTTTGAACAACAATCAGATGACGAGGCTACATCACGACAACGTGAGGACATGAGACCACGTCAGATTTAACGAGCACCAGCCCCCTCGTACACTTCGATCTTTGGTTGGATCGAGTTTTGAACTCTTATCCCTCCACTTCCTAATCCGAGACTCTACCAACTTGGCTGCCGCGACCCAAGCATGTAGTTTGGGCCACTGTCGTAAGATCTCAGAGGGGTAAGTCACGTGGGTTTGGTAATCAACTTGGGTCGATTGGTTATCGAAGCGCAAAAGAATGTTTTTAATCACGCTGAATAATTACTTTAACCAATCAATAATTGACACACATTAGGATTCATGCTTTTTCCCAGAACCACTTGACAGATCTTGAAACCGAGCGGCCCGAAGAAATAGCATGGAGCTGCGCGTACAAACTCCCTCTATCATCCAACTTCTAATGAAATATAATACTGAGCATGTAGGCGCAGCTTTATGGTTTCTCTTCCGGGCGCTCGGTTTGAAGATCTGTAACTTGGTTGTGGGAAAAAGCATGAATCCTAAATTATTGATTGGTTAAAGTGATTATCCACTATGATCAAAACAACTAGTCTGCGCTTCGATAACCAATTGGCTAAGTCGATGCGTAAGCCCATGTTATTTACCCTTCAGAGATCTTATCACAGCGACTCCCTCATATGCTATTCCGAATTTGACATCACTTGACTTGGAGATTATCTTCATACTTTAGAGAGTTGTTCAGGAATGGAGTGAATATTTCGGACCCACACAACTGGAGACACTTGAAACGATCCTTTTACCTTCTAATTTTACTTGTGAACGATAAAAGCAAAACAACGATTGTTGTTCAGTGTTTGCAAGGATGACAGAAAGCAATTTATTAATAATAAATAATTGAAGATAAATAACATTTGTTTTGAAAAATTGTTTTATTTCACTGCATAAACGAAGCAAGTAAATAGCTTCTGCCATAGAGGCTGAGTGCTGCGGTAGCCCAGTTGGAAAAGCAACGGATTAGCAACCGGAGGGTTGCGAGTTTGAAACTCGGTCCAGCCAAAGACCGTCGGTTACACGGGGATTGATGCATGTTAAATCTGGCGTGGCCTCAAATATCCTCACGTTGGAGTGGTGTGAAAGTTTGGAGAGTGGGGTGCCAGCTCAGGTATTGACATCATCATCTGACCGTGGTTCAAAATTACGAGGCGTTCTCCTTGGATTTTTTCCCCTTCGGGATTGATCCCGGACTGTCGCCAATAGCCCGTTGTGTTGCTTCAGTGCGACGTTAATTAACTACCTTCCTACCATAGAGGCTGAAAATGCAAAACGAATTCAAGGCTTCTGTGAATTTCAAAAGTAATTTGTATCAGCTTCTAAACTTGGTGAAAAAAGTGTAAAAAGAACCTTTAGAATAAATAACTAATGTCAAAGTTGAGTTGTTTTTAATATAGTGAAAATAATCATATAACTAAAATAATATAAATAATCGTATAATAATAATAATATAACAAAATACCGATAATGTGTGATTGTCGATAACATAATAGTTTCTCATAATCATCATTGTGACGTAAATAAGTCTTTAAAATCAGAATACTTCTGGGGCCATGCATGAAAAGTCGAGCGTTACAAAAAAGCGTTACAACTGTTTTGTCTTATGGTTTCAGAACTAGAAGTATCTAGAAGATAAATATAACGTCGTGTAGACAAAGGATGTCCATATGTGACATAGCCTTCGGACCGAGTTTTCAGGCGCACTGAGCGCTAGAAGGGAGTTCGCAATATGTCGAAATTCTACGGTGCTAGGCGAGCTTTAGGCTAGTGTAACTTTGGGATGCGTGAGGACTCCTGTAAGTGGTGTCATTTAAAAACTACCAAACACCGCTACAATTAATATTGAACAACAATCGTGCACGAAGAGAACTTGGTGATAATTGAGTAGAATTTAAATAAATATAAAATTTCATAGGATTTTAGAACTAGAAGAAACATCCACAGAAAATAAATATTGCGTCGCGTACTAATACCGAATTACGTTACACACACACACAATCACAGGCCTATAATCAATAAATTTATCCTTCAGTGTTAATATCAACTGCACTTTAATCTCTCGTCCCCCCCCCCAAAACTGTAAATTAATTATTATAAACAATCTTTCAAACTTCCTGTTTGCTTAATTCATTCCACAATTCAACATCAGGTCCGAGTATTCACGTCAAAAGTACGGTTCTTTAATTGCATGAGATCAAGCATAACGTGGTTTGAAGAAATCGGTAACAAAATTGGATTTCTTTCTTGTAAGTTCAACTTTCCGTTGCATAACGAACAAAACCAGCATAAAAGATTGTATGAAGCCTTATCTGGAAGTACGCAAAAGAGTGCCATATAATTTTTGCCGGGAAAAATACGTTCGTTTTTTATTTTATTATACTGTTATCCTTCTCGAAGGATGAATCTTTGACAACCACCCAGACGAAATGAATATAAACACTTAAGAGATTGAGGAATTAATATTAGCTCAGGCAAGCACCTAAGTGATGGTTAGGCTTAAGAGTTGAAGAGAAAGTGCCTCAGGGACTAGTGAGATAAATAAATGCGATTAGGCACAAAAAGAAAGTTGCACAAGGAAAGGAAAGAATGTCTTTCTCCTGGGGATGAGATGATTTAAGCATCGCGTCAGACATCTACGTCACAGTAATAAAGATATTCAGACATGCTTATAGAATATTCTCAGACTAGAATGACGTGTCTACGCTGACAGCGATCAACGAAGATGTCAATCGCATTTACGTGAGGGTATTCTTCATATTCAGCAGTCAGTTTAGCTTCATATTGATATGAAAATTTAAAAAGTAATGAAACCAGATCGACATATTTTGAAGTTCGATAGTTTTAAATATCTGAAGAGCATGAAGAAGAGAATGTTTTATTACGACTTGTGATAGTTATCAACTGATGCGAGAGATAACTAAGGCTATAAAGATGCAGGTTATGATTTTCATACTATTGACTCACCTACTTATTTCAAAATAGGCAGTAAATGTTTTTGTTTCAACGTTTCTAATGGAGCGCGTCATTTGCAGTGTTTTAAAAAGCACAGAGAAATTGTCATACTTTTGATGAATACCGTATTTAAATGAAAGGCTTGTTTCGTTTATTGTATCATGTTGATTTAACCCACCTGGTGGTTTGTGTTCCAAACGTACTCATGTTCTGCTCACAAGCAGGCGAATGTTTTTTAACACACTCGAGATCAGCTCATGAGCAAATTAATGAGTTCTGAACGCACTACCGATGAGCTCTCGAGCTGACTAATGTGTTCTGAACGCAATAGTGATCAGCTCACAATCAAACTAATGTGTTTTGAACGTGCTCGTGATCAACTCGAGCAGACTAATGTGTTCTGAATGCACTCGTGATTATCTCACGAGTACTAATGTGTTCTGAACGTACTTGTGTCAGCTCACGAGCAGACAAATGTGTTCTGAACGCACTCGTGATCATCTCATGAGCACTAATGTGTTCTGAGCGTACTTGTAATCAGCTCGCGAGCAGACTAATGTGTTCTGAATACACTCGTGATCATCTCATGAGCACTAATGTGTTCTGAACGTACTTGTGATCAGCTCGCGAGCAGACTAATGTGTTCTGAATGCACTCGTGATCATCTCATGAGCACTAATGTGTTCTGAACGTACTTGTGATCAGCTCGCGAGCAGACTAATGTGTTCTGAATGCACTCGTGATCATCTCATGAGCACTAATGTGTTCTGAACGTACTTGTGATCAGCTCGCGAGCAGACTAATGTGTTCTGAATGCACTCGTGATCATCTCATGAGCACTAATGTGTTCTGAACGTACTTGTGATCAGCTCGCGAGCAGACAAATGTGTTCTGAATGCACTCGTGATCATCTCATGAGCACTAATGTGTTCTGAACGTACTTGTGATCAGCTCGCGAGCAGACTAATGTGTTCTGAATGCACTCGTGATCATCTCATGAGCACTAATGTGTTCTGAGCGTACTTGTAACCAGCTCGCGAGCAGACTAATGTGTTCTGAATGCACTCGTGATCATCTCATGAGCACTAATGTGTTCTGAACGTACTTGTGATCAGCTCGCGAGCAGACTAATGTGTTCTGAATGCACTCGTGATCATCTCATGAGCACTAATGTGTTCTGAACGTACTTGTGATCAGCTCGCGAGCAGACTAATGTGTTCTGAATGCACTCGTGATCATCTCATGAGCACTAATGTGTTCTGAGCGTACTTGTAATCAGCTCGCGAGCAGACTAATGTGTTCTGAATGCACTCGTGATCATCTCATGAGCACTAATGTGTTCTGAACGTACTTGTGATCAGCTCGCGAGCAGACTAATGTGTTCTGAATGCACTCGTGATCATCTCATGAGCACTAATGTGTTCTGAACGTACTTGTGATCAGCTCGCGAGCAGACTAATGTGTTCTGAATGCACTCGTGATCATCTCATGAGCACTAATGTGTTCTGAACGTACTTGTGATCAGCTCGCGAGCAGACAAATGTGTTCTGAATGCACTCGTGATCATCTCATGAGCAATACTGTGTTCTGAACGTACTCGTGATCAGTTCGCGAGCAGACTAATGTGTTCTGAAGGCAATAGTGATGAGCTCACAAACAGACTAATGTGTTTTGAAACGTGCTCGTGATCACTTCATGAGCAGACAAATATGTTCTGAACACACTGGTGATCATCTCACGAGCAGACAAATGTGTTCTGAACGCACTCGTGATCATCTCACGAGCACTAATGTGTTCTGAAACTTATCTCAGTAATGTAGATAAGTTTACTCGTGATCAGCTCGCGAGCAGACTAATGTGCTCTGAACGCACTCGTGATCAGTTCCAGCAGATGAATGTTTTGAACATACTCGTGATCAGTTCACGAGTAAACTTATCTACGTTTCTGTAGTATGTAGAAAAGGGAAGTGAAAGATTCCAGGCTACACTAGGAAACACCTCCTTTAGCCGTCCACGATCCTACTGCGAAATCCTTTGTTAGATCAGAAATTACTGACAAACAAGTTGTTTCCTAGGCTATTCGTAGGGCGCTCATACTATAGAATTTGTTTATATTCGTCGAACCCATGCGAATGATTCACGGAAACTTTTTAATGGAAATTTAGTTCCCAAAGAAAGATTTCAAATGTGTAAAATTGCTGTCCTATCTAAATTTAGTTAAAAAACTGATAATTTATGGAAATGGTAAAAATCCTGAATGATGAAGGAAGGTAAAAAGTAATGAATTTAGAGGTTGACCCAAGTCCGATAAAATTGACGATGAGGTATTGAACCACTGACAGGATATTTTGATGGAAATATCTGAAAATCTTGCATCCCCTCTTCATTTCTCTTTCAAAAAGGGATTGAAACTGTCTCGGACGTGTGAGGACAGTGATTACACATACAGAACTCATTAGCGAACTCAGTCCACTTGAATGGGGGTCAAAAAATGTGTCAGGAACACAAACGAGCTGCCATTAAATGGCGATTACCAGACGCTCCTTCAGCGTGTGAATGTCGACGAAATCAAGCGCGTGCGAAAGGGAAATAAAACAAAACCCCATCGCCATTGTTCAACGGTGTGTCAAACTGTAACCGAAAAATCATTAGGTTTTTATTCCGGACTCGGTTTCGAACGGTGGGCGGGCTCGACCCCCGTCTCCTCCAGACACACCTGTGGATGGGAAGAGAAAGAAAGAGTTGCTGAACAAATAAAGCAGCAGTAAAGAGCCCCATCGTGGAACCTTCATTAGACCGAAAGCGCTAAGGTGACCCAAAAAACGAAACTGTGTTTTCACCGTGGCTAATGGCACGGCACATCCTGTGAGGTGTGAGTGTGACTTGGGGACGCGATCTGAGAGATGGGCTATCAGAGGAAGCCATCCATGAATCCGACGACAGGGACATCTAATGAACGATGCATAAATTAATCCGCTCGCGGAGTCGTATTTCGGTGTCCTGTGTCATTGTTTACGACATTCCTCTGTCACGAGGGGTGAGGTGTGTAGCTCGAAGCTTGAGGAAATCATGTTTTGCATATTTTCCTCTGGCGGACCTGAGCTTGAAGATGGCTTATCTCCAAACATGCTACACTTGTTGTTCCAATCTATTCGTTCACTCATCTGTGACTATGGAATTTGAATGTCAGGGAATGCCTATTAAATATAATCGAATATTATTATGCACGTGCAATCCTCGCTTAACAACCAAGTTCCGTTCTTAAGTCATTAAGCGAATTGGTCTATAAGCGAAAAGATTAATAGCGAATAGGTTAAGTTAGGTAGATAATTAACTTCGCACTGGAACGGGCTATTGGCGACTGTTCGAGATGAAGGGAAAGATCCAGGCACAACGCCTCTTCATTTTGAACCGCGGTCGAATGATAACACCTAGCGGGCACACCACTTTCCAAACTTCCACACTACGACTACGTGTATATTTGAATAAAGGAAAGGTTTTCACACACACAAACCGGCATTGACGGTATCGATAACTAGCCCTCCTAGTGGTTGTCTCGACGGGGTATCTCGTCTTTAGCAAAACTGACCACATCTTGATGGACGAGACATCTCGTCATTGGAAAAACTAACCTGATCTTGATCTCGTCATCGTCAAAAAAAGGCAATATCTTCATTCGGAAATTCAATCGGCATTCTTGATGACGATGTATCTCGTCAATCAAAATTAGTCAGATCTTGATGGACGAGATATCTCGTCGAAACCACTTGGAGCACTAGTTTGTTGTAGGGGACTATTCAGAACTTAGGCACTGTTGATCTCTATGACAGGAAAGTTTGGTGCAAGGTGGAAATAACATGTAATAAGAACATTCCGGCATCCGATTTGTTGAGTTCAACGCAGGCTACATTTGCCAATGTTGGCAGCCTAACCAGTCTACGTTAGAAACACTCAGTTTTATTACATTGTATATGGGGCCGGCGATTTACTGGCTCCAGAATTGCTGGTGTGTGTGAAAACGGCCTAAGAATGGAGATTCCACGAACTGGAGAGCTGGTCGTAAGTCCAAGCGGTCGTTAAGCACTTAGATCGTTAAGTGAGGAGTATCTGAAGTGTCTTCTCGAGAAAAGTGACGCAACTCAAAATAAAGATTTTACTTTTTCAATTAAAAATTAATTCCATCAAAACTCGAAGGTAGATAGGTAGGTGAATTAACGTCGCACTGGAGCAAAACAATAAGAAAGATCGATGACAACACCTCGTAATTTTGAACCACGGTCAGATGATGAGGTCACACCTGAGCTTCAAAACTCGAAAGAAACCGTGGAAATTGAATCAGTTGTTTGGATTTTTATGGCACAGAGGCCAGATCTTTTCCGTCAATAAGTAAATGGAGATACACACATAAGGAAAGTTTTCATAATATACATACATAAGGAAAGCGCAGCCTACAGATGAAAATTAAATCAGGTAGGTAGTGGAATTTACGTCGCACTGAGCAATAAAATGGGCTATTTTCGACGGTCCTGGATCAGTCTTGAAGAGAAAGATCCGTGGACAACACCTCGGACACCCACTCTTTAAATTCCACACCACGCCAGAAAATGAAATCATGAAATAGGTAAAACATTTTTAACGCAGATATGAGGGAATTCTACAAATTTCAAATTCAAAAGTAAAATACGCTTAATTCATTCTCTTGACTCGTATAAAATTTTCATTTTAGTATTTTCTTGAAAAGAGACGATATATGAATATTCTGAATTTCTATTTTTCTGTAGTTGTAAGCCCCTTTCTTTTATATAAATATGATCTTAACTTGCTGTAAATATTAATAGCCCCATTACACATCCTCAGTTTTCTTGGTCTGAAAGGAGAAATTACTACTCCTATACTTTTCTGGTTGGGTCACATCTTCTGTATCACTTGACTAATGTCTACACACACATTGAGTCTACACTAAAAATTAAATGAATTCATGTAACCACCAATAACACGGCGAAAGTTTATTTAAAGCGTAAGACCACATACATAGTAAAAAGGGAAATTTTTCTTCAATTATTGCCGTAGAAATTTAAATTTGTATACTTTGGCCGCATGAAACGAATTATGAATTAAAATCAAAATAGTGTATAATAAGAAGGCACGCATTGGAATAACTCCCGTAGTTCCAAAGGGAAATTCCCGTATTTTTGGTGCAGGATTTCTAAGAACGTTAGGTTTTACTTTTGTGTTGTTTGTTTTTCTCTTTCTAGTCGTATTATTGTGTTTTAGTCTTTATTTTTCTTCACTTTTTTGGTTTTGTAATTTGTGATGGTTGCTACAAACGTTTAAGTAGAACAAAGACGATTTTTGCGTAATATAATTGAATTTTGTGATTGAGAAGTAGAAAATGATGACGTCCTAATTTCTGTTGCTCCAATGCGAAACGCACAAGTCAATATTCCAAAGTGTCATCGAAAATTATGTCAACTATGTTTTTTATTTGATAGAAAGACCACCATAACTTGTCACCTCTATTTTACCATTGAACTCATTCAGTTAGTGCATGAGCTCTAATGTTGATAATCAAGACTAAAGCAATTGGACAATAGACGTGAATGTATCATTACCTATGCAGGAATAGTGCTACATATGTATTAACCCTATTTCCTTTATGGTGTTCCTCTATCATGTTGATTCCCAGTTATCCTACACATTTTCTTAACATTTAATGAATCCCGGTCTGAAAAATATAGGGCACAAAATTTTCTGTACTTAGGCAAAATTTATTTATTTCTGCCATTAGTTAAACTATAGGTTATCCCTTAGAAGTGGTGGCACAAGGCATGCTTCCTCTTCTTATCCAAG
The DNA here is from genome assembly GCA_933210815.1 of Meta bourneti. NCBI lineage: Eukaryota > Metazoa > Arthropoda > Arachnida > Araneae > Tetragnathidae > Meta > Meta bourneti. The sequence continues at coordinate 70,745,720 of OW119925.1, forward strand.
CCGGTAACATTCACCAGTAACAATAATTTTTACTTTCTTCCCCACTATGGTTGAGTTCAGAGTTTAGTGAAAAGTTCATTTCAAGTTTTTATCCTAAACAAAGTGATAAAAGGTAAGCGCCTCAAAAGGGAGGACGAGAAAGAATTTCTGGGAATTGTAAAGTAACAAACCACAAATGAACACAATAATTCCCAAACTTTAACAATCCTTCAGAGAAACAACTATCATCTAGGCATTGCTTTAATAAACGCTGGGAAACACACATAATAGGAATTGATCCAAAGATCAAAATCGGTTTCCGTTGATGGCGGTGAAAAGATTTTCAAAACCCAATCGCTGCTGATTTCTGTGAACCCCAACTACAAACCAAAGGGAAGAGATAACAAGACAGCGTTATTATCTGCACGTGCACCGGCGTTGAGAACGAAGCGACAGAACCCGAGCACGTCCCCGAGTGTTCATTTATCACATCAATCACAAAACCGAACTCTCTTAACGAGAGAGACACAATCGGCCTTTTGATTCGGTCAACTCAAATTTATTCCTTCACTTGCGCGTGAAAAGAAAAGAACACGGAACTTTTGACCGGCCGCTCAACCCTCTTCCCTTCAATTCAGTTATTCTGTTACATTTCATTCAATTATTTCGTGTACGATGTCCTTGGATCGAGAGATGCGTTGATTCCCTCACCACATGGCGTTATCTGATTCCATGTATACACCATTATGACGTAAGAATGGGAACTTTTGTTTTGTTTCACTGAAAGGGCGACAGATTCCCACTGATTCTTGGATTGTTCTTAGAAGCAAGAATATTAAAATGATGTCACGTTATTACAGCCTTCTGTCTTCTCTCTCTCTGTAATAGTCTTTTTTATTTCCAATATAGACAGAAAAGAAATGCATTATAAGGTACATGTTCTTAAGCATTACTCACAGAAATGCAAGAATAACCACACAATCATACAAGGGACAGACAATTTATTTAACAAGAGGGAGAAAACATTCCTCTGGGTTTCTTGATTGAAAAACTCATCGACCAATCACTTTAAAACTTCCAGGGATAGTGAGGCGTTTAGTGTCTCACTTCTCCTGAAAACGGTCCCACCTCCCTGAATATGTTCTGAGTATATTAAGGCTAAATTATGCAAATATTCTTTGATATTCTGATGTCAAGGAATCATCTCCAGATGGACCTTGGGATAAAGTGCGCCCCATTTCTAAAATGCATGTTCAAAATACATTAATATATGGTGATACGTCTTCGCCCCTTAATTGTTTTTCAGAAAATATTTTTTTTATCTTAGTGTCCTTTAAAGGACTAATAGATTTCTCTGAATTTTGATCTGCAGATTTGGGCGCATAACTGACGATTGTGCCATTAAAAATCAACTATTTTTTAAAGTCGTGCTTTAAAAAGTTAACTATTTTTAAAGGCCCGACTACTGACCTCTTTGACCTTCGGAACTACAAGGGGGCTTATAGTCAGCCTCATGGGATTTGACAGTCGAGTCACGTGGTTTTGAACGAGTCTATTAGTTAAGTTATTAGGAGACTGGTGGTAACGTAAACAAATCGATCGCTTCCACAACTGGTATTTTTAACGTAGATGCTGGAGACATGTTTATCGTTCGGTGCCAAAAGCAACAGCAGAGATAATGAATTGTCGAGGATGAAACCAGCCACGATGATTGCCATTCATACATTGCGTATGGCAGCCAGCTTTCTCCTAACAAGTTTTCACACCTTTTCAAAAATCGCCTGACGCAATCGCCTTCTCATCGGAGCCGCACTAGCATCAGTAAGTTGTCGTTATTCTTAGGGACAATCGCCAGCATCCATGCGCTTGTAAACCGAGATTCGAACCCAGGATCGACTGGGTTGCAGGAAAACGTTCAGTGTGAACAGACTAGATGGGAAGTGAAGATTTTACTTCCGCTACCAAAGTGCTCTCGTATTGATGCCAATCGGGGTTACCTTTAAATGCTCTTTATCGCTATTTTGGCGAATAATCTAATTGGCATTGACCAATCAACTATCATGTATCCATTCGGAATTCATTCTTAGGTAGGTAGGCATTTAATTAACGTCACTCTGGAGCAACACAATGGGTTACTGGCGACGGTTCGGGATCAAACCCGAATCGAAAGATCCGAGAACAATACCATGTAATTTTGAACCACGTTCAGATAACGATTTATTCTTAGGAATTTTTATTGGCGAAATGCTAAAATCGTATTTGAAAAACAAGTCAATTGGCGTCAAGTTCAGAATACGCATAGGAAACACATTTCGCCGAGGAAACACTACCGCCGCCTGCCATTTAGCTTGACATAAAATGCCTCTCATATCAGAGGCCGGCTAAAATTAACTATTTCATATCTTTAAACTAGCACACAGCTGCTTTGACCTAACACGGCATAATAATAAACTCTTTCAGAGATATGCCGATCACAGACTCGGAATCTGGTCAAGCTTCATTTAGAAGTCGTTATCGTTTTAAACAACATGACCTTCTAGAGTTAACTTCAAATAGAGCTAGACTTATTTAACGAAAGATTTCCCGTGTTTAGATGGAACAGGTATTTGTTTACATTCTAGCAGTCGAGTCACCACAGGGAAATTCTTTCGATCGCCCAAGCGCACTTCCCAATAACCCTCATATCGGGCTGCCCTCCCCTCCCTGCTTCCTTCTTCACTTCTGTTCTTTTTTTTAAAGACGGATGTTATGGTATCGTGCCCTAAACAGAGCATCAACCGTGGTCTCCGAAGTTCAACCACCTACAAATCTCCTTCGTGTTTGTCGACGATGAATTTGTTTTGGCTGATGGCAGCCTTCGTCATCCAGTTGGAAGCCTCTTCCGTCCGCTCGTGATTGCTGAATGAAGGCTGGCAACAGTAGCTGCCTACAGTCTTTAGAATGCAATCAGGAGTCGGTTGGATTCTATTACTGTTTTCGGTTTGGGCACTTGGTTTCGAACACGAACCGTAACATGGCCGACTTTTTCGACATAATGGGCTGCTTGTGAGGTGGAAAGAAGGGTCGATTGGTTTTTTCATAATGGGCTGTTGAAAATGGTGGAAAATTGATTGTGAAATGATACCGAAACGTTCCATGAAGCAGTTTATAATGAATAACATAATGCAGTAATTTATGGTACTTTTTGTTAATTTAATTAATTATATTTCAGAGTTATAGTGAGACTTCATTAAGACGAACTCGCTTAACACGAATTACTGGTAATACGAACTAAATTCCAATCTCCATCAAAATGTATGTTCAAATAATGTTAATCATTCGTTTAAGAAATTCGCGTTATACTAAAAAAAATCGCCGGTTAAGACAAAGTTCCTAAACTTTAGGGCATACGAATCGTTTTCAATAGTATTATCAGACACATTACGTGACTCCGATATTGTAGAAGATTTATTTGTGGAAGAGCAAAGAAAGAATGAAATGAAGATTCCGAAGATGTAATAAGTGTACCTTCTTTAAAAGAAGCTACTGCTGGCTTAGAAATTGTTCACCGCTTTCTGTTAGGCAGTAAAAATTAATATGAGCAATTAAACAACATTGACCGCATCAAATATTTTCTTAAAGAATGTATAGGAAAACAAAACACAAAAATCGATAACAATTATTTCAAGACAAAAATTGCGTAATCAGGAAATATCTGTGTTATCGACAATTAGCTGTGTAATCAAGAATTATATGAAAAATCTTTGTGTGAAGAATACCAGTTATCTATGATCCAAGCATTGTACAGCAAGTAATGTAAATACATTAATGCTTTATTTTATTATTGAATAATGCTTTTTTTATGAATTCGGATAACACGAACAAATGGTCAATGCGAATTTTTTTACCGTCCAGTTTTAACGAGGTTTGACTATCTTAAATCAATGCAATTTATGGCGCAAACAAACTTGATACATAACATGAAATCCATAGAAATTGATAGATTGACAGATGTAGGTTGTGTGATGTTAGTATGTTTTAAATATTTTTAATAAAATAACTTTCTAGAGAGAATAAACAAATTCCTAAAAAATAATTTTAGTCACTTCCCCCAAATTTAAAAAACGTCTTTTGTAGGGGTCACTTTAATGTCATCTTTCCTAATTTTGTCATACAGCACAGATGCGATGTATATGAAATGTATTATATGGATCTATATGCGTATATACGATTTGAGTCCAAAGTAAGTTGTGTGCCGCTGTAGCCCAGTTGGAAGAGTAACGGATAAGCAACTGGGGGGTTGCGAATTCGAAATTCGATCTATCCAAACGCCGTCGTGTACACGGGGGTTGTTAAAAAATTATTTTCCTGACACTTAAATGATGCTGGCATTTTTTTACGAACGAGAAAAGTGATTATTCTGATTACTTTTTCGATCTGCAGTTAACTAATTCAGCCCGAGTAAGGTCGTGTAATTCTGCTAGTAATTAATTACTTTATTCCTCTGAGAGTCACGAAAATTCCAAGTAGTGCAGTATTGCTTTTACTCTTCAGCTCATTGATGACTAAGGGTATTTGGGTATTTCAATTAACGTCACACTGGAGCAACACAATGGGCTATTGGTGACGGTCCGGGATCAATCCCAAAGGGAAAGATCCGAGGACAACACCACGTAATTTTGAACCACGGTCAGATGACGAGGCAACACCTGAGCTGGCACCCCACTCTCCAAACTTCCACACCACGCCAACGTGAGGACATTTGAGGCCACGACAGATTTAACGTGCACCAGCCCCCTTTGTACACGACGGTGTTTGGCTGGATTCGAACTCGCAACCCTTCGGTTGCTAGTTCGTTACTCTTCCAACCGGGCCACCGCGGCCCCATTGATGACTAAATAACAACATTTACTGGTTGAAAGAGCCCAAATTCTATTGGTCAAAAAGGTAAAAAACTAGTTAGAAGTTATGCAGGGAAGACTGTAGGTTGCCTAACGTATATATGCGTGTGCGGTCTCAGAGGGTTAATGTAGTCATGTAACTATTCGTATGCTTTGTCTGACCGTTAGACGCACTTGCCAAAACATGTTTGCTATCCTGGCCTGTGTCTTGAAATAACAAAGCATTAACTTATTAAAATAGTAAAGCATTGATGTGTCCACCCAGTCCAATCCTTTTTCCGTTGCTAAAATTCTTTTGCAATATTTGAGCATAAAAATTTCCATTGCAATATTTGAGTCGTATCATTTGCGACTAGGATTACCGGATGTGAAAATGGAAGTTCCTGACAAATTCAATTATAATTCTGAATTTTCAGCGATAGTTCGGACCAATAAAACTCAATTGATGGAATTATTAACAAAAACCTTTATTTTGAAACGGTCAAATAAATATTGTTACGAACAAGAAATCACAATATTGCAAATAAAAATACTTACATAAATATATACAATATATAAATACTTATATAAAAATCTTGATCCTCCAAATGGTTTCGATGAAGTATCTCGTCCATTAAGATTTGACCAATTTTCGTAATGACGAGATATCTCGTCACTGCCGATTTTTTAATGATGAGATGAAGATCTGGTCACACTTCTTTTAGTGGCGAAATAAAACTATAACCTCGTATATACCTCGTTGAGATAACCACCAGGAGGATTAAAATTCTGACTTGGCACAAACAGTTATGCGAACTGCAGTCAATGGCTAACACATTTTAATACACAAAGTGATTCAATATATTGGATTAAATTGATGATTACTGCAAAACCTGGACAATTTACAATGTCCGTTGGAATCAGGGCACTGTAAATTCCGGTCTACTCTTCTGGACATCTGGTAATCCAAGTTGTGACCATCGTGATAAGAATATAGACTTGCTTGTATCAAGAAATTGCACTGAATACAACAGTAATAATAATATGGGTTTGATTAATAACGATGTGTGTGCGCGCGCTTTAGCGTTGCATAGCTCCCAAAACCTTAAAGATAAAAACCAACATTTTTCTGTTGGAATCTTTGACCTCAGAAGTCCAACATTTAGTCATTTCTACCTCCCTCATCGGTATTCCGTATCAGTCCTTCCTGATATAAAATCTACAATCAAACAACACGGTGATGATTCTGCAGCTTTTTATTTGAAATCAAGCTTAACGACAACAGCATACCTTCACGCACGAAGAAGCTTCGTCAAAGGAAAAACCCCACTTGGATAACATTCCCTCTTTAATTCTACATTCTTCGGCCAACAGGTGTCATAAAATTCCCATAACTGCACTCGCCCAATCCCAGATAGTGGTCTTTAGAGAAGAAATAACACCCAGAACGCGCCTTGTGTTTGCAGACAGCGTTGCCATTCTGCAACAGACAAAAGAAAATGAAGAACGCCAACAGAGGAAGAGAAAATTGGCATCGTTTTCAAAATCTTTGTTCCTAGCATTAATAAAAGTCGAAGAACATGAAAAGATTTTGGGCGCGGTAGCGCCTTCTCCTGACGACTTCTTTTGTGTTGCCAAAAGGGAAACTACTTCTCTGTTCTAGTTCGTAATTATGAGCTGTGGAATGGCTCTTCGTGATCGGAATAAGAGGTGCGTCTCTGTTTGGAAGTTTCTATTGTAACAATATGGATTCCCGCCTTTTGTACCGAATTTTAGTTCTAATTTTCATTGATTCCGTCTTGAGTAGAGGGTGTCTGGCTAAATTCCAGCTTACGCATGAAATAATCAATGCAGCAAGTAATTATTGTATGCTGTGGATTCGGGTAATTTTGTTCTTCAATCTTTTGTTCTGTTCTGCTTAGTTAAAGTGTTCTGCCAAATATCAGTTTGTGTGTAAATTTTATGAAAATGAGATTTTGATGGAATAATGGGTTCACGTAAAAAAAGATATCTATTCGTATAATTAATTCCCATGTAAACTACTAAATGAGAGGTGGATTGCTAATTAACGTCCCATTGGAGGAACACAACGGGCCATTGGAGATGGTCCTGGATCAATCCCGAAGGGAAAGATAAAAGGACTACTCCAAATAAATTTTGAACCACGGTCAGATGACAAGGTCAACACTTGAGCTAACTGCTAAATGATGTGGGCCAGTATCAAATTTGAAATCGTGCACTTGGATGTCCAACAACGGTCTATAGGTAAACACCTTTCTCCTACTGCCTGACTCGTACTTGCTTTTTCGAAGAAGGTTACAAAATAACTAAAGCTGGTGCTTGTAGTTAAATTTTTGGTTAGACGCTTCATTTATATTTTTCACACGGCATAAGAGTTGTGAATCAGATTATTTTATTTTACTTGTAGCTTTATTTTAGCATATTCAAATATAAATTCCTCACTTCATTAAAATGGTACATAAAATAAAGATGTTTGAATCCAAACGTATGAATATCTCATGTCGTATTAAAATATTTTAGGAACATTTGGATTAGAATTTAACAGTTTTTGTCCCTTTCTCTATTCAACAATATAAAGGTCCAAATGAAATGAAGAAATGAGCGTCGTAAAATTTCTGTTTAATTGCTAGTATATTTGACAAATTAGTATATTTCCCTTGAACATATTTTTAAAAGAACGAAGAGATAATGCAAAGAGATATTTGTATTTATTGTGAATAAATTCGATGCTGTACTTATTTATCAGACGTTGACATTTTAGAACAAATCATACTTAACTTGTTCTTTTCAACTTCACAAAAGAATTTTTTTGTTTGACAAGTTGTAGACGCATACAAATGCTTATCTAACTTATATTGAAATCTTTGCCCTCTTAAAGGAATTAATGGTAACCGAACGAATTCTATTTGAAATATTTGAATCCATAGTTGATATGAGCAGAAACTCTATAGCTCACTTTTTTGTAACTTCTTTTTGACACTAAAATGCTTGTTTTCATGATGATGAGAAATACACTGTTTTAGTTTAGTATGGACAAAAGTATAATACTATTAAAATGCTTATAATTTTTATTTTTTTACCTAAAAACTAGTAGTCTCCAAACGGCCGTACTGTAAAATTTATTTTCGGCCTGTTAATACTCTAAGACTCTTTTGGTTTATGACATAGAACCTGTTCACATGTTGTTTGAAAGTTAGAGTTTTATAAAGTAAGTCAAAATCAAATCATTTGAAATGTTTGTAGGAACATCAATACTTTTGAAAAGAAACATTTTTCAATAACCAAATGTTTTCAATTGAATGCTATCCAGGTCTTGTTTTAGAAGTCTGGAATAATGTTGAATACCATCAGTCGATATTTGTAACCTCTTAACCGTTAAAGTTTGATTTAAAAATCAAAAATGTTAAATTTTTTACTACACAAAGGAAATGTTTCTTATTATTGAAACACTTCGGGGTCGCATCTTCTTCAGGTGATAAAGTGCTTCCCGAACCCGAGGTACACTAGTTATCTATTCTTTTCCCATAGGGCTTATTGCCTCTGATGAACATGAATGTCGCGAACCCAGGATACCCAAGCTATCTTTCTTATCTCCATGCTTTCTTTTTGGAGAGTAGGGTGCCAGCTCAGGTGTGACCTCGTCATCTAACCATAGTCAAAATTACTTGGTGTTGTCCTCTGATCTTTCCCATCGAGTTTGATCCCGGACCGTCGTCCAATAGCCCATTGTGTTGCTCCAGTGCGACGTTAATTGAATACCCATCTATCTACCATCCTTTCTTTTCACAATTACTTGACATTGTCTTGTGTTTGGCGCAGCTTGGCCAAATATGGTCCTTACGCCATAAAACGCAAAACCAACCAACTTATTGCTGAAAGAATACAAAGCTAGCAACAAAATTATATTTTCGATTAGATACCCAACAAAACGTTTTCGAGTCCATATTTGGAACGATGATGCCGTGAAAGAAACAAGTTTGGGCTCGACGTTTTAGCAAGACTCGGAAATCATCATTATCCCGACACTGTCTCACTTCGATCAAACTGTTACTTCTCAAGAGCCATTACATTTGTCAACATAACCTTGAAGCATTTCCTGAAGCACAATGCAACAACGAAAGCACCTCCGCAAAGGCGTTCCTGCAAAGCTGCCATAATTGACCCTTCCACGCTTCTTGACCATACTTCTATGTGAGACCAGACTCTGGGTGTTCGAGAACTTTCCCAAGGCCATGCGGTCGGTCTGATGGGAAGGCGAGATTCGATACAGTTCCTCTTCCTACCATTCAGAAAGGTAGGAAGGGGCTACAACTTCCTTTGCCTAATATCTATAATTTAGAACTCTTGATCAGAGACGATGGAAGCAACACGTAAGGACATTTTTTCCATGCCCAAGGAACAAGGTCACTCGGCTAATATCTTCGCTGGGCAACACTTGGGGCTCGTGCTAAGACATTGTTCTCGGTAATCCCAGTTCCTGGGATATGCGCCATTTGCCGCAAAGTGATAGTTTCGTAGGATTTCTGTAGTGGTGAAGGTCAGGCTTTTGAATAGCTTATTCATTTTTCTTTGCACGGAAACTGGTTAAGAAAATTATAAGTTTGGCTATGAGCATTCTTGAATCTTAATTGACTTGTGGATTTTTTATCACACTTGCGATGAGAGTTGATGTTTCTTGGAAGTGTATTCTCATTAGTTGGATACGATACTTTGGCACAAAATGTTTGGCCTAATGAATATAACCGAATAAAGTATGTTATTATGTTGAGATAACAAAAGCGGATAATGCTATAGGATTCAAAGTACCAAATATGGCGCAATAACAGCTGAATAAGTAGCAATTTTACAATAGAAAAAAGAGTTCATGTACCATGGTTGGTTGGTTTTGTGGGTTTTGTGGCGTAAGGACCATATTTGGCCAAGCTGCGCCAAACAGGAGGCACACAATGTCAAGTAATTATGAAAAGAAAGGATGGAGAGAAGTAGAGATCGCTTAAGCATCCTGGTGTCTCGACCCTATCTTTACCAGAGGTACTAAACCCCATGGGGTAAGAATAGATCACTAGAGCACCTCAGGTCCGTGAAGCCCGTACACACCGAAAGATGTTCCCCGAGAGGAGCAGACATAAGATTTTTCCTGACTATCACAACTGTCAGGCTAACAGGGAGGCTAGTTCTGACCACATACTGTAGTGTTTCGGGGTGTCATGCAATGGTGTTCGCGATGATCCGACCATGGTTGAATTTTCGTCAATGTGACATTGCTTTGAAATATTCCTCTGGGATTTGTGTTTTCCGACCTTTCTTCAATTAACATAATACTTCAATTTTTACGTTGAATTTTATGTAGAATTCTTATTCTTACATTACTTAGTTCGGATATTTTTTCATTCCACATCACACAGACCATTGAACAACCGGGACTCCAACAATTTTAGTATTCTTAGAATGCCGTGTTTAGAATTTTTTTTATTCTATCCCCGTATCCTCTAGGCCAGTGGTTCTTAATCTTTTTAGTGATTGGGCCCCTTGAAACTTAAAATAAATTATCGCATCCCCTTGAAAAATATGTTTCTATTTCTTTATTTAGGAAACTACTTGTATGGCAAGATAATTTATTTATTGAAAAATGAACATATATTTACATATACATACAAAATAATAACTCAATTTTTAATGGCTATGTTGTTTATTCGTAATAATACTTTTGAAGTGAGGCTCCTTTTTTGAAAGACACACGTAAGTCCTCACTTGCATTTAAGCGATTTCTGGCTTTTGTTTTTATGTGCAAAAAGTTATGAAAATCCTATTTCGCACAGGTAGGTGGTGGCAAATGGAAGGGTCTGCAATGCTGCTTTTGCAGCTGTGTATAAGGTTCTAATTGTGCACACCAGAATTGTTCTAAGTCCAGTTTTTCAAATTCCATTTGAATGCGTGCATTGGCTCGTATTTCAATAAGATCGTCTTTTATTAAATCGTAGTCGTCCATCGAAACTTTTCTTGCACCCCTGGAAAAGCTTTCTCCCACCCCAGGGGTGTACGCAACCCAGGTTAAGAACCACTGTTTTAGGTCATCTGTAGACGAGAAACTTAATAGAAGTCTGTAGTGATTAAATATGATTTAGAAACCTTATCTACAGTACAATTTGCAATTGTATTGTCAGGAATTTTAGAGTAGTTCTTGAGACGGTCTCCAGTCATTCCATCCAGTTGGCAAAAAGAAAAGATAGCTGCTTTTGTAAGTAATCATGTCCGGTGAGAAATCAAAAGCATGAGACTCCTACAGTTCTAAACAATACGGGATACGAGTTTTATTCCTCTATAAAACATTCCAGTTCTCTCCTGTAGAATATAGATTGAATCCTATAGATTGAAAGTATATTACTCCTTATAAATGAGCATATAATCCTCTTGATTTACCGGGAGGCAAAGGAGATTTAGGATGGGGCAATTGTGCTCTAGCATTTGCCAATTGATCAGCTAGTTCATCGCCATATATCATAGTGACTTGGGATCCACTGTAAGACAAATAAGAAAGTAGTTTTCCTTTGTTAATGTGTGCTAATGGACACAGAAAAAAACGATGGTTTTAGGAAATAAAATGCAATACCTTAATGATCTCTCTCGAAAAAGACCTGTACAATCATTCTCAAATACGTTTCTAAGTATTGTTCAATCTGTTTATGTAGTTTGCGGATTCGAGAACAAGGATGGAACAAACTCCTCCAGTTATTCAGAAAACAACTTAGCATTTACGTGAATGTGAACACTTAAGAGGGAGGAAATACAAAATATCACATGAATCTAAGGTTAAGAGGGATACTAGATTTGAATACGACAACAGCAGGATGTACGTTTCTTCGGATTTCTTATAAGTATCTTTTGTTGGAATCTGATCATTTCCAACTTATGCAATTGTTTATGTGGTTGTTTCGATAGTAATTTTTCTTTTATACGTAACTTCTGTTCTATGTAATTTTTTGTGTTTATATATTATGTTCCGTAATTGTACTGTTTTTTATTTTCCAGTTGCATGTTATGTACTTTTGATCCTGTTTCGCTGTCATGTTACTGAAGTAATCTGTTTAGTAGTATAAATAATACGGGGAAAATAATACGGGAGAAACAGTACATTACGAAAATGTGCAACTGATTCTAATGTCGGAAATGAGAGTTTATCTTAATTTACTCATGACATTTTACTTTCCAATTGGAAAACAATTTAAATCGCAGTATATCATAAATTCTTCATTGCATTGACGCATTAATTTTTGAGTTGTTCTTATTGAAAGACCTACCAGCATCCTAGAAGCATTGACTTCTCAGGAATTTCCCAATTTCCTGGGGGACCTGTCTAACTGCAGGGTTGTCAAAGCGGACAGAAAACTTTATTTCTCTACAGCTGAAAAACTAATATTGTGGAATATCGTGTTATCGTGGATATCAAAGTCTAATCGAGGTGGACAATCACCTATTTGATGTCTATTTAGTCTCGCTTACTGTCTATACAGTTATTCAGTCAAAGCATTTTCACCTATGTTATAAAATACTATATGCCTTTGGTATATGTGCAGATCTCGGTTGACTTAAGTGATCAAAGTACCCAAGTGCATCGGATCCAGAATAAGAATATGCAGTAATGATACGATGAACCAATAATTGTTCTGAAGTAACACCCCATATTTTTTCTTTTCTAATCACTCTACAAACAAAAGCATTCAACAAAGAAGGGTACAGACCATGGTTTTCCTTGAAGTTAAATCTCATTGCAGTCAACAAATCTCACTCTTGGATAAATTTTGTAATGCCTTATGATAATATCATTTCAATATTTGACAAATAAAAATCGTTTTCACAAGATGATAACCATAACGGTCCCCTCTTGAGCTCATTCCTGATTGTTGCATTTCTCCGGCTGATCCAGTACCGGCTAGTCAGTCCACCCAGTTTCGATACACAGCATTAAAAAAGTATAGCGGTTGTTGCTTAACCCTCCAAGTGGTTTCGACAAGATATCTCATCCTTTAATGTCTGATCATTGCTAATAACCTCGTCATCGAGGTATTGGTGACTTTTTTATGATGACGAGATCAATATCTGGCCAGTTTTATTAATGACGAGATGCCTCGTCGAGACAACCACCAGAAGAATAAAGCATGTATTTATTGACTCTGAGTAACTTTCCAATTTGGCTCTTACGTCCAAAATAAATATTTGATATTTTAACGATATGGGCAATGAACTTGTGTTGCACAACATCAGCAGAAACTGCGTACTACCAACCGTGAACTACTTAAAAAGCATGACCATGAGAGTTTCCTTTGCGAGATGAATTAGCATAACGGATTCCCCATAGATTAGAAAACATCTTTATAGGTGTTATTTACATCTGAAATATGCAAGCATATTTAGGAGAGCGGTACAAATGTATGGAATGGGGTTCATTGTTTCCCTCTGTAACCTTACAATGATTCAGACACATACCACATTCAGTTCCTAACCTCAAATACAATGACCTCCCTTTCATCACAGTTAGAATGTTTTCTCCAGTCTTTTTTTCTTCGACCAAACTCATCTTAACGAAACAACGCGAACGCTTCATAAATGTTTTCGAGAGCACGCGTAATCTTTTCCAAGAAATGTTCGACATTACCTATGCAAATCTTAACCGGAACGCCCTTCTGTGTCTGGAAGTCGAAGTTCCCGAAATAGAATTTTAACTTTTTGCCATTTTTTTCTTCCCTTTAGTGCAGAACCGTTCGTAGGTTTCCGCTTAGCAAAGAAGTACTTTGTGCCTTACCTGAGCGTTCATAATTTCGTTAAGCATATGTCTTGGATGATGGAAAAAGTGGCTTGTGGCAGGATGATTGATGATGACAATGATTTTGATTCTTTTATTTCTGATACGGAGAGGATCATTTCCATTGTGCAGTCTCAAAAGTTTAAATACATAATGGTATATCCTCTTTCTCTTCACCTTTTAGTATGCACACTGCTTTTAGATGTTTTGCTTTATTTGTTTTATTTTTTACCACAAAGCGATGATCTTGAAATCCTGGACTGTATTCGTATGACGGCAGCTTCATTTGCATAGTATCTTAGAGCTAAGACAACATTTTTATTCCATTCAGTTACCTTTGCCAATTTTGTTAGCAATTTTAAAAATTTCGTTTGAAATTTTTGTTACGGATGTCATCCATTGTTACACACAGTTACTTGTTCAAAATCACCCCAATTTTAACTCATTACTCTTAAACATGTGTTGAGAATCGTAAACATGTGGGTTTGCGTGTGAATATGAAAACGAATATTGATTAAACGAAATAAATTTCACAACTTAATTATAAAAATTTGAACCTTATTAAATTAGCAAACGCCAAAGAAATCAGAAGGAAGTAAAACTAAAGTAGTCTGAAAAAATATATGCATTTGTGACTTTTTTAAGATCTCGTGATCTCGTATAAATTGCCACTACGTACATCTAAAAGAAGTTTAAAAAATGGGAAATTAATTTCGAGCGACAAAATCAGAAAATAGTGTTGTTGCATGTGGTCAAAAACCACCAGGTTTCGTTTCCGTTGATCATACGCTACAAAGTATTGAAATTGAAATTTTCCTGCTTATGAAATCAGTTTTTTTATTATTATGAGAGGCATTTTTTGTCAAACTAAATGTAGATGGTGCTAGCGTTTCTGGGGCAATATATGTTGGCTGTACGTAATCTGAACGTGACGTCAGTTGACTTGTTTTACCGAATACGATTTCAGCACTTCGCCAATGAAAATTCAAAAGAATATATTCCAAATTGATATATGATAGTTGATTGGTCAAAACAAATTACATTAAACATCAAACGCTGCCAAAACTGCGATGAACTACATTTTAAGGTAATCCCGATGTGTATCATGCGAGAGCACTTGAACAGTAGAAGTAAAATCTTCGCAGACTGGTTTATTTGTAACACTGAAGATCTCTTTTACTGTATATATCGATCTTTGTTATAAGAAATATAAAAATGGGCTGGAAATCCTATAACAATCTCCCCGTAACAATAGAGCTGAGATAATTGAAGTGCCAGTGCAATTCAAAAACGCAGCAAATAAAGTAAAAACTAACGCTGGCATCCCACTCTCCAAACTTCCACACCATGCCAACGTGAGGACATTTGAAGTCAAGACAGATTTAACATACACCATCTCCTGCGTACAGTATGGTCTCTGATTGGACCTCGTTTCGAACTAGCAACCGTCCGATTGCTAATCCGTTACTCTTTCAACTGAAAACTTGAACTGTAATCGTAGAATTAGAGAAATAAGAACTAAGAGCGTCTAAGAGAGAAGTAGGTAGGTAGGTATTTAATTAACGTCACACTGGAGCAACGCAACGGGTTATTGGCAACGGCCAGGGATCAACCCCCGAAGGGAGAGATCCGAGGACAACTCCACGTAATTTTGAACCACGATCAGATGACGAGGTCACACCTGAGCTGGCACCCCACTCTCCAAACTTCCACACCATCAATGTTTGTTGAGATACATTTATTTTTGTGTTGATTTTTTTTACCATTTTAAAATGCATTTGTTTATTCATTTTTTAATAAAAGATAGCTCCATTACAGCAATTATTTCGCCACAAGTGGAGAACCACTGGTATAGATTTAGGTAGTTTTGTTTGTTTCTCTTCTGAGAATAGCAAATTGGCAGAGAAGACCGATTGCCGGTAGTTGTATTCCTTCGGTGATTGTTTTCATTGTGAGATGTGTATTGTTTCATTGTTCCATCCGTTTTCGAACATTTTCTTTTTCCCAAATATGTTATATTTGACACATTTTTTTCTATTTTTGATCTGCGATTTTCAACCTTTTTGCCTCATGTCATATAGAAACTAATTATTAAAATTCTACGGCAGACCAAAAAATGTATTGCATTTTTTTACCAATCTGACACAAAAATAGGGATGATTTTGATTGATTTACAAAAAATGGTAATAGTAATTAACTATCCTTTTTGCTGTAAAGTGTAAAGTTAAAAAATCTCTTTTGAAACAATTTATTTATGATACTTTGTAATAAAAAATAGTACTCAAAAGCATTTATACGAGTATTAAATGTAAGAGTATTGAAATTATTCTCGAACGCACTTGCCAAAAGTTCAAAACTAAACCGTTTAAATTAAATAAATATTGCCCAATTTAAATCATTTCACCATCTTTAAGGCATTCTTGCGGCAGATCGGTTGAAAATTACTTGCTTGGATTATTGTGTGGGATAGTTTGAGGAATAAAAAAAATGGGAAAATGCGTGAAAAATATCTATCTAAAACTGAGCCAAAGATATCAGTAATTTTTGATATCATAAGTATCAGTTGAAAAATAACCTTACTGTCTAAAAGGAAAAAATATTTGAGCAATTTATTTTCCCATATGTTTCTTGTGAGAATGTGCAAGCGATCCGAAAATTTGATTTTTATTGCACGCGTTCAAACGATCCGAATATTATTATATTTATTATTCAAGGCAAATGATAATATTGTGAACTGTAACCATGACTGGAATGTGATAAAAAAGGTGGAATTTGGGATTTAGAAAAATGCGAGACGGAATAAAAAAGAAAGTTGTTCGGTGTTCTGTATAATTTTGTATCGTCTTTAGTTTGCTTGATAAATGTTAATTTTTTATAACAAGCATTCGTCTCCATGTATGCAACCAAAAAGCCTATATAAATTATTTAATACACAATCGAACTGATATTCTATCATCCAAAAAGTGAATAGAGTGAGTTTTCCTCTCCGAGGAGAATTAGGCTCGGTCAACGTGCGAAACGTCCCATCTTATTCCCTTATAAAAAACGAATTATTAAGTCAACTCGAGAAAAAACTTGATAATATGAATAAATTAAGAATATTGTTGCTAAAATTGTAAGTGATACGCAAAATGTCGGTTTATTCGAATATAAACAATTTTTAACATCCTTCATTCGAATGAAAATTGTGCTTATGATTATTTTGTTTGCATTATAACTAACTGGCGTCACTTGTTCATGCTCTAAAGTCTTAGGAAAAAAACCGAGGGAATTTGAACTTGTTATCTTATCAGTGTTAAAATGCATTAATCTTATTCCCTGTCAGTGTATTAGTTTGTT
This sequence comes from Meta bourneti, assembly GCA_933210815.1. Classification (NCBI taxonomy): domain Eukaryota; kingdom Metazoa; phylum Arthropoda; class Arachnida; order Araneae; family Tetragnathidae; genus Meta; species Meta bourneti. Next base: position 70,762,718 of record OW119925.1, read on the forward strand.
GAATTTAGTTTTTATTTTTAGATGTATAGCAAGAAAGTAGATTTAGAATCTTCGAAAAGCAGATTAATATTTCTTAAGCTCAGAAATTTTTTCCTAAAAAAATTCCATTTTCGCCGGATGTCGTTGACCGGGCGATACAAAGGACCACTCCCATTTTTTATCCGCGAATGCGAAGTAAAAAATTCCGAAATTCTAATGAAGCGATTTGGCTACAGAGGCCGGTCGTCTGCAACAAAAAGAAGCGGAGCATGCGCAGAAGAGCGTGGCGAGAAAGAGTTGACGGATTACTTAAAAACACTCATCCCTCTATCGTCAAAACGAAAAACAGCTCAACTCGAGAAGGGAGGGGGCTGCTGGAGAGTCACCGACACAAAAGACGCCGAAAGGAAGTGAAACGAAGTGAAGAGAGAAGCGCCTCGGGTGCCGCGAAAAAATGAAACAATAGCGATGTCGAAAGAAAAGATAGGAATTCAGCTAGGATGACTTCTTAATGCTTTGGTTATGAACGATGCTTTCTTTTTGGAAAATAGACGTGAAAATTATACGGACGAGCCGTAGTTACCCCATCTTAAATTCGTTTCATGCCAGAAATAATAGATTAATTAACATGTTTTCGTTCACTTTGTGTACCAGCTTCACTAATTAATGTTTCACCAACTATTCTACTGAATGGAAGTCACAGTTGAATCGTTTGCCACGGTCGGAATTTCATATTTTTCTCTACACTTTTTTAATTTCTATGCATGTAAACAAAACAAAACGAAACTACACCATTCATACAAATAAAGTAATTTCAGACAAACTGAGTTACTCCAGTATTTTTAAATCATAGAAAACACACAAAATATAAAAAAATAGGCTTTTTATGTTTTGACAAAATTAATATCTGAATCTTTTCTAGATGGCCACCTCCCCTTTCTTATACGCAAAAACTCAGAGAGGTCAAGATGAGCCTGAACCATTTCTATTTTTGAGATCCCAAGTAAATGAGAAAATGAAACAAACCAAAGACTGAGTAAATTTGAGGCCTCGCAGATTGGAAGGCCTCAGCCAAATGGCCATGATGACTCCTCTCTCAATGGCCTTATGATAGGCATTTTCTGCCAAGTTAGAGATAGGAGGGGTAGTGTTTATAAAACAGCGATACGGTGATTCCGGTACGTATTCCGAAAGTGACTTCAGTTGCCTTGTTTTTCGAATACTATTTCAGTAGTTTGCTAATAAAAATTTCAAAGAATGAATTCCAAATTGATACATGATATTTTTATTAGTCAACACCATTTAGATTATTCTCCAAATGTTGCCGAAACGTCGATAACTACATTTCAAAGTAGCCTCGTTATGTATCATGCGAGTGCATTTGAACACCAAAAGTAAAATTTTCGCAGACAATCTGGTTCGTTAGATTACTTTCAAAATTCCTCTCATACCCATGTCATTACTAATCTTCCAGGAAAGAATGTCTTAAAATTTTTTGAAGATGGATCGAAAGATAAAACCGCAGTGGAACTAGTAGTCAATGGTTTTGCTTAAAAAATGACTAATAAAGATGATAAAACTGTTCTGTGAGAGAGTTTTTCAGAGCAAACTAACAAACCAGACGGAAAGATATTCAAATGCTCTTAAATGATACATATTGGGATACCTTAGAATGCAATTTATCGCATTTTGGCAACATTTTTCATTTAATCTAACTGGGGCTGACCAATCAATCAATTAGGAATTCATTCTTTGGAATTTTTATTGAAGTGCTGAATTCGAAAAACAAGCCACAAGTGAAGTAATTGACCTTCGAAATGCGTAAAGGATATATGTTCTGCTACAAAATCACTACTATATTCAGCAAGAAAGCATCCTCGCAAATTGATTCCGGACTCTCGCCAATAACCCATTGTGTTGCTCCAGTGCGACGTAAATTCAATTATCTACCTACAATAACGATATCCAATTAACTAATTATCTCTTTTATATTTTTGTGTCTGAATCATTAGATGTTTGTGTGAAATGTCAAATTGTATGATAAATGATGGAAGTATAATATTAAATGTGAACCCCAGAATAGATACGATAAATTTGTATTTGTGAATTCTAATCTGAATTGAAAGCATATTGAAAAACCTAAATCTTTTGAACAGTCCCCAAAAAGTATCTTTCAATCTGCTCTCAAGAATCTGAACCATCATACTGCCCTATTTAATACGAGACTGTTGTGTCGATTCTATTCAAACAATGCCCCAAACTACAAGTTTTTTGTTGTCGATGTCGTTATCCAAAATTATTATTTTATTCCATAACCGAATATAACAGCACGTTTAGAAAACAATAACCTCTCCAATTAATGCAGAAAAGATGAAAAAATTAAGCTTCCGTTTATCAAGTAGCATACACTATGTAGGCCATGGTTATTTATCTACAATCTCCCAGTTTGTTTTTCAGAAGTCGGTGTTCACAACCCCTGATCTTAGAATGTTAATAACGTGAAAACAAGTCCTGTACGCCAGTTTATCAGCCTAATAAAGAAGTGATAAATTAATTGGGAAAAAGCTGCCACACAAACGCACGCGAACTTGAAAGAGAGGGGGAAAAACAGCCCTCTAAAATCGATTTAATTGTGTTCCTGAGGGTCATTCCAAATCGCCAATCGAACAGAATGGAATAATTGAACACGCATCAGAATACCCCTTTAACATGAAATGAAGCGAAAGAAGGGAAAACAACTCGACTGGCTTTCTTCTCTCTCTCTCTCTCTCTGATGACCAGTTCAGAACTTATTACCTAGTGGAACGATTCATTAAAATGGAGCGAATAAAGAGATTGGAAAAGAAGTATGTAATTTTCGCACTCTGGGTAAGAAATCGTGTTTCAAAAGAGCTCTCGTAGAGGTATAATTATTCAATTAGCGATGACCAGGCGATAGGAAGGGGCAGTGAGGAAGGATGCAGATTTCTTGCGGAAGCTCTGGATTCCTTTCTGTCTGCAAGAACTGCGTTGCACAAAGGATGAGTACCTTATTATTCAGAAGCTCGTTAGAGAAAGAGGCGAAAGATTTGCTTATAATCAAAAGGTTAGATGAAGAAGGCGTGAGAAATGTTGCGGAAACGAATTCACCGGGAATATTACTGACTGCGTTGTGGGTTATTGAATGTTTTATTGTTTTCTCGAAAGAAGAGCCTTTCTTTTTTAGTGCTTAATTGGCCTCTGAAACCCATGTTGCAAATTGGCGGTTTGGCGACATTCCCAGTCCGCCAAGAGGGAATGTGCCCGACAGTTGCCAGATTGAGTGCAATTGGGGCTACTTTTTACCTTGACAGGAGTCGAAACTTTTTGTTGGGCACTTGGGAGCATTTTCGGGCAAGGAATATGCAATGTTGAATCATTTTTTTATCGATAACTTCTCAAAGGTGAATTACACAAAACTATTGTACTTAAACATCATGAATATTGCCTTTTACAATTGTTATCAATACACGAATTATACAACAAATCTCTGTTGGGTATATGAAAGTGATTCCCGAAAGCCATATAAAGAAGACATTAGTATCTTTGTGATAGAACATACTTTCTGTTTTATTGCAGAAGTGAAGTTGCTTTGGTTGTTTTACGAAATGCGCTTTGAACATGTCATTTATAGAAGTGATAATAAATTTATGATCTTTTAAAAGTTTTAAAACTAACATAATGGTTAACACTGGTGTTAAAAATTGCTTCTCCTTAAAGACTTGCTCCAATTGTTCCCCCAACAATAATTTATAGTCTATAGTATGGAAATAAACTTCAAATATCATTAAATGGCAATAAATCAAATTATTGGTATTACATTCATTTTTTGATAGTTTGTTCGTATGATTACATTGATAATCGCTCACAAAGAATTTACTTTGGTTTGACAAAATACTAAAATACTGTGTGGGCGCTTTAAGGCGTTTTCTAACCATCTAAATGGTTACGGTAAGATATTCCGTCCAAGATGTGGTATATTTTGCTAAGGATGAGATATCTCGTCCATCAAGATCTGGTTAGTTTAATGAAAAGATACCTCGTCGAGGCAAAACTGCTTTCTCTAAGTGTGTTAAAACCATGTTTCTCTAAGTAAAATACGAGACAGACTAAGATTTTAAAGTGAGTCAGATGTTTTTAATTTCATATGAAAATTTCCGGCCTACATGACTTAAGAATACGAAATTGTTAATGATTTTTCCTTCTATTTGAATTCAAATTAACGCGCTTGGTTAAAAAAGTAATGTCTTCGTTCAGATCTTCCTTGCCGTGTTCTCTCTTCAGATCAAATATAACACACTGCAGAAAAAGGTTTAATTTTTTTCTCTTTTCGTATAGGAATGTTACAGTTTCTTCTATTTTTGATGACCGCAGGGGCACATCTTTAGGTGTGAACGGGCATCACAACCCCGAGGTAGCCTAGTGATCTGCACTCCCTCCTGTTTTACCCTCGCCTATCCTTCTGCTTTTTGCTTTTTTTTCTCTCTCTCATTGTCGTTCTGCGTTTTGCTCAGCTTGGCCAAATATGGACATTATGCCGTGAAACCCAAAGCCAACAAACCATCTATTTTTGAAAAAAAGAAAGTTGAATTTTTCAACAGTATTTCGGATAAAATTTTGACTGAAATAAATTAAACAGATGTAGAAAAATCTACTTCCCCTGTACCTTAGTAACTGTATTTTATATAAGATTATGTTAAGAATAATCTTTGTCTCACTTTCAAATCGGCCCACTTATTCCTTTCAAAATCTTAATGTGGCCTTCCGCTCCATAAGTTTGGGTACACTTGCTTAAGTGAATTTGGTGATTGAGTTGATTCACTTGAAGAAACTACCACTTCCCTCTTATATTTCCACCCTCTGCATGGTTAATGGTCTGTGACATGCCCTCTGCCCTGCCGACCATCTGCTGTCTGTGTTCTTCGGGGTCCACCCCTTCCAACCGATCCCCCGGGAGAAGAAGGATTTCCTGCTTTGTGCATCATAAAATGCCCCTCCATCTTTCGACATCTGTCAAATCCGTTCTCGTAGACAAGCAAAGGATTTACTGAAACGCTTCTGTCAAACCACCGTTCACGGTTTTCGTGTTTTTTATTACGAAGAGCTTAGTCGGATCGGTCATTTCGACGGAGTGTTGAAGACCTTAAGGGAGACAGGAATATATAATGGTTCCTATATTCGTTGAAATAAAGAATACATGATAATATTGAGGAAAACAGGGAGCTTTTCTCACTTCCATCCTGGAGACTCTTTAACAGGAGCCATTAATCCAATGGTTTCGACGAGATATCTCGTCCATCAAGATCTGTCCTATTTAGCTAATGACGAAATATTCATCATCATGATATTGCCGATTTTTCGATGATGACGAAATCAAGATCTGGTCAGTTTCCTTCTAATGACGAAATATCTCGTCCATCAAGATATGCTAAAGGTTTTGTTAATAAGATACTTCATCAAGACAATCACCAGGAGGGTTAATGAGAATTCAAGTTTAAACACCTTTCATGCATCCATATCATCGCACTGAGCCACCCCATCGGACGAGCAACCCCCCCCCCCCACCGTACCACAAGAACTCTTCCAGACAGAATGTCTCTCTGTTACAATAGAAACGAGACATCCCACTTTCCAAAGGGGAGTCTTGAAGCTTTCAAATTTGTCGCATTGACACTTTTATTGTGACAATTGTTTTCAAGGAGTTAGTGAGATGAGATAGATGATCGTCATGTCACCAAACCACACACCGCAAATTCACCAAAACCTCATCCCACTCAACTCCACTCAAAATGTACGAAATCTGTTTCTGTAGTGAACGCCAGTGCCTAGACTTATTGTCTGGAGCAGTTCTCCTGTTAGACAGGAAACACGGACAGCATGAAACTGCCCTTGGTAATAGGCAGAAGCAGTGCCCTTGCTTAAATACAAGCTCCTCCGACAAACAATTAAAACCAAAAGCACAATGTGATCACTTAGTATCGAAAAGTAGACGCCATAAAGGAGATGGATTTAACAATACTGTCAACAATGCCTCATCTCTTACTACTTTCACCCTTCCATCATTCATCTCCTGAATAAATAGTTTATAAGTAATTGGCTTTCAAATTTGATTTCGTGCCTTTGAATGTCATTGTGAATTTGTCACATTGGCGCACTTGGCGACAATTGGCTTTCGAATTTGTGACATAAGGAAGACCACCCACCATCCTGTCGCCAAACCAGCCACCCCAAATTCACCAAAACCTCGCCCCACTCATCCCCACTAAAAATGTACCAGATCTGTTTCTTTAGTGATCGTCAGTACCTAAACTGTGTCAAGAGCAGTTCTCCTGTTAGACAGACAGAAATAGGCAGGAGCAATTTCCCTGCATCTGCAATCAAAGCTCCTCCGAAAAAATAAGTTTTTCCAAAATCACGCAATGTGACAACTTAGTATCTAAAAGTAGACTCTATAAAGGAGATATATTTAATAATACTCACACAGACACTCATCTTCTCCCTTCATCGCGTACCACTTTAACCTTTCCATCATTCATCACCTGAATAAGTAGCTTAAAAGTAATTGGCTATCAAAATTCGTTTCTTGCCTTTGTTTACTGACACAAAGAATGGCTTCTTTGTAGTCAATGAGGGATTAATTTGAATATTTGGGATGAACTTCCACGTCACTGTTTTAAATAATGGTAACATTCATCACTGCAGTTTAGAGATGAATATCGATCCCCATTCATAAATGCAGCCTTGAACGATGAGAAATGAAGTGATTTGTGGTTATCTCTCATCTCATTCAAATGTTGAAAAAGATAGCATTTATTTAAAGATATTATTTGTTTCTATAAGACGTTTTCCAACAACGGTATTTGTTTTATGATACATAAGCCACAAAACAAAAACTTTCTTTATATGTACTATCATATAAAGAAAGCCTTATTTTTCTGAAAAACGTGTTGTCAAGACTTGTTGTCGCTTATCAAACTTACACAACCCACGCTTCCCGACTCACCCAAAGATTTAGAACAGAACCAGGGGAAGCAGCACTTATCGCATTTGTACATATGCAGAATTTTACATTAATCCTAATGGTGGTTGTCTCGACAAGGTATCTCGTCATTAGAAAACTGACCAGTTCGTGATAGACAAGATATCTCGTTATTAGAAAAAACTGACAGTTGATCTCATCATCATAAACGAATCGGTAATACCTTGATGATGAGATATCACGTCATCAGTCAATATTTGACAAAAAAAATCTTTTTCACAAGATGATAGCCATAACGGTCTCCTCCTGAGCTCATTCCTGATTGTTGCATTTCTCCGGCTGATCATTTGAGCCAGTCCATCACTGCAATACTACCAGTTTCGGCACACAGCATAAAAAGGTATAACTGATGTTGCTTAACCCTCCTGGCGGTTGTCTCGAACAGGTGTCTCGTCATAAGCAAAACTGGCCAGATCTTGATATACGAAGTCTCATCATTAGAAGTAAACTGACCAGATCTTGATGGACGAGATATCTCGTCGAAGCCACTTGGAGGATTAACAAAGTAGGTGGCTTGGAGGGGTAGGTGACAGATGGAGCGACCTGGTGGTTAAATACATTTTTATTACTTCTGTCACACGGAGTAGCGCTGATCATCAAATTGGGACCCGGATCAGGCTACTTCTTTCGCGACTCGGATGGCGCAATCCGAGCGGTTCGGTGGATCAGCTTGTCTGGTAAAGAAGAAAGAGCGAACCCGGGTAGTTCTGTCCTGATCGCCCCGTCTGTCACCTACATCAGGCAAGACACACATTGATCCAATATCAGTTCTGCGACACTAGACTGTCTAAAATGCGCATGCGTACCGACGCGTTTTCTATACAGAAACGGGGTAAGCATGGAATATGTTTTGTCGCATGCTACCCCAGTATGTGGGCGGGCTAAGAAATCACAGGGTGACTATGTGACGCGATTTGCAAGTCTCAGCTGAGTCACAGAAGTACGTTTGTTATACGATTTGGTCAATAGCGCTACACCGTGTGATAAAAACAATAGAAATGTGTTCACCCACCAGGTTGCGCTAACTAAGGTGTCCGTTTTGCCACCTGTCTAAGGCAAAAAACATGACACATATTGATCCAACATCAGTCATGCGACACTAAATGGGCTGAAATACTCAAGCGTACCGAAATGTTTTCTGTACAGAAACGGAGTATGCAAGCGCATGGGGTACGTTTTATCGCATTCTGCTCCAGTGTGTGTCCGGGCTAAGAAACAACAGGCTGACGAAGTGACGCAACTTCTAAGTCACGACTCTGTCACATATGTTCGACAGTTGTGAGCTATTTGGTGAACAGCACTACCCAGTGTGATAGAAGCAATTGAAATGTATTCACCCACCAGATCGCTCTGTCCAGTCGCCCCTTCTGTCACCTACCTAAAGCAAGATACACATTGGTCCAACATTAGTCCTTCGACACTAAATTGGCTGATATACACATGCTTACTAACGTGTTTTTTGTACAAAAACGGAGTATGTATGCGCATGTGGTATGTTTTGCCGCATACTTCTCCAATGTGAGACCGGGCTAAGAATCAGCAGGCTGACTAGGTGGCAGGACTTGTACAAGTAAGTCGCAGCAGAATAACAGATTTTCGACCGTCGCGCGCGATTTGGTGAACAGCGCTACCCCATATGATAGAAGCAGTAGAAATGTATTCGCCCACCAGACGGGCGTGTGTACACCGTTTCTGCACTGAAAACATATTGGTACACAAACGTCTTTCAGCAAATTTGGTGTCGTAGAACCAATGTTAAACCAATGTGTGACTTGCCTAAGAGCATTGGTCTAATTAGACAACGTGTAGCAAAACATGAACCAAAAAAATTAAATCACAACAAAAAAAATATTTTATTGTAAAAGAACTGAAAGAAGCTCACGTAATTTTGATTCATTCCTTCAGATTTCTCGTTGACATGTATGGAAGTTTGGAGAGTGGGGTGCCAGTTCACGTGTTGACATCATCATCTGACCGCGGTTTAAAATTACGAGGTGTTGTCCTCGTATCTTTCCCTTCGGGATTGTTCCCGGACCGTCGCCAATGGTCCGTTGTGTTGCTCCAGTGTGACGTTAATTAATTACCTACTTATTATCTACTTTCAAATTTCTTCAAGATTAAATCCCCCTCGGAGGCACATCTTTAGGTGTGTACAGGCTTCACAAAACCGAGGTGCCCTAGAGATCTATTCTTTTCCCAGGAGGTTTAATGCCTCTAGTAAACATAAGGGCGACCCCAGGTTATCCAAGCAATTTTTCTCTTCTGTCCCCACTCCATCCTTTTCAAAATTACTTGACATTGTCTTGTGTTTGGCACAGCTTGGCCAAATATGAAAATTGTACCATGAAACCGAAAACCGAAACCGAATCTTCCAGATTATAAAACTTGCATTAAGATTTATATACAGCTCAGTGCACTTTCAACTATGAATATGTTGGCAGTATCAACAGAAAAACTTCATAAAATACTACAGCCACTCAATATACCAATTTTGAAGTAAAATATTTTAGAATTATCTTCTTTTAGGTTTGCTTCAATGCCATACAGCCGTAACTAGAGTCGACTCAGTCACGCAAATTTGATTCAAATAACAACAGATTCTTTTGAAATGCAGGTCATTAGATTTCGAATGACTGTCCACACGTGAAGATTCCAGTCCATGTCTGTCCACTTGACCATTCGTAAAAATTTCAGTCGTATCTGTTCAACATTCGAACATATTTCAACGGCTTTTGGTCGCATAAGAAAATTTTCTCAAATACTCATCTTGAAGAAAATCGCCGTAATTTGGAACCATTATAGGAACATCAGTTCTGAATAGACGCGAAATGAAATAAACGAAAATATATCCATTAATGTCGACTAGGAAGTGGATAATGCCAATATAAACCCTCCTGGTGTAAATACATCATATTTTAAAGTATTGTTATTAGAGATGGAAATAGTCCCGAAATTTCGAAAAATTGCAGTAAAACAGTGCGTGCAATGTATCCTTGTGGTTATTTTATAAATCACGTTGTAACCGTGATTGCTTGGGTCGGGAGAATAGGCTTGAAATGGCGGGCAATGGTGTGTGACGTCTGGATAAGGCCTAACACACACACCGAACTAATCAGAATAAAAATCACCGAAGTACTTAGGTTGACGTCAAAAGTATTGCACATCACATATTTTTATTCATTCGTCTTTATTCTATAACTATGCCGCTATCATGACATGCGGTATGTAGGTAGTTAATTAACGCCACGCTGGACCAACACAATGGGCTATTGCCGACGATCAGAGATCAATTCCGAAGTGAAAGATCCAAGGACAACGCCTCGTAATTTTGAACCACAGTCAGATAACGAGAACAACACCTGAGCTGGATTCCCACTCTCCAAACTTCCACACCACGCAAACCTGAGGACGGATAGATTTAACGTGCACCAGGCTACATGTACACGACGGTCTTTGTCTGGACCGAGTTTTGAACTCGCAACCCTCCGGTTGCTAATCCGTTGCTCTTTCATCTGGGCTACCGCGGCGAGAGAGAGTAGAATAGTTATAGATTTTAGAACATATATCCCCCATTTTCATATTGCAGTTAGTCATTACTTAATTGCAAAATGGAAATGATCATGTTCTAAAATCGTCAATTTTAGTTAACCCTCCTGATGGTTGTCTCGACGAGGTATCTCGTCATTAGCAGAACTGACAAGATCTTGATGGGCGAGATATCTCATCATCTGAAAACTGATCTGATCTTGGTTTCGTCATCATAAAAAACCAATATCTTCATCATTCGGAATTCAATCGATATTATTGATGACGAGATATCTCGTCATCGGCAAAATTGGTCAGATTTTGATGCACGAGATATCTCGTCAAAACCAGTTGGAGGTTAAGGTACGTGCAGTCCTTGGAAGGAGATTTTTTCAAAAAGCAAAATATTGGTAACTTTTCTTTATTTTGATATCAATATGGAGTTAAACAAGGGAAAAGCAAGAAAAAGTTGAAAATTGGGTTTATTTTTTAAATTATAGGTAAAAATTGGTTAAATAATATTGAAAAATTGATAATTGCTCACACACACACACACACACATGACTTTCAGAAGCTACCCTATTTTTATATTTTAAAAGAATTACTTTAATAATATAATATCAAGGAATTAACTATAAGTTTTTCCATTTTATGTACATGAATGGGACCAATAGCGAAAAATTTGCAAAAAATACTAAATTTTTGCAAAAAATATAAAGCTTTCAATATAATGACTTTGTATAGTCTATTCCCTCAACTACCTTTCCAAAAGAACTTCGCTCTTCTCAAGACAAAGTAATTACATATTTAGAAAACTAAATAATTAGGTTTTGGTGCAAAGAAATATTTTAAAAACATTTTGATCAAAAAAAATTTTAAGGTGGGCAGATACTTTAACTAGTAACAAACGTCTCTCATTCATGTGTGTGGTGTGTTATCAAATACTTCGCCAAAACAAATCCTACAAGGAGTAGTGAATAGATTATAAAGTAACCATTCTTTATTAGAAACTCTGTTTAGAAGTTTTGTTATGCGATAGTATCAGACCGTACAAAAACTTCACAAATTGAACTTTTAAATGTGTTTAGAAAGGGTGTAAAGAGTAAAAAATATTTTCCGAAGTTGGAGATTGGTCTTAAGCCAGAAAAACATACCGAAGATCAAATCTCTGTATAATTCACTAACCTCAAAGTTGTTTAAAATGAAATCTAGCCATTTGTTTTGTTAAAAGAGATTCAAGGGTGAATGAAAAGATAACAAAATATGTCTCGAAATACTCTGGACAGCTTTATTTCGTATTTTTGTATCTCATTTAACTCAGTCGGTCTTAAAAGGAGGAAGTGAACTTAAGTAATCATTGTATTTTTTCAGCTTATACTAGATTATTTGTTTTCATGAACAATGGCAGAGGTTTATTAGCAATTGGCATTCATTAAAATTAGCAATTGGCATTCAATTTTCAGGAACTTGAAATAAACAAATTAAAGCAATTTATTTCATTCAAGTGTTTCTGGATTGCTAGTAAGCGGCCTATTTTCTTAAGAATTCTTGTTTCATTTTAAGTCTTTAATTGAACTAATTTGTTTGTTACATCTTCGTTACCCAGCCGAATCGTGGTTCCATGTATTTAAGGATTGAAATATGGGGAAAAAAGGTGCCTGGTGTGGAAATCTACTCTGATCTATTTGGCTCATTATAAACCTTTGCATGGATTTAATTTTGAATTTGATGGCAAGATTGAATCCATTTTCGTTGCCTTGAAGCTACTGGTAATCTGGGTTCAGGAATTTAATTTTCAAATGCAATTCTGTCAGATTCAAAATCAGCTTTACAGACCATTGCGAATTAAGGACACTTAATACATGACAAGACTCTAACCTGCACGTCTTTAGTAACGACTTACCAGATGTTGTTGTCTTCCACACACACAGAGGATTCCGGGTAACAAGACGGCAGTTAAATTCGTCAAGAAGGGAACACAGGTAGTCCAGACTTCTCAGGGGGACCCCGCCTTCAGAGGCCCGTCTCCTTTAGGTATGTAAGGGAAATATTTGTATATATTTGTGTCTGGAGTGGTCTGCTGCGTTAGAAGTAAAAAAAACTTATTTGTGTGAAGTTACAGTGTGTCGGACAAAAATTGCATCATTTTGAGGAGTTCGAAGCCCTTGTCGCAAAGAGGTGTTTAATTTTAGAAACACATACCCTCTAGAATGCGTCAACTTTTGTGGTAGCACATTCTTCGAATCTTTCAATCAGCGTAAGCGTTGTAATTTTAGAACACTTATGTGCAAGTTTCTCAAAGAAAAGAAATTTTTTCCAGTGGGAAGCTTATTACTGTTTTCTGTGTCCTTGAATATTATTGAGAATTAAGATTAATAAATGAACTGTATCCAATACATAAATGAACTGCATCCAATACATTTCCTTTAACTTTATTACATACACTTAAACACGAAAAATGACAATTTAACAGTATACAAAACTAATACAAATACGGACATATAACACAAGTAAATAATACATAATTCTACCAAATGAATTTGAATCTGGATCAACCATGAGAATCTATATCTAAATGATAAGCACGTTTTGACTCACCGAATTTAGATCAGAAATCATAATTTCATCGATTTCGATTTAGGACTAAATAATAAACGGCTGTTTCAGCGCGACTTTCTTCCCGACTAAAAGGCTTAACATCTCGAATCGTCCGTTTTCGCTGCATTCTAAAGATTTGTCTTAATTTTATTATTCTAACAAGAATATAAATTATCATTGGTCGACCAGATTCAAATCAAAATGCATTAGTGCCATCTAGTGGCTGGACAGAGACTGAGCACATATAATATGTTATAATGTAATAAAATAGTAAATTTTTAAAAATATTTATGAGATTATAATTTGGAATGTGTATGAAAAGTGAATTTAAATTCATTGAGGAAATAAGAAAATGACATCGATGAATTGTGAAATAACGAAAAAGAAAGCTTTACAAAAAATGACTTCCATTACCGTTTCAAATGCAATGACGAAACAAAAACTTCTATTATCTACATATTTGAAGCTTTTTTCATTGTAATATAGTATTAATACTGAAACATGTAATTAATGCAATTCTCATAAATTATCTGTTGAAAAGTAAAAGCTCCACTTCTTTTACCACATTCGACAGCTGGTTCTTAGGACTTTGCCTCAGCCAGATAGGGTGGAACAATTATATGGTAGCAAATACTTGGGTTGAAGCCACCGCACAAAAATTAACCTAAAATACAGTAGTATATTTAGCAGTATAACCTATATCCATGAAATACTTTTTAGTAGAAGTTGCACTGTCTTTCAAACGTCTTACTAAATTAGTGACTAGCAAATGTGATATGAACACGCGCATTTTCAAAAACAAGCCAAATGCCGCTTCTGACAAATTCCAGATTACGCTTTCCTCAGTCGGAGCTCACTTCGATTGGTAGTCCCCGATGAGTAGTTGAATTTCCAATACGATGCATCTTCCAACAACTATCTGAAGCTCTGTAATAACAAATACTACTTCCACTCCGATCTCAGCTGCATTATTAGCTGCCTCTCAACCTCATTTCAACAAACTGCCGGCCACACTCACCCTCGGCTGCTAAAGACAACACAGTCAAAAGTTCGCAATCAGTCATTGCACGACCACGCATACGGAAGTGCACCAGTGATCTCACGGATTCCCGTAATTGGCAACAAGTTAACTTATGAAAGCATTGAATCAGCCACTCTAAATTCTGGAGAAGAGTTGGGGAGAAAAACACCTCAATAAGAATTAACTTACAATACCCTAATGTATATACAGGGTGCTTCGAAAACATTTGGCTAAATTATAAAAGGTGGTAGAGGGGCCCAAAATAAACATTTTTGTAAAAGAGTGCGTGTCCGGAAATGCCGTGATTATGTGATACTGGGCGCTGTTTTTGTCCGTCGTTGTGTGGCGTAAGGCATGCAGTTGAAAATCCAAGCAGGGAATTACTCCTTACTACAGAGACGACGTTATCAACTGACTTCAACAGGGTCCTCTGCCATCTAAACGCGGCATTTCCAGAGACACACGTAATTTGACAAAAAGTGTTTATTTTGGGCCCCTCAACCATCTTTTACAATTTGGCCAAATAGTTTTGAAACCCTGTACAGTAGTGCAACCTATCTCCACCATGAAATACTTGTGTGGGTAGACGAAATTGCTACCTTCCACGCGTATCTCGAAATACTTCACAAACAATTATGCAATATAATTGGTTTCAATTCAAATTTACGACAATCTACAATTCAGCTGTATGAGAAAAAAAACTTCGAAACTTAAAGCTAAGTATATTAAAACCTCTCAGATTTATAACCGATATTTACAGATATGTCATAAATAATCTACTCCAATTTAACATCTGGTAGCTAGGCAATGAAAAATAAAAGAAAACCCGTAACTTCTTTCTCCGTGACGGATATAAATTTACTGGTAAGATCTTTGGCGTCCAATATTTCACAATCAAGACAGAAAAGTAGTACATGACCCTACAGACAAATTGGGGTCGACCTCTCATATATTTTTATGTCTCTGGAAACAGTACTATATTCTTTCTGATCTTTCAATCTCGAACTCTATATCCTTAGTGCATTTCATTTTTCTTTCTGGAATTTATGGCAGTCTGTCGAATATATTTTATATAAAAATAAATAATTATACAGTATCTTTCCCCTCTTCCATAAAAATATTAAAAAGCACTTAATAATGTAAATTTAAAACTGTTTGAGGCTTCAGAAAGAAACAGGATGTTTTCAGACTAAAAATACATTATAACATCCGCGAGTCAAAAAGGTTGAGATGTGTTCATATGCACAGTAGTATTTCAATGCCCAGTCAAGAACGATCTCGAAACTAACCCTGACTATTACAGAAATTTATCATGAAGGTAATACTGAATTTGAACAGTATATCAATGCTTCCTACTTATTCACAAATGATATTAAATTTACTCATCGCATATTCATACCTAGGTCTCGATTAAGTTTTGCACAGTAATATTTCAATCCAATGCCCAGCCAAGAACGATCTCGGAACTAATCTCTCTTTATCGCAGAAATTTATCATGAAGATGATACATACTTAAATTAAACAGCACACCAGGATCTCCTACTTCTTTATATATGATATGAAATTTACTCATTCCATATGAATACTTAGGTCCTGGTTAGTTTTTGTACAGTAATGCTTCAATCCAATGCCCAACCAAGAAGGGGTCTCGGAACTAATCTCGACTATTTATCGCATAAATTTATCATGAAGATGGTACATACATACACTTAATTTAAACAACATACTAGGATCTCCTACTTCACAAATAATATGAAATTTAGTTTTCCCATATGCATAACTGGGTCTCGGTAAGTTTTGAACAGTAATATTTCAATCCAAGAACGGTCTCGAAGCCAACCTCGACTGTTTGTTGTAAATATTAATCATGGAGATAATACATTCTTAATTTGAACAGTACACCAGGATCTTCGGCCTCGTAGCAAGTGATATAAAATTTACTCACTCCATATGCATGCTTAGGTCTCGGTTAGTTTTTGCACTGTAGTATTTCAATCCAATGCCAAGCCACAAATGGTCCTGGAACCAACCTCGACTGTTTATCGCAGAAATTTATCTTGAAAGTACATACTTAATTTAAGCAACATACCAGGATCTCCTTCACAAGTGATATGGGACTTACTCATCGATTATGCATATATAGGTCTCGTTTGGTTTTGCACAGTAGTATTTCAATCCAATGCCAGTCAAGAATGGTCTTGGAACTAGTCCTGACTGTTTATCGCAGAAATTTATATTGAAGACAGTACATACTTAATTTAAACAGCATACCAGAATCTCTTACTTCTTCACAAATGATATGAAATGATGATCCCATAGGCATAAGGTCTCTTTTAAGTTTTGCACACACAGTAATACTTCACTCCAAGAACTGTCTCGGAACCAACCTCGACTGTTTATTGCAGAAATTATTCATGAAGATAATACATTCTTAATTTGAACAGTACACCAGGATCTCCGGCCTCGTCGCAAGTGATATCAAATTTACTCATTCCAAATGCATACTTAGATATTACATCCCGTCTGCCTAAAAATGCAACGATCTTCAACCCGGACTTCCATTTAGATTCGTCTCATTAATTGAGATCTTGACAATGGAGGATTAATGCGAAAGAATTTTTTTAAATATGATAATTGTAATAACAAAGCATATAAGAACCCTTGGTACCTAAATAAAGCGGAACGATTTCCTGTCCCATCGAGTCGAACAAGTCCCACTGATTAGAAATCCGAAGGAATCGTAATGAAGAGCACGCGAGAAAATCAGTAGCGGCGCGTGCACCTATGTCTCTCTTGGGAGATAGAAATCGACTTGGAGAACGGATGTCGCCGCTGGAAATGGCATCATCATTCACTCTTCAGGTGAGCAACACCCCTTTGTGACGATTGGGAGGATTTACGTGTTGTAGTTTGAATACAAATTGGTGTTATTACAGCATTTATTGTTGGAGTATGAGTTGAAATGCAACTAAAGCAAAGAAAAAGTTTCACCTAGTCAGTTACTGTCGCTGCAAGCTATTTTAAAATTATGCGTCCTGTTTTTAGTTGCAGGTAGAGAATACTGTCCTGTTAGACAAGAACGAGAATCTCCGAGTTTGATGCTCAGGGTTAACAGCTGTTAAAATGCTGCGTGTAAAACAATCAAATTCTTAACAACACTAAATAAAAATTTGATCATACAACCAATTTGATTGAGCTTACTCTTTTTTCCTAGCATTATCTGCATAAAATACTTTTATACGCAGTGTTTGACACCGTTAACCTTCCAAGTAGTTTCGACGAGATATCTCTCCATCAAGATCTGACCAATTTTGCTAATAACGAGATATCTCGTCATCAAGATATTGCCGATTTTTTTTATGATGACGAGATCAAGATCTTGTCAGTTTTCTCCTAATGACGAGATATCTCGTCGAGACAACAACCAGAAGTGTTAATACAAAATACCATACTTGGTTGGATTGGCTTTTTATGGTGCAAGAGCCAGATCTGGCCATGCTAAGCGAAGCAAATCTCTTTTTCTGTCAAGTTAATAGACATACACACAAGGCTGATTGATTTACTGGGTATTATGGCACAAGGGTCACATTTGGTCAAGCTGCACCAAACACAAAACAACGTCAAGTAATGGGCATACACACATAAAGAACGTTTCACTGACACAGAAGATAGAAATACACCAATGTTAAGGAACACGCACAAGGAAAGTTTTTACTATACAGAACATTGTATGAACCTAGGTAAGACACACACAAAGAAAAATTTTACTGATACAGAAGAGAGGAATACACCCAAGGTATTTACAAAAATTGAACCGGCGCCGTCTGCAGCACGCAGACTGCTATTGCAGTAGGCAAACTCACTGCGCCATGACAGCCCCACACAACAATTTGAAGCATTGTAATCTTTCCTAGCACTACAGAATACTGCGGTGGATAGTGAATCGTCGTAGTTAATTTACTTGGCATTTTACATATGAAGTCAACGGTTAGATAATTGGGTTTCTTAATTTGAGGTCATTTTGACGTGACGTCTTTAAAAATGTAATATGCATGAAAATTGAGCTTTACAAAAAGCGTTACGAAATCCGTCTTGTGATTTCAGAACTAGAAAAAACATCCAGAAGATAAATATAGCTTCGTGTAGAAAAAGGATGTCTTTACCTGACACGACCTTCGGACCGAGTGCGCAGGCGCACTGAGCGCGGTGGGTCCGCAATATGTCGAAATTCTACGGTGCTGGCGAGCTTTGGGCCAGTGTAACTTTGTATTGCGTGGAATGAAGACTTGTAAGTGGTGTCATTCGAGGCGTTTGCAATAAAATTACTCAGGCGTTTAATCAGTAAAATCATCCTTTAATATTAATATCAAACTGCACTTTAATCGTTCAAACTGTAAATTAATTGTTGAATATTCACACAATAAACAATCGTTCAAACTTCCTGTCAGCTTCATTCATTCCAAAATTCAACATCAGACCCGAGTATTCACATCAAAACTACGGTTTGTGTCCTCGACACAACCTGACAATTTTTTGCTACATTAGGGATACCCTAGATAATTGGAAAGAGGGTCTTTTTACACTGGTTTCTATAAATTGAGGAACAAATGCATAAATCGCGATAACTTACTAAAAATATTATGCCATTGACTTCAATCTTGAAGTTTCCAATGATGCAATACCACTTACACACATCGTATGCAAATTTGTCTAAATGACATCAGCCGGCAGCAATATAAAACGCACGTTTGGAAGGATATCAGTATTTCCATCCGGATATCCGGCAATCGTGAGGGAGTTCCCAACGAGGACGTCACGACGGATGAGTCTCCAGAGAACCTAATTCTACAATAACACACTAACTCTTCGCAATGTTATCCTCTTAATTCTGAAGACTTCTTATCAGCTACGAAAAACTTATTAATTTCCATTCCAAATTGCTATTTTCCATTAAAATTCTAACAACCTAAACCCAAATTAAATCCAATTAGACTGCACCCTAACAGGACACAACCATTTCAAGTCACTATCTATTATACTACAGATTATGGATCCTACGGGGCCATGAACTCTATCAAATTCATCAACATATCGGTATTTCGCGTATTAAAAAATGAGAAACGAAATGTAATATGCATAAAATTCTTTGACGATAATGTTTTCAATAGATTTTCATCAAGAGGTATTAAAGATCTACTATTCTCTAAGCCAGCGATTTTCCCCATTGAAAGAATGGTACTGGCATCTTGCAAATGAAGTGGTTGAAATTGTGCAAAATTTATTTAATTTCAACGTCTTAGTTTTGAACTTTTGATAAGTGTGTCCAGAAGTAATTCCAAGTAATACTAGTATACATTTTGAGTATTATTTTTTGAAAACAGTATCATAAATTTCCTCTAGAATATTTTTAAACCTCTTTGGAGCAAAAAGGGTAGGTAATTATCATTTACAAAACAATCAATTAAACCATTTTTTTTTTTGTCAGACCGGCAAAAAATATTGTATATTTTTGGTGTGCCGATGAATTTTGACAATTAGTTAATGTGTGCCATGAGATGGAAAAAGTTGAAAATCGCTGCTCTAAGCCTTTTCTTTCGCCAAAATCATAAGAACATTTTTTTCCAATTTCGCAAATAAACACTATTTATATCTAAAATCTGAAAATATACAATTATGGAATATTAAAGAAAAACTCGTTTTTGAATACATTGAAATAAAATATTTCACCTAGAACTTTTTGTTTATTTCTTTAAGAGACAGACCATTAAAATCTTACGATTTGGTTTTTGTTCCTTATTATTTCGGCTCAGGTGTTGACCTCGTCAACTGATAGTGGTTCAAAATGAGGAGGTGTCATCGGATCCATAAAGGAAATATAAAAGGATCATGTGACCAAAACTAGTAGTAGTGTGATTCTTAGAGTGATTTCGTCTGCTGGGTGGAACCTTATATTCATCATCTGATAGGCCCTGTAACGGAAGAAGACGCCTATCCATTTATTCATCATCTGATTGGTCCATTGATTGGTCATCTGATAATAGTAGATTTTGGCGATTTCACCACTTTTGTCGCCAATTTATAGGAATGTGGATTCACACACCTGCCCTGTCATAAGACATTTTGCCAACCAAGCCAATTTTAAACAAAGCAGTCACGTGATTACTAGTCGATATGTTGGTGACACTTTTTGAAGCTTCTCTCAATAGCAATGCTCAGTCTACTTATATTTCACGTCTATTGTCGGATCTTTCCCTTCGGGATTGATCTCGGACTGTCTCTAATAGCTCATTGTATTGCTTCACAACGAGCTATTGCGACGTTAATTCAACTTCCTACCTACTTATCCTTATTGTTTCTATGTATTCTTATAACTTCTTCACTATAATCAAACATTCCAAGAGTTAACAGCCCCTAACCATACCATAGTTACTATACCCTACTACAGCCTTTCTGCAGCGAACTTACACAGGGCAAAATTAATTTGAGTTTAATTCAAATTTAAACTTTTCAGGCTCCAAACCCACCGTTAAGGGAAATGAAAAGAGGAGATAATCATCGGGAAAACGGGGAAAGGATTCGAGAGGGACTAACGCAATTATAGCGATACAATTCAGCGCTTTGCATAATTCCATCCTTATCATCGGACGTGCCTCTTCCCCTTCTGCTTGAACTGGGCAATACTTGTCAAACAAGGGCGGGAGGCTTGTGGAAAATAAATTGTCTGCACGACCCCAAAAACTCAAATGAGGGGAGTAAAGACGTCACAGTCTGCGCGTTCCTAGAACCCGAGTAATTCGATTAGCATACCGACTTGCGCTTGTCAACCTGTGAAAACAAAAGTAGGAAGGAAAAGACGGGAGGACATCGGGGAGAACTGAACAGACTTTTTCGAGCAGCTTGAAGGGATTCGAAATAAATTGCTGTAGCGATGGGGTGGATAGGAATGGAACACACAATTCATGCAAATTACATTGTCACTGTGCACTCTGTACTTTCAAGCATATTTTGTAATTTTGCATTTGGAATCGTTTTCTTTTTTCCGATATTAATCCCATACAAGTAAATTAGGGTTGACAGTTGAAAAAATCATAGTTGCCATGGTAAATCAGAAAAGCGAATGTATTCCGACGCTTGGAACGGTTTCCGTATTTTTCTTCTGAATTTGGAACTATTATGCAAGATTTTCGATTTGGGCTGTGTAAATTTCTGTAAATATTTTTGAAAAAATTATTTCTGTGATTTTTCTTTAATCCTCCAAATGGTTTCGATGATATATCTCGTCAATAAAGATCTGACCAATTTTGCTAATGACGAGATATCTCATCATCGGGATATTGGCGATTTTTTATGACTATGTTACCGGCAAAGCTTGAAATCCGGCATTCTATAGAATACCTAGGCATTTTATAGAATGCCGAAAACTGGCCGGCAATGTATGAAACGATTAATATTTCACACATTTCCTAGGCATTCTATAGATGCCAAATGACAAACCGGCAATGTATGAAATACATCTCCGATTCGTTTCGAATATCACGTGGCAAGGCACGTGACTTTTAATCCTCCGCTCAGGCTCAGAATTTTCCATTTGCATTTTGCGCTTTGTTCGGGAGTGTCAAAATACGCGATTTTACTTAAATTTGTTCAACAAAAAATTAGTTTTATACTATGCTGTATGAAAATGGAAGAGCAAGATATAGTGTTGGAGAAGGAGTCACAGTCAATAGACATGCAACGACGATTCGAAGATGAACTGTCTAAGCTTCGAGTTAATGCTGCAAAAAACAGTTTGTTCTTAACCGAAACTACTTACCAGAAGTTAATAAATGATGTAAAAAAAGCCAAAATGACTACTAAGAAGGAACCATGGGACTATTGGTTGCTGAATCGCTATGATGTGATGTTTGTGGAAAGGCAAAAGTAATCTCATTTATCCTTCTTTAACAGGATAAAGAAGGCGTCAGTACTAAACAGTATTACGTCACGGACACTGAGTTATTTCACGTACTTCATGAAACTCATTTGGTTATTGGACACGGAGGACGTGATAGAATGTTGAAAGAACTTTCAACCAAATGTAAAAACGTTACACGTCATATTGAACTGGACATCCACCTTTGTGAGCCTTGCCAGAAAAAACAAAAAGGCATTCTTGTGAAACCTATGATTTTTTCTGAATTTAATTCCCGTTGTCAGGTAGATCTTATTGATTTTCAGTCCCAGCCAGATAGAAAATACAAATTTATTATGGTGTACCAAGATCATCTCACAAAATTTGTGATTCTGAAGGCTCTGACGTCAAAAAGAGCTGAAGAAGTAGTCTACAATCTAGTGGACATATTCTCGTTGCTTGGGGCAACGAGAATATGTCCACTTATTATTACAGTCTGACAATGATAGGGAATTTGCCAATAATGTGGTGACCAGTTTGAAGGAGTTTTGGCCAGCACTGAAGATCGTCCATGAGAAGCCTCGCCATTCACAAAGCCAGGGTAGTGTCGAAAGAGCTAATCAAGATATTGAAAATATGCTCAGTACTTAGATGCAGGACAACAAATCTGACCAGTGGAGTGAAGGACAGTGGAGGTTTCTACCGACTTGAAACTTCTTGGGAACGACTTGGAACTTTTGGAGGGAATTTTAAAACAACTATATTCGAGATCACAATTCACTTTATGCCCTAAGAACTTGCTTAGAATTGAAGATATTCCTGACCATTCCTCCTCTCCGGTCAGTTGCAATTGCTCAATCCAGTAGAAGTGGCCTAGGATTCATCAAGTGTATGTGTAAAACAAAGTGCCAAAATATGAAATGTCTTTGCATGAAAAAAGTGATGAAGTGTAATTCAAAATGTCATTCACCTACCATGTTGCAACAAGTAAGTTAAATTTAATTATTTATTTTTTTTTATGAAAAAAATTCTATTTTTTTATATTTTCTTTTTTAATGTATGTATTTTTAGTAAAGTTCATTTAACGACCCTGTTTTACTTTTTATAAGAAATAAAATTAAGTGCAATTAAAATTAAAATTATTTCCTTTCTTGGTGCAACAAGTAGGTTCATATTTTATTTGTTTTCTTTAATAAGAAAGGCATAAATTTTGTTTAGTACAACTTTAATTTTTTTTACGTATTTTGAATAAAAATTTTTCAATGGCACTTTCATTATTTTTTCAATATAACATTTGTATTTTTGAGGAATAAACGGTTTTTAAATAATAGCCTTATCATGACCTTTTTTTTATACTTTGCCTAAATAGCATTTGTCATTCTATAGAATGCCTAGGTATTATATACAATGCCTAGGGAAGGTATATAACAATTCTCATATTTCATACTTTGCCTAAAAACGCCGGGCATTCTATAAAATGCCTAGGTATTCTATACAATGCCTAGGTATTCTATATGCCGGTGTTTCAAACTTTGCCGGTAACAACTAGATCAAAATCTGGTCAATTTTTTTTCTGGGGATGACATATCTCGTCTGTCATGATCTGGTCAGTTTTGCTAGTAACGTGATACCTCGTCAAGACAACTAGCAGGAGGGTTAAAAGACTAGTGATTTATCGAGAACTATATTTATCGGAAACTAAATTTAGTCACACACTTTCTTACTGTGAATTTGGGTATAATGCAACAGACCATGAAATAAGCACTGAAAAGAAGGATAATTTCTTATTTTAAATTCATAAAAGTGATTCCTATATTAAACAATTCCGTAGTGTGAAACATGTATCTTTAATTTTCCAGTCCGCATGTAACCTTATTTTTCTTTTAATGAGCTAAAAATGATTTTTTTTCTTTTTGCGAAAGAGCGAGACTAGACCTAAAACAAAATATTATTTAGTTTTTCGAAGAAAAGGTTTACTTCGTTTATTTTTATTCTCTGAAAAAGTAAATAACACTGCTGATCTCAACAAAATAGTTGAACATCTGTTTTAAACTCTGAGAAATCTCAATAACCTAGAACCTAGATAATGAAGTGTATAAGACATACATTTGATGCCAAGACTGTTGACTGCAATTTATTTATTTTGTAAACATGAAACGAAATATTTTTTAATTTTATGAGAATTAGTTTTACACTAAAAGAAATATATCAACTTCTTTATTTACATCATATCAACTACGTCGAACATGGAACAGAATTGTTTGATATAGGCTCAGAAACTGAAACAAAAGACAATTTAAATCTTATTAACCCAGTTTAGCTAGAAGATTACTATCAAAGTTAACATAAACAAGAAATTTTAGATTTTTCCCTGGTGGTAATTTTTGAAAATTAATTAAACTTCTTCACGCAACATACTTAGACTTTATGCAAGAGAATAACGAGCTTCTATACAAAACAAAACAAAGGAGAATTCTTTTCCGTTGAGCTTAATCGATCAGAGCTTCTAGATGCTATCTTGCAATCCGATAAGAATTCATCTTCCTCTTGTTCTCATCTTTTTGTCTAAGGAAATGCGACGGCTCTATATAGTTAAGGGGAACAGAAGACCTCCAAACACCTGGAATTTAATCTCGAGTTACACTTCACACACACACTCGACAAGATTGAATTCTTTCTCATTGTATTCGTGGATAATCAATCAATCAACCTTTCACCGTCATTTCCTTCCTGTCTCCAAGTCGGACAGCTTGAAAGGATTATACGACGACAGGTGTGCTCGGATTTTCAATTTGTTTTAGCAGAGCTCTAGATGGCATTTTAGTTTTGGAATTTTGAATAGATTTTCAAGTGCCAACTTATTGATCGTATGACCCTTCAAAAACTAATTGTCGAGAACGTGGAAGTCTCTGCGTTACCCTGGGGGCATCATGGGAGAAGCTGCCACACTGCACCCACCATGGAAGTTTGAACAAACGCGCAGATATTTATAAGTTGAAGAACATTTGAATATGATTTTTATGTTTAAAGTAAAAAGTAATTATAATAATTTTTCACATATTTTAACCCTCTGAGGGGTTTACACGCATGATTCCACCTTGTAGCCTGCAATCTCGTTCATGACAATAAAGCAATTTTGACCCTCTTAACCAGCAGAATCTTCCTTTGAAATTATATTTTAAGGAAATGAGAAATA
Organism: Meta bourneti; assembly: GCA_933210815.1. Taxonomy (NCBI): domain Eukaryota; kingdom Metazoa; phylum Arthropoda; class Arachnida; order Araneae; family Tetragnathidae; genus Meta; species Meta bourneti. The sequence goes on from OW119925.1 coordinate 70,787,985, forward strand.
GTATTGTTCTCCAAATTATTCTTCGTCATCTGACCGTGGTTCAAAATTACGTGGTGTTGTCCTCGGGTCTTTCCCTTTGGGATTGATCCCGGACCGTCACCAATAGCCCGTTGTGTTGCTCCAATGTGACGTTAATTGAAATACCCCCCCCAAATTATTCTATTGTAAGGAGATGAGCATTAAAATCTTTCCAAAGGATTCTATTCTAAGGGAAGGGCAAGATAGATAGATATTAAAATATGTAAAACAAAATATTTACCAAGATTTTAAAATGTTTAAACTTCAATTTTGAAAAAAAAAATGTTCTTTTTTTAATTTTCAAAATTAAAAAAACAACATTTTTTTTTCAAAATTGAAGTCGGATCTCAGTGGAGAAAAATTTACAAGTAATTTCTGCAGTTTTAGACTATTTTAGGGGGGTATTTCAATTAACGTCACACTGGAGCAACACAACGGGCTATTGGTGACGGTACGGGATCAATCCCAAAGGGAAAGATCCGAGGACAACACCACGTAATTTTGAACCACGGTCAGATGACGAGACTATTTTAGGGAAAAAAGTTCAGATTATTTTTGTTACAGAAAAGTTAATTAGCCGTTCTGAAAATGTGCTGAAAAAAATAAAGGGTTTGATTCTATTAGTACTTCTTTAATGCCCTTGGATTCGGAAGCTTTTGGACCATACTAAGTATTTAAGTTACGCCTTTTGAATTTTGAATTTGTTGCTCTAACTAACGCGATGTTTGGGTCGTGGTAACTCAGTTGACAGAATCACGGATGAGCAACTGGTGGGTTGAGAGTTCGAAACTCGATTGAACCAAAGACCGTCGTGTACATGAGGACTGGTGCACGTTAAATCTGTTGTGGCCTCAAATGTACTCACGTTGGCGTGGTGTGGAAGTTCGGAGAGTGGGGTGCCAGCTCAGGTGTTGCCTCGTCATCTAGCCGTGGTTCAAAATTACGAAGTGTTGTACTCGGATCTTTCCCTTCAAGATTGATCACGGACGATTTCCAATAGCCCATTGCATTGCTCCAATATGACGCTAATTCAACTACCAACTACTAACCCAGTTTTAGTATTTAGAATAGTTCTAACTGAATAAAGAAATATTTTACTAGTTCAAATCATGTGTATTTAAATGTTTAAATGGTGGTTCAGTGGATCTTTCCACTGTGCTTGCAACTTGCGAATTGCCGGCGATACAGGTTCGATTCCAGTAACTTACTCTGTGCGTGTTTCTCTCTTCTGTGTCAGTTGGTTGGATGTTGGTAGTTGATTTACGTCGAACTGGAGTAGCACAACGTCTTCTGTGTCAGTAAAACTTTTCTTGTGTGTATGTCCTGTACTGTTGTCTCTTGTCTGTCGAATTTGATGTAGCTTAGCCGAATATAGCACTTGCGTCATCAAACCCAACCCAACCACCAAATGTTTAAGACCAGGAAATGAAGTAAAAGCAATGAAGTTCACACACGTCTCGTTTAATATTGTAAATTTTCCTCTCGCGATATTTAACTTTTCGCGTCTTTAAAATTGGTCTTTTCCTGTGCTTTTAGATTAAGATACAACACGTAATTCCAACAGCATCATTAATAGCCCGTTGTGTTGCTTCAGTGTGACGTTAATTAAAATACCTACCATACCTTCCAACAGCATCATTAGCAAGAGGTTAAAGGAGACAGATTCTCAAAGTTATAGAGCCAAATTGTTTTCCAGGTGTGTTTTAAATTATTTAACGAAGAGAAAGTCTATATTTTCCTTATGGGCTCGTAACTTCTTTCCAGCTTTATATAAAAAGTAGATGCACTATGAGGAAATGAAGGAGCAACTGGAAGGGCGTGGAATTGAAATCGGATGCTAACGACTTCGTGCGGAAGTAGTAGGAAATGGATTTTGAGGGTAAATTAGACAATTACTACGATAACAATTAGAGTAATCACAAAGGAATTCGAATTGTATCCATTTTAACTGACTTGACGAAGTGTCTGATGCTACGGAACAAAAGAATTGGTTGATGCAATTTTGGCGTGTGATACTTATAAATGGTGCCTTTCTACGAAGAGTATAATTTTCGTCGGTATTGGTAGATTGAAGGGTTATGTAGGAGGGGTCTTTTCTTAGACCTAAGATGGAACCAGTAATGAAGGGGTTGGAGAGGGAAGAAGAATGAATAATAATTTCCCAAAATTGAATCGTCACGGATTCACATTTGTCAGAGGCTCGTGCTTAGCCTCATGATCGTTCGTTATGGATTTTATTTTCGGAGTTTTGGAAGTAGGTTATTTACTTTTTTGTTGAGTATAATTACCTTGTGTATACTTCTTGGTTTGGTTGGTTGTTATGGCGCAAGGGAAATATGAGGCCTAAAGTGTGCTCCAAACATGACAGATAACGTCAGGTATTGGACGTACATATACAACGAAAGTTTGCTGACACAGAGAGAGAAATACACCCAGGGAGGAATGAAACCTTCGTTTCTCCTACAACTCGCAAATGTATTCCTTATTTTCGTGGAATCTTTCGTGCACATCCCTATTAGTCTATTTCCGAATTGCGTGACAAGCAGTTATTGCAGTTATCAGTTTAGTGTACTGCAAATGAACTACCCAATAATTTCAGTTTAGTGTATTCACGGCCTCTATTGATTACATACAAAAGATATAATTGTTCCAATAAGACTGGCGATTTCAAGTGGGCATTTTTTTATTACACAGGAAATTCTGTTTCCTTTTGTACCAATAAAGAAATCGTGAACAAGTTTGATGTGAATTGCATACGAGCAATTTTGTTAGTTATAGTTATAAACATAAGTTCATAGCAAGTTGAAGCGCTTGATTTCCAGTTACTATCCCTGTGAATCGTGACGATATTCTTTTAATATATATATAAACCCGAAAGAGAGAGAGAGAACTTAAAACAATAATTTTCTTACAAATAAATCCATGGTAGAACAAAAAATTTTGATAGTATAACATCGAATGTTTGAAGTATGGCATCAATCAAACGTCTTCAAACAAAACACTATCAATATTAGCATTATACAATAATTTCAGTTCCAAGTTGATTTATCCTCAAACAAGTTTTGAAATTCTAAAATTACACACATAGCTACATACATCATATTGAAGTATTATATCAAAATACACACATTATAAATAAAATTAAGGCGCAGCAGCTGCAATTACAATTTATTATTGGTTGAGATAGGTTTTCCACGGAGGGGAAACACCGAAAACAATTGTATTTAAAAAGGGGGCATTTAGCCAAAATATTTTGGGAAACATGTTTTATATCTTTAAACTGTCAATTGAAATGTTAAATAATGCCGAAATATAAAGAATTTTTTGGTCATTTTATACATTTTTTGATCAAAATCGTCCTGATGCCATTTCAGCGTGCGATATCTTGTACACCATATCATACTTATTTGTAAATAGGTGCCTTACATTGTTCTTGCATTATTCTAAAAGCTATCGTCATAAAAGTATAGATTCCAAAGAAGGCCCAAGACAATAAAACAACCTAAAACTTTGTTTTTAATATTTAATAAAACAGATGCTTCTTTTGGTAAATTAATTTCAAGCTTTCCTGTTCCGGAACATCGTCATGTACCTTTAAAGCCTCATCGCAGCAGGGGCTCCACCAGGGGGATGGCAATCCCAACCAGGGCGTGCTTATCTCTTCATTATGCAGCTTTCAATCACAGGGATAGATGAATGGCCTCAGTAATCATCGCAGGTAAAGCAAGGTGCTAATATTGCTTCTCCCCTTGCATGCGTCATCAAAAGTCAAACTCAAACAATAAGTCCCCCGGCGGTATGGATTATATTGATCCGGTAGAGGAAAGGCCGTTAGTGAATCAGATTGTGTTTGACAGTAATTAACTTTCCGTGAATATTGCTCCCTCCCCTCGATCAAAATTCATAATATTGGAGTCTCTCGGCTTCTCCCATCCATCATAGAGGACAGATACCTACAGAGATGGGCTTCTAGGAGTCAGTGGGTTAGCCCACTACGTTAACAAAATGTCCACTGTAATAGGTGAAGGATTGATTTATGTAACCCTCGATCAAATTTCATAATATAGTAGTCGCTCGGCTTCGGAATTGAAATATTCTATCCATCATGGAAAACAAATATCTACTGAGATGAACTTCCTAGGCTCAGTGGGTTAGCCCACTACATTCAACAAACTGAGCGCTGTAATGGGTGCAGGTTTGATTCCTTTAACCCTCGATAAAAATTCCTAATATTGAAGTCGTTCGGCTTCGGAATTGAAATATTCCATCCTTCATGGAAGACAGATACCAACAGAGATGGACTTGTAGGGTTCAGTGGGTTAGCCCACTACGGTAACAAAATGTGCACTGTAATAGGTACAGGATTGATTCATCAATCAAACTTCATAATATAGTAGTCACTTGGCTTCGGAATTGAAATATTCTATCCATCCTGGAAGACAGATATCTACTGAGATGAACTTCCTAGGCTCAGTGGGTTAGCCCACTAAGTTTAACAAACTGTGCGCTGTAATGGGTGCAGGTTTGATTCCTGTAACCCTTGATAAAAATTTATAATATTGAAGTCGCTCGGCTTCGGAATTGAAATATCATCTATCATGGAAGACAGATACCTACAGAAATGGGCTTCCAGGGATAAGACGTCTGTAAGAAGAGCAGGTACTATTCCTGTAACCCTTGAGATCAAGCCGTAACAAATGTATACTCAATTAATCAATCAACCCTACAGTTAAAGTCCCCTCGTACTTGATTATCTCAAAATTTAATTTCATGAGAAACGCTTATATGTCACATAACAGATAGATATTTGAATTTACGTCGCACTGGAGTAGCACAACGGTCTATTGGCGACTGTCCGCAATCAATCCATTACGGAAAGATCCGAGGACAACACCTCATAATTCTGAACCACGGTCAAATGACGAGATCAACACCTGAGCTGGCACTCCTCTTCAAGCTTCCACGCCACGACAGATTTAACGTGCACCATCCCCAATGTCCACGACTGTCTTTGGTTGAATTACGTTTCGAACTATCCTGCTGCTAATCTGAGATTCTACCACGGCTCCCAAAAAAATTTGGAAACTGACTTTATTGCGTAAATGGGCTTATCAAGATTCAGCACGTAATGTGTCAAGAAATCATATTAGTTCAGTTTGTAAATATAGGGAAATGAAAAATGCGTTGGGTACGGAAACCACATGAATCACTAATTCATATCCTTTCCGCACCCATTTTTCCTAATTTTGAAAAATGGTACTCTCATATGATTTATGCACTCACCGATTCATTTGTTTGGAAATTTTATTGGTTTTAATAAACATTTTTATTCTGCGAAGATCTTCCATCCTAAAAAATTCAATACTAGGATTTCACTCCCATGATAAACCACGCTTTCCATTCAATCATAAACATCTACAGTTTCTTATGGCGATATCTCTTTCATCTGAGGATCTTGCTTTCATCTTTCATTCCCCTCGAGAATGAGTCGTTGGCATCGCAATCACACGACAGATGATTCGGAGGTGGAATACGATATGGCGTGTGTTCTTTTCGGTCGATAAAGCCGTTCCCCCGGGTTTGAGGTGTGGGAATCCAATTGGGAAGACGCCTCTGGAAGCCGAGCCCACCCCGATCTCTCATGCTGATGACAATAACCTCTTCAGACCTCTAACAGGCAGATAGCGAAGACAGGGATAACTGCGACTGTCACTCTCCTCAATGGCCTTGTTGACATCGTTTCCTTTTCAGAAAGGGGATGTGTTTGTGAGGATGGGACGAACATGCCTTCGATAGAGCAGGGGCGTAGTTAAGGGCAAATCTGCAAAAGGGGCGGCATTGCAAAAAATATTTAAATAAACATTTGTGGTTTTCTTGGAGGAAAACGTTTTATAACTTTAAGCACAATTTTGTCCTTGTCACAGAAGTATTTTTGAGTATATTCGTGTGAAGTGAATGCTTTCATGGCCTCCATCGTTGAAATAGAACGTTTAAACTCTCCTAGTGGTTGTCTCGACTAGGTATCTCACCATTAGCAAAACTGATCTTGATGGACGAGATATCTCGTTATAAGAAAAAACTGACCAGATCTTGATCTCGTCATACACAAATAGGTAATACACGTGTATTGATGACGAGATATCTCACCGTTAGCAAAATTCGTCTGAACTTGATTGACGATATATCTCATCGAAACCACTTGGAGGGTTAAGACTTATTTTCATGTAGCCCCCTGTTATCAGATTACTGTTCAGAAAAGAGAGAAGGAAGAAGTGCATATAATTTTCTTACAAACACCTGGGGAGGACAAAGCAAGGGGCAGGGGGCTCCTTTTCTCACTTCTGTCCTGGAGACTCATTTAACAGAGGCCCTTAACCCTTCAAGTGGTTGGGTTGATTGTGTATTTTTTCTTTTATTATGGTGCAAGAGCCAGATCTGGCCAAACGTTTCGATGAAAGAGATGTGTGTATGATGGCAATTCGCAATATTGTTCGTAATAAAAAGTTCGGAATAGAATTTCGTTCTACCGAAAATTCACTAAAAAATTCCAGTTTATTTTTCTTAAAGATTTAAATTCGCATTTTTTGAAAAATAGGAAAATTTACTTCATGTCTTTCAGAAACAAGCTTTTCAATTAATATGAAAACTCTTAGGCTGAAATTTTATGGCGATGTTTGCTTAATCTAGCTATTTTCTACCTAAAAAGTCGAAACACCTGAAAGCCAGGGTTCGATTAAAATGAAACTCGCCATGTCCTTGAATAGAAATAAATGATCAAAATATCAAATCTAGAACTCTGTCTTGTAGAATTACATCAGAAAGATCATCTATATTAGTAAGTCGAAAAACACCCGCCCTCCGGAGTCGATACATGTCGATATTTAATATGGCATGGAGTCAAATGAGGTTCTTATGTTATCATGTGGCAAAATTATGCTAAGCATTCTGAAGCTGCTACTCCAGATCCCTTATATTCCGGGGGTGGTGCAATTGACTACCTAGAATATTCCAAACCTCAATAGAAGACATATTTGGCGATCTTTCTGACCGAGGAAGATTTGAATACCACGCTCTTTCATTTGGGGAGGCATTTGGGAGAGGCGCGCCATGTGTGTCTAGGCGTTATCGTACTGGTAAATAGCCGCTTGGATATTCTGCTGGACGTATAGCTATGCTGTCAAACTACGTTACGTTAAAATATCGTATGATTATCTTTTTTTTTTCATTTTGTATAAATGTGTGACTTTTTAAGTCCATCAACAACTCATCTTTTATCCTGTCAATTCAGACTTTATTTCAAAGTACGCTTTGTTTTAAAACAGATTTCCATCGCTTCGTTGAAATATCATTACCCTAACGATGAAATGAAAGTGAGAAGTAAATCAAACTTTGAAGAAGAGAAGTTAGAAAATTATACTGAATAATCAAGCTAGACGTTGAGAAATAAAATATGAACAGAGTTGGAAATTAAAATGGTGGAAAATGAATTTAGGGAGCAATGAACTCTCGATTGAAAACGAGACGATTTCCCTTCTGGGAAAACGCATTGATAATAGTGACGGCCAAAGTCAGTCATTGGTTTGTTTTCTTTCTGTCTTGTGTTGCCCGAATCTCTGGCAAGTCAGTCCTTATTTAGATTGTGGCGTGTGTCTCTGCTTGCTCTATCGATGGGCCCTCTCTTACTCTTATTTATAGAAGCCATCCCCTCACTGCAGCATGCCTCCGTATTAGGTTCTACGCTATCAACACTGTCAACCGCAAAATGTATCTTTCTTTTCTCTTTTTCGGCTGTGAGTTATGGGTGCATTGCTGCCACTTCTATTTCGATTGCGAAAGAACGTTAAGAAATGAAACTACGTTTTAAATTCGGTACCATCCTTTTTTAAGTAATATTCCTATTTATCATTGAAAGTGTTTCTTACAACCAGGGCTCCACATTGGTCTTAGTGCCAGGTTCCAGACCCTCACCTCCTCGACTCACCAAACGGTGTAGAGTCATATTAGTGCCAGGTTGTATAATGGCCCCCAGTGCTAGGTAGATGATTAGCCCTAGTACCAGGTTAGATGATGGCCCCAATGCCAAGTTAGATGATGGCCTCCTGTGCCAAGTTAGTTGTGCGCTAGTACCAACTATCTGTACTATCCTTTTTTTTTAAAGTAATATTCCTAGTATTCAGAGAAAGTATTTCTTACAACTACGCCCCCACATTGACCCTAGTATCAGGTTATATAATGGACCCCAGTGCTAGGTAGATGATTGGCCCCAGTGCCCAGTTAAATGATGGTTGCCAGTTCCAAGTTGGATGAGGGTCTCCAGTGCCAAATTAGTTATTGTGCACCACTACCAGATTAGATGATGGGCACAGTACAAGTTTAGATTATGGATTATAAGATTCCTAGTATTCAGAGAAAGTATTTCTTACAACAACGCCCCCACATTGACCCTAGTATCAGGTTATATAATGGACCCCAGTGCTAGGTAGATGATTGGCCCCAGTGCCCAGTTAAATGATGGTTGCCAGTTCCAAGTTGGATGAGGGTCTCCAGTGCCAAATTAGTTATTGTGCACCACTACCAGATTAGATGATGGGCACAGTACAAGTTTAGATTATGGATTCAAGTACCAGATTGATGGACACTAGTACCAGATTGAATGATGGACTCCTGTGCCCGATTGGATGATGGGCACTAGTACCAGATTATATGATGGACACTGGTACCAGATTGGATTACAGGCTCAGTACCAGATTGGATGATGGACACTAGCACCAAATTAGATTGTGTGCACTAGTATCAGATTAGATGACGGACACTAGTACCGATTAAATGATGTCCGCAAGAATCAAGTTAGACGGTGGACCCTAATACCATATTAGATGATGGACCCTAGTACCAGATTATATGATGGTATCTAGTGCCATATCGAATTATAAGCCCCAGTACCAGGTTAGATCTATTTATTATTAGATCTATATTATTCTAATATGATCCTAGCATCATATATTAGAATGTGAACCCATGTTAGATGATCGGCCCCAATGCCAAATTAGATGATCGACCCTAGTACCAGATCAGATGGTGGTTCCCCTCCCATTACCAGGTTATGTGATGGGCCTCACCATGTTGGATGACGGGGTCTTCTCAAGAAATATAACTGTTATTCCAAGTTCTCAATGAAATTTACACCAAATGTATAATTTTTCTCTTTTCCTTTCTACACTTATTTGTACACTTGTTATATACAGCCTTGTTATCCTAAATACTATGAAAAGATTTGAAACTTTTAAATTTAGAAACCTACTGCACATGACAGAAAATATTTCACACTTACCGAATCCTCTGACCCCGGTACCATTGTACCAGCTCACATACAAATCCTGTGTGAAAGACCTGCTTCCAACAAACTGAGTAAATAACTGGCAATCGCTTTCTACTGATCATAATTCGTTTGAAACTGTAATAAAAGATTGTGTACAAATGAAAGATTTCGTCACATTTAAGGTGAGATACTGATATTGGAAAATGTCGATATAGAATAAGGAAAATTAAAAATAATAGTATTTCGCTAGATCTCGAATGGCCTGAAATTGCTTAAAAAAGATGGTTTACTTCAAAAACAAAATTTCGTTCAGGCTACAGTTATGTACGAGACACAGTAACGAACCTCTGAGAAACGTACATGAAAACGAAAGTTGTTCAATGCTTCAATTAAGTTATTTGTATATAGTGGGAAATATACATTTGTGAGAAAAGAATTTTTAGGGGCAATTGAAGTGGTGCAAGGCTTGAATCTGTCACTGCAAACTATCTGTTTTCTTTAAAAATTACTATGAATTTTTGAAAGAAAGGAACCAATTATCTTTGTTATCTCACAGTTTATGTAATAGTAAATCCAAACACTTTATTTGCAACAAACCATATATACATCCTATATGCAAATTCGCTATTCTCTGCAGTCACAAACAATATACAAAACAATAGAACAATATACAAGAACTCTCTTCGTATTCTTTACTTTCTTGAAAGAATCTATTTCTCTCACTATTATTACCAGGGACGTTCCTGAGTGGTGTGCTGGACGTGCACTTGCAAGCAGTCATAAAAAATAGTGGCGGCCGAAAAAGACGAGCAGTAGCCTTCCAACTTTAACTCTCCAAGTCGCTTGGACGAGATATCTCGTTCAACAAGATCTGACCAATTTTGATAATGACAAGATATCCCGTCCATCAAGATCTTGTCAATTTTGCTGATGACAAGATATCTCGTTCATCAAGAGCTGGTCATTTTAGCTAATGACAGGATATCTCGTTCATCCAGAGCTGGTCAATTTTACTAACATGATATCTAGTTGAGACAAAACTGCCCTATTACTCTACGAGGGAATGAATAGCCAAATAGGAAAACAAACTGCTCTTTGCCCAGAACTGTTGACAAACTGAAACAGCTTTTTGTATCAAAGGACTTTACTCTATCTTTACAAGACAGTTTTCGAAGCAAAGAATAAACCTCTAGGTTAGGAGAGTTAAGTAAACATGCACACTAATATATTTTCCGATATTATTTATTTTATACCTATTTGGTTTTTGTATATTCTTTTCGCGATTGTAATAAAAGATACTTTTGAATCTGTGAATAATTTGTTCTTAATTCACATTAGTATATTCAAAACACACTCATCAATCAGGGATGTTTTGAGCGGGAAAGGCCACTGAGCTCGAATCCTTCCCGAATTATTTTGAAATTCAAAAGCTATCAAAACACATGCTGAAGCTAGTTATAGCACAAAAATTTAAGTGCCAGATGTTAAGCATACGTCTGGACACATTAATAATCTGGTTTGTTTAAAATTTATTAAACGCAATGCTCATTTAACATTTCAGTATTTAGGGAACCGAGAGAAGGAAGATAGTCTTTTTATTTTCTGAATTCGTGCTTCATAAAGGACGTTCTTTAAAATATAAATCAAATGGTTTTGAGAAGAGGGGCAGCTTACTGAAGTTTGCATGCGGGTTGCATGCTCATACCTCAGGAACGGCCCTATAACTCTGCACTAGCGTAAACTTCCATGCACATTTTTCATTTTAATGAGGGTAGTACCCAATCCACTAATAATTTAACACAAGTTAAATTCAAATAAAAATATTCTCTGCTGTCTAACCTTCTTGTCAAATACTTGCACATTTTCCACCCTTGACCTCATAGTCTAGGACGGAACTAATATTGGAGACGAAAAAGATGGCAGGTTTTAACACCTGCGAAGGTGTGGTCTCCGAAAACATCAGTCACGGGCAGGAGCATTCGTCTCGCGATTGGGTGTGTGAACAGCTCTCAAATTTAACAGGAACTTTGGCACTACTGGGAAATGAAAGCCGAATCCTTGCGTAATCTGATACCTAATCTCGAGTTAAAAACTATTGATGCAAGTCAAAGGAGAATTGAGTTTTCATTTTACATCCCCACGAGAAGGTGAAGTTCAGGGTGAGTGCCAGATAAATTTCTCACTAGATTTTTGGGACTGATAAAACATTATTTTGTGTTTGGATGCCTCATAACCTTTATCGTATAAACACACGCCCAAATGCAAATTACGAAGACAAGGATGTACTTTTTCAATATTGAAGGCCTTTGTAATTGGAATTTACCATGTGATGTTTTCGAAAATGGTATTCTTTCGCCCATGCTTTTGACCCTTGTTTTTGTTTACAAGCAAAATACACAGAGCGGGATATTCAATTCGTAAAACGCCTACTTTTTGAACTACTTTAAAAACTACTTTTGTTTTTCTATACTTCAACTCATCTGTTACAAAAGGAGTCAATTGATACGACAGCAATGTCATTTGTTTATAACCAATTGTCGCCGATTTCGAAACATGTAGGGCCGCGGTAGCCCAGTTGGAAACAACGGATTAACAACCGGAGGATTGCGAGTTCGAAACTCGGTTCAACCGAAGACCGTCATGTACACGGGGCTGGTGCACGTTAAATCTGTCGTGGCCTCAAATGTTCTCACGTTGGCGTGGTGTGGAAGTTTGGAGAGCGGGGTGCCAATTCAGGTGTTGTTCTCGTCACCTGACCGTGGTTCAAAGTTAAGAGACGTTGTCCTTGGATCTTTCTCTTCGAGATTGATCCCGGAGCCTCGCCAATAGCCCGTTGTGTTGTTCTAGTGCGACGTTAATTAATTTCTTAATGGAAGTATGTATGGCATTTATTGCTGTGAGATGGAGAAAATAAAGTAAAATATAATTCCCAGTGTTTTTTACTTTCTTTGGTTGAAGCAGAATGATCAGAACATAGAGAAGAAACAAAATATTGGATTGATTCATATTGACAATCATCTGAGCAAATAGTCTTATAAGTATCTTACGTTAAGTTAAAAATTAAGCATTTGACTATAGAATTTTACCCCATCAATGGCTGAGCGGCTAATGGCGTCGCTCTTAAGAAACTGGTAGACTGAAGCGCTTGATTACAAGTTGAATCTCGTATGTGCCGAAGTCGAATTGACTGATTGAAGTTTTCTGGTTTCTTCAAGGCAGCGCGTAAATACAGGCCAAGGTCCCCTAAGTCCTTTAAGACGGCATGTCGCTCCCTCCAACAATTCATGGTAAGTGAGATGTTACATCACCTCCCATGATACCTCGGAGTAACGAAGAGACGACAGCCTTCTAGCCAATTAATGTTTGAAGTGTCATGTGATACGTAAGCTGTCGCTGGAGAAAAAACACTGATAATTTTGCTATTGCAGCACGTCTTTTTTTTCGCTACATGAAAAAGAAATCGCGCAATTGACTTCACTACAAGCGAAATCACTGTTCTTTTTCAAATCACTTCAGCAAAAAAGGTTGTTAATTTAGTCAAAGTTAGATTGATCCCTCAGTAGAACCTGGATAACTAACCAAATAAATGCCTTATTGGTATTATTCAATTATTTTCGGAATTGGAGAACACGGTCTCTGTTTACTGACAGTGGATACCATCTCACATTGTTTTATTTGGTAATGAGATGGCTGATTAGCTGGCTAAAGAGGGTTGTGAACAGATCAGCCCAACAAATAGTGATCTCACCCCGCCGCGGAAATTTATTACTAGTAAAAATTAAAAAACATGTTCTTTTTTGGACTTCGTCTAGGTTTCACCTTAACCAATAGAATTTGTAACGAAAACGTCTCAACACAGGATTGCCCTCAATTATACAACCTCTCTACACAGGTTGTATAAATAAGGAAAATCCTCTATACAGGAAATGTTTCAACTACCGATGTGAAACACGAGGGTAAAGATATGGCAGAATTCGATACTTTGAAATCGCAAAGTTTTGTCGCCAACTTAAAATGGCGTCAAAGACGCTGAACCGGAAAAGAAAACAGATTACCATAATTCACACCAAATCAAGCACATTCCTATTCAAAACCAGTGCAAGTCATCCTTATGTGATAATCGTCATACATCTTCAACATCTTTTTTGCAGTAGTGTTCAATACCTTCGCATCTTTACATGCCGAACAAGTATTTCTTTACACTCAGCTGTATTTTCTAGCACTGTATGGGAGGGATTTTTGGTGCAAACAAATAAACCAAACAGAATGCCAATATTTTACTTTCACCGCACAAATACCATCTCGTGATACATATCGTAGTTACCTTAAAATGCAGTTCATAGTCATTTTGGCAACGTTTGGCATTTAATCTAATTGGTGTTCATCAATCAACTATCATATCGCACCGTTCCTTCAAAAGTGACACAACTCAAAAAACCTAATTTTTGAGTTATAACCATTAATTGGTACCTTAAATATTACTCCATAAGTCATCAAAAGCGTGTTAACTTCGCTTCACCAGTTAGCCAAGAGATGGAATTTGTGTCGTTTTTATGATTCAGTCAGATGATAATTATGTGCAAAAGTGACTCATCTCTAGTTGGGCAGTGAACGTTATCGTGCATGTTGTACTTCTGAACATTCAAAGGTATTATTTCGAGTTGTGTCACTTCTGTTGATAATAAAAGGCAGTCTTTCATTGAGTTATGTCACTTTTGTTGATAGAAAGGCAGTCTTCTATTGGGAACATTTTGAATTGTGTAACTTCAGTTGATCAAGATTAGCTAAATTGTTGATTTTATTTTGAATTACGTCACTTTTGATGAAGTGTTGCTGATGGCTGGTAATTTTACAGATTGCAATGATGAACAAAAATCTAAGCCGCACGGATAAAATTATGGAGTTAGCCAACGGTTCTAAGCCGCACGGATAAGATTATGGAGCTAGCCACAGGTTCTAAGGTTCTAAGCCGCACAGATAAAATTATGGATCTAGCTAGAGTCTTCAATTTTGATTGTAAAATATGATAGTGCGATGCCAGACAATAAAGCTAAACAAATTGGAAACCCTGATAATGGAAATTTAGTATTAGCAGGTGAACCAGATGAAAATTTTGCAAGTTGTACAATAACGAACAAAAAAGAGGCCACACGGACAGAATTATAGAGCTAGCCGGAAGACCTTCAATTTCCACTACAAAATGTGATAGTACAATGTCAGACAATAAAGCTGTACTAACTGGAAAAGCTAAGTATGAAAATTTAGTTTTAGAAGCAGGTAAACCAGATGAAATTTTGAATATTATTTTATGAATTCATGGTCCACTACAGAATAAATACCCTGTACCTTCTCAAGATCAGATAGATTCAACAGCTGCTACAGAGTAAGGTCAACATTGCGAAGATGATAATTTTTATACAGCGTTCTGTGATACCCAGTTTCCTACCAAATTGCGTTTGATTAAAGTAAATTAAATAAATTACTACGTGTCTCCCGTCCATAGCAACGAAAGCGACTTCGACGATTCCGAAGCTGATCCAAGTTTTAATGTCAGCAGTGACATTTCAAGTAATTTCTTTGATAGAGTGCTGTAGAACTACCAGCTGACGCTGAAATGGAGGAACAAGAGAAAAAAGGAAAGAGGAAAAGAAACCCTGAAGGATGGTTGACAAAAAAGGTAAAACTTCTGAGGAATTCTGGAAAAGCCTATCTATCTACATCAAAGAGGCAATTTTCTGCTAGAAAAATGCGAACATCTTGTAGGGGAAAATGCAGATTAAGCTGCAGTGCCAAAATTGACAACAAAGTTAGAGAATATATTTTTTCTAATTACTGGAAACTTGCTGATTTACAACTGCAAAGAGAATTCATCGTTGGACATACTGAAACAATCATGAAACAAGGGAAACGTGGTGCCGTGGAAATTGGCAGTTGTGTACTTAATTATATCAAAATTTTGGTGCAAAATGCAAATAAACCAAACATTGATAGGATAATTGCTGCGGCCAGCAAAAGAATCAGTATTAATTATATTTAATTATTATTAGCGTTACCAAACTTCAATGTCCACAGCATTGAGCACAAATTCCTAATTTGTGGTCACACTCAAAATGAGAGAGATAATGTGCACAGCGTGATAAACAGGTAAAAAGGCATCTTAAAGCCATCCCAATATACATACCAGATCAGTATGCTTCGCTGATCCGAAAAGCAAAAAAAAACTGGTCCTCCGTATCAGGTACATGAATTGACTTAGAGGAGATTTTTATCTGAAATATTACAGGAAGAATGGGGTACCAACTTTTCCTTAGACACCGATAGAATGAAAGTTAATACCAGCTTATGCAAAGAAGTTTCCCTTAACTGAAATGAAGAAGACGGCTCTAAAATCTTTATGCGAGAGCATAATTTTAAAAATACTAACTCTTTTGTAAAATATTTTTGAGTTACACTAATCTATTACATTCCATTTTTCTTTTCTTTTTTTATTATTCTTGCCCACTACATTTTTATTGTATTGTATTGTACTTTTTTATTGCTACCTTTATTAAAAAAAATCCGAATTTTTCATTTTTGACCTTTTTAAATTTCCTGAAATCAAGTTAGTGTATGAAAATAATTATTTGGGACTAAGGAAAATGTCACAACTATAAAAAAATAATTTTGCTACTCTAATTAAAACATCAAAAGTGTCACAACACCAAATTTGTTGAATACCTAATTTTATCAAAACTGTCAACAACTCAAAATAATTCAGTTCTTTGTGGGTCAGAAGTAAATAAAAAACGTCACCAGTCAAAAAAGACGGGTTTTAAGTGTTGTTACCCTGAAATAAGAAAAATGACTTGATTGTTTACAGAAGCATATTTGAGATAATATTCTGTCTAGTGGTTGTTTTTCTATTTCTCTAGAAAAATCCTAAAGCTGGAAATTGTTATTCCCTCTTCCTGAAAAACTAAGTTTTTTCACTTGTGTCACTTTTGAAGTAAGGTTGCGATACATTAGTTTGGAATTCATTCTTAGGAATTTTCATTGACGACGTGATGAAATCGTATTCGAAAAACAAGCCAAATGACGTCACGGTCGGAATATGAATAGGAAACACATTCTCCCGCAGATACACTACCGCCATCTACAATTAGACAGAAAATGCCACTCATACTGCCGAGTTAGTCAAGAAAGCAGTATCTTCAAATTTTGTGTTTAGAATCAACGATTGTTAAAATGCTGCGTATAAAAGTATTTGAGCCTTGACACTGGGGAAAACGATTAAGCACACTCAATCAACAGTTGATGAAGTGATCATATTGCTATTTCATGTGACAACATGTGACAATCGTCAACTCACAAGCACAAACTTGAAGATACTCTCTTCTTGACCAGCACAGGAGTGTACTTGTCTGCAGAGTAATAAAATTTAAACAACTTCCTGAATTAAAGATCGTCATGGATACCAAGATTATTTACTTCCGTGATGTTTTTGCTCATGAAGTTCTGGATCATAAAAAAGATAAACGAAATTGGAGTGATGGTCACCTGCGAAAAACGAAACAACGGCCCACCAAAAAAAGTAATCTTATTACTAGAAAGAAAAAAAGTAATCTCAATCTAGCACTTACGATCTCTGCAAGGAAAAGGGGGAAACAAATTCGTTTTAACAATTGCTGGAGTCACGATATCCTAAAGTAAGAAAGGATTTGAAAAAAGGGAAACCTGTTATTTGAAAGCTCCCACTTCTGCTTATTATCACTTTTCAGTTCCAAGATGAAGCGTAAAGAGAGGAATGGTTTCGATAGAAATCAGGAAAAAATTCTTGGAAAGAAGAAAGAATTAATGGGTGAAGTGATATAAAGTATTAAAAAGTTCCCCTCGACAAAAGCTTAGGTGTCTAATAAAACGCGTCGTGAATCATTTCATGGTGAGAACCGCCTCCTCACTAGAACCGATCTTAACCCTAGATTTTTCGAGGAAAACGTGATCGTCTGTGGGGCCCTAAATAGAATCAGAAATGACTTTGTATAGCACAGTTTCTTAAATTGGGTAGATGCGATTGGGGGAAAGGTGTTAAATAGTTTTTCTAAACCAAATTTCCTGTTGATGTTACCTTTTCAGAGATAAAGAATGGTGTGGCCTCATACTACATACTTCCCTATATACTTCTTAATGAAAATTCAGGAAAATTTAAATAAACAAATTTGTGGAATTAACAGCGATAGAAAACCGCCTCCACAATATCCAGACTGATAACGGGACATTTTAAAGGCATGAGAATTAACAGTGATGGAACCAGAACGTATAGACATTGTAACAATTGTCTAGGTGTTGTACCTTACACCTAATCATATATTCACCTTTCCTGCAATAGGAGCTGCTCTTCAAACCATAGGTTACCATCCTGAAGAACAGCTTTACGAGAAAATAATCAACATCGACAAAGCTGTTCGAAATGCACACTGCGACATCTGACTCAGAAATGGACAAAAATGCAAATCCATTGCCGGATGCTCTGGGATAGAACTCTAAACCAGTCAATATATGTCCAGTCACCAGAAGCCCCACATCGGCACTCTAGGTCCCAGTTCTAAATTAGATGACATGCCCTTGCATCAGATTAGATGCAGGACCATTCCTGGGGCTCTCTAATCTTGCAAACATCTGCAAGCCTCCCCTCCTCGATTTTCTAAAAGAATTCCCTTCATCAAGCACTCATTCTCCTAACTTGAATGCCCAATCTTCATCCACCCTGTTACCTAAATGACGGCATGTTAAATGTGAGCATTGCGTTTGGTGATTTTTCGGCTGGTTTTAGGCTGTTGACGTATTCAGACGCATATTTTGCAGATGTGATTTACGAAACCAACTTTCTCTTATATAAATAGCTTCGGAATGCACAGCTGTTTCATTCCAAAATCATTTCGGGGAATATTTGAGCTCCGTGGGCTCTCGATTTGAATACATTTCCTGCCTTTGGTGGATGCTTTTTGAATATTCTAATATAAATTAAGAACAAAAATATCCAAATTTATAAGTATTTCATTACAATCGCAAAAAGAACCTACAATCTAAGTGTAAAATTAATAATATCGGAAAATTTATTGCTGGACATGTTTGTTTAAAATTGAAGGCATACTGCACCTGTCTTTCAGCGACCCCTATTTTTTCTGACTATGAGCATCTGCACGGTCAGCACACTACTCATGAACGGCTTTGGTTAGATTATGGGCTCATGAAATAAAAAATTTTATTCTAAGTACTTAATGCTCAATTGCCCAAATGTTCCTTTGCCTCTTTAGCAGCTTTATTATTATAATCAAGTACAATGGAAAGATTTGTAATTTAAATTTAGAAAATATTGCGTCGTCATAGAGAAATGGCTTCGTTTTTCCAAAGCTACATGTTCCCTCGTGGCACATATTGTAATCCAAATTCCTGAGAGTAAAGCATTCTTCGATTGTAGTTCTTTTTTCAGTCAGTATACTTATTATAATTTTGTTAAATGGTGTCATGGGTACACAATTATCCTGAGTTGTGCTTCATCTATTGCTCAGCTTCAGATATGAAAGTATTGATATGGCTCTAGAGTTGGTTAACTAAAAAGAGAAAATAAAACAGTTGCTTTGTTGAATTTTAATAAATTGCAGTCCGTTTAAAAAATATCCTATCGAAAATCCGTGAATTTTCTAATCGATTTTGGGACATTACAAGGAAGTTCATGATGACCGTTAAATCAAAAACCGAAGTTCCAGAAATTGCCTGTCAAACCGATTCTATTTGTGTGTGAATCTTTTTTTAATACAAACTCTTTCGAGGGACAGGAAAACTCCATATGTATTCAAGTGAAAAGTATGTTCAAGTAAAAGGACTGTCAGCATAAATTGTAATCCATTTCTAATTAATAATGAATGTTTCGAGGAAGTCTTCAAATTTAAAAGGAAATAGGATATTTAAATAAAAGAGGACGGTTATACATTTTCCGGATGACACTATATAAATAAACTGCTTCTCTGGGGAGATTGATTCCAAACTTCTCTACACACAAAAAAAATAAAACAAGCTTTCCAAATCGTAGTTAAGACATTTGTTAGGACAGATATGCAAATTATTTGTGCTTACATAACAGGTAATAATATAAAATGTCTAGTGAAAACAAAACTGCTCATCGTTTTCAGGAAATGCTCACTGTTTATACTTTTATTTGCAAACAGTTGATAATAAATTGATAACAGTTGATAAGGTATTGGTGTGTTTAAAATTATTTTGAACTAACTTATTTGACTCACATCATTCCCTGAAATACCCCATTGATATTTTTGAGTAATTCTTGGAAACTGATTTCCTAGCAATCGTACGAAGATATTTTCAGACAGGATGATTAAGGTCAAATTTCTTCTCATATTATTTATTGCAGTCATCAAAAAACATTTTGGACAAAAATACTTGCAAACAACATTTCTTTCAATATCTCATACACTCGCTTCTTTCAAACCAATTAGAATTTTGACTTTGAAGAAACATGTTTAACAAGCCCCTGTTGATTGAGAATTTTATTAAAATGAGGTTTTTAGTATCAACAAGGTGACAATCAAATGGTAATAACAGGACATTAGAATGCCTCTAAAAACTGAAGTTGTTCCTTTAGAGTTTTAAATATCTCCTTTAAAACTTTATTCTTTTTTCAAAACATTCCGTCACAAAAAACATCTTCTGTTAAACATTAGAAAAAATAAATTCATCAAGCTAAGAACAAAATTATTGAAGTATTATTTTATTACATATGATTTTATTGCATGATAAAAAGAAATCAACTCGTTTGCTCAACACCAGAAGAAAGTGTTTACATAGTTAACTAGTGTTCAACAATTAGAAATTGTATATTAGATCAATTAGAAATGGGAGTTGTTTTCTGAGCACGAGTATGAACATTTTAAGGAATTCTGTTGTTGAGAAAAGGTTTGGAAAATAATTAAGTTAAAAAGAATCAGATGATGTCAGAAGGTCGATCGAAAGTAATGGCGCAAGCTATAGGTTCAAATCAAAGTCTATTTAGCAAAAATAACCGGAGAGTTACAAACCAAAATTAAATTGATCTGAGAAAACTTTCTACTGGAAAACTCAAAGCAATACTTTAGTGTCACAGGCCGAGCAAAGATGAGATCTGAATATGCCCCTATGAAAGACATTTTCTGTTAAGCTAAATGTAGATGGCGGTATAGTTTCTGCGATGGAACGTGTTTCCTGTACGTTTTCAGAACGTGATGTCACTTGGCTTGTTTTTCGAACACGATTGCAGCACGTCCCCAGTAAAAATTTCAAAGAATGAATTCTTAATTGATACGTATAATAGTTGAATAGTCAACGCCAATTAGATTAATTGCTAAACGTCGCCATAAACGGCGATAAATGCCATTTTAAGGTAATCCCGATGTGTATCATGCGAAAGCGTTTGGGTTGAGGACATAAAATCTTCGCAATCCGTCTGACTTGTTTGTTTCACACTGAAATTCCCTCTCATACTACATAGGGGCCGCGGTCCAGTTGGAAGAGGAACGGATTAGAAACCGGAGGGTTGCGAGTTCGAAACTCGGTCCAGCCAAAGACCGTCGTGTACACTGGGGCTGATAACTAATTGGTCCCTTAAGTCACCAGTGCAAAAATCAGGAGAGGTGCAAATGCTATGGAACAACACATGCAGACCGCCCTTGTAAATCCTCCCGAGTTTGCAAGACCGTCGTGTACAAAGGGGGCTAGTGCAAGTTAAATCTGTCGTGACCTTAATTGTCATCATGTTGGCGTGGTGTGGAACTTTGGATAGTTGGGTGACAACTCAGGTGTTGTTCTCTTCATCCGAACGTGGTGAAAATTACGAGGTGTTGTCTTTGGATCTTTCTCTTCGGGACTGATCCCGGACCGTAGCCAATAGCCCATTGTGTTCCTCCAGTGCAACGTTAATTAACTACCTACTTACATACCGCATGTCATGATAGCGGTATAGTTAGAGAAACGACAATTGAATAAACATATGTGATATGCATTACTTTTGACGTCAACCTAAGTAGTAATATAATTTGGCTCTTGTAATCTAAACTTTCCTTTCACTTCCGGACAATATCCCGTTGTGTTGCTCCAGAGTGACGTTAATTAACTACCTACCTCATACTACATAGTTCATTTTCTTGTTCGACCCTTCTGAGCTTCAAAATTCCTTTGTAATAGTCACTAAAGCAGTGACTTTCAAAATAGTTTCTATTCGAAGTACATTTTCGTCGAAAAATAGATTTTCTCACTCACTTAGTGGCACTTTTCTTACTCACAGCCAAAAAGACCTCTTCCAGAGAAAAATTCTATTTCGAGTTGCACCTTTGACCAAATCTCGAGTGTTAGATGGCGATTTTTCTGTTACAAAATAGTGGATCCTTATCTCCACACGCCCTTTCGTAGTTATAAAAGCGGGTGAAGTTCTCATCATTTTTGATATCGGTATAAAAACGTGACTCTTTCGCCCCTGTCTAGATGCCATGGTTTGTTTTCAGGTCAAGAGAGTGAACCGTAACAATGTATTCTGTACCACACTTTTACTCCATTTCAGTTATGGGGCAGTGTTAAGGATGGAAAAAGGATTTTAGTCCAAGTTTCTAAATATAAGTGGGAGACTAAAAATACTCAACAAAATCGTTCTCACACTTTGATGAGATGACCCTTACATTATTGTTTTCGGTAGGCTTATTGTTTATTTCATTTCAATTGAAATAATGGGAACGAAATGTTTCGTTATTGTATTGTCTATTGGAAATGTATGTGCATAAAACAAAAGGCATCTATTTAGAGTAGTCGTGGAAATAGAAATTGGGTATTTTTAATTTTGTAAATACCTGTTAAAAATCACTAAAACAATTTCCAATAACTGTTTCACGAAAAATATGAAGGCACATTCAACTAAGTCTTCTAAGCCTTTTCATTCACTGATTAGTTTCATAGATTGAATTCAGGACTAATATTGGGTTGGTAGGTAGGTAATTAATTAACGTCCCCCTGGAGCAACACGACGGGCTATTGGGGCATCTTCGGGAAAACTCCCGAATGGAAGGATTCAAGAGCACAGCCTCGTAATTTTGAACAAAGGTCGGATGACGAGGTCAATACCTGAGCTGGCACCCCACTCTCCAAACTTACACATCATGCCAAAGTGAGAACATTTAAGGCCAAGATAAATTTAAAGTGTACCATTCCCCGTGTACCCGACGGTCTCTGGCTGGATCGAGTTTCGAACTCGCAATCCTCCGGTCGTTACTCTTCCAACTGGGCTATCGCGGTCCGACTAGTATTGGGAGTAATCAAGGCGGGAGACTCGTACTGAGTCTCCAAAAACTCATGAAATCGATATAAGAGAGATTTTCAGAGTAAACAAACAAACCAGGTGGAAAGTATCATACCTCCTGTCGTCTTCAACCAAGAGAGGGGGCCGCGAAACCCCTGTTGGATGAGTAGCGGATTAGCAACCGGAAGGTTGCGAGTTCGAAACTCGATCCAACCAAAGGCCGTCGCGTACGTGGGGGGTGGTGCACGTTAAATCTGTTGTGGTCTCAAATGTCCTCACTTTGGCATGATGTGGAAGTTTGGAGTGTGGGGTCCAGCTCAGATGTTGGCCTCAACTGACCGTGGTTCAAAATTACAAGGTGTTGTCCTCGGATCTTTCGCATCTGGATTGAGCCTGCCAATAGCCCGTTGCGTTGCACCCCGGTGCAACATAAATTCAACTACCTACCTCTAGTTGCCAATCCGAGACTACCAACTGGGCTACCGCGGCCCAAAAAAATACTTAAGATAGAATTTTGCTAATACTCGGGAATAGATTTTTAAATTTAAATATTTGATTAGAAAGACAGTAACAAAAAGTAAATAATGATATTCAGTATCTTGTTGCTGCAAAAAGCTAATGGGTGATTGTATTTAAAAAACAATCCAGTCAAGCAGTGTCTTAGGGACCTATTTCAGGAAAAGTAGAAAAACAAATTGTGATATGGTCAAGTCAGCATAAAGATATACAGGGTGTCCCAAAAAGGTTGTTCCGCAATTTATCTTTTTACCATTTGGAGATAGGTAGGAAATGTAAATTGCAAAAGTACACCAAATAAGGTAGGTAATTAAGATATGTGAATAAAATTATCACGTGATAACAATTTAAGCGGATTCAGTTTTTAATTTGTATACAACCCCTCTAGATAAAAATCCGAGATAGCAAAAATGTTCCTTACCTGCATCCCTATCGTTAGCAGAAAACTGCATTTCTGTAGGTTGAACAGTAACGGAGGCATAATGACGCAAAAAAGTTGACTTATTCCGCTTGTGCACAGCTGTTTAAGCAGTCAGATTAGGGACCGTATACACAATGCTAAAAAGCATTTTTTTCGGTCAGAAAGTGCAACATTGTGCAAAGTAATGTAGTATTGCAACTGCAGATGAAAATCGCACTGAATAATAGTAGACAATGTAATCTTCAATAAAAATATTGTAGAAAAAATGGTTCAAATAAAAATAAAAGGAAATTTACAACGCATGCTCAAAATGTTTTCCATCTGCAGCAATGCAGAACTTGGCTCTTCATTTTTGGCCATCGTTCTAAATTAGGTACGGCCCCCTTAAAATGGAAACTCTTGTATCTCCGTTACTATTCAACCTACAGAAATGCAGTTTTCTGCTAACGATAGGGATGCAGGTAAGGAATATTTTTGCTATCTCGGATTTTTATCTAGAGGGGTTGTATAGAAATTAAAAACTGTATCCGCTTAAATTGTTATCACGTGATAATTTTATTCACATATCTTAATTACTTACCTTATTTGGTGCACTTTTGCAATTTACATTGCCTACCTATCTCCAAATGGTAAAAAGATAAATTGCGGAACAATCTTTTTGGGACACCCTGTATATTGGAATGGTCTTTTTTCATTCATCAAAATCTCTTGTGATTTTAGTTATCAGCCTGTAGAATCTACTTTTTGTCATTTTTTAACAAATGGTTTAACCCTATAAGGGACGCTAATTCTACCTTACCACCTTTAGTCTTCCCTGCATCACCTAACTAGTTATGACCTTCACGGATTCGATTCTAAAAATCTTTCAAAAGGAATTCAATTCTAAGATGGGGCCGTCGTGGCTCAGTGAGTATGCCCAATGCGCTAGCAGCCTTCGAGTTGTAGGCGGAGCATTTCGATTCCTGTCAGGTGGATTTCTTTCTGGGTTTATTTCTCTTTCTTCTGTGTTAGTAAAACTTTCATTGTGTGTGTCTATTACTTGATATTGTGT
Source organism: Meta bourneti (assembly GCA_933210815.1). NCBI lineage: Eukaryota > Metazoa > Arthropoda > Arachnida > Araneae > Tetragnathidae > Meta > Meta bourneti. The sequence continues at coordinate 70,812,625 of OW119925.1, forward strand.
GTCTTGTGTCTGGCGCAACATGGCCAAATATGGCCCTTGCGCCATAAATCTCCAAACCAACCATACATCAATTCTAAGGTAGGTAGTTGAATTAACATCACGCTGGAGCAACACAACAAGCTATTGGTGACGACCCGGGATCAGTCCCAGAGGGAAAGATCCGAGGATAACACCGAGTCATTTTGAATCAGTCAGATGACGAGGTCACACCTGAGCTGGCACCTCACTTTCCAAATTTCCAAACCAAGCCAAAGTGAGTACATTTGAGGCCACTACAGATTTAACGTGCACCAGCTCCCATGTACACGACCGTCTTTAGGTGAATCGAGTTTCGAACTCGTAACCGTCCGGTTGCTAGTGAGTTGCTCTTCCAACTTCAACTCTTCGGAAAGAACCAATGGAATATTTCAAAAGGAATCTATGAATTCAACCGACATATATGGTTATTTAGTCATGTGTGTGTTGTGAACCAAAAACAATGCTACACTACTCGGAAGTCATGACGTTCAGAGGATTAAAAATCGAATTGTAAAGAGATTAAAGACCTAAGACAGGCTTGATGGGAAAACAAATCTTCCATTTGCGAAATCGCGGGTTTCAAATACAAATCAGCAATTTCTTTACCATTACTTCTTTAAAACTAGTTTTGATTGGTGTTAAAATGTTATTTCATGTTCTTATTTTTGTACTCCACTCAAATTAAACATTCTGTGAAAACGCATCAGAAAATAAGACCTTGACTACTAGCCATAACAGCTGTAAATCATCACTTAGAGTAACATCTGTTTAAAGTCAAACTCGGAAATAGATTTCAAAAACCGGCGAAATGGAACGATATTTATGAAGTGTCCTGCCGGGTGGTTTTTGAAGTAAAAATAAATCGTCTTAAATGGGTTGTTGACTTGACCGGATGGCGTGCATAAAAGAAATAAATCATTCCTAGAAACATCTAAAACAGACGCTAATTTGTATTCTAAGAGATTTTGCACGTTCGCATTTCAATTTGTTTTCAGACAAACTTATTTGGTAGGTATTTTAATTAATCTCACACTGGGAGCACCACACAAGGGCTATTCAAACTTATTTTGAGTTAAATATCTTTAACTCAAATAGGTTAAAGATAAGGGTTAGATTAAGGTTAAAGATAGGTTATAGATTTAGGTTAAACTAAAAGAGTTACATCCCATTTGGGGGCTGAGAATTTTGGGTTATTTTATTGGAAACATTTTAATAAATTCGAAAACAATTACTTTAATTTAAACAAGTTTTTTAAATAACTTGAAAGAAAGGGCACGTTTAATTCTCAAAAACTTCAATTCTGTGGTAGGTAGTTAATTAGCGTCGCACTTGAGCATTGGTTATGGTTAATTGAATGGGCTATTGGCGACCGTCCGGGATCAATCCCGAAGGGAAAGATCCAAGGACAGCGCCGTCATCTGACCGTGGTTCAAAATTACGTGGTATTGTCCTCGGATATTTCCATCCGGGTTTCCCTTATGGTTTGATCCCGGACCGTCAATAGCCCGTTGTGTTGCTCCAGTGCGACATTAATTAAAATACCTACCATGGACAGCGCCTCGAAATTTTTAATCACGGTTAGATTACAAGAACACCTGAACTGACACCCCACTCTTCAAACTTCCACACCACACCAACGTGAGTATATTTGAGGGCACGATAGATTTAAAGTGCACCAACCCCCGTGTACACGACCATCTATGGTTGGATCGAGTTTCGAACTCGCAACCCTCCGGCTGCTAATCCGTTGCTTTTCCAATGGGCTACTTCGGCCCGTGTAAAATATTACATTGTCTTGCGCGAAAGCATTTTCAGATATCAAATAGCATAGCAGATCAAAAGGTTTTATTTTATATAAGATCACAGCAGTGCACAAAATTTTCGAACAAACCATTTTTACGATGATCAATGAATTTCCAAGTCAATTTTTAAAACACAATTTCGAATTTTAAGGTAACAATGTTGAAAATAACACAATATAAACTATCACTAAAAAATTAAGAATATTTCTGAATCTATTTTGTCGTTTTGTTATCATTTTCTTTACCTACCGATAGTTTGCTGATAGTCACTGTGATGGTGCGGCAAAGCGGTCCAGGTCTGGCGCCATAAACCTAAATCTTACATTTAACATTACTTACATTACATTAACATGTTAACATTTAAAAGCCATTATCATCACATTGCCGTAAGCATGCTTAAAACAAGAACCCAACTTCTCAAAATAATGTTGAAACAATTAAATAATTAAAAAATACACATTGCAATCCATTGGAAAAGGTCTAAGAAAAAGATAGAATTTATTTATATGTGCTTCAAATCAACTTAAAAACTTTTTTAAGAAATCGAAAAAAGCTTTTCCAAGGGTGCCCAACCTTTTTCGAACAATTCAAAATTTATTCTGCAGCATTTTATCTTTTAAAGTGCATCGTTTTATTTATTACGTCATAACTTTAGCTACATTAACTACATTGGGGCACTAACGTATTTTTATTACATTTTACCTTTTTATATTGATGACATGTTCTAACAATTTTCCTGTTGCTTTGAATAAACGTTTTATTTTGCTCTACATGTGCACTTGTTTTACTCTACTTTTTAATGCTTGATTTGGTTTTTTATTTCAGACTAAAATTCTGTCTTGAATTTTACTCGAACTTTCGTTTGGCGCAGCTTGTTCATTGTTAGACCTTTGCGACTATTAAACCCAAATCGGTATGGTATGTATGGTAAGTATTTTTAATTAACCTCACACTGGAGCAACACAACGGGCTATTGGTGACGGTCCGGGATTAATCCCAAAGGAAAAGAGCCGAGGACAACACCAAGTAATTTTGAATCACGGTCAGATGACGAGGCAACACCTGAGCTGGTACTCCAAACCAAAATCGACCAACCAGCCAAAGAAAAAGCACAGAATTCGGCGTTCAGTGAACATGCCCTAAAGGCATTCCTTTGATGAAGGTGTATTTGAATTTCAAATTCCTCAGCGAATGAAGCAACGGTTAGAATAAGATTCTCCAACGATCTCAACCACTTCGCATTAACCAGATTCCTCTCTTAGATTGAAGTGTCTTCAAGAGGAATTTTTTAAAAAACTAGTCGTGCCTGAAAAAGGAGCCCATACGAGAAATATCCCCCAGTTCCCTATTGTGTTTTATTTAACTTGGTGTTCTTTGAGTTGGAAAATGGCATAGTTGGCTCTTCTGCTGCGGTCCTTCAAGTGGGGGAGGGTAGCTCTGGGGCACGAGAAGAACTTCCGTATAGTAGGTCATCCTAACAGAGAACTGGGCGTCAGCGGACAATTCTATTCCACTTGTTCTCCCAGAGGACACCCCAAATGGCACGGCTTCCATTGCGGTTTCATTATCCAGCCACTACATTCTTCTTCACCCGCATCGTTCTTTTTTAATATCCCCTCTCACTATACGTGACAGATCACGTGTCGAATTTTTCACGGTACAGTGCGATCGCCTCCTAGGGGCCCCCTGATAGGTAAGGGAGGCCCCAGTTCCGGGAATGGGTTTGTTATAATCTCTCGCTACTAGCAAAACTGACAAAAATTGGGGCCTTTCTAAGCGACTGGGATTACTATAATCCTGTGTTCTTTTGGGCTTTTGTTATAAGCGGTTTTCGTGGTGAGATGTTTGTTGTGGGTATAAATCCCGAGTCCTATGAGGGGGCAATCAGTGGTGGATAGCCGTCAACCGTCGCAAAGTAAATAGCTTCTTTTCGTGAAAGGTCACCTAGTCAAACAGAATAGCTTAGATATAATGGTTAGTGTATTCTGATATGCAGAACTCGTGGATCTCAGTAGGGCTGTTTTCTGTTCAGTGGTTGGTTGGATTTTTATGGTGCAAGGGCCATATTTGGCCATGTTGCGCCAAACATTTCCGTAATATCAAGTAATTGACACACTCTCCAGAAACGTTTTACCGACACAGAAGAAATACACCAACTGAGAAATTCTGTTCAGTGATTAGAAATTCGAATGACAATAACAAACAGCTGATCTCGAAGCCAAATACGGATACTACAATACTTAAATTATTACCTACAGATGCGTATTAGAATCATCTGCTGTCGCATGAAACTCTGTACATCCTTTTAGTCGTAATAGCCCATTGTGTTGGTCCAGTGCGACATTAATAAAAAAATACCTACCTACCTTTTAGTCCTTTTTTATTTTAATGGAATTAAATATTAAAATGTTGTGTAACGCACAAAAAGAGAAAGTTGATTTTTGAAGCAATAAAACGAACTTATCGACTATATTTTGTTACATAAATACGACGAATTTAAATTTCGAAAATGTAATCGTTACTCAGTCACATCCCTTAGATCCCTCCCATAGAATTCATATGAATGCGATCCTGATTGTCTATGATAAAATTGCAATCGGTATCAGAATGCAGATTACAAACAAGGAATTAGAATGTGTCACGAAATTAATTTGTCTGATCACTACACAAATTTTATGTCTAAAAGGCTAATATTTTGAGTTCAGATTAATTAAAACACCATTCATTTGTGGTATTTCTAAATTATAGCTCACAAGTTTAGTAGTTTTTATAAAACATGTATTACGAAATCTAATTACTTTTAAGAAATCCATGCCCACCACAGTGAGTGAGAAACTGCAGCTGCCCTTCATTTAAAAAATTGTGACGAACGGAAATAGTTATCCTCGACTCACATTTGAAACCCTTTTCTTCTTTTCATGTGGTGATTCAAAAAAATTACGAGATGTACTCAGGTAGATAGGTATTTAATTAACGTCACACTGGAGCAACACAACGGGCTATTCCTGACGGTGCAGGATCAATCCCAAAGAGTGATTTTTAGACCAACGTTTATTGATCCTTTGGCTGACTGTTTTGGTTTTTTAACTGTTTTTATTAAACAGGATTTGATCTTGCGTTTGGCGCGGCGTGTCCTTTATCGGACCTTGTGCCATAAAATCCAAACTAACCTTTTCATACATGCGACAAAAAATTAGTTTAATGATCGAAATAGGGGAAACTCATTTTCCTATAGGTCATACCCAAATTCTAAAATTAGAATTTACTCAACTCGTAACAGTTTGTATAAAAGCTTTTCGTGCAAAAATGTAATACTTAAAACTAAATCCATTTCTTATTTTTGAAACCTCAGAACCTCTAAAATAATCCTTTCTTCACAAAACTTCCAGTTATAAGATGACCTTATTGATATCATCGTGGTGCACTGCCAATATACTTCGATATCGACCTTACAGAAAATCCGCTTTATAAAATGAAGAAAATATAATTATCATATTTGCGCAACATCAAACGAATTTTCACTACGCTCCGCATATTGACCTAGAAAAAATGCCTAAGGCGTTCTCCGTGCAATATTTATAAAAAAATGTCTTATAATTCTATCCATCACGATGATAATCAGTCATTTTTTCCCTTTCTAATGCGTAAAAAATGGGTAGCAAAAAAAATTCATATTCTACGCTCGAGAGATCCTCTCATATTTTTATCACCTCCCTGAAAATAGGTCATTTGAACTAGGGTTTGAACCTCAAAACTCTTCTGGAAATAAAAACGAAAAGCGGATGGTTTCTTCCAAATTGCTTTCGTGAGGCCTCTTGCAGAGACTGTCTTTTCTCTTTGAGTGGCAATGGTACGAATAAAGCAAACGTATAATCAAAATTTTCTTTATTTTAAATGCAGTGTCTTAAAACGAAGTAAATAAACTCTAAACAACCATTCGTAGCGGCAAAAACACGTAGATTATAAGCTCTCTGAATAAACCAGATCATGGAGAACGTTTTATAGAAAGAGATGTTAAAAGATTCTTAAAAATAGTCTAATGGATTGAAAAGCAAATTTTGCCTCCATAAACAATTCATTATGCATTCCTCTCTTGGGACTTCAAGGAGAAAATGCTTGAATTTCTGAAAGACAAAGATTTTATTGAAATGCATGAAGAGGAACAAAATTTTCAGGAAAACTTTAAAATGGGAACACGATAACCGTTACATTATCTTTTCTTTAATAAATTTTTCTTATACAAATTTTTGTGTCTATGTCAGCTAACTCTGCATTTTGCATCAGCATACCACCACGAGTAGGACCACTAGACATTTTCGTTTTATATCAGCAAACCATCACGAGCAAGGTCTAGTGTAACATATTGATAAATGAAATATCATCTGCATATAAGATCGCAATTGCATCGACCTTCTAATGAAATATACAGAGCATGTAGGGGCGGAGTCGATGTCGTAAGATCTCTGAAGAGGGCATGGGCTTACGAATCGACTTAGCCGATTGGCTATCGAAACGCAGACTGGTGTTTTTGATCACGGTGTATAATCACTTCAGCCAATCCATAATTTAGGATTCATGCTTTTCCCCACAACCACGTGACAGATCAAACAGAGCCACCGGAAGAAATAGCATGATGTTGCGCCCACATGCTACTTTTCATTAGAAGGTCGATGCGAAAATGCATATGACGTAATAGACTAAAGTATAAATGTTGAATGGAAATAACCAAAGCAATTTGGAATAAACATGAAATAAATGTGTTGCCTTACAATAAAATGGTCTTCTTGATTATTGCAGTTATAGTGACACTAAGGAAATATATAAAGAAAAATGGCGCAACTACCTAGTTGCGGAATCCATGTTATCAAACAAAATGCGTATTTTGGAAGCATTGAATAATACGATCAAAGTTCCGAAGAATTCGATTGTTATGTTTCAGATTTGAGCAATTTTACTTGTAAAATGAAATTGAAAAAGAAGGTACCACTTTTTTTACTTTACTTGGGAAAAAATAATTTTTAATTACTAAAAAAAATTTACTTATTAAGGAAGAGATGAAAACAGTAAAGCATAACAAAATAAACTGAGACCTTCGCCTATACTGTTCTAGCATAACAGAAATGGAAAGGAATGATAAATAAATAATCAATATTATAGATATGAAAAATAATTAGGGGGAAATATCGTGTCACATCAAAGTCTAATAGCATTTTTTAACCTGGAACTTTCTGTTTTCCTTTAGTTATTTATCGTTGGCATAGTACGTGGCATTATGTACTACTGTGTGTAAAGGAAAAGAGAAATAATTACACATTCGTAAGTTTCGAAATTTTTTTCACATAAAATTTTGTATTTGGGATACAAAATTTTATTTCATCGGATGCCTGTTATCTAAACTGGTAGTGGAGTCCGTCTTCTTGATACTACGGGGCCCGGAGTGTGAGAACCCTGAAACACAGAATTAGCTTCGACACACACGATTCAATCATCGACAGTTTTTGATGAAAAGCATGATTGAACAGATCATGATTGGCCTCTATGTGTCATCGTCTAATATTTTTCAAAAGCACAATTCTAAATTTACAAGACTTGATTGAGAGCAATCCCAATTCAAATCTTAGTACACTGCTGGCCACCCAAATTGCAACACCAAGAAAGACAAGAGATATCACAACAAAATTTATTTTGTAGATAACATGTTGACCAAGTATCAAATGATTAAATTTATAGACTTCTGTGAAGTGTGGTTCCTGCCAAAATCAGTAGCCAGAGTAGCCGCCATTGTTGGAGATCACCGCTGCCACACGCCTCGGCATTGATTCAAAGAGACTTTGGATGTGTTCTTGGGGTACAGCAGACCAAGCAGCTTCCACACGTTGCCAAAGTTGATCTGGTGTGGCAGCTGGGGATGTATTCTGGGTCAATCGTTGAGCAACCATGGACCACATGTTTTCTATCGGCGAAAGATCCGGAGAGCGAGCTGGCCAGGGAAGCAATTCAATCTGGCGATTGACGAAGAACCCTTGGACAATGCGTGCCACGTGTGGTCGCGCATTATCCTGTTGAAATATGGCTGTGGGCAAGCCCTGAAGGTAAGGAAGGACAACTGGCTCCAATACCTCGGAGATGTAGCGCTGGCTGTTTAAAGTACCGGCAATGCGTACTAGAGGAGTGCGAGAGTGATATCCAATACCGCCCCATACCATAATACCCGGTGCAGGACCAGTGTGGCGGTGCATAACGCAGCTGTTCAGCATCCTCTCTCCACGGTGTCTCCAGACTCGAATCCGACCATCGTGGTGTTGCAGACAGAAGCGTGACTCGTCAGTAAAGACAATTTCATTCCATTCTGCCGTCCACATCATTCTTTCATCGCACCATTGGCGGCGGAAACGTCTGTGGTTCTGCGTCAAGGGTAGACGAAGCAATGGACGTCTTGCGGACAGACCACTCTGCTGTAAACGGCGTCGAATGGTACGCGCAGACACTGGATGATGCGGTACAGACTGAATGTGCTGTGCTATGGTTCGTGATGTGGCTGAGCGATCCGTCACTGCCATACGCACAATATGCCTGTCATCACGTGAAGTGGTGCACTGAGGTGGATGCGATCGAACACGTCGGTCCGTCGTACCCTCCTGCATCCAACGATCACATATCCGCATTACAGTTGTTTGGTTTCGTCCAACACGACTACCGATTTCCCTGAAAGATAATCCACAATCTCGGTAGGCCACTATCCTTCCTCTGTCGAACTCGGATACTTGATCAAAAGATGATCGCTGTTTTCTACGAGGCATAATTGATCGTTTTTTTAAAAAAACCACAAGAAAAACACAATTGCCGTACTTGAAATCGTCGAAATCTCCAAGTCTTAAATAGCGCTTTGAAGTGGCGCCACAGGCGCGCGTGATGTGCGTCTGCGCTGAAATTCTAATCATTTGCATATCTCACCTCCGCTAATGCATGTTGTAAATTTCATATTATTTGCATGCTTCCTTCAGGGTGTTGCATTTACGGTGGCCAGCAGTGTATATTTACGTATTGTTGTCCTCTTTTAAATCTTATCTAAATGTTTGATATAAATTCAACATGATTGGTAAGTTTACTTTTCCAAATTTCAATACCTAAAATTTTTGGTCACGTAAATTAAATTTCTGAATGATCCAATTTTTATTTCTTCATTTTAGCCTTTAACTTTACGCTGCTGTCAACAGTTTGATTTGTATAACCTTGGATTGGGCTCAGCTTCTCCGTTCTCGGACCTTGCGCTTAAAACCCCAAAGTCAATCCAATCACTAACACATATATAAAACAAATACGCACATGTTATTTAAAAGTCATCAAACGATGCTGAAGAGTTATACCTTTCCTGACGCCGAATGCATATAACAAATAGTCATTTAAATTGTTATTAATGCTGTACTATAGAATGTCAATAAAAGAAAATTCGAGAGAGATGGGCTGTCTCAGATTATGAAAAGCCGTCGTAAAAGAGGCACAATTTGGGCAAAAACTATTACGAGTTTTCATTTTATTGCGTCATGAACTAGGTCCTTGCTTCTTAAGTGATGAAAGCACGTAACAATACAAGGCGAGGGATCCACTGACTCTGAAAAGATCACCTTCATGTGATCTTTCGCTCGGTATTTTTTCCACGGAAAAAATAAGATACCTTAATTTAATCAAGTCTCTTGAATTAGAGTGGCTTTTCTCAGCCATAATGGAAGGGATTTTCCTCTCTTCCCAAATGCAGATCACGCCACAGAAACTGCCATTTTATTTTACCTCCCCACCTTTTTTATATTAAGGATTTGGAGAAACGGGGTCGAGACATGATTTGCTGGAACATGGAAGTCACGAGCTTACTGATTTCCCAAATGATCATTTCCAATGGAGAGCTGTAAAAATGGAACGTATCGATCTTAATGATGAATCGTGGACAATGTATTTTTTCTCTATCTTTGAGCGCAAACTTTTATCGCTGGATACCTACTACACTTTGTCGCTGGGGGATACTACAATGCCTATGGGAATTGAAAAAGGAATCTTTTTGCATCCTTTTTTCTTATCCCGGGACCAAAGTTAAATCAGTTTCATAATGTCCACCCTTGCGAAAAAATATCCAAAAGAATTCTCGGATCATCATTAATTTCTTTCCATGACATCCCGAAACGCTATCATGATTAGCCATGTTATTATCTTGACAGTCAGGATAAATCCTATTTTCTGGTATCACCAATTCTAAATTCTGATAATTTGTTCTCCATATAACTTGAAGTTGGCAATTTCTCCAGATCTTTGTACTCTATAACAATCCCTTTTTTTATCTCGGGATCAAAATTAAATCAGTTCCATGATGTCCTGCAAAAAATGTACAAAAGAAGTCTCGGCTCACCAGGAATGTCCTTCCATAACACCTCGAAACACTGCAGTGGTTGGAAGTAGACATGCTGTTCTCCTAACTCTTGTGACAGTCAGGGTAGATCTTATTTCATACAACCCATTTCAGAACTTTGGTGTGACCAGTTCTAAATCTTGATAACCTGTTCTTCTCTACCTAGCTTGAAGTTGACTATTTCTCCAGGTCTTTGTCCTCTTTCCCAATCCTTCTTTTTTCTCTCATTTCAGTATCGAAATTAGATTAGATCCATAATGTCCAACCTGAGAAACAGAAGTCTCGGATCATCGTTAATGTGATCCATGACACCCCACAACACTGCATAGGTCATCAGGACGAGCCATCCTGTTATCCTGACACTTGTGACAGACAAGGAAAATTTTATTTTCTGCTACATATTTCATAGCTGTGGTGTGACCAGTTCTAAATTTTGAAATTCTGTTCTGGACTGGACATATCATTTACGGAGCACCCGCTGCGAAGCAGCTCATCTCCTCATCGAAAAAAAAATCAGAAACATTAAAATATTTTTAATAAAAATAAAGGTGGAAGGGGCTATATATAGATTAGCTTAATTAATAAGAGGAGCCAAAATTGTTAGGCGCATCTCTGGCACGAGCCAGCACTAAAGTGGTCACCCTCCCAAGTGATATTCTGTTCTTTATATAACTTGGTTGACTATTTCTCCAGGTATTTATCTTCAATGCTGATGGTGTTGTGGTGTCCTACCCCAGACATTATCTTTCGTATAATTAGTATATTTCTTTACAGGTCAGGAGTTTATCTCAGGTAAATTAAAGTTAAAACCAACCCTAGGAAGTCCATCCGCCATTTCATTACCCGATATCTACACATGAGAAGGAATCAGCATCAAATGCACCGGAAATCTGAACTGTCGACTGTTTTCCGTGTTTAAGAACTGCCATTCTTATGGATAAAGCCATACTGCTGCAGCAAGTGCAACCTTCACCCACTTCATGATGTTCTACACGCAAATGTGCTTATCTATTTTTTGAGGATTGTGTGCAAAATTTTCATCTATCAGTGAGTCTTCTTATTACTGACAAGTCATTCATTGATCTATATAAAGAGCATATCTTTTTAAATGTTGACTCATTATGTTTCGAAAACCAATTAATCCACTGATACCTCTCTCTAAAGCAATAAAAATAGCGGTATAAAGGTACTAATAAAAAATCGAGGCGAAAAATAAAAAGGTGAGTGCAAAACACACGAGTCCAAAAATATTGGAAATTGACTTTATTGCATAAATGGGCTTGTCTAGGATTGGTACATAATGTGTGAAGAAGTAACATTAGTCCGTGACTTCAGTTAATAAACAAATAGTTGGATGCAGAAACCGCATGAGTCACTGACTTATGTCAGTGACTCATGCGGTAATTTTCTGAATCCATTTTCCTTAGATTTGAAAAATGGGACTCGTGTGGTTTCTGCACTAACCTATTCAAATATCTGAGAATTTCAAAAAGTTCAATCGAAGTACGAACCACACACACCCATTTTTTCTTCAGTGCCTAAAGTTCAGAAGATTCTATTGAAGAACAAGAAATTTCATTAAGACAGACAATGCAAGAAAACAAGAGGTATCAGAAGAATGTTGGTATGCTTCTATGTTGTTGACAGATGCTTTGTGGTGCGTGAAGATTGCCAGTAGATTTCAATACACAAGAAGGTTTCTAAACTATCATTTGAATAAAAACAAGACATAAAAGTCGTTGACAGCAATTAAACTTTTTGAGGTAGTAATAAAAAATGGTTCATATCGGGCGCATATTTAATAAGGCTATAAAAAAGTTTTGTTTTGCAATTTTTAATGCTTTTCCTGTTCCGTGTATGGATGTTGATTGCACAAAATTTAATTCACATTTTAATTCAGTTATTTTTAAATTGATAAAACAAATTGAATAAATTCAACGCGCTTCACGTCAATCTCAGCTTACTTCGAAGATTGAAGCTAATAATAATTATAACTTCCTCCTTTTGCTTGATTGATTATAATGAATCTGACTAATATAATTACTAGTGAGAAACAAACATAACCGTATTGTGTTCTCACTAGTGCTTAAACATCAAAAGAAACCTGCGTATGATAATAATAAAAAACACCATTTCAAGAGACACTATTAATAAGGAGGAGGATTGGAAGTAAGTACGAACCAGTTAAAACAAGAGAAATGCAGCAGCAAATATAGTAAAAGCACAGATAAACTATTAATGTCAACATCGTTTCGGATACTTTAATAGATATATCTAGAAAAAGTTTCTTGTGTACCATTAACTAGTGTTACCAATGACGAAGATAAATGTGTAAAATCATTATTCATCATATTTTTTCCAAGTCACTTGAGATAAGCATAATTTTAGATTTGTTAAGACAATTGATCGTTCGGACATTAAACTCATCATATACTGTCATCCATGCAATTAATCATAAACATGAATTTTGCTTGATTTCATTGTTTTCGCTTCGGATCGAAACGGAATAATGTTTTATTATTTTTTTTAAAGAATACATCTGCAAGGCTGCATTAAAAAGTAGAACAGTTATAAGTACTTTACAATCTGTCCTATTTTTATCTGATTTGCTTCAAGTGAAATGAGCTTGGTGGTTTGCCTTTGGATGATCCCAATATGCGTAAAATTTCTGTTTATAAATCAGACATTAGGCCATTCTTTGCTAAGAAATCGCGAAAGTAAAAAAAATCTCAAAGGTGATACAAATTATTACTTTTCTTTTAAAAAGAAATATTTATTTTATCATACAAATATAAAATGTTCTTTTATATTTAATTTAACCTTGTTTTTGACTATGCTAATATGAGAAGTATTTGCGGCTGAAATAATGTTAAATAAATAAAATTAAAAAACACGATTCGCAATTGTATATTAAAATGACAGTAGTAATACTTTGTGTGCGTGAAATTCGTGTTTCTTATCAACACAATCATAAATAATTGACAGTATTCAATTTTTTTAAATAAATAATGTTAAAAGTGGGGTATTTAAAAGGTCAAAGCTTTTTTTGTATATAATCGGAAAGCGTAATTTTTTACACAAAAGACAAATATTTTACCCATTGCTCTGAACTTTTAAATATTGCTGTCAAACATAACTTACAAAATATGACACAAAAACTTTGATAAAAATAATTATATTGGACTAAATAAAGATTTATTCTATGCATCATTTCTCCATAACACATAAAGAAGGAAATTAAACATTTGCTTTTTAATGGTGGTTGTTCAATAGATTAACATAATTTAGTGTATTAATATATCTCGTATGAACAGTCAAACATGAAGAGTCCACTGGAATTTTTCTTATTCGGCTGATTAATTTTTTACATTTCTAGAAGAAATCAGGATTTTGTCTTTGCGATCACAGCCCCACATTTTTCAGAGATTTTATATCCAATATTTTATAATTTTCATCACTCTTTGAGGGAAGATCACACTTATATGTAGCAGATCATCAGATCAGATTTCATCCTATCATCAAGTGTTTTACTATCATCATTCAATGTTCTCTCAATTGTTTTTATCATAGCATTGTAAAGCATGAACGGTTATGTTGATAGAGAAGATTTTGACTTTCTTAACGTTCATTTATGATACCTGCTCTATTGCGAAAGATTTTAATTCCTTGAATCGCATGCAAAAACTTTCGATGCTAATTTAGCTCACATCACTATTGCGTACAAGTGATTTTGCATATTCTTCATATCATCTGGTACATCCTTGTATGACATGAAGCAAAGAACTGTCAAGAGAATGCTTTTTGTGTTTATTTCTCAGTTTTTCCAGGAAGCAAACCATAAATTTATTGTAAATTTCTGAAGGTCTTTCACATACCATAACTTCTACATCATGAAGTGATTTGGGACATATGTCCATACAGTATTGTTAATAAGTAGCACTGGTATGCTGCTCCTTATTACGAGTGGTTGAAAAAATTAAATAAGCTTGACAGTTAAAAAAGTGGCAGTTTTAAACAGCGTTGCATTGTTTCCGGCTTACAGAGCACATTGAACTTCCTTCATTCTGTTATTCGCATATGTAGTTCATGACATCTGTTTCTAACACATGCAGAGGCAAATTAAACAACATTTAAAATGCATTACTCTGAATTATTTTAGTATTAATGTATTTGGTCACGTTTTCCTTTAATTCATCCCAGCCAATTTTTGGGAAAATAATTTAGGGGTTCTCCCAATTCTCTATCACCCAATACCCTATTCCGATCGAATAACAGTAATACTATTTGAGTATTGCGTTTAATAAATTTTGAAAATTTATTACTTTGAGTTATTTTCGTATTTATGTGCTAGATCGCTTTTTCCTATGATTCATCCAGGCAAGTGTTGAGAAAATAATTTAAGGGTCTTCCCAATCCTCTCATCCAATTCCCAATCCCGATAGAATAACGGTAGTACTATTTGAGTATTGCGCTTATAGTAAATTTTTCCAACTGATTTCAGATATATCTACGTATACCTATTTTATTTGCCTAATTAACGAAATTTTGATTTATGCTGATTAAAAACTATCGCCAGCATGTTTCTTTTATGCCTTTTCTTGGTTGGTCCATCCTCTTAATACACCCCTCTTTAACCCATACATGCTTCCATCTGAGTACTAAAGTCATGATTCAGTTAGACACAACAAAAAGATTTCTAGTATTTTTAATCACCTCTGAGTTAAAGTGGTTAGATATTTAAAAATAAATTCTACGTCTACCTCAATATATATCGTTCTAAAAGCATAGTGTATTTAACCGTAATTTCTGAGAGATTTAATATAGCTAAGTATTATATTACATGAGCATCTAAATTTACAATATTCTCACTTTTTATTCTGATTTACCAACAATGCATTTTAGAGTCAAATGTGTAGAAATTATCACTAATGCACATTCTGAGTAAGAACATAATAAGAAAAGTGAAGGAAATTTTTTTCGCAATGGAAATTTTTGTCAGTGCATCATTTCATTAAATGTCCCGTGTATAATTTTCTTTTTGATTTTTTATCTTGTAAAACATCCAATAAAACGTTTTATATTTTTATAACTAAGTTAAGAGTTGAAGGCAATGCCATTGAAAAGTCCTGTGCATAATCGCAATGTATTTATATATTTTACATCTCTAAACGAATTTAAATTACCATTTTTCTCATTAATAAACAAAATGGTGCCTTAACTAAATATTCACAGAGAAAATTTCACTCCGTTAGGTTTTCTAATAGCAAAAGAGTGAACTTACGAACTGTGAATTGTCCCGTGCACATCATCAACGAATCGCCCTAATGCTACATAAAATGTTTGAATCTACGAATTGTACCATTTGAAAAATTATTATTCGAATTGACGAAAATGTAAATTCATGTAAAGACTGAAAATAGTATCTTTGTAATATAGAGCAGTGGTGCGCAAACTATTTTCATTTCCGCCCCCCAATTTTGTTTACTATTTTGTCGCGACCCCTGGATAGACAATAGACGTTTTTTTAATCATCAACGTAGTTAAAGTCGAATTCTGTTTGGGATTTGCGCTTCTGTTTGTGCCTTATTAGAGGTCTGAATAAAACACATAATTTTATGAAGCAATGGTTTTATTTATGCATATGGGTATAAATATTTTTCATGGAAAATACTTTAAACAAACTTACAACATAAGAATTCAATGTGAGGTATGTGCTTGGAAAGAGCTCATGATTGCTTCTATGTTCGGATCTGTATTGGAAATCGCAAGCCGTAAGTCATCCTCTGGATCCAATCGAGATCGATATTTTGTTTTAATGGCCAACTAATTAAGAAAAACAGGTTTCACATAAGTAGGTCGATGCAAACTGAATCAAAATATTAATTGCCTTTTTCTTCAAATCGGCATATTCGTTTCCAATCGTTAACCAAAATTTCTGGCAACTCTTGATATTTTCTCAATTTTTTATTAGATAGCACATTTTGTTCGATATTTTTTTATGCACAAACAGTGCCATTGAATTCATTCAGTTTTTTAAGTTCATTGGATGTTGACCCATTATTCTCATTTGTATTGTCATTCTTTTCATTTTCTAGACGTTGGGTACCTATTTTTAGCCATTTATCCATCATGAGGGTATTAAAACTAAAACAAAATTATAAATATACAATATTTCATTTCTTTGCGTTTGTTCAATCACGTGCGGCTACCACGTGGGAAGAAAATAAAGTCCGGGATTACTCTGTATAAATCATGTTTATTTGTAGCTTATTAAGACGAGAATTAAAGAAAAGAAAACTAATTGCTTTCGTAAAAAATATAGTTCTTTTTTTATAAATATCTCATTTCACTATTTTACTGGTACCTGATACCTGTTGAAAAAAGTTTTATATTTTTATTTCAAATAAATTTTTTTGAATTTGGCGACCCACAAAAATTTTCAAGCGACCCCCAGAGGGGTCGCGACCCACGGTTTGCGCACCACTGATATAGAGATAAGACAGACTTAATGATATTGACAATTTGATTTATATTTACATGAATTGAAATTAGTTTTGGCGTTTTAACTTAAACCGACATGTTTGTTGCTTGCGCTGCGAAATCCTCAAACAATCCAAGAGAGGCAATTTTTAAGGTAATATTCCGATGGTGAGCCTCATTGAATGAGAACTGTTCGCTAAAAGGACTGTTAGCTGAAAGTAAAATAAAAAAGACAGAATGCACTTATTTAGTCTATTTCAATGTCTATTTCGGTAGTTGTACCAAATTGGTGTGCCTCAATTATAACCATTTAGAGTTTAAGTAATTATGAAGAGCAAATACTTTTGAAGTTTTCCGCATCCTTGTTCGTAAAAAGAGGATTCCAGCAAACCAGTAGTTTTGCCGTCAGAGTTTAAATGCTTCATAAAAGAGGTAGGAAAAAATTACCCCAGGTCTTGGTTGTTACCAGAACTTAACCTTCCATTCAATAAAGAAACTGAGGCCCAGTTTACTTTTCTTTTGTGAAGTGGGTCAGAGAGTCTTTAATGAAGTGTAAGAGTTTCTCAAATTACTACAAATACAGATGGGAAATTATATCATCCCAAACTCCAGTGTTTAAAAATAGGCCATTTTTTTCTCTCAACGATAATTAGAAGTTTTCAACAAAGAAAGACCATTTCAAACGAGTGCCTTATTTGTACTTTTATACAGTGCCCACCGCTTAATAAAATCGCTTATTCCAAACAAATCTGATTTCATTAAGAAGCTGGTTCTTATAAGCAGCGATTTCAATCTTAAGTTTTATGAAATCAAGTACTACTTTCCACAACAACATAGGTCAAATCAGTGATTAACTATGACACCAAAGACAGCTTAAAATTATTAAAGGTGATTAATTTTCAAATAAATATTAATTATGCTATGATTGATATTTTATTTGTTTCAATAAAATATTGTAATTGATCAGCATACAGATCCCACGACATTTTTGCATCGAATTCCTAAATTGATCCAATAGTAACCATCTTGCTTCGGACATTCGATATTCGTAGAATTTCAAAATTAATTCATCGTAACAATTTGAAATAAACTCCAGAAGCCTTGATCCCATCCTCGTCACCAGCTATTGTAGTCGAAGTGGCTTTATTTAGACAATCGCATTTTAATTTTACATGCAATGTTCTAGATTGTTCACACGGGAATACGTACAAAACGAATAACAGTAGAAAAACTTATACGAACGAGGAAAGTACTTAAATAAAAAATTAAAATACATTTAGCAGATTATTAGAATACTAAGAGCATCTTGCACGTGCACAAATAAACAAACGAAATATTAATCATAACAAATAATTAAAGCAAATTTTGAAATTTATTATGATGATATTGTATATTTTACTTCTGCTGACCCAAATGCTCTTGTGTGATACTTTATCAGGGTTATCTCAAAATTAGTTTATGGCGTTTTGGCTTTTAATGTAATTGGTGTTGACCAATCACGCCAATTCGGAATATATTCTTTGGAATTTTTATTGAAGTGCTGAAATCGTATTCGGAAAAGAAAACCAATTGATGTCACGTTCAGAATACATACAGGAAGCACGTATCGCCGCAGGAACATTACCGCCACTATATTTAGCTTGACAGAAAATGCCTCTCATATAGAATTATAAATATCATTTGATGTTTTAGGATTGGTTACGAGAAGCTTCTAAAAAAATTCTGATGTCTTTTCCAAAAATACAAAAAATGTGTTTAAATTTTGATGGAAAAAAATAGGTAATGGTAAATATCGTCTGCCTTTTAAGTCTAATGGCATTTTTGAACTTGAACTCTTTCTGTTTTCTTCCGTTATTTATCTTCTGCACAAGTTCAGCACGTGGCATTAAGGTCTTGGATACCAGGATGACGCAGTGGCGTAGCTGGGGGGTGGACGACAGGGTGATGACCCCAAGCACCAGTGTTTAAAGGGGCGGCATTTCAGAAATATTTATTAAAAGTTGGTTTTCTTGCAAAGAAATGTTTTATAATTTTTAGCACAATTTTGTTCTTACCGAAGTATCTTCCAGTGCTAGGCATGTGAAATAAATGTTTTCATGCACTCCATTACTGCATTACAACGTTTAAAAGTCACTTCTTCCTTCCATGTTTTCCCCTGCAATTCATTCCCTGTATTATCATTCAGAAAAACAGAAGAAACTAAGCAATCAAGTTCACTTCTCACAAACATCTGGTACGCAGGTAGGTTGTTGAATTTAAATAATACTGGAGCAACACAACGGGCTATTGGCGACGGTCCGGGATCAATCCCGAAGGGAAAGATCCGAGGGCAACACTTTGTCACTTTGAACCACGGTCAGATGACGAGGTCAACACCTGAGCTGGCATGCTAATGAAACAGCTATAAAAATAATAATTCAAACTGGCTATAGGTTATCATAATGTTTTTTCCTTAATTTCATGTACAATTATTGATTCTCGAAAACCAGTGAAATTTTTCATACAAGTATCTCTCAAAGAAAATTCTGAAATAACTTAGGCCAATAGAAAACTAGAAACTTCACCCACTATGCAGCCAATTACTGATCACACTCTAAATATTATACGATATGTAAATTGCCCATAGCTATAATACTACTCTAAGTTTGAAAGAAACATTATGGAAATATGCACTTATGCGAAAGATAAATATTATTCAGGAAGATAGTTTAAAATGTATTGTGTTATGAAGGGTCACTTCCAGTTTGGGAAAATTCTCTAATAGCGATTCTAATAGCATCACAATTTATTAATATATCTTAAACTCCCTTAATGCAAAGTTGCCAAGAAACGATATGCCTTACTTATGGACAGAAAATTTATAAGATTTTTAAAAGCTTTTAAAATATATTCGTAATAATTATCAGAAAATTATGTGATACTCAACATTTTTCTTGATAAAACGTATCTACATAGATAGTCAAAAAACATTAATTTAGAAATGCTGGACCGAATTCCCGCGCTGAAGATATTGGTTATTGTAATTGTGGTAAAATTTTCTTTATTTTATCCTTTATATTTGAAATTAAAGTTAATAAGTAGTTTTGTATTGCTTTTTGTAATTTACTTTACGATAAATTCTGTTTAGTGAACAGGATTATCTACATTAAAGGTAAAAACGTATTGCCCGTAACCTAATGGATCGTGGATTCATTCTACCGGCTACTTAGAATGAAAACATCTCGTATTTCAATGCGGCAGGATTAAAGTTAGTCATGGGACAAATAATTTATATGCACCGACCTGATGAATTTTTTCCAAATGTTTCGTTTTTACGTTAACAGTCCTGCACACAAGGATACACATCAAGTGTACTTATAACAAGTGGATCGTCAGTAGGGACTCGTGGTTGGAAAATAAAGTTGTCAGAAGTGAAAAGATTTATTACAAAGAAAAACGGACGATTAATACTTGCTGAATTAATTTCTGTTTGCTAAATCGCTAATCTAAAAACTTTCTTTTACAGTTTTGTTATATCACCATAAAAATTAATTTTCCCCTTCATTTTAGTGAATAAAATGTCTAAAAATAAAATACCTAAAATCCTTAACTTGAAGATATGTGGTATTTTCAATGTATAGAAACAAACAAAAGACAGAAGATAGATTTTACTTCCTGTTACTCAAATGCTCTCGCACGGTACTATCGGGGTAACCTTAAAATGTAGTTTATCACCGTTTAGGCTGTTTGGTATTTTATTTAATTGGCGTTGACCAATTAACTGCATTTTTCAATTCAGAATTTATTCTTTGGAATATCTATTGGTGACGTGCTGAAATCGGATTCGAATAGTGACGTAACATCCGGAATACGTACAGGAAGCATCTTCTGACACAATAACACTACCCCAACTACGTTTAGTTTAACAGAAAAAGTCTAAAACTATCAATTAGTTTTCAATAACTAAAGCACACAAAAACACATTTCGTGTAAAAACCTCTGCTCTCCATCTAAAATTGGTATGAATGCAGAACTACAGTTATCTAGACAGCAGAAGCAGAGCACGGCTCTCTAAACGAAGTCTCATCCCTTCCACCGTACATTGACACTGCAGTTGGTTCGAGGGGGGGGGGGGTATTTCAATTAACGTCACACTGGAGCAACACAACGGGCTATTGGTGACGGTCCGGGATCAATCCCAAAGGGAAAGATCCGAGGACAACACCACGTAATTTTGAACCACGGTCAGATGAGTGATTTTGAACCACGGTCAGTGGGGTGCCACCTGAGCTGGCACCCCACTCTCCAAACTTCCACACCACGCCAACGTGAGGACATTTGAGGCCACGACAGATTTAACGTGCACCAGCCCCCTTTGTACACGACGGTGTTTGGCTGGATTCGAACTCGCAACCCTTCGGTTGCAAGTCCGTTACTCTTCCAACCGGGCCACCGCGGCCCTGCAGTTGGTTCGAAGGGCGTTACGCTTACCGTGGTAACTCGGTCGTGAATTTCAAACTTAGAAGCTTTCGTAAGAAAGATATTACACTGTTTTGGGTTTTAGAGCTTATTTTCCACATTGAGTGGGTTTTGGGAATTGATAATATTTATTCAAGATTTTAAGTGTTTTGGGATTGAATAAACGCCAAAAAAAATATATGAATTCCGTAATAAATTTGGAAGGAAATTGATTCACTTGAAAAGCCGCCACTGGCAAACACATTTAATGATTGTATTTTAAATTTCTATTTTTGCACGTTCCATTTGGTGTATATTGGAATTGATTTTTTCTGTTCACACTTGGGAAATGCATACATTCACAAAGAAAGACGTTTGTAGCTGAAAGTTCCGAAAAAGCTGCTTAACATTTTAAATAATGAAACTATAGGAGAGTTTTCCCTTGACAAACTACCGGGAGAAGAAAAAATACTTTCGGCTTTGAACTAATTTTATTTATCGCCATTTTGACGATATTTAACTTCGATTTTTAATAAACGACATTATCAAGTTGCATACGAGAATCACGCCAGTTATGAAACAGGTTACTATAATACTAGCGCCTTTATTATTTCATTGTACAGAAAAATCCTGTCATTAGAGTGGCATTTTAATAGATTCTTTTCTAGTCTGTTGTCTAGTTCAAATGTATCATATTGCAACTACGCATGTGCCCGCTGATATTTCTGCATTCCAGTGTTCTTTTCATTTTGCATTCATTTTTCGTCTGCTTGAATAACAAAGAGTTTGGCAAAGGAAAAGAAAACAGGAACAAAAGATTTAAAATATGACTGTATTTTGAAAAGTTTATGTAGTAGACGACCATGTAAAAGCTTCATATAAGTAACTGTGGCGTCTTGAAATGGTTGTAGTGCCATCTAGAGGCCAAATAGAGAATTAAATAGTAAATAAGGAATTAATAATTAAGCACATGGAATTTATATTTAAAACCCACAAATATTATGATAGGACTTGTATACTTCATACCTTCAATGTAAAAAAAAGAGTTCTTGAATATTCGCAAATCGAGACGGCCCAAGAACTTTGTGGAAATTTTTCCTTCAGGGTTTTTCTTTTGAATGACAAAATCAAGCACTAGATGGCGCCACTATTAGAAGTGTGCTCTTGTAAAATGTTAAATATGTAGTAAAAACAAGATGATCGCAATTTATAAGGCGGAATTGAATTGACGTTGAATTAAAGCAACACAATGTTAATACATAGGGAACTTGTCTCTGCAGTATTTATAAAACACAATATATTATCCCGTGCAATTCATCTTTTAAACGTAGTAGCATAAATCAAAATGCAAAAATAAATGTACCACTAACATTGTAAAATAATCTTGCATTTTGGATACTTTTTATGTGTCTTAAATTTTTGCTTGGATTTGTAATCAAATCAAATTCTGGTTGTGCTTTCCTGACATTTTTACAATTCCTCATCATCATAGATATGCAACTTTCATTAATTCCTGTACACCTTGATATATCGAAGGGGGGGGGGGAATTTCAATTAACGTCACACTGGAGCAACACAATGGGCTATTGGTGACGGTCCGGGATCAATCCCAAAGGGAAAAGATCCGAGGACAACACCACGTAATTTTGAACTACGGTCAGATGACGAGGCAACACCTGAGCTGGCACCCCACTCTCCAAACTTCCACACCACGCCAACGTGAGGACATTTGATGATATATCGAAGGATTGGTATTGGTATTTTCAATTAACGTCACACTGGAGCAACACAACAGGCTATTGACGGTCCGGGATCAATCCCAGAGATATATCGAAGGAAGGAGTTATTTGAGAAATCATACATTTTACAAATTAAAAATTCAGATTTTATGTCATAGATCAATATAATACAGGAAAAATGTATATACTATTGTGAAAGTTTCCATTGAAATTTCAGTGAAAAGAGATTTCAACGAAGTCAAATTTGAGGTTTAGATATGAGAGGCGTTCCTGTCGAGCTAAATGTCGGCAGCGGTAGTGTTTTTGCGGTGAAACATGTTTCTTGTATACAGGGTGTCCCTAAAAGGTTGTTACGCAATTTATCTTTTTACCATTTGGAGATAGGTAGGCAATGTAAATTGCAAAAGTGCACCAAATAAGGTAAGTAATTAAGATATGCGAATAAAATTATCACGTGGTAACAATTTAAGCGGATTCAGTTTTTGATTTAAATACGACCCCTCTAGATAAAAATCCGAGATAGCAAAAATGTTCCTTTCTTGTATCCCTACCGTTAGTAAAAACTACATTTCTGTAGGTTGAATAGTAACGGAGATACAAGAGGTTCCATTTTAAGGGGGCCGTATCTAAATTTAGAACGGAAACTGATCCATGGCCAAAAATGAAGAGCTAAGTTCTGCATTGCTGCAGATGGAAAACATTTTGAACATGCGTTGTAAATTTTCTTTTATTTTTATTTTATGTATACAATTATAAAGATTTATGTGTGCAAAATTGTTATGCTTTATACATACTTTTATGGAGTATTTGTTGTTAAGAACCTTGCTAAGAACCTGAATTTTTTCCTTCTAAGAACTTGAATTTCATTTTTCTCAAGCCATCAAGAACATAAAATGGCTGCACAGATGTATTTTGTGCCAGCATTTGGTCTTATGATGATCAAACGTAAAGTAAAAATATTAACTGCATTACACATTTGAAGATACGTATTCGAAAAAATTTTAAATTTTATCGCACATTTAATTTATATGTATTTGTATTTTTTTATGTTTATGTCAAGATCTAATAAACCTTTCCCTTTTGTGATGCTATTGTATAATTTGTTATCTGATGCAGGGAACACTATGTTCGAGGATGCCAGATGTTCGAGCCGTGTGAAAATGGAACAACTAGTGTGGATTTGGTAGCCAACTGTAGATGCGATTGTCTGTCGAATTTCAATGGAAAAACTACCAGACTAAATTGACAGGATGCATTGATGTCTTAACATGTCGTGTTCGCTCTCTTCCTACATCGAAGAGCAACTCAGCGGTTTCTCAAGGTTCGAATAAAAGAATTTATTGACATTAAAACATTAATATATTTACAAGTTAGCTGGAGACTACAAAAAATGAACAGGCAATTTCATTGCCCTACATATTTCGTACTGCCCTTATTAGAGTAATACATTGACCTTAAAATGAAAGTGATTACATAAGAGAAGGAAATTGCCTGCGCGCGAAGGAACTGGGCGCCTAGCAGCGGAAAAGAGTAATTTATTACTTTTTCTTCTTTATACTCAACTACGAACGATATTCTACATTGCGATTATTTCCGGATACGAATATGTTGGGAGGTGGGAGAAAGGTAAACTCAAGTCAACAATAACAACAAATTTAATAAAGTTACTTAAAAGGCATACATGTGCCGTGCACAAATGACAAAACAGAAGTCCTTTTATCTGCATCCAAGGCGAGTGGCGTGAGCATTATTCATATCGTTCAGATATGAAGCCGAACTCATGTTCTGATTCAAGCTCATTCGCTGAGCCTAATCATAAAAGTATGTGCAAATGGATTTTAACGATATAAATTAAATGAAATTAAACTAATTGTGTGCTCCAACAGAATACTTAATTTCTGTTCCTTTTTCAAATTGTATAATTTATTCAAAAAGGGATGATGTACCTGGTCACAGACTAAATACCTGATTATGTGTGAATAAAATAAAATTATAATGTTCTTTTATGTTCAAATAATTTTCAGACTACAGAGATCAACAATCTTGTAAATAATAAATCGAAAGTGCTTGTTTTGGAATATTTTCGTATTTTAAAAAGCATTCACTTAAAAAAGAATAAACTAAAATTGAAGAAACGAGTTCGCACATTAATAAAATTTTATGATTCACAAATGGATTTCATACATTAAGGTTCTTTTTAATTTTAGAGGACATTAAAAAGTTGCTAATTTAAAACATTTATGCTAAAAGTATATAAAGAAAACTTAGCTTTTAATTAGAAATACAAAGCAAAAATGGAAATGGACTTCCAAATCGCAGAGAATAAAACAGCTAACGGATGAGGATGTACTTAAATCAAAAATCTTACTGCTTTATCGTATATTTGAAGCTTGTGCTACGGCAGTCCTGATCCCGTCTATTCCAGAATTAGAACAAACAAATCTGTTGTCATTGTTTGAATAAACAACCCCCACCATTGTAGCATAAACTTAAAATGTACATACGAAATAAACACCAAAACAATAAATAAACAAACCTCACCTAGTTCGGTTGTTATGGAAACGAAGCTAGATAGGTTGACATGAAGTATTGACACACCCACCCACCGAGGGCGCCACCGTCTATGCGATTTCCCATGTTATTTATTAGACCATGGCTTCCTATGGCAGCGATCCCTCTGTATGCATAACTATTTACTGTGCCTTTGATCATAGAGGTGAAATATAAGTAGACTGAACATCGCTATTGAAAAGAGCTTCAAAAAGTGGGACCAACATGTGGCTAGTAATCACGTGACTGCTACCCGAAAATTCAGCTTGATTGATTTGGCTTTTTATCGCTTCTCTTGGCGGCATAACATTGACATAAAAAGTTAGAGATGCGAGTGTGTATAATACTGAATAATTCTTGAATTTGAGTAACGTTTTAACATTTTTAGCTATGCGAATCTAGATACTACTGAATATTTCTTAAATTTGTGCTACTTTTTAAAGTTTTTAGCTATTTGAGTCGCTATATAATTAGCTGAAGTTCTCGTTAGGGTCAAGTTCAACTAGCACGTATTCAAAAGATCGTATGCGTAAGATAAATAGATTGTAGTGAACAGATTGATCTCAGGCACGGAGTCCAGATATGGACCGCCAAATATTTTTATCAGGCCCGCAGACCAGGCCTAGCCCTCCAGATCAGTTTAACCAACCCGCTGTTCAGATACGGTCTTGCGGGCAGATTTGGACCCGGTTTCTGGTATGCAGACCTGAACCCGGCATGCATACCCGATACGGCCCGCCAAATTTTTATCAGGACCTCAGTTCATATACGACTCTCCGGACAGGTTTACCCGGCCCACAGTCAATATACGGTTATCCAAATATTTTTATTAGGACAGCAGACCAGATATACCCGAAAGGTTTAACCTGCCCGCTATCCAGATAGTTTTCCAAATATTTTTATCAGACCCGGCCCTCCAATTCGGTTTAACCAGCCTGCAGTTCAGATACGGTCCTCCGCATAAGTTTACCAGGCCCTCAGTCGAGATCGGCCCAGTAGTACCGGTTTGATTTATCGCTCGACTGTTATCCTTTCTATTGAAGAGAGAGAACGTGTCAAACGGGGTAGGGATGTTCACAAGTATTTTGTCACTGGTTAAAATTTTGTATAAGATAGTTGTCCTAAACTTGACGTTCTTTAATTAATTCAATATATTATACATTTCTTCTTTAACCTGTATTAGGTGTTGGAGAAATTATCTTAAAGATTTAATAGCAAAAAATAATTCAAACTTGTTTAAATTTTATGTGGTTAACACAAGTTGGAACAAATTGAAAAATAAATGCACATGTTTGGAAATGACTGCTTTAATAAATATTTTACTGATGCATAAAATAAAAATAGTGAAAACAGATAAAGTTGCGTGCTCAAATCAAGTCCGAGTCACCACTGAAAGCTCTCATTTATATTATGGATCATTAATTGCTTATGTTTTCGTAAACGCAAATTTATTTTAGGACAGTTACATATAAAAATAATATTAACATGAAAAGTTATACATATAATCGTTACAAGATGGAACCATATACTTGAAGTTGTTAGCTATTTTGCCAATTTTAAATTTCTGATTCAAAAACGAAATAAGTCACATCCGTGTCTATATCAGGATTTTAAATTTATCAAATTGATCATGCAAATAACTCTTGACAATTTTCATGATCTTAAGTGTGTGCAAAAGTGCAGGATTTTTAATATTAAATTTGTATTACTTATTGTGTGTGAAATCAATATTTTATAAATACGAAAGATAAGTAAGAAACAGTAAACTTATAGAAAAACAGTAAATTTATTGTCAGATTCATCACAGTTTAAATCCACTGAATAAAACTCACATAGAAACATGTAGCCATTTACTAGCCATCTTTCCTCATCTTTGGGAAAAGTAATAAATGGAACAAAATAATAATTTTAAATACAGAACTGAAATGAATTTTTAGCAGATACGCATCTTTACAATTTCTTATTACAAGTAAATATAAATTGTTATACTTATAATTCTAAAACTCATAAATACAAAATTATGTTTATAATTTGAAGGACAATATCTTAAGAGTTAAGTTATCACAAATTTACTGCTTTTAAAAAAGTTTTTTTCAGTTTAAAAAATTGCAGAAAATAAATGTTTCGTTCAATTGACTAGCATGCTTTATGTGTGCGTAAATTTTCACAAATGTATTTAATATGTTCAAATACTCTAAGAAAAAATCGAAAAGTGTCCCCTTTTTAAATAGAAAACAAAAGAGTGAAGAATTTCATTTCGCTGTGGAATGTGTTTTTATAACTACCAAGTTTATTTATCGAGTTAAATAACGATATAAGCATTGAAATATTCACAAATATTGTTCGAAACAACCTAAAATTCAATATTATTTATCTCAAGATTAAAACGTGTAAGGAAAAAGATGAATCTGATTCAAAAATGAAAAATAATTAAATTTTAATGTTAGGTTTATTTAAACACTAAGCAAAAAAATCAGGGTCTTATGCAGATGTTTTTACAAAAGGAACTTTTCCAGCTGCGTGGATTGTTTAGAATTAGTACAATAGAAGTTTTATTTCGTTCTCTAATTTTTTGCTTTCCCAATTTGCTTTATTGTATGTTTCATTAACAAGAATAAAAATACGCCAAAGCAGGTACAGTATTTCAATTTCCGTTCAAGCACTGTTTTTGTTTTTCACATAAGAGAAAGGCAATTTGTTTTTCGCCATTCCAGTAGAAAGTTATAGGTTCAAGGGAAATTATTTTAAAAAGTTCTTTTGTCAAATGCACCTTATAATGAAAGATTTTACATATATTTTAAAACATGAACGAAAAGGTTCCCTAAAGCGGATAAATGTGGGCATTTATAATAGGATTTATGAAAGCATATAAGCATAGAAATGTTCACAAACATTGTTCGAAACAACCTAAAATTCAATATTATTTATCTCAAGATTAAAACGTGTAAGGAAGAAAGATGAATCTGATTCAAAAGTGAAAAATAGTTAAATTTTAATGTTAGGTTTACTTAAACACTAAGCAGAAAAATCAGTGCGTCAAGCAGTTGTTTTTACAAAAGGAACATTTCCAGCTGCGCGGATTGTTTGGAATTAATGCAAAAGTTTCATTTCATTTTCTTATTTTTTGCTTTCCCAATTTACTATATTTTATGCTCCATCAACAAGAATAAATACGCCAAAACAGTATTTCAATTTACGTTCAAGCACTGTTTTGGTTTTCACATAAGAGAACGGCAATTTGTTTTCCGTTATTCCAGAAGAAAGTTATAGGTCCAAGAGAAATAATTTGAAAGAAAAGCTCATTTGTCAAATGCAATCTTATAATGAAAGATTTTATACATATTTTAAAACATAAACAAAAAAAGGTTCCCTAAAGCGCATAATGTGGTTCACATTTATAATAGTTTGTGAAATGCTTTAATCCTATTTTTAACAAATCGATTTTATTTAATATATAATTTTTAAAAGTTTTAAACGTTATCTTTTATTTTAATTATTGTTCTTATATAATTACAGATGGGTGAATACAAAACAACTTTATTCAACAAGAAATAACAATTTAAATGATGTACTTAAATTCATATTATCAATTCATAACATTTTTATCGTGTAAGATACGAAAGTATATAGCACTCATAGTTGGAGCCAAAAAAATCATCGCCAAACAGAGAACGATTTCGCACAAGTTTTTAAAGTTCGATTTATTATTTTTGATGTTTTAAGCCCTTATAGATGTATAATTTACCATAGCAAACACACTCGAACATCAGTTATTTTATTTTAAACATTATTTTATATACACTGCTGGCCACCGTAAATGCAACACCCTGAAGGAAGCATGCAAATAATATGAAATTTACAACATGCATTAGCGGAGGTGAGATATGCAAATGATTAGAATTTCAGCGCAGACGCACATCACGCGCGCCTGTGGCGCCACTTCAAAGCGCTATTTAAGGCTTGGAGATTTCAACGATTTCAAGAACGGCAATTGTGTTTTTCTTGTGGTTTTTTCAAAAAAACCGATCAATTATGCCTCTTAGAAAACAGCGATCATCTTTTGATCAAGTATCCGAGTTCGACAGAGGAAGGATAGTGGCCTACCGAGATTGTGGATTATCTTTGAGGGAAATCGGTAGTCGTGTTGGACGAAACCAAACAACTGTAATGCGGATATGTGATCGTTGGATGCAGGAGGGTACGACGGACCGACGTGTTCGATCGCATCCACCTCAGTGCACCACTTCACGTGATGACAGGCATATTGTGCGTATGGCAGTGACGGATCGCTCAGCCACATCACGAACCATAGCACAGCACATTCAGTCTGTACCGCATCATCCAGTGTCTGCGCGTACCATTCGACGCCGTTTACAGCAGAGTGGTCTGTCCGCAAGACGTCCATTGCTTCGTCTACCCTTGACGCAGAACCACAGACGTTTCCGCCGCCAATGGTGCGATGAAAGAAGGATGTGGACAGCAGAATGGAATGAAATTGTCTTTATTGACGAGTCACGCTTCTGTCTGCAACACCACGATGGTCGGATTCGAGTCTGGAGACACCGTGGAGAGAGGATGCTGAACAGCGTTATGCACCGCCACACTGGTCCTGCACCGGGTATTATGGTATGGGGCGGTATTGGATATCACTCTCGCACTCCTCTAGTACGCATTGCCGGTACTTTAAACAGCCAGCGCTACATCTCCGAGGTGTTGGAGCCAGTTGTCCTTCCTTACCTTCAGGGCTTGCCCACAGCCATATTTCAACAGGATAATGCGCGACCACACGTGGCACGCATTGTCCAAGGGTTCTTCGTCAATCGCCAGATTGAATTGCTTCCCTGGCCAGCTCGCTCTCCGGATCTTTCGCCGATAGAAAACATGTGGTCCATGGTTGCTCAACGATTGACCCAGAATACATCCCCAGCTGCCACACCAGATCAACTTTGGCAACGTGTGGAAGCTGCTTGGTCTGCTGTACCCCAAGAACACATCCAAAGTCTCTTTGAATCAATGCCGAGGCGTGTGGCAGCGGTGATCTCCAACAATGACGGCTACTCTGGCTACTGATTTTGGCAGGAACCACACTTCACAGAAGTCTATAAATGTAATCATTTGATAAATGGTCAACATGTTATCTACAAAATAAATTTTGTTGTGATATCTCTTGTCTTTCTTGGTGTTGCAATTTGGGTGGCCAGCAGTGTATATACTAGCTGAATTACCCGGCGTTGCTCGGGTTGAAATGGTTAAGTGTTGCTTGAAAATTGAATTAGAATAAGCACTTTTCTTTCACAGAAAAATGCTATCATTTCAGTTGTACGGAAAATACGTTTTAACTATTTCATAGCTTCTACAATTTACTTCGGACGCAAATACATACATTTAATTCCTGAATATATTACAATATGTAAAAGATTAAGACATAAAGACAAACAGAAACGAAATTCCGACGAAAAAATGCAGAATTCTAAAAAACGAAAGATGCGCAAAGTGCAGTTTCAAATGCTTCTGTTTAAATACTCTCGCAATCAAGTCGTGGCGCTCACTGGGTAATTGACCATTGGTAAGAACCTCCTTGCTCTCCGTCCAAGTCGGATTGCAGGTGAAGGTGATAAATAAGTCTGGTCTCCCGTACGTCATAGCATCTTGCGTGTATTCGTGCATGTGTCTGAGACTGCCTGTAAATGTAGCTGGTAGTATGACTAAGGCACCGAGGTTTTCAACGTTTCCGTCATTTGACCCAGCATCTCTCAGGTGAATATATCAACTTTCAGTTTACGTTGATTTAGACGAATGTAAAGGAGACGCTCACTCTTGACTTTTGCGTACATATCGATGATGAACTGACGAAACAATTGCCTGCAGTTCAATACGTGGTTCTGCTCAGTATCTCGAACCATTAGTCTGTACGCATTGAAATCCATCGCTGAAACTTTCTTGCTGGTTGTTTCACCTGTTCTTGGGTTGATCTGCCTCAGATTAAAATGATATCCATCTTCACCATGGGGGAATATAACTGGGTATGGAGAGAATCATAAGATCGATGTGTTTCCGAAATACGCTGCAATGATTCACCTCGTCGTTGAATTAACGATATCCCGTTGATGAAACTCATCTCCTGATATAACCACCGCGACTTCATCTGCTTGAGGAGAGTTAAAGCGCCGCTCGTGTTCGCCTGCTGGTCTTCGGTCTGCTCTTATGACTACTTTATATTCATCTGTTGGCATACGTTCCAATGCTGTTTCAAACGTTTTAATAAGATTATTGTGCCCATGAAACATCCTCTGTAAGTTTAACACAATCTGACGTCTTGTTCCCGAGAAGTAGGCGTACCTCTGACCAGTTTCCATTTGTTCGTTTTGAATAAAATATAGTTGTAGAAATTTTGGTGGTTGATCTGGCAGCGGAAACAACGATCCCGCTCTATGGTAAATCTGCCCTTGCATTTTGAATGTCAACGGAAATCCGGGCTGTCCAACAACTAATGTGGCGCAGAATGATGTCATTTGGAAACATGAGTTGTATTTTCTGATGTTACTAAGAAAATGCTTCGACTCTGACGTTTCTCCTGATGTGTAAGTCAAAAGTTCTTGTGGTGGTGGTTCCAGTTGGCAGAGTTTAACTTTTCCATTTTTACAGCAAATACCAGTAGACTGATTTAAACTTTTTGGCTTGACAGTAACTACAAACTATTTCCATTTTCCCGATGGTAACACTTGCATGCAGCGAGTAGTCTTTATGTGAATCGCAGTGGAATTCTTCCAATGCTAAGCTAAAATGGTGCGCAGTCCGTGATCGTTTGGCTCTATCTCTCTTATCTTATAGTCAGGCCTCATGCTGCTGTGCCGTCTCTGTTGTTCTAGATGTTGTAGCTCTCTCGCAATCGCAAGTCTTCTATTCCTCTCCTCGGAAGTTTCTTGACTAAGCTCATCTTTCATCATCTTAGCCGTTGACTGCACTTGGCCGATCGCCTTCCGCTTCCTTGGAGGTATTACTACAGCAAAGAAATCTGTAAAAGAATACAAAGAAATGCTATTTCATAAAATAAGCAAAAGGCACACTCTCATTGAGCAATGAAATCTATTTTAGAACACAACAAAAATAAAAAGCTAATATAAACTGAATGGTAAAACAAATTTAAAATTGCGAAGTACTTACATCAGCTTAGGAATATCAAATTTTTAACACAAATAAAAAATATTCATACTTACTTAAAAGCTGTCAATCAAAATACTCAAACACAGAATTTTAAATCATACTAAAAAATAAACTTTTATTCTGGTGTAAAAAAAGCATTAATTCTGATTCCATTAAACTTATTTAAAAAAATTAAGCAAAAGGCACACTCTCACTGAGCAATGAAATCTATTATAGAATACAATAAAAAGCTAAAATTAACGAAAAAACGAATATAAAATTATGTAGTACTTACATCAGTTTAGAAATATTAATCCAAAATGTACACTATCACTGTCGAATAAAGTAGGAAACACTTATACAATCAACTAAAAGAGCGAAATAAAACTGCCAGATTCACTGAAAGATGATAAACTGGAAGACTTACCGAGTTAGCTTCCTTTAAATACGACCAGCTAAGAATCGAGTGGGTGCTGGAATGTTCTCCACCATGAGTCCAAGGAAGTTTCCGTTTCCCAACTTTCTAGAAAGTTCTACAAAGTTTTATAAAAAAAGTAAACATTAATTCTGGTGCTGCCAGATACCGAGTAGAAAAATTACGCTTTTATGATCAATGAGTTTTTCGTTTGTGCTTTTCGGAATAACGGTGCTTGGTTTAGAAATAAATGCAATCGGTGTAGACAAATTAAACTGAATAGATAAAATTTTTTCAAAAAGCAGTAGGTCGATTTTACAAAAATTTTCAGAAAGAAAATCACTGCTTTCAACGGAGGATTTACGTGTATCTATTCCGGACATTTTAAAATAAGTTACACGCCTTACCTAAAATGCTTGTGAAACAGAATTTTACAAATCATTACGTATTCAATAAATTATTTAAGGAAAGTTTGTCGAAATATACACCAACTTTCCTTGAAAATAATCCTTGAACTCCTGAAAACCTTTCCTTGAATTTCCTTGCAAAAATAAATATTTTAAAATATTCTTTCTTCATCAATAAAATATCTATAATTTATTTACATCATGGGAAGAACTAAAAAGTCAGTTCAAACATAAATATTGTAATTTAATTTGTTTCGGAAAAAATTGTTTTTCGATCAACACTGGTAAAGCAACCATCGCTGCCTAAAGCAATCAATCTCTGCTCAATGTTATTTCTATGGCTATTTCGAATAGTTTTTAGCCCCCAGGGCCAATAGAACGGGGGTTAAGAGTTAGCCTATGCTGACCGCAGTGTTCTAAAGTATAAGTGTATCAAATTTGATGTGGATTGGTCAAACGGTGTAGATTTGTATAGAAAATATACATACATACACACACACATCCTATTTTATATATAGATTGATTGCAAATCAATGAAATCTTTTTTATAGAACGGGAAATGTCAGCTGGTTATATTAAGAATTCCAAAGTTAGAACATCTATTTTTATCACACTATCAAATACTGAAAAACACAAAAAACAAATGTAAAGTACACGTAAATCACCTGTGAAATGTGATGTTTCCACCGTTAATAAATTTGGAATTGCATTCTTATGCACAGCACCGTAGAACTATTCTAGCTTTCACTTTCAATGAATTTACTATGGAAGAAGGAATGCGCAAATTATGAGCGTTGGAAAGAAGTCTGAGGATCACGTGACAACTGGTTTTGATCACATGATCATTAGGACATAAAAGGGTTGCCATAGCTCACTCTACTTTTATATTTCCTCTATGCCTTTGAGTCATCAATAGAGCGTTATATTGCTGCAGTGTGACGTTAATTAAAATATCTACCTACCTCCACGCCGTTGATCTTTCCCTTCCGGTAACCGAATTGGGAGAAACCGGATTAGCAACATCTGGGTTGAGAGTTCTAAACTAGGTCCAGTCAAAGATCATCGTGTACACGGGAGCTGGTACATGCTTAATATGTTGTGGCCTCAAATGTCCTCACGTTGGCGTGGTGTGGAAGTTCGGAGAGTGGGGTGCCAGCTCACAGGTGTTCACCTTGTCATCTGATCGTGGTTCAAAATTGCGTGGTGTTGTCCTGCTATCTTTCCCTTCGAAATTGTTCCCGGAAGGTCGGTAATAGTCCGTTAGTTGATCCAGTGTAACATTAATTAACTACCATAGTTTCAAAAATATGTTTTCATATTAGATCTGGCAACTGTACATTTCAAAACAAAGCTGCGTTTACCGTTGTCTACGTTACGCAAGATGCGTATTACAAACAGATCAACAAATATACTTGAAGCATAGGCAAACGAGCTAAGAAAATGAACTTTCTGTTTGTTCCCAAACAATTAGATTACATTCAAGATATTTTAAAAGTTCTCGATTCTCGGAAATAGTTTTTAAATGCATGCAGTTCATACATGCGGAAAGCTAGTGACAAAAACCGTTTCGAAATGGAACAGAACAGTGCACCAAGTTATGTAATTAAGAACTCACTCATTTTATTCTCAGAATCAACATTACTATGACGAATAGTTTTAAAGAGAAATTTTCATCTATTTAAGATCATTCTTTGATATTTTATGGTCGTTTTCAAAAATCATGCTTACTGAATTGTTACGATGCTGATTGGATTGACTGAATTTGTTCTGCAATAAAATAAAATGCTAAGGAAAAAGCTTTCCGTAGCGAGTTTTTTGCGTTGTGCATATTAACATTTAACATGTATCACAACCGGGGAGTACCATGGATAGGTAAATATATACAAAAGATTTTGTTGCATTCAATTCAGGTATACATGCATTGTAGGGGATGCAGTTCTATATGCAATTTAATGCCAATTCTGGTAACCTGCCTTCTCTATTTTTCAGCTTTTGATGTGGCAACCCCCTTTGAATTGACAACAAATTTTCACTCATCTACAAAGCATACCCACAATGCATCTTTACCCCAAATATAGTTGTAAGGCAAGCCATACATTGGTTTGACCAGCAACAAAACATCCATTATGAGCATGTGCATTTCATCTCAGTGCAGAAATCTTATCGGTACGCATGCACATATCAACCTACTTAACATTGCAGGACTGGTGTTGGACCAGTGTGTTGCTTGCCTAACAGTCATAAAATTCTTATAAAGTGGAGTAATTGCTTTCTTATAAGTCATTTTGTTTGTTGGGTTTATTTTATCAGTATAACAAAATTGATAACCCTCCAAGTGGTTTTGACGAGATATCTCATCCATCAAGATCTTACCAATTTTGTTAATACATGAGATATTTCGCCATCTAGATGCTGCTCATTTTTTATAATGGTGAAATCAAGATCTGGTCAGTTTCTTCCTAATGACAAGATTTCTTGTCTTGAGATCTGGTCAGTTTCTTCCTAATGAAGAGATTTCTTTCTGTTAAGATCTGGTCAATTTTGCTAGTGATGAGATACATCATTTAGGCAACCACCAGGAGGGTCAAACCTATCATGGAAACTGAAGTTTACTCATTGGTGGCTGCCTGAAATTTTGAAGCAAATGCAAGTCATCTTGAAGGAATGTATTGAGACAAAATTTGTGCTCTTGCATATACATGCCACTTATATTTTTGCATTTGATCATGTTTTGGAATTGCTTGTTTCCTTTTGGGAGTCTACATTATACACTCTAAAACACTTTTTAAATGTTCCTTTTTGCCAGTAGCAACACTCAAGGATAAACTGCTATCTAAATTTTAATGTAAAGCATTTAAACCTAATTTAAAACACGAGTCACTTGGTGCAATAACGACTTAAGTTATTTAACCAGCAATGCATTTTTGACCAACTCTTTTATAAAAGAAGTTCTGAAGGAACTGCATAGCCCCTAGAGTTACTTAAGCGTAATAAATATTCAAAGGTGAACACAAGAAGTGGGATATTTGAAAAAAATTGGATGCTGATTCAAAGCTTGAAAACTGTAAATTATCATGGTTATTTTTGTGACCCATTGGACCATTACCACTTTTCTGTCCAAATTTTTGAAAGCAGGGGAGAATGCTTTGTTTGGTTGCATGTTTTAAAAATAGCAAGATAAATCAAAATGTGTCAAAATTTATAAACAAAATTTCTTGGTCTATATATTGATATGTTTTACAAATGTTTGTATCTTTCCACTCTA
This sequence comes from Meta bourneti, assembly GCA_933210815.1. NCBI lineage: Eukaryota > Metazoa > Arthropoda > Arachnida > Araneae > Tetragnathidae > Meta > Meta bourneti. Next base: position 70,849,279 of record OW119925.1, read on the forward strand.
TTCCCAAACTTAAACGTTTTGTTGTATTAGTTATTTAGTATTAATAACCATTTTTATTCTTTTCAAATCACAGCAATTAAATTCTGATTGGCGATTGATGTCTTATTTTATGGTGAAAATGTACCATATGCTATTTTTTCAACTATGTATGTGACTGCCTTATAACAATTGCTTTAGAAGGGTTCCCAGAAGCGTATGATAACATTTTTAACTTGAGGAACAGATTGAATTTACTCTACTATCAACGTATAAAAAGGAGGTGTTATTTTCCCCCATAGATGTTAATCTAGTCTGCCAAGGGAACCTCTCCCACCATGATAGAAATGTTGGTACATTTTTCTTGGAGCTTTGTAAGATTGAAATGGATCTTAGTTTTAACATGTATACAAAAATTATCATAAAAATCTAATTTTCCGTTGGTGATGATAAACTCATGATAAAATGGCAAAACTAATAAAGTATTCTATAGGTAAAATCCAAGGAATAAAAGCAACAGCAACTCAACAAAGAAATATTTAGCAAATGAGTGTGAATTTTATCTTAAGCTCCAAATGCAGAAAACAGCCTGTTGACTTGAAAGCAAAGTTTGATAAAGCATATGCAAGCAACAATGCACATATTAGCTGAACTGAGGGTGCATGTATGGGTGGCATGGAAAATGGTTTGGTGTGTGGATATCTCTATTGAGCATAATAGTCACTACTAACCAATCAGATACATAAGTCATCAAATGCTGGGACAATCAGTACCTGCAGCTAGCTCTGTGACAAGTAGTCCATAGTCATGAGAGTAGAGTGCAGGTGAAAGTGCGTATTAGAAATCAAACCTGAAGTTCTCTAAGATTTGGGTAAAAAATAAACTGTTTTTTGCATGTTGTCTAGATTCAGGAGACTGATTACAATTCTTTTGAACAGAAAATGCTGGGCATTACACCCCTGATGATTTCCCATCAAACTTGTAGTTTTTCAATTAAAAACATACATGGAATTAATGAGAGGATCAATGTATAAAAAAGTACATTTTAAGGTTGTCTACTGTATCCAACTGTTCTTCAATAATCCTTTGGTTAAAAATACTATATTTAGATATACTTTTGTAGTTGCTGCTATGGAATTTTACTTTACCTGTTATATTTTAGGTTTCGAAGAAGCACAAAAAGCCATTGATGCCTTGAAGGAAGAGGTAATCAAAATTATTTATCTTCATATTTTTCTTATTTAAAAATCTATTCCTGGTAAAGAAGCATTGCAGGGGACATTCAAGGTGGGGCTCATTTTGTAATGTGCCTTCTTGTTTTTCAACTCTCAATATAACAACCCCTTTTTTATACAGTTTGCATTATATCAAAAAATTATTTTATCATTCAATTTTGAATACGAACATTTTTTGTTTGTTTTCATCATAAAAAATATGACATCGCAAATAATGGACATGCGACTTAAAGCAGAATTGCAAAAAATTAGCATGTGATTTTGGTGTCAATTAGAATTCACGACAAATGTTCACTTAGCAACAAAACGTCTCCTGTAATGCATCTTTACCATACTCCTTACATTTGCTTCACTGTTATATAATACTACCTATACATGTTATGTAAACTTTCTGACATTTACTTATCAGCATCAGATATATCAAATTTGTGCTATAATTCCCCTCCCCAAAAATACTTCTGGTGTGTGAGTAGCTCATACCAGATGTTTAATTATTCATCATATGTATTTCAAAAACTAAACCTCATCCAAAATGTCACTATTTGCTTAGACTAACCATACATATAGTATCAAACTTGACAGTAATTATTTTTATATTATCCTGCCATCCAGTCTTTAATACAAATGTCAATTTTGTCCAGTTTTTAATAAAAACTTAATGTAATTTAATATTGTCAATCATGATTATATTATTCACAACCTATAAGCATGAATCAGTTGTTGAAACAATGAGGGCTATGATAGCTGTAAGACAAAATTGTCATGTCTGAGTTTATGATGAGGTGTTGAAAAAACGAAATTTGCTGCATAAAATTATTTCATTGTAGAAATAAATATTCATAGTACAATTGTGGTAAAGTAACCACCTCTACTTCTACCTAAATTTTTGTATGGATTCTGTCCCTGAAGAATAATGATGAGCTCAATATGTTTATTTTAAAAACTTTTATCGTCTTACTTCCTCGTGAATACAGATTATTACATAACCCCTGTCAAATTTTTGCCACCCCAATGTCCGATTTTTGTCTCAAGGAAATATGGTCAGTTTATGTCTTTTGCATGTATAATTGGAAAATCAATTGCATGCTGAATAAAATACATAGTCCTGTTTATTTCATGAGATATAGTTGTTATTGATATCAACATTGCTACAATTTGTTGTATTACTCTTTGTACTTCTAAGAATTTTCCTTGTTTTTCACTATAAATTCATCCATACTTGTTAAAAGGAAGGGAATTTTGTCACATGCACCGAAACCTGTTCTTAGCCATCGCTAAAGCATGTGTGCTGATGCATAATTGTAGCCCATAATGTAGTACCTTTTCCCATCCAGTGCTTTTGCAATACTTTTGCTTTCAAATTTCATGTTAGTCAATTTTTTAAGCTTAAATGAATGAAGTTAAATTCAGAACTTCTGACTGCCTTAAGAGCATCTGGTGTTTTCTTAAATCCATTTTAGAAATCTTATTTTCAAGTACAAGATGAGACATCAGCAAGCGAGCAATAGATAAAGAAGTACAAGGTGATCATTAAAAACTCAAACCTGTCCTTTGTGATCCCATTAACTTTTTTTTTCACTTGTTATCTTACTACTAATTCAAAATTACACAAAAAAATAATAATTTTATGCTTCCCAAAGTGTAAATTATATTTTACATTCTATTTTTAAGCATTGTCATTTTTTCAAACATTTTTAGATGATTTCATTTATTGTTTCTGATTGTTCTTTTTGTAAAATTTTTCTGTTATGCATGCATCGATTATTTTCTGCTTTTTAGCTTTGCTGTGTTGCAAAGATTTAACTGATTTAGTTTTGTTATTTTGACTTATTTGGCTTTATTTAGGTAAACCTAGCTGAAAAAAAGCTATCCAATGCCAAACGTTCATTAAAATATGACAGAGGAATATCTGCAGCAACAGTTCATTTGAAAAAGCTACCATCCGACATTAAAAATGCCAAGAAAGAAGAATCCTCACATTTTCGTAAGGTTAGTACTTATGGCCACTCATACCTTAGTTTAAATTCTTTTCAATATATTTTAATTATTTTCCAAAAACGAGGAAAATAATTTTGGTCTTACAATGTGTGTTTAACTCATAGGAAACAATTCCTAAAAGACTATGTCTTCCTGATAAAGATAATATCAAGAGACAAAAGGTTACAGGTAAGCATTTACAAATTTGTTAAAATTATCCTAAGAACTGATTTTAGATTTAGATATTTCATTCATGCAATGAGTATGAGAATGTTCAATAAGGAGCAATCCATCTACATTAGCTATGATTGTATATATCTGCATTCAATTATTCTTAGTTCTTGATTATTTTTCAGTTCCTAAAAGTTTTGATGTGAATCCTACTTTACATGACCATCCAAAACATACACCTTCGAAAGCTTCTCTCAGTAAGCCTACTGATCTTAAAGAAACTTTGATCAAATCAGTATATGATAGTGCCTTATCCAAGATATCCTCGAGTGAGACTTCGGATTCGTTGTTTGATGGCAAACACAAAGTATTATCTTCTGAAAGGTCTTTATCCTCATTAGACAATACATATCAGAATATTGATGCTGAACTGTCTCTTAGAATTAATCGGTAATAATTGTTTACTATTCATTTTTAAAATTAGTTATTAAGTGTAAATTTTGCTTAAAATTTCTTTTGTGGTAATTAGGTCTTAAAGAACAAAACAAATTATGTTATTATTGTAAGTTGTGTTTCATGTTAATTTTTATTTGAAAATTCTTCTTTTCTAAAGATTTCAAAAGATCAAATATAAATATGAGATAATATTTTTTTAATGAGTTCTTATTTATAAATACACTTCTACTGAAGAAACTTAGCAGAAAAACACTGCTTTAAACAGACCATGTTAATTATAAATTAGTATTAGTTTAGCCTTTAAAACATGCACTGAAATGTCTCAAACTACAGCTTGTAAACTTAAGGACAAAAATTGAATTCTGTCAATTTTTGCAATATTTGCTAGCCACAAATTGTTTAATATGAATTTATTCACACTTAGTTTATCTCTAGATGGTTTTGCTGATTTTTATACAAAATTTTCTATAAGACTAATTTTTTAAGCAAATTGAAAAAAGAATGCATATATTGCAAAAGTTGCTTCTAAAGAGTTCAATTCTGTTTTACTCTTATTAAATGTTGCTTATTGTGTTAATCATTATTTCAGTGCATTGGCATATTTATTTTATTGTTCCTTCATCTTCTAAAGGTATGAAAATATTGAAAATAATGATCCATCAAACATTTCTTTCAATTCCTGGGAAAAAGAATTCTTAAGAGAAATCGATCGTAGTGATAGAGAAGCTAATGGCAGTTCTTCACCACATGTAGAAAATGTTTACAATGACATGTATTGGGCAGCTGTCTGTGATGAGGAGAAAGTTTCTATGAGAATTGGTAATCAAAGGAAGAGTATTCCTCCTATACATCAAATGCCTTTGGATGTACCGCATATTGAAAACATCTCTAATGGGATGCAGTGGACACCTGTAGTGAGTGGTGAGAAGCTGCCAAAATTTAAACAGAAGAAAACATCTGGTATGTATCAATTGCTAAAATATTTTGCTTGTAATGGATTTGTTAAATGGAAAATAGTAAAACAAGTAGTTAATGCAGTGTAGATTCAAAATAATAATTTTCAAAAGTTAAGGTATTCAATAAAACTTTTATACATTTTTTACTTCTATAAAATTTTGTTCTTGTCCATTTTTGCACCATAAAATCCTAGTAAACCAACCAACCTTGTGTTTGGCTTAACTTGGCAAAAAATGCCCTTGCTCCATAAAACCCAACCAACCTTGAGTTAAGTATCTTGTTTCTTATCTAAAAAATACAATTTTATAATATTTTTAATAAAATTATTATAAAATATTTTTATTTCTTCTTGTCAGGAATTAGTTTTACCTAAATTAGTTATCAATTAATTTAAATAATTATTGCAGATATTTAATAAAACTTTTTAGCTATTTGCATGAGAAAAGTGGTTCTCAAGGGGAGTTGGGTAGAATAGAGGCTTATCAGTAACTTTTAATTACAAATAAAAAGTATTATAGACCTACAGAGTAATGTATAAAATTATCCCCATCCCAAATAACTTCATTATAGAAATTGTAGTATCAAAGTAATATCTGTATCTAAATCACATGAGTTGAAGTATACCATCTGATGGAAACAGTAAGACACATCAGCTCAGTCGTACAGTTGTGGAAAAAAAATCCACCCCTCTTCATTCGAGCAATTTTAACAGTAGAGAAAATTCAAAGATGGTCTTCGACCGGAGCTAACATCAACAAATTCAAATGCATGAAATTTGCATAAGGGGCCATCTTCATATTAAATTGAGCACCAACTTCGTAATTTAAAATGGAAAACCCCTATTTTTACACACAATTTCGAATCTATATATCATAATTTAACTTCAGATACCAAATTTCATACCATTAGGTCTTGCCATTCTGAAGTTATGAGTACAGAAAGATTGGAGTTCTTAATGTTAAATCAGTTTCTCAGACTTTTATGGATATTTTCCTAAATAATATTTCTATAGGGCTGATATTTTGTACCATGTTACTGTTAAAGAACCAAAAGAAAGTCCACCTAATATTTTACTTTAAAAAATAGTTTTTAGCATGCAATAATAATTATTAAATTAATGTTTGAAAAATTATAAATTGGAACCTTATTATATTTTGATGAGAATCGATTCAGGACTTCTAATGTAACCATGAAAGATTTCAGCTCATTCCAATGGTTAGTTTTTGCACTACATTAAATTTTCCTCATTATGGGGATTTTAGGAAGCAACCAAAAGTTTAAAAACAACTGACAAACCTGAGGAATGTTTAAATTTTTGAAAAATGGTTGGAAATTTCATTTATGTAATCTAAAATATATTGCCTTTTACTAGCTATGTGCCGTATAGATGAACTCAACTAATCAGTAATCAATTGAATGCTACTATTCACTTTTTGGATGATTGGAATATCAGTTCGATTGTATTAAATAATTGTAGGTAGGCTTTTTGGTTGCATACATTTTGTATTTGCAAACTATTATGCCAAGAATGAACAGTTCTTTTTAAGGTCGTTTGTAGACTTCTTTCAGTCAAGCATCAAATGAACAGTTCCTGAATGATCACAATTAATCTTGATCTATGAATAGCGATTTTCAATTTAGATATGATCCCTGAAATTGACAACAACTATTGAATATCTCCAGATATAAAGTATAAAGATAGTAAAGTCATAAAATATTATATTTATACTCATTTAACGATGCAGAATCTGATTAAAGCATCAAAACACAGTGTTTCCATTGAAATCTTCATTGCTTGTGCAAAATTTGATATGAAGACGGCCCCTATTGCAATTTTTTGTATTTGAATTTGTAGAGGACGTTATTCCCTATTGAATAATATCTGAATTTGCTCTACTATGAATAGTGCTCGAAATAAAGGGTGTGGTTCGTTTTTTCCCGCTACTGTATGATAGAATGTAAAGAGAAATACTAAAACTAGATGCAAAAGAAGAAATTGAGAACTTCCTTTTGAAATTTGAAAAATAATCAACCTCTGTTGTCTTATTCAAGATATAATACATCCAATGTACCCCATTATTATGATTGATTCTTATCAATGGAAGTATTGATCCTCTCTTTGCCTGCTCCTATCATTTGTTCATACCTGGCTTTACCTTATTGACCTCTGTCACTAATACTGTACAGAATACAGTTTGGGGATTTGAAAGATAATTTCCTGGTAATTTTACTGATGTTTTAAGTTTCTCTATTTTCTTATGAAGTATTTTATACATATTGTAGTGATTAAATACACAAATGAAATCTTAGTCAAACTGGTAGCCAAAATATAAAAAATTCAAAATATCAATAAATAACAGTAAACTAAGAGGAATATGCATGTCTAAATATGTTATCCTAGAATGATGTAGCCACCACTCACTTTTTATTAAGCCCTTCCAGGCTACATATATCATTCACTAGTGTGTTAAATAACAAAAACAGATACAGCTTCTCTAATGTTTAACTCGAGAATGGACAGTCACTCGTTTGAAATCAAATTGGTAAAAAAATTCGTAACAGTGTTGAGTGATGACTGGTGTATTGTAGTTAGCCTGTTATGCAATTGATATGTTATAGTTCTATTATATTCAACTACTTATAAGGGATGGACACATTTTTAAGAGGCCTATACTACTGTGCTTGTCAAGATGACAGTATCTCCAAGTTTGCTCTCTTTGAGTTGATTGTTACATGCTGTGTGCATAAGTATCTAATACTTAACAATGCTAGATAACAGTACGATCACTCAACCAACTGTTACTTGAGTGTTCTGTTTTCACGCATTATGCTGTATCAGATATTTCTATTTACAGCATTTTAAGGGGCAGTGGTAGCCCAGTTGGAAGAGTAACAGATTAGCAACTTGAGAGTTGCGAGTTTGAATCCAACCAAAGACTGTCGTGTACAAAGGGGGCTGGTGCATGTTAAATCTGTCATGGCCTCAAATGTCCTTACGTTGGCATGGTGTGGAAGTTTGGCGAGTGGGGTGCAAGCTCAGGTGTGACCTCATCACTTGACTGTGGTTCAAAATTATGTGGTGGTGTTCTTGAATCTCTCCCTTTGGGTTTGATCATGGACTGTCACCAATAGCCTGTTGTGTTACTCCAGTGCCATGTTAATTAAAATACCTACCTACAGCATTTTAAGTGGTAAGCTCCAAGCTTGTAGATACTTGACTAATATGAGAGTATAATCAAAATATGAACAATAAGGCATCTCAAGTAAAATTAAGTTCAACCAAATTTCATATTTGCCAAACATGCAGTTTTTGATCCTACCATTCTATTACTGGAGTAAACTTGTGTTTTGTATAAATTAACAATTTTCTTTCTGCATTTTGTGTTATTTCTGATGTTTGCATAAATACTTTAATGGAGCTCAGGATTTTGGTTTAAATGTATGTATGTTAACAGATGGCTTTCTAGCTTTGAAACAAATTATTGAAAGGCAGAAAAAATTCCACGAAGAAAATCAAGGTAGATCAGATACTGAGTTGCTGTCTGCATCAAATGTTAGATCTCATTTGAAAGCTGAAGTAAAGCATGTGACTTCGATTGATGTTGAGGCTGAACTACAAGTAGTGAAGCCCCCACCTTTAAGGAAAAAGTGCTATGTTACAACCTTACCGCAATACAGAGGATTCAGTGCACCTGGATTTTCTGCTGTTACAAATAGAAAAAATCTTAGACCCATAAAAAAGGCAACTCGTTATATATCAGGTGATATTTTTTATCTTTCACATTTTTATCTCTGCATAATACACTGCTGGCCACCCAAATTGCAACACCAAGAAAGACAAGAGATATCACAACAAAATTTATTTTGTAGATAACATGTTGACCAAGTATCAAATGATTAAATTTATAGACTTCTGTGAAGTGTGGTTCCTGCCAAAATCAGTAGCCAGAGTAGCCGCCATTGTTGGAGATCACCGCTGCCACACGCCTCGGCATTGATTCAAAGAGACTTTGGATGTGTTCTTGGGGTACAGCAGACCAAGCAGCTTCCACACGTTGCCAAAGTTGATCTGGTGTGGCAACTGGGGATGTATTCTGGGTCAATCGTTGAGCAACCATGGACCACATGTTTTCTATCGGCGAAAGATCCGGAGAGCGAGCTGGCCAGGGAAGCAATTCAATCTGGCGATTGACGAAGAACCCTTGGACAATGCGTGCCACGTGTGGTCGCGCATTATCCTGTTGAAATATGGCTGTGGGCAAGCCCTGAAGGTAAGGAAGGACAACTGGCTCCAACACCTCGGAGATGTAGCGCTGGCTGTTTAAAGTACCGTCAATGCGTACTAGAGGAGTGCGAGAGTGATATCCAATACCGCCCCATACCATAATACCCGGTGCAGGACCAGTGTGGCGGTGCATAACGCAGCTGTTCAGCATCCTCTCTCCACGGTGTCTCCAGACTCGAATCCGACCATCGTGGTGTTGCAGACAGAAGCGTGACTCGTCAGTAAAGACAATTTCATTCCATTCTGCCGTCCACATCCTTCTTTCATCGCACCATTGGCGGCGGAAACGTCTGTGGTTCTGCGTCAAGGGTAGACGAAGCAATGGACGTCTTGCGGACAGACCACTCTGCTGTAAACGGCGTCGAATGGTACGCGCAGACACTGGATGATGCGGTACAGACTGAATGTGCTGTGCTATGGTTCGTGATGTGGCTGAGCGATCCGTCACTGCCATACGCACAATATGCCTGTCATCACGTGAAGTGGTGTACTGAGGTGGATGCGATCGAACACGTCGGTCCGTCGTACCCTCCTGCATCCAACGATCACATATCTGCATTACAGTTGTTTGGTTTCGTCCAACACGACTACCGATTTCCCTGAAAGATAATCCACAATCTCGGTAGGCCACTATCCTTCCTCTGTCGAACTCAGATACTTGATCAAAAGATGATCGCTGTTTTCTACGAGGCATAATTGATCGTTTTTTTGAAAAAACCACAAGAAAAACACAATTGCCGTACTTGAAATCGTCGAAATCTCCAAGCCTTAAATAGCGCTTTGAAGTGGCGCCACAGGCGCGCGTGATGTGCGTCTGCGCTGAAATTCTAATCATTTGCATATCTCACCTCCGCTAATGCATGTTGTAAATTTCATATTATTTGCATGCTTCCTTCAGGGTGTTGCATTTACGGTGGCCAGCAGTGTACAATAAATAAAAAATTAAGGTAACTGTCTTCTGTTTAAGTATTGCCCTAAATTGTAATCTTCAAAATATATTTAAATTGATTTTATTTATAAATAGCTCAAAATATTGTGACTTGATGTATAAATGTGCAGCTGTACTTTATTGCAAGTAAAAATTAATTTTAACTAGCAGAAATGTGGTGTGGAATATGTTGTGTGAATGAAGGATGGTTCCCACTGACCTTAAAAGTGCCTGATTTTCCATTTCAGTTTTCAAGAGCCCTTGGAAAGTCTTCATATTTGCTTGAAGTCCTATAAAAAATTTTAAAAGCCACATTTTTTTGCAAAAGCACTATACTTCATTTTGCCTGCATTCAAAAGCAATGATCAATGACCTTAGAAAAATAATTTGGCAATTTTAAGAAGTTCCATCCTATACAGATCTTTCCTTACACCTGCTAAAACCAATATCAGTGGCACTTGACCTTGGACAACTATCATTACTGGGTCTCTAATGTAAAATAGCCTTGAAAAAGTCCTAATTTTACTAAAAGGGGTGGGAATCTTGTGAAGTAATCAAATTAGTTCTCTCTCAATTCTGAAGAACATTTTAAATACTATATATTTTTATTACTTTTTGTTAATATTTACAACGTATTTCCCAATTGATGATTAAAGTAAGTGTGCATATTGTATCCACTCATACATTGTTTAATGTAGACTTCAAAATCCCATTAACAGTTAGGGTTCTAAAAGATAGGAAAGCGTTGAATGTTACAGGATTCCTTTCTTTACTCTAATTATTAAACTTTTTCTAAATCAAATAATTGTATGATTTAAAAGATATTTAATATTTATCAAACAAATATTAATTGATTATATCAGATTGGTTTTTATTTGGTAATTTTGCTTTTACTTCCTCACATATGTATCACGTATATTTGTAATATATTTCTTTCTAACTTCAACAATTCATATTTTTTCCAATTTCAGAAATTAAAAAAACTTCTGATTCAGAAAAAGTTGATAAAGATCATGAAAATTTGAAAGATGGTAAATTTTTGTTACATTCTATATTACATATTTGTTATATGTTTATTTGTTCTTAATTTGCTTTTTCTAATTTTTCTTAATTTGCTTCTAATTAAATTCTATTAATTATACCTGTTAAATCATCCAATTGTTTTTCCTGGGAATAATGATACTTTAAAATTATTGTTCAAAAAATCAATTGCAAAAATTGAAAAGGACCTTGTTAAATTCATGAATATATGATTGATAAATTGATTTAGTAATAAAAATAAAAGAATAGAAGGGGTTTTGCTAGATATGCAAACTTTAGCTCATAAATGAACCATCAACATTTTCAGATCACTAGAATGCAAAGAGCTAATTGAATTGAATACTTTAATTAAATTCTTTTAAAAATTAAAAAGTCTGCACAAAATAATAAATGCTTTGAATTAGCTTTTTGAAATTATTTTACATCCTTTTGTATCTTTTCTCTTAAAAAGTTTATTTGAAATACTAAATAGCAATTATTGATTGAATATTGTTTCATGTAAGTTATTCTCTAAAATTATTGAGAAAATCCATCAATCATCATGGAGTGCTTTTGAGTCATAAAATTTTCCAAGTAACTTCTATCTCAAGTCAATGATTTCTCTTTTGTAGATAATGTATGCAGCCGTATGACTAATATGCAATAACAGACTAAATAACACAAATTTGTCAGTCCTAAGCAGATAACAAATCTATTTAAGATCTGTGATATCCATTTCTTACTGTAAAGCATCTTCTGCTCTTAGTATCATTTCATTTGCTAATACAGTTTTGATCATTAAACTTGTAAACTGTTTTTATTCAGTGCCTGTTGGTTCTAACTTCCAAGTAAAACACATTGTAATTGAAAATAAGGAGCAACCAAAAACAATTGATCCTGGTACAAACAAAGAAAAGGCATTTCCTGATTCCAGTTCAAGTAGTAAAACATCTGACAGCACATCTAGTTCCTCTGTTCAGAGCAAAGATGATCTCCTATTGAAAAATAAAGTAACTCCAGAAAAAGGTATTTTCGAGTTGTAATATTAAGATTGATTTGTTGAAATTAACTGAGTTATTGATTTCTAATAAAATCTTTTTCAAGTTTAACCACTTAACTGGTCAATTTTTTACCAGAAGTTTTGACAAGAAAGGCATATTTTTTACTGCATATAATTAAACACTATACTTATGGAAGAATTTTTTTAAATTTTCACTTTTAATGAATTTACACCATTTTTTAATTTATAATTGTGGAACACAAAAACACCTAAATGTTTGCTTTTTGAAAGCACACTCTATGCGGTGAAGAATATTTTACAGATCTTACACAAATTTGTCTCGTACACTATAAGTTTTGAAGTTTACGCATTTCCAATCTGTTCAGAAGTCTTTTTTTGTGTGGTACAGTTTGAAGCATGATGTAATGCAAAGTCCTATGTCGCAATCAGGGCAAAAATATCGTGTTTCTTTTCGAAGTCTCCTTCCATTTTCATTTTTTTTTCGAACAGCAAACTGCACATTGTCTTGCAGGTCTCAGTTTCTTATTTGTGGGAGCAATGATTTCTAAGAAATGTCTCTCTGTCAGTCTCAGAGGATTAGGCTCAGAGCCTGGTCGTCCATGTCTGAAATTTATTCCCGAATGATATTTTTCAATAAGGCGGTCAATGAGATCAAGTCTAAATTCTAGTTGTGTGTTATTCCCTCCTTTCTTGCAATATACGACATATGAGTTCCATATAGCTATGTTGAAAATGTGGAAAAAATCTTTCTGTAATATTTTCCCCCTTTTTTTGATAATTTCAAAATTTTTCAGGTTTTGGTCCATTCTGTCTATCCTCCCTTTGTATTATTATAGTCCATAACGATTTTTGGTTTTTCTTTCATTTCATTAGGGACTTGGATTTACTCCATTTCACTATTATGAATTGTGGAAAGTAATGAAATATTTTTTTATCCATCCATTTCATAATAGTAACTTTTCCTCTCTGAAAAGCTATAATTTCTCCTTTTTTCAATTTTTTTTCTGAATTTTCCTTGGGACTTCTTTTCTCCTTAGGTTTTAGTGTTCCGTATGTGTCTGCTTGACAGGAAACTAGTTTGTCTGCTAATTCCGGTGAAGAATAATAATTGTCTATCGTAAGACAGTATCCTTTATGAAGCAAGGGTTCCATCATTGTCAGGACAACTTGTGTTGAAATGCAGAGATTAGAATACTCAGGTTTCAAAATTGTGTCTTTACCTGTGTATATTATTATTGACCACATATAACCAGAAACTGATTCGCACATGAAACATTTTATTCCAAATCTAGCTCTTTTCAGCAGAATAAATTGTTTCCATCCTAGTCGTCCTTTGAATAGCATAAGACTTTCATCTACTGTTACATCTCGCTCTGGAGTCATTGTTTCACTAAATTTCTTATTGAGATGTTTCAGAACTGGCCAAACTTTTACTAATTTAGGGCATTCGTGATTTTGTGGGTCAAATGCTGCATTATCAGAAAAATGCAAGTAGCGTTGCAAAAGAAGGAATCGAGGATGAGACATTATTTTAGAGAAAAAAGGTGTGTAAGTTGAATGTCTTTTGTTCCAATAATGATCAGTTCCAGGTTTTTTTACGATTCCTTGAAGTATATTCAGGGCAAAAAATATATACATCTCTTCCAAAGTTTTTTCTTCCCAAAACTTACTCTTTGAGAATTCTTTTGTAGCACTCGATTGGATGTACTGTTTAGCATATTTATTTGTCTCTTCTACAATTTTACTCATGAGAAAAGAATCAATGAATGTTTCAAAAAATTGTAGAACATTAGAAGTGTCGTCAACGTGCATGTGCACAGGAGTACCAGTAAAATTGAACCGAGGACACGGAGCAGGTGGATTTTTCACATCAACCTTGGTAAATATTCTGGCAGAACTCAAATCATCATCAGAGCTGAGCTCACTGTCACTGCAAGAGTCATCTGAAGAATAATCCAGATAATTGGAAGACAGTTTTGAATCTGTATCAGAATTCAGTTCATCATCTAAGAAATAAGTATTATCGTCATTTTTACCATCCATAACTTCCAAAAAAAAGTACAAAAGTTTAAATTCACAAGCGTTGCATAACAATACAACCGAAATTTCATAAAACAAATTCCCGCTTTCTTCTGTTCTTCAATACGAAAAAAACGCCTTCAACGAAAGACCTGGATGGAAAGCAATTCAGTGACATGTACAAGCTACGCCAGCCATGTGTTGACGAATACCGATATTGTTACGAGAATTAAAAATACGGGCAAACTGGAAAAGGAAAGGAGAAAATGTCGATGCCCGTACGCTGTACGGGCAAACCAGTTAGGACCAACTCTGGGTAGCCCGTACACTGTACGGGCAAACCGGTTAAAGAGTTAAAAGTGGTTCTATAAACTCGTCTTCCCTCTCTTCTAAGATGTGATTTATTTAATAATTAGAAAAACATGTAATGTAAGATTAAAACGTGTAAGTTCAACAAAATTATTAGTTTGCACAGGAAACTTGCCCTAAGGACCCAAGTGCAAGCTGCATATTGAATCCCTTCTAAAAATCATTTTAAAAGAGAGCATTTTACAAAACAAAGAAAAGGAAAATATTTTTTAATTCATCCTGAAATTTGTTAGTGTATCGGTAAAATGATAATGTGGAATTTTATGAATTTTGTTTTCTTGTTTTTACCCTTTGTCTACCTGTTCATTTATTGAGTGCAATATCCTTTATTCCAAAATATTTATTACTGACATAAATTGGTTTCCTCGTCCTTATACACTCCAAGGGGGATGTCTCATTATATACTTTTTCCAATATGGAAAGTTCCACATGCTTTGAAAAGGCCTGATTTTTCGCTTTAGTTTTCGAGGGACCTTTAAGTTTTTTTAACCTTAATATTTGATAAAATGTCCTTAAAAATTCTTTGAAAAGCCTTAGTTTTTACAAGAATGCTGATTATTTAATATTACCTACGTTCAAAACCCAGGATCAATGTTATTTATCCAAGGTCAAATAGAGGAACAATAGCCCAGTTGGAAGAGTTGTGGATTTGCAACTGGGGAATTGCGAGTTCGAAACCAAACTTGCATATGTGGGGGATGATACACGTTAAATCTGTTGAAACCTCAAATGTCTTCATGTTGGCATGGCGTGGAGGTTTGGAAAGTGGGGTACCAGCTCAGGTGTTGACCTCGTCATCTGAAAGTGCTTCAAAATGTCTAGGTGCTGTCCGATCTTTCCTTCCTGGATTGATCTCGGACTGTTGCCAATGGCCCGTTATGTTGGTCTAGTGTAATGTTAATTCAACTACCTACCAACCAAGGACAAATGTCATAAAAAATCAAGGGTATAATATTTATAGGTTGGATAAAAATTTATTTTGAAACAGGGTTCATGAGACCAAAACTTAGTACATGAAAAAGTTCCTTTACCTGTGTACTTGCTTATTAATCTATTGCAATCTATGTGAGATATAGCCTTAAAAAGTCCTAATTTTTCTTTTGCTTCAAGAGTGGGAACCCTGTCTCATGAAGTGTGTATTCATAGGAAAAGTATTAATAGAGTTGTAATTAATAATTTTTGTCATTATTTCATATGTATTAATTTTGTGTTTACTTGAATGAAGTTATGCAGATTACCATATCTCTTTCCTGTTAGTGTATCATATCCTGACATAAAATGCTAATATATTTAAATTTTTAACTTTTATTGAATTGTAATTCAATAATTGATTGACTGCTGTGTGGAATTTGTATTGAATTAAATTCATTGTTTCATGTACAGAAGACACAAAGAAAACTGATTCACCTAGAGAAGAGTCATTTGGTGATAAATTTAATACAAGTACTGAAAGTCCTCTCACATCCAATGCAACTAAAGATGAAATTATCCAAAAAAGGGAGATTCCAAAACCAACGTTCTCTAAGAGCATCAAAAGGAAAGCAAACAAAGTTCCAGGTATGTTTTTACAAACATTTTTTGTATAATATATTAACATATACGCCTTTTCCCATTCTGATTCCCACTGCCTATACATGATAACTAGCATATTGGACAGCGCTCCTATTGTATTTAGGCTTACATAATTATAGACTAAAGTAATGTTGTTTTAAAGTAAATTAATTTTCTAACTTGCTAAAGGGGATATTTAGCCTAGTTAGAACATTAGTAAATTGCAAAGTTGATATAAAAGAATTGTCTGCAATTAATGTGCTTTATTGATAGTGGTTTTGAAATTTTTCTTAGTAACATTCCAGTTAATCATTTACTTCTTATGTTTCTATTAAATGTATGTCATTTGAATGAAGAAGTCGTGGACCTTGTGGTAACGATTAAAATTATTTTAAAATACAATACTATAATGACATGATGAATTATGAATACGGGAATCAGATGTCCATGTATTATGAAAGCTAAAATTTGAAGAGTGAGTAAAGTATGCACAAAATGACAAGCTGAGTGTGAGAAAGGTACACAATCAGCAAATTTAAATGTTAGATTACAAACTTCTGAGACAGGAATGCAATGACATTTAATTAAAATGAGTCCATTCCTTGGAGATCAATTAAGAAATGCATAGCTAATATAAACAGAATGATTCAAAAAAGTATATCGGTTTTCACATGTATAAATAATTTTTTTAATATTGTTAGAAACAATAAAACTTAAAATGATTCAGGTATTTTATTTTACTTTTTCTATTGTAAATGCATAGTTCATGGTAAAACATTTTTTGTTGTAAACTTTCTTTAAAAGTAAGTTAATCATTTACTTTCAAAAGATGGTTACATTATTTGAAAAGAATTTTGTGTAATTATAAATTAATTAAAGTCACTATCAAATTATTAATATTTACCTTATTTATTATGAAAATAAATTATAAATTTTGTGTTTCTTGCCTGTATGTAGTACTAAAATGTATTCATTATTTTGAGCAATTTTCTATAATTACAAAATTAGTATTGTTTATTTATATACCTTTTCTCCTCTGATTGGCAGTTGAAGAAAAAACAGCTCCATCTCCTAAAATAAGGCATTATGATGTTAAAGAGGTTAGGGATTACATAAGGAAGAAAAAAGAAGAGAGAAGAAAGAGACATCAAGAAGAGCATAAAAAATCTTTGCAGAAAGTGCAGAAGAAAAAGGAAGATCTCCAGAAACTATATGAATTTCAGAAAACAGCATCATTGCCCACTACAAAGAATTTATCCCCTTTAAAAGTAAGACTCACGTGCACTTAACCTTCATGGGATGTGTCCCATGATGCAGTAGATTCAAATAAGTGGACTGTGTAATTAAAAAAGCTCATTTTTTCACATTTCAATATACATTAACAGTGGCTGGGACTGATATAATGATTCCATGCATGCATCCATACAAAATTTGTGCTAAGGTATAAAGATTGACATACAACTAGTCTAAAAATTCCTCACATAAACAGTTCTAACAATAACAAGAACACAAATTCTAAAGATATCTTTTAATGTTGCCACAGCTGATGTCTAAAGAATAAAAACAAAATAAAAAACTGCAAATAATTCTCAATTCTTCTTGAGCCAAGATATCAATGCACTAGTGCAAACAATAATTATCTGGTGTGCTTATGTAAATAGGATGTATATTATCACATGTAAAAATATCTTCACCTTTATTATTTTCCAAAACTACATTTTTAGTTGTGTAACTAACATTTATAGGAGTGAATAAATACTTCAGGGTTTTCTGGAAAATCTTGCATAAAGATTTTCTTTTGAAAAAAAATAGTTGTGTTATCAAACAGTTAGAATTTGTTAAAACTAAAGTATTTTGACAAATTCTCTCAAAATTTTAGGATATATTTTTCTTTTGTTTTTATCTTTGACAAGTTACTGGATATAACACCAGTGTATAAATAATACCTACCAAGACAGTTATATAGCCTCCATAGTTTTAAATTTTCTGTCATTTTTGTTATTACAGGCACAAAAAATGACAGAATGGGATTCAAAGCATACAAAACAAATTGTTACAGGTAAAAAATTAAGCATAGATACTCAGAACGTATCTAACAAAGAAGATTCACCAATACAGTCTTCAGATCTGCCTGAGACAGTGAAAGACTCAACTGCTCCTGAAAAATCACTTGAACGTAGCCCTAATGAAAAACTGTTGGATCAAGGTGATACAGAACCAAAAAACTATTATTCTGACAATAGTATAAAACTAGCAAGGCTAGAATCCACGAAGGAAAAGAATGAACCGAAAAGCATAGATTTAAAGAAGTCTTCAGTCTCTGAAAATATTAAAGAAACAGAGGCTCACATGAAAACTGATAGTTTACCTCTCCAAACAGAGCATGAAGACGTTCCAAAAATATCAGAAGTTGCAGTGCCATCTACATCACTTGAACATCAGTCATCAAACATGTACAGTTATGTATCCACTATAAGTACTCCAAGTCAGTTCAGTCTTTCCACTAATGTTAATGCAGCATTACCCGAAGAGTTGAAATATCAAAAATTTAACATCCCCTCTGGTAAGTTGTAATTAAGTATTGTAAGAAGCTTAAGTTTTTCTTAAATCTCTATATATTTCATAAGTATATGACACAAAAATCAACATTATTTCTTTCTTGTCAAATGGCAACAACAGATAAACAATATAAAATCAACTGTTACAGGATTAATTTACCATTTTGTTTAAATATTCTCGATTTGAGCTATGGAGCTACGTAATTTTACTAAAATTATCCAAAGAGTTCGTCACTCTTGTGAAATTCTTCAGTTGTCTGATTACAGAAAGCAATGAAAAATCTCAATGATAGAAATCAACACAGAAAAGAAAATATGAGCAAAAATAGGTTTAGCATCATAAAATGCATTAGCACTTTTGAACAAGGGATTGAGATGAAATTGAAGTTGGTATTCAGAATCTAATTGTGGTAACATGACTAAAGTATGCTTTTTTGCCAAGCATTTTATTAGAAATAAGAATTAACACCAGCAAAAGTAATTGAAATTCTGTAAAAATAATTTTGGATAATTTTATTTTATTTAGAGGTCTGAAAAATTTTATTCCATGTAGAGGTCTGAAATCCATTTATTTAATATGATATGTATGCTATATTCATTATAAATGGATTAACACTAGAACATTCGACACTCCCCTTACCCTTAAACATCTTCCTGTGTCGTTTCGACAGCAGTAAATGAATTACTCAAAATAGTTGTAATATCTAAATGGCATTGCTACTGCCTGCCATTTTAGTTAACTTTAAGCTTATTCTACTGTATTTTTACAAGCTAAAACTGTTTATGCTAGAAAAAAGTATAGTAAATCGATTGTCAAACTCAATAAATAAAAATGAAGCACAAAATTTTTCAATA
The DNA here is from genome assembly GCA_933210815.1 of Meta bourneti. Classification (NCBI taxonomy): domain Eukaryota; kingdom Metazoa; phylum Arthropoda; class Arachnida; order Araneae; family Tetragnathidae; genus Meta; species Meta bourneti. Next base: position 70,868,657 of record OW119925.1, read on the forward strand.
GCACACAATATTTATACAGTTTTAGCATGAATTTATCAAATTCATTTTGCATACATACATAATTTACAATTAATTCAGTTACAAGCAATTTCTTTGGCACAGTTTTCATGCACCATTTTCTTTACATTTGGTGTTGGTTGTATATCAACTATGCTTTTAATTGCACTTTTCCTGTGTAACAGTTAAACTTCCAACTGTGATTCTGATTAATAAATTTGGTATTTTTACTCATTGACTTTTAAATTCATAATGGACACATGATGTCTGGGCTCAGTGGGTATGTCCACTGCGTTGCAACCTTTGAGTTGTAGGCGGCACAGGTTCGATTCCTGTCAGGTGCATTCTTCCCTGGGTGTATTTCTCTCTTCTGTGTCAGTAAAACTTTAATTACGTGTGTCTATTTCTCAATATTGTATGTCTTGTATCTGACACAGCATGGCCAAATATGGCCCTTGTGCCATAAAACCCCAAAACCAAACATCATGATGTCATCACATTTTGCATCCATTATCACGTTTTGTACGACAAAATTAGTAGGAGTTACTTTCCCATAAAATATTTCTTGCAGCAAATCAATCAGTCATTCATTGTATATTTTCCATTCTGTGCCATCCAGAATACAACAAATCCCATTTATTTTCGGTGTTGTCAGCATCGTCACTTTCTTCAGGTTTTTCTGCTTTATTTTCATTTAATCCGACTTCTTTATCGGAATCTAAATCAGATTCATTTTTGCATAGTTCTCACTACAGATTTAGTCTTCCAGTCCAGGATGTTTTCTTTGAATCATCATTTTTGTGTCTGATAGGATCAAAAATTGCACGTGAATAGCGTAATTGGAATACTAATTCCAAACGATGCACAAACTTAGATGAAGCATGCCAGTAAGACTGACTCTTTTGCCTTTGAAAGGGGATGTCAGTGTTCAAGATCAAATAAATGAATAAAAAGCACTACTAAATTAATTGCTGCTTGTGATCAGTTTAGTGTCAAAGACACAAGCAAGCGTTCTAGGTAAATTTAGTTGTAGACTTTCTAAATTGAGATGCACCAAAACATTTCTGCTTATCAATTTAAAGTGATTAAGTCACAAGAAATTGTCAAAATTCTAGAAAAGAGAGAAAGTGACAAAAGTTTTTTGCCGTAAAAACGACACCAACGTGCGCTGTAGTGTTAAAATAAGATGGTATGTCAGATGATTCTTTGTCATCAGTAGGTATAACCAGAGTAATAAAGTTCAAGGCAGATGACAATGTGGGTCTGCTATTTTTATTATAATTTGTTAAACTAAAGTGAAAATAGTGTAAGGGAACATTTTTAACAAAAATTTGAATCTTACTCTAACAAATATAAATAATTTTTTTACTGATATCTGCATGAACACTGATATTTAATAGTATGCAATATGCTATAGTTGGATTATGTACATGTAATCTGAAATTTATGCTCATAGGTAATTTATTAAGACAAGCTGAAACATTGAAACATTTGGTCGAATCCATCAATCAAATGACAGCCCCCTATGAACATTTGATGAGAACTAGAGCATGGGTTGAACAGAGCCCACCACCGCCTAAACACAAAGCAACTGCTAAACATAAAACTAATGAAGATGAGAACCCCAAGAAGTATACTGACGATCTGAAGGACAATACAGATTTTGTGATTAAGGTTGCCAAGTCCTTATATTCTGTTGATGAAGGCACCAGTTTCAAGCAGCAAGTGACAAGTGGGTTGCTGCTTATAGTCAAATATTAATTTGCTTTATAATGTTTTAAGTGGTACTTTTTGCGAAATAGTAAATATTTTTGTAATATTTAGATGTTGGTGATACTGATGAGTTGTATGAGAAAATTTTGGGATATCGATCTGACTCTCACGATTCAAAGACTTCTTCAGCTACAATGGAAGGCAGTAAAAAACAAGAGCCCTCTGGTTCTCTCATGCATTCTGAGGTATGTACAATAAAGTTTTTTATGCAATGTGTTATCTTTATTTGTTTGCTATATATTAAATTATATTTTTAAAATATTTTCATGAGTAATTCAAAAACAAGCCTTTTTAACGTTAAAAACATATGCAAATTTATATAGAGTGAAACCTCAATGTCATATCTCAACCAAGAAATTTTTCACATCTTAAGTGGAGTAACCACAAAATGAACTGACCATGCATTACTGTGATGATCATGTAAATATTTTTAATTTATCTGTGTATTCATAACAATAATATAAATTAATGGAAGTACTAAATAGATGCGTAAATGATAAAAACCTCTTTTAAGGTTTATTTGGACATTCTTTAAGATTTAATATTACTTTACGTAAATATTATAATGCCAAGTACCTGTCTAATTTTGACTGAAACAACTATCTGTCAGTACACTTAACTTCTCTTAAACATTTAGTGCTTGGAATTCATCATCTGTAGTACCTTGAACTGTTATAAGGTGATGGTGAATTGTTTCTAAGGCTTCAAAAACTCTTTCATTAGGTGGTGAAAGAATTTCCTGATTTTCACTTTCATGTATTTCTTTACAAAATTTTTTTAGGAATAGTACATCCACTTTCATCTACAATTTTAAAAAAATCAATGAGGAAACAGGGTCAGAGTCCTCTTTTTTTACTTCATTTTGTTTTTTTTGTTTGCCATCAGATACAAACCCTGCATGTTTAAAGAAATTTCCAGTGATGAGTTATCCGGGATAGCATTTGAATTTTTGATGAATAAATGAAAGTTTAATTACATTGCCTTCTATGAGAGCTAGGTGAGACTGAAAAAAATTGATAATTTATCCAGGTGACAACTTATCAATGTTACTCTATTTGGTTCTGCATAACACAGCGTATCTGTTTGCATTACTAAAATTTTTTGAATCTGAATTATTAAAATGTATCTCTTATACTGAAACTGTCAGTTCTAAATCCAAAATATCTCACTGTTGTGTTTATTGTTGTAATAGCTACAATGAACAAATGAAAATTAGTTTTTCTTGCTGTTATGTGTTTATTTCATGTTGCCAAGTGTGAAAATATTAATAAAAAAAGAGACAATGAGCCTTTTACCAAGAAAGCAATCTAGCTTTATTTGAATTTTTCTCTCTCAGGAGTTAATTATTTATGCTTTTAACTGCACTTGGCTATATTATTATTAGATCTTATCTTTTTTCTTTTCTTGCAGCATGAATATAATTTGATTGAAGGTTCTTTAAAATCAGAAGATGATACAAATTTAAATGAAAATGATGCAAATACATTGGTAAATTATATTTTAGTTGTTAAAAAATTTAAATTTTCTTTTTAAACAGCATCTAACAAAATTTTAATTTATTTTATGAATCCTATATCTTCAATGTATGTGTAAATTTATAACATGTAACATTGTAACGTCAGTATCTCAAATTAATATTTTATTAAAATTTATGGAATTTATTTTTGTTGTACTTCTGTAAGGCACAGACTTAATAATTATTTAATTTATAATATTTTATATGTAATCTTATCACATTATATTGTTTAATATTCCTATTTATTTCACCCCTTGTAGAATGCATACAGTTTAATTGAAGGTTCTCTAGAATCTGAAAATAATACAGTAATAAATAAAGACAAATCTTCAATGGTAAAGCTATGTTTTTGTATTTTTTTATAGTTTCATATTGATTATTTTTAAAATATTGCACACAAAACTTTTAACAGCAGTTAATAAATTCATTGATTTTTAAAAGGTTCTGACTAACATATATCCCCCAAAGTTATGAATGAAAATCGATGCAGAATTTTTTAATTGATTTATATTCATCTCATCTGACCTCTAATTAGGAAAATGTACTCCTTTAACTAAAAAAAAGATTTTGCATTGAATATATTGAATGATATTTAAAGGGCTGTCTAAAATCTATTAATTTTGATTCTACTTTTAAAAACTTTATTATATATTTTTCTCCTTTTATTTAGGTGATTTCCCTTCAAAATGATGTTTCAGCATCAGGCGATCAAGTTATGTCTGAATTTAATGCCCTCGGTGTTAACTCTGATCCATTTAATTTCATTAATACTTGGAATAGAAAACCTCTTGGTTAGTATAATTTATTAAGTATGTTAGCTATGACCTTAAATTCTATTGCCATAAAGTTAGATTTAATTAGTTTTCAGTTCTAATGTTAATATGGTAACTCATTTAAAACCACATTGTTTTGTTTGTTATATGTGTAACTCAACTTTTCCTTATCTGTAACTACTTATTACGAAAGAATTTTTTATTACATCTCCATCTATTAGAACAACGATTTCAACCTTTTTTATCTTTTGGCAGCACATATAAACTAATCACTAAAATTTTGTGACATGCCAAAAAATATATTATGTTTTTTGCCGATTTGCCAAAGAAATAGGTATAATTTTGATAGATTTACATAAAATAGTAATTACCTACTCTTTTTGCTCCAAAGGGATTTTCTAAAAATCTTTGAAATAATTTATTTATGATGCTTTGTAATAAAAAATACTTTAAATACGAGTATTTAAGATATGGTCATACTAAAATTACTTGTGAACACACTTGTCAAAAGTTCAAATCTGAATCATTGAAAATGAAATAAATCTTATACAATTTAAACCATATCACCATCTGTAAGGCACTGTAGTGCCATTCTCGCTGTACAACAGTTGAAAATTGCTGTATTAGAATAATATTATACTTTTGAATAGTTCAACCTATTTTGTAACCTGGAATAATATATGAATGATCGATCTTGTATTGAAAGGTATTGAATTTTGTAATAAATTTCTTTTCATAGTATATTTCAAAGACCTTATATTTTTCAGGTTTTCCTGATACTCCACCAAAGGATGGTACCACTCCTGATGCAAATTCCTCTCAGAATTTGAATTTTCCCTACCAAAGTGATTTAGTTAACACCACTGACGGCAAACCGTACAGTGAGGAGTCATTTTTGAGTACTTCTGTTCATCCTTCTATTTCTAGTGACCTTGAATCCATCTCGCACAAAACTGATGAGAACGCAGAACAAGAATTTAGTAATAGAGGTCAGAACCTTTTTGATCACAACAAGCAGAGTAAGGAAAATTTTGATCAAATCATATTAACTGAAGCCAGCCACGCTTCTGTAGCTGCAGAATCTCTCATCTCTGAACATTTTGATGCAAAAAATGGAATTGAAAACACTACTGAACAATTTCAAGCTAATGATTCAGAAATTAATAAGAAAGCACTTTCTTTATCAGAGTCATCAGTATCAGAGGCAGTCAGTGTGATCATAAATTCTAAACCTAAAGGTAAAAGTCCAGCGGTTTCAATCAAAAGTGATGGAAGTATTGTCATTTCAAAAAAACAGTCAATAGAAAGTATACAAGATGTTAGTGGTTTACCTGATAAGGAGAGCAGATCTATAACAAGTTTAAGTAATTTATCAGAAAATAAATCCAGAATGGAAGAAGCAGGATCATCCGAAAGCATACCAGATGTCAGTGGTTTGGCTGATAATGATTCTGCAAGCAGTTCAGTGAATAAATCCATCACAAATTTAGCTAATTTATCTGAGAATGAATCAGAAATACAAGAAGGGTTGGATTTGAGTGAAAGTTATGAAAAATCCCGTCCTGAAAAATCTAAAACAAGTTTATCAGAAAATATATCCGAAGTGGGTGATGAGTCAGATTTGAATGAGAGTGACCAAAAATTACTTCCTGAACTTGTGGATCATTCATCTGCCTCTGAAATACCTTCAGAAAAGTAAGGCATCACATTTTTCAATCATAATAATTACATGAATTGATGTATATTGTGTTTTTCATGAATGAATGGAAGATAATTTTTTATAAGCTTTAGAAAAAATGGTGATAAGCTTAAGTTGTAAAACTATTTCTTGATTTATTATTTTCTTTATTTGCATACAGAAATGCAATTTGTATGTTGTACAATTTCTTGTGTAGAGTTCAGAATTGTACAAAATTAAATATTATACATACTCATCTCAAAATCTTCTGTAATATTGAGTTGAAATACATTTGAATTTTAAGTAAAAAAGTGTGCTTTTATTTTGTGGAATACAAATGCCTTGTATTTTGATATATTTGTTTGTTTCAATTTTATATATAAAAATACCACTATCATGATTTTTTTACCATTTATAAATAATTTTTTGTTAACATTTGTCTGTCGAAGTATTTATATTTGGATATTTTCAGGGGTTTGGACCAAGGAGATTCAAATACTGAGCAAAATAAATTGGTTAGTTTCTGTTTTATTTTATTTTCATCAATTTTTCATGATAAAGCATTATTTGTTTCCTTTCTACAAATTGCCTTTACAGTATATTCTTCCAAAAAATTATAAAATATTATGGAAACAGATTATTAATTTTGTATATTTTTAATTTTTTTCTTATCAAAGTATCAATTAACTCTTTATAAAATAATAAAAGGAACACTGGTTTTAAAATGTAGCAAATCTTTACCCGCAGTTTTACACAATTTCATAGACATCCTAATAATTTATTCTGCAATTTTAAATATATACAGATAAAATCAGCTTTGATGTAATTTGAATTTATTCAGACAATTTAGAATAACGATTCTAATATTTTTTGTATGAAATTATCGATTTGATTTATTACTCTGTTATGCACTAGAATTTTACTGATTTGAGCATTATGGTGTAAACAGGGAAATGAACCATTGTTTGAGTTATGGTGAGAGAAATTACAGGCATTACTTCCTTTTTATCCTTGTAAAATAAATGTAAAAAAGTATAATTGTTATTCAATTTTTGTTTTATGAAATAATTTATCTTTGTGTTCAGTACTATAAAGGATTAAGTTAAAATATGAAAGTTTTTTTCCTTAGTTTATAGAATTTTGTGAACTTTCTGAAAATGATAAATACTCTGGTGAAGAATTATAAACTTGTATGAAAACTTAAGAAACTACATTGGTTTAATTCTCATTTGCAAAAGCTTTAATCTTCGTATTTTTTCTATATATATTTTTAAAGTATAAAATTTCCTCATTTAGGAAAATATTTCTAGAATTTCATCTTCTCCAAATACTGTTAACATAGATTTTGCCCAGCCTTTACAATTGACCATATCAAATGGAGTGACGAAATCATTGAAGGTCAGTTAGAAATTCATTTAGCTTATAAATTGTTTTATGTTTTGATTTATAAAGAATTTATTGTATAATACTATTTTGGAATGCTTTTTCCTACTAAAATATTTTTATTATTATTCCTTTGTTTCATATCTTCAAAAGTAGAAACTTGAAATTTTTTAATTTATATTTTGTAACATAAAATATTATACTCCAGAATTTTTAAATATTACATTTATTACTAAACAAAATTATTAGAAATATAGCAAGTGTTATAGATGTGTTGATATTTCTTTTGATCATGCACTGCATTTGTGAAGTTTTATTCTATACAGCAGGTACATAAAAGTATATCATTGCATAAGGAGGAATATCTACATACTCAGGTAGTTACAAGAGTTGCTTCTGAAGCTGCAGCTGCTGCTGCTACATCTGCTGTCATTGCTGTTTTTGAAACTCAGAAAGAATTGCTGAACAGAGTATGTATATTTTTCCTGTGAATTCTTATTGTAAGTCAAATCAGTGTAATTGGTAATTTAAATCAGTGTAATTTAACATTTTAAACGTAACATATAAGTGTTAACATATCTTAAACCTATGAGCTTCATGGGATTTCTGGGAGGTTTATACTACTGATTTTACCCTTCAGCATTCTTAAAGACTAAGCCTTCTGGGACACATTTCCTTTAGGTGTATGTTGGCTTCACTGACCCGAGGTACGAGTGGTCTTTTCTTATGGGATTTACTGTCTTTAGTAAACATGGGGGTCACTCTACCAGGATACCCAAGCAATCTATCTAGTTTCATCCCACTATTCTATTCCCCTATCCCCCTTTTTTTTACTTGAAGTAAAGTTGAAGTCTTGTGTTTTCTGCAATTTGGCCAAATATGGCCCTTGCGCCATAAAACTCCAAAACAACCAACAAATCTTAAGACTAAATAACTTTTGTTTTAAAAATCGTAGGAAAGTTTTTTGATCAAGTATTGTAAATGGTTGACTACTAGACTTAATCACTTTTGGTTTAGTCAATTACAACCTGGTGGAATAAGGCATACATGATCCTCAGAGGATTAAATATGTTAATCTTTTTAAGAAAATCTTTCTTTCGATGGGAAGTTAAAATTTTGCAGAACTCTGTATAAAGTCTAAATGTCATGAAAATTGAAAATGGTTGAAAGGGAACTGTACTTGAACTGTTATATACCACAGACATTGTATATTCACATTTTATTTGCCCCTTTATACTATAATTTTTTGGCAATTTGATTGTCTTTTAGGGACGTAATGTACAAGGTCCTAGAGCCCACATCAGTTCTAGTGAAAGTTCACCTCACTATGAAAATAGTTCTCAAAAAGTAACTGATAGTTCCGTTTCTACCGCCATTGGATCTAGTCGATCTGCTTCTGCTTCTGAAGAAACTATAATGGATGAGGTTAATGAAAATGACAGTCCTCTAAGCACTGTGAAAGAGGTTTTAAATGTATCGAAGGAACCAACAAGTAAAAGTTCTTCATTGCATTCTTCAAAGTCGAATAAGTCATCTTCTGGACACCTTTCTGATCAAAAAAGTAAGTGGTTTCTTAGTTATTTTTTTATAAATGCACACTCAAAGGATTACCTCTTCCATCCTTTCCGTAGTATATGAATATGAAATCTTGGCTTGATTTATAATATTAATTTTTTGATTAATGCAAATGATAATCTAGATATCATGAACCTTTCTGAACTTTGAGCTATTGTAACAGAAAGATTAGGAGAGAAATATTTTTTTTTTCTTCAACATGTATCATTGAAGAATTAAAAGTTCAGTTCTGAACACACTTTGCTCATGGTAATTTCACTGTGTTTTTGCTGTTAGTTAATTCTTGTTTCAGCTATTTGGGAACATTTAAATTTGCATTATTAATACAGTGTTCCTAAAATCATAGTTTTTGGAAAGATAAGCTGTAAAACCAATAGTTTTTAATAACTTTTTCAGCTATAATGAAAGCTTGTGCATGTAACTACAATTTAGTGAACAGGGAAATTAAAGCTGATTACTTTTTACTGGGTAATTTTTTCATCACTGCTCAAGCTTGAACAACATTCATTTATGTATTGTCCTACAGATTTTATTATTTTCTTTACTCATTTTATCATAATATAGCATGATAGTTGAATTCAATAAGCTCTCACATGCATATTAATTATACTATAAAAATACTTGTTTTATAATTTTTTCAAAAGTAAATTATGTGTAATTATGAATCCTTCCTTATATTTTATTAACTGTAAAGTGTCCCAAAATATGCAAAGTTTTTCTACATTATATGTAGGCTTTACTTACAGAAGTAAATAGTCTCAGTGTAAGGTAGAAAATTAATGCTTTTTAAATTTACTTTATATGCGTCTGAATTTTTTCAATTATTCTTTTTGCTAAATTTTTTATTTCACTTTTAGAATCTGGGAATGTCAGGAAACAAATTCGAGGTAGAAAGATTTCAGGAAACATTTCATCGCCTTCTCCTGCTAGTTTATCTGAAAATGTAAGTAAAGTTATAATAATGATAATTTCATATATACAGGTAGCCCTCCTACAATACGGCATCCTACAACATGATTTCACTCTAACATGATAGGATAAATTGCAGGAACCCTCATATAGCACTGCAACCTATAACAAGGTTTCGCTCTAACACGATAAGAAAATTGCGAAAACTTTGTACAACGTTGTCCTTCTACAGTACTGGATAGCATGATTTTTGTTTAACATATTTAAAAACTAAATTACCTTAAAATAATGATGGGAAGGAATAATGAACTATAGTGCCTTTACTTGAAAATATATAAATAAATTATAATTTACTCATTTATAACTCTATTCCGATGTTATAGCGGAAAGCGTCATGCACAGTTTACTTGCCGTCTCAGAGGTACGGTATTGCGGAAAGTCCCGCCGTATCTAAAAGGATTAAAGTGCAATGTGACATCATCGTATTGTATCGATCTGTTGTGAAATGCGATCGCAGCCAAGGGCCCGTGAATGGCAGACCCTTTTTTTGTTTCTTTTTATTTCCGTGGTCTGGAGACAAAGTGTCTTAAGCTGCTGGTCGTCAGTTTGTGTTGAGCCACGATATGTTAAAGAGTGACTTTTTCGTCTTTAAAACTAAATTTTTGGAATATCAAGTTTCAGTCCCAAGCCATGTCTGATAAAAATAAAAAACAACGTTTAAAAGGAAATTTATTTCTTTAGAAGTAAAGATACAAATCTTGGATCGTCTTTTTTAAAAGGAGAAAAAGCATCTCACATTAGAAAAAGTCTTAATTTAAATGAAGCAACAGTCCAGACTATTAAGAAAAATGAAAAAGAAATAAGAAGTGCAGTTGCTGCAGGATCTTCGATATCCGCAAAATATGCAGCTCGTCCCCGGGCGCCAATAATTGAGAAAATGGAAAAGGCACTCAGCATTTGGATTGATGATAGCTGTCAAAAAGAATTCCATTGGATAGTAACATTAAGCAAAAAGCACTTAAAATTTACAAATACCTTAAAGAACATGGAAAATCTTCTGTCAACCCAGATTTTGTGGCAAGTAAAGGTTGGTTCGAAAAATTCAGAATGCTCTTTGCAATTCATTGCATAAAAATTCAAGGAGAAACTGCCTCGGCTGATCATGAAGCTGCCAGGACGTATCCAGAAAAAATTCAAAACATAGAACAGCAAGAATACACAGCACATCAAGTTTTCAATGCCGACGAAACTGGGCTTTTGTGGAAAAAAATTCCCAGTAGAACCTTTATATCCGAAAAAGAAAAAACTGCACCCAGATTTAAGGTGTCTAAAGATCGTATAACGCTACTTTTGTGAAGTAATGCGTCGGGGACTTTATGACAAAACCCTTGCTAGTTTATAGATCTTTAAATCCCCATGCACTTAAAGGCATAAATAAAAACACCTTACCAGTATATTGGAAAGCAAATCCAAGAGCTTGGGTGACTGGAAATTTATTTAAAGATTGGTTTTTAAATTGTTTTATGCCGAACGTTGAAAAGTATTTAAAACGGAAAAATTTGAGCTTCAAGGCGCTATTACTATTAGATAATGCTCCATGTCATCCACAAGATTTGAGTCATCCCAATGTCAAAATAGTGTTCCTACCACCTAACACTACATTGCTCGAACCATTGGATCAAGGTATTATTTATACCTTTAAAACTTATTACATAAGAAAACTTATTGCATAAGAAGAGCATTACAGTGGATTTTAGACGTAACCGATTCGAAATCAATTAATGTAATGGAGGCAATTTGCAATTAAGTACTGCATCGATATCATATCTTTGTTGCAGAAAGAATTAAAAACATCAACGTTAAATGCATGTTGGAAAAAGATATGGCCATCTTCAGTTGAAATAGAAAACGTGCTTGAATTGTCAGAAAATGAAATTGGTGGCATATTAGAACTTGCTAAATCTATCGGAGGCAAAGGCTTTGTGGATATGGCTATTGAGGACATTCAAGACTTATTAGTAGAAGAAGTTGACGAAGCAGATTTAATGGAAATGGCATCCAAAGTTGGAAATCAAATTGATTCTGAGGACAATAGCACTGATGAAGATTGTGAACTTAATACTTTAATATTAAAAAAATTAGAAGGCCTAAGCTTAGCTGAAAATCTTGAATCATTTTTCTTGAATGCAGACCCTTCCGCTGAAAGAAGCCGAACATTCAAAAGGGAGCTGCAAAATTATCTATCTTCATACCATGAAATCTACAATGACCTTGTAAGAACCAGCGAACAAACCAAAATTACAGATTTTTTAAAGAGAATAGAAGGTGCAAAAAATCTAAATGAAGAAGGTTCAGAAAGTGAAGGTGAGATATCGTTCAACCGAAAAAACGTTCTCGTTTGATTGTACTGAGTAGTGATGAAGAAGAAATTTATAAAATTAAGGTTGGATTAAATGAAAATAATATTTTTTTTCGTTTTGTGTTATACATACATTTATATTTTTAATAAAAATTAAGTTGCTTATATAGAATTTTAAAAAATGTTTGTTTTTGATAGGTTTTCGGAACGAACCCCCTTTTTGTACTGGCTCTGGGTCTCATATAACATGGTTTCACACAACACAGCATTTTCTAGGAACCTATCTACCATGTTATAGGAGGGTTACCTGTATACTAAATAAATGGTCATGTGTTCTAAAATTTTATTTAAAGATTAATTTTATCTTGTGTAAATTATTAGTAAAATTATTCTTATACAGTAGAACCTTGATAAGTCACCACTAAATGTTTTAGAGAAGAAAGTTAATTGTACTGACAAGTGTTCGTTTCAGTCAAAATTAGACGACATGTATGTAAACTAGAAATAAATCGTAAAGAATGTTCAAATTAAGCTTAAAAGAGGTAAAGTTAACTTTTTGTCATTTACATAATTTTTTGGTACTCATTAATTTATATATTATTGCTGTTATGAATATTGCAATAAAATCAAATTTACTTGAGTAATGCATATTGAATGGATTCTTTGGTTACCCAACTTAAGTTGTCAAAATTTATTGGTCCCTTGAGTGACGACTTATGGAAGTTATACTGTATTTTATTTGCTTTTTTGTGAAGAGAGTTGTGTATTTTTATAATAATTTTACAAATACATATTTGCAAATTTATGTCAAAAAGTTTATATATAATTTCTGTATTTAGCTGTTTTCAGTGTGTATGAACTAGTTATTTTTGTTAATGTAATGAAATATTTTTTAGTTGATGAATGCATATTTATGTTGATAATTTATTCCAGGAATCTTTATCACATACCATAGAAATGATCGCAAATTCAGTGGCATCTAGTTCTACTCTAGATGAGTCAATACTTTCTGATGATTCCTTTACTCAATTGACTCTAGATGTTGTTCGCAAGAAAACTCGTGAAGAAGAACTGCGAGCCAGTCACAAGTTGGCTTTTCTCAAATTTCAGGAAAAAACTCTTGTTGAGAATGCACAAGCTGAAATGGCGTGGTTCGAATCTTTGAAAAAGTAAAAATTCCCAGTGACATTTTTAATAACTCATTCAGCTCATGAACTTTTTAATAATTCAGATAATAATGAGAATAAACATGGAAAACTCTTATAATTCACTATTTGATGAGTTGTAATCTACACAGAATATTAACTTGAGGAACTTACCCAGGAAACAAATATAATTAACAGGAACAAAAATAAACTTATTCTGAGTACCAGGTAGTCCTATATCAGTATAAAACATTTTAATAACATGAAAATTCATTTATAGATGTCATAAAGACTAAACATGTGCTACTACAAAATAACAAGTTTTCAAATTAATTCTTAAAATTATATTTTTATAATGAAATTGTATTAAACAGTATTCGAATGTCATATGTGATCATTATCATGTTATTCTTGTGTTTTGATTAATAGATATGGAACCAGGCTTTTGATAAATATTTGTTATAACTTTTTCTGTAAAATAAAGATAAATTTTTCAAATTATCCACTCTATTTATCTGTTACACTTTTAATTTTGCAATTTAGTCTTTCTACAAGCGTATTTCACCAGATAATTGCATTTTATTGAAAGTAAATATGCATTTGAAAGAAATTCAGTTCTCATCTTTATTTTGTTTCAATTTAATAATTTTTATTCCAGAAACAGGATTCAAATTAGTTATTTAAGAATAATATTTAACAATTTTGTGAATGATGTTAATATTTACTGGTATAGCACTGGCTATACAAATAAATATGTTTAGTCTATTCAAATTACTGCATAGCCAACGTTAACTATTTGAATGTATTTGATAGGTTACAAAATCTGTTGAGAAAAAGAATGTTGATCAGAAACTGTATGCTGGGAGGATGCGTTTGTTTAAAAGTAGGGATGGTTTTCACTAGAGCATTAATTAGGTTACTCAAAATTGGTGCTGAATGATCCCCATAAATGAATGCAGCTTTAATAGACTGCTATGTTTGTGATGTAAAAAAGTTTCTCTTCTAAACCTTATAATACTTTAGAATGACACTTAATTTCATGGTATCTTAGAAAGAGTGGTGGTTTTATCTCTGTGGTAACAGAATGTAAAAATTAAAGAAATTCTGGATCTTAAGGGATTGGACCTCCCACAAGATGCTAATACAACCTAGTAATCAGTAATATTAGTTTGTTGGACAACAAACTTATTTGTTACAAGCAGTTTTTATAACCATATGTTATGGGAATGAGTTACAATTTGAGTATTTTGAAAACATCTTAGTGGTATATTTTTAATCTAGGAAACTGCGAGAAAAAGGATCAGACAAAAAAGCTTCTGTTATTAAAAAGAAGCAAAAAGATCTGATTCTAAGACTGAGACAAGAGCGAGCACAACTCCGTTGCATGCAAGAAGCTTATAGGAGTATGAGTGAGAAACATTCTCTACTTAGTGAGAAACGACAACTTTTAAATGAGCCAGGATTACTTACACCAATGATACCAAAAAGTAAGTTTTCATGTATCTCTAAAGATTTTTAAAAGTTAAAGAAAATTCTGTGTTTTTAATTCCCAATTTTATTTGCTTTTATAGATCAAAGTAGTCTCCATTTCCAAATTAGCTTGAACAAAAAAATATTATTTATAGTTCAATTAGATAATATCTTAGGAAATATTTTATAGTCCAAACTAAATTTCAATTAAAACATGTAAGATAAAATTAGAAAGGTACATTCATATAACAAAATAATGCCAAGTTTTTAAGCAAAAAATATTTCATGCTTCTTTCTTTATCATTGAAATATTTAGACAATTAATTTAGTTATAAAAATCAATTAAAGTGGTCTGCATATCAATCACTTATCTCTTTTATTCGAACTATTTGTAAAAAATGCAATCACAGTCTAACAAGGAGGCCTGAAACATGTATTATAATTACCCTAACATATCTGACTTAATGATTTCGCAGTTTTTTAATTTTCCTATATTATATAAAAGTTATAATATCAATGCTCATAGGTATTAAAATATTTCTTTCTGCACTAAATATATTTCATAAAATATTAGCTATTCTTTCTCTTTAAAAGCAGGGGTCACCGTGTCTCAGTAGGTGTGTCCACTACACTAGCAACTTGTGAGTTGTAGGTGGCACAGATTCAATTCCTGTCAAGTTTTATTTCTTCCTGGGTGTATTTCTCTCTTCTGTGTCAATACAGCTTCCCTTGTGTTTGTATGCACATTTACTTGACATTGTTTGGTGCAGCTTGGCCAAATATGGGCCTTGTGCCACAAAACGCCAATCAACCCTTTAAAAGCATCATACACAAAATTTGTTCATTTATCTGAGCAACCGAGTTTTTATGTTATGGAATAGTTCATGATGGAAACAAAGAAGCTGATAGGTTAGCAAAAGAGGCAACCACAACGGAATGTATAGATGAAGGGGTGAAATGGCCCAGAAGTCATTGCAGGACTTCGCTGACTACTTGGTGCATGGCAAGATGAATGGTATGACCAAGAAACAGGCTGGTCAGTTCATGATGTGTTGCCAAGTGTGTCATAGAAATCAGCAATTTGGACCAGGGAAGAAATACTCTTCTTCACAGGACACTGCCGATTTCTATTGTACCTAACAAGATTTTAAAATATAAATTTGAAAAATTGCTCTTGTAGTGAAATAGGCACACCTGCACTACATCAGTCTGTCCCCTTACAGCATCATGGCATATGAGGACACCTGCCGACCACCTTAAAATCGCATGGCTCAGGAACATTGCTTGTAACTAGGACCGAAAGGTTAAAATTATTGGCATGGTGAGACTCGTAGAGAATCATCAGGAATTGATTATCCCAAGAGACTAATTTTTTGCCTGCTGTATATATAGTGTAATATACTACGATGTTATAGATGTAATTACTGTTTAAATGCTCTATTTTATTGCTCTAAAATTCTGGATAGACATGCCACTTCAGTGGCATGCTCTATTCATCTCAACCACACTTACTGAAACTGGTAGTGTCTCATGACACTAGGCACAGGAGTGTATGATGTTAGTTATTGAATAGTTTATATATTACCATTTATTAAAGGGCATAAACTATAGGCCTAAAATGTAGGTCTCAATCTAACAAATATGCCCACATGCTCTTTGTTTCATGCTTTAAAATCTCCATCTTGTGATTTAGGAAAGTACAAATGCAATTTTTATCTTATATTTTAGAAAAGGAAAAGTCTCATAGTTCAAAAAATGTGCCTGATCCCAAAGCCAAAGAAAAAGATATTTCAAGACCACAATCAGCATCTACTTCAACTATACTCAGTGAAGACGAAGACAAAGATGTATGAATATTATTTTTGTTTTCTATGTAGCAAGGTTTTGAAATAAGTTCTTTCATTTTTGTTTCACATACGAAAGTGCAATTATTCATGCAAAATTTGTTTTACAGATTGATGAAGAGCTCCCTGATACAGTGCTCGAAATGACTAAAAGTGTTGCCAGCATTTCTTCACAAGGTAAGTATTTTAATTGTTTTACCTGAGATTAGTTATTTTTCTATTTAATTTAGAACTACAAAAGTGTATAATCATATATTAATGTGATAATAAATTTCAGGATAGTGGTGCCCATGTTTCTACTAGTATTGGGTGTAATAAAACTGAAAATCAAACTCAACCTTAAAATGCATTTTGAATTACACGGTCATTAACTGCATATGATTAACTTGACTGAAGACTGTTGATATTACAGTGATATTAAAACCTATTTTTTCAAATCGAGTTTTCTTGGCCATTTTTAATGGGAAATTTTTATTATTGATGGTTCAATACCACTCCTTGTCACTAGTCTGATAGCACACTGCTCTATGTGAAAAACTTCAGTATCACAACTGGCCTCCAATCATTACTTTTTTAGTTTTCAATGTTTGTTCAAAATTATGAAACAAATAGATTGACAGACCTTGAAATACCTTGCTTTTCAATCATCACAAAGCATCATCACACAAATTAAGTATTCCATTAATATCTCACCAGAAACCACTATTCAATGCATAACACAAATAATTGTGTGATTGACTACATAATTTGGAAATTATCAGCTAAAACTCTTAGATTCTCAGTTGTAATCATATTAAAGAAATGTTTATACATAAGATATAACTCGATTTTCATGTTTATCTCTTGTTTTTGACCTCTATCCAAGTTTCTCATTTCTGATTACACTTTCTATTACACTTTTTATTTACATAAAGTCTTCAATTGCACATTTCTTTTTAGGAGAAATTTGTATCAAATATCTTGCGGCATAACTGAGGATTATAAACTATTTGAGATTGTCTAAAATGCTGCTTTTATGAACGCTCTTTTTCTAATATCATTTTGCATTCAGTATTTTTCTATTCAGGGACTGATTTAATTTCTATTATTTTAGGGTCTATTGTTGAAACTGTTGCTTCTGAACAAGCTAAGTCTTCAGTATCATCTCATAGCAAATCACATAAAGCCTCGCCAACTTCATTTCCTCAATCAAAACAAGGGCTTAACCAATCTAATCTGTCGCTTAATTCAAATAACTCTGCAGAATCAGCTCTTCAAGGTTTCAAAAAGCTTGAATCGAGTAAAAGGTAACTTGTCCGAAAAGTGTTTGATTATGCTTAAATTAGTTTTCATTGGCTTATGTAATATAATTTACTAAACTCGTGTGATAACTTTTTCAGTTTATTGATTTTAATTAGAACTAAATCAAGTAACACATAATTAACCAGCTTTGAAACATTTTTCATTAAAATTTCATTCTTCTGTCTATGTAAACTTAAGACAATTTTTCAATTAATATCAAGCAATGATTCAAAAGATTTTATTTTAAGTATGATTATTTTGTGTTATTAGTGCTATTTATATTTCAGACACCTTACTAAAAGAGAGCAGCGCATTCTGCAAAGAAGAAAACATGTTGAAAGACTTCTTCAATGGCAAATGAAATTGGATAGCGAAGAAATGGCAGTGCGGGAACTTGAACAAAAAGCTGTGGAGTTGGTTGATGGCAGCAAGAAAAAAACTAAATATTATGTCTCTTCATCACCATCAACTGTGCATAATGGTATATCAATAAAGATCTTTTAATAATTGTGCATGAAAAATTCAGCACCTTATGCTATAAAGAAAATGGGCACTCAATACAACAGCTGATATTTTCTAATATTCTGGGTAGGTTTGAAATCTACTTTAAGTAGTGGGTCCCAGTCTTAATAAGTCCTTGAGTATTAAGAGTATCCATAAAAGCCAAAACAAGCTGAAAAGCTATTTCGAATAGCTTAATTAAAATTATTTTTTTTAAATAGGGAATAACTTGATATGCTTATCTATATAGTCAAATCTCCTAAACATGCACACTGTTTTGGGCTAAGCCTTTTGTCCATTAAAGGTCGTCAGGGAATTCTGTTTTAAAAAATATGTCTTGCAGATTTTGAAACTATTATCAATAAATGAAAATTCAAAAGCATAAGTAACATAAACTTGCAGTTAAGTAATTTAAAATAAAAATGATTAAATAAAATTTAAATATGAAATGGGAATAATTTACACACTCAGTTTAATAAATGAATAGGGTAAATATACACTTACCAAAATGCCACCATGGTTATTTTTCAAAAATTGGTCAAAACAGTTTATTTTTTATACTTTTTTACTTCTATTCTTTTTGTCATAAAATTGTTAGCTTGTCTCAAAAGTAAGCTATTCAAAATCCCCATTGTTCAAGGAGTGCTTTGAAGTATTTAAGAACATATTCATGTACTGATTCTTATAAAATTCTTTCTCTGAATGGAACAAATGCCTTGCTGCTGGAGTGGCATATCTTTTCAATGAAACAAGAACAGAGAACCTTTCTCCTCCCGAGAACAAGTTTCAGCCTTTGTGAAATCACCCTTGAAAACAATTCCTTTTTCAAACTAGACATTCTACAATGCTCAAAGAACATTGAGAATGTGCTAGGTGCACTCAGAATTATTCTCTGTTTATTGAGAATTAGCCCAAGTGTATTAGAAATCATTCTACATCGAATCCCTCTTGATTTGTTGTTTTGAGAATACGTTTCAAAATTATAGGCTCTTCCCTTCTATCAGAGCATACAATGCACAATTTTCCTATTTCAATAAAGTGATTGTTCAGAAATTTTCATTTATTATTGAGTGTCCGCTTTGGTATATTCAAGTTTGTTTAGCAGGTTTTATAACCAAATGGCAATAGACCTAATGGCAAGAATATTCATTTGGAAAAGTAGGATCAGGGAATAATTCTAATTGCATTGCTTTTTGTGGGTCATTGAATGATTTATAAAACACTGCTCAACAGATTTTAAAGGATATCAAAGGAAGTGGTCACATGCATAAACATTTTTTATAAGTATTGCTAGTGTTATAAATTGGTAGTTAAGTAAGTTTTAATGATTTTTAAGTACCTCTTTGGATATCCATTTAAGACTTTCTGATACCCAATAATTTCTGTGGTTCTTTCAGATATTGAAAAGAACCACTCAATTTCTTAAAATTTCAATTTTCTTGACTGGACATTTTATAAATTTTGCTCAGGCCTCTAATAATTCTTAAACCTTGGTCTGGTTACTGTTTTTATTTGCCTAAAATAATATTCCTTTTCAAATTGTCATGCTTAAGTTTGAAAAACAAAGAACTTCAGTTCTTTTTTTGCAAATACAAATAATTATGTGACTTAATTTTCCTCGTGGATTCTTCATTGAAATTAAAATGTATTTTCTTTTAGATAATGAAAATCAAACTGCTGTCGACTATCCTGAAATAGAAAGTAGAGTGTCTGAAAATTTGAATAAAAGTGCATCCACTGATAGGACAACTTCCTCTATAAGTGCTGAAGTAGTGCCTGAATCAACACAGAGTGATTCTGTCCCAGAGGAAAATGCACTGACAATGACATCTGGAAATAGTGTGGAAGAAGAGTGGTCGAAAAAAGGAAGTAATGATCTAGAATCTTCAGCTTTATCCTCCAGGTTAGAAGCAACAGATATGATTTTTAAAGTTTTATTTTCGTTACTCAGACATCTTAATAGTTCCTTCAGAGATTGACTTGATGCTACAATAGTTTGGTTTTATAGTTTGAGTTACAACCATTTTGAAACATTAAGTAGTCATATGCACAAATTTAAAATATTTTAAAGATATACCAAAAGCAACTATTAAGAATAGTACCATTGGAAGCTTTACATAGTGACATGCCCACATTTAAAATATTCTAAAGATATGCCAAGACAGGGCTGCCACAAGCGACTAAACGGGTACTTTTTGCTACTATTTTTCAACCTTGGCGATTGGGGGTATTTTTTTTATCAGAATCGTCTCAAAAGCACCTATTTTTAAAAAATGTACTTTTTTTGTAAATTTTCCAAGGGATGCCAATTTCAAAGTTTTGGCACCAAGCCGTGGCACTATGAAAGAAAAACATTGGAATCTGTGGTAACTAGATTGTTAAGAAAATATGTAGTTTTTAATTTTAAAATTTAAATTTCTTGGTGATATCTTCAATGTGTGTTTTATACTTAATTAGTACGTTTTGTGCTTTAGCTGATTCACTTTGTAATGCAATAAAATAAGGTTTAAAAGGAGACTTTTTGCTACTATTTTTTAAAACTTATGCTACTAATGTTAATATTTTGTAAGTACTTTGGCTGTGGTAGCCTTCTAAAAGCTATTAATCCATATGTTCAACACTTGGAAGTAAGGCAATCTACACTTTGGGTCTACATTCTGACAAACAGTAGAGGATAGACTGACATGAGTAACCTTTGCCATTGTTATGGTTGTATACATACGAATTTACATTGCCATGTTTTCTGTGGAACACCATTCGATATTCCATGTTTCTACAAAATGGAATATCGAATGTCAACCTTGTATGACGCTTAATGTTTCTAATTTTATATGTTCAATCTAATAACTTCATATTACTACAAGAACAAGTAGCTAAAGTTGCAGTGGGCCTTACTAGAAACATGGTTACGGATGGATTTTGTTTATTTTGCTTAAATAGGTGCGTTGAATTTGTGCTAATAAAAAGTGTTAGATAAATTAATATGACCAGTGTCTTTTGTATTCAATGATAGATTTATGCTACTGGTTTTCTTAATTTTGTCATTCTAGTTCCATTAAAGAAATGGATAGAAACCAGAGCGGTGAATCATCTATAAAAACCATTGAAGACAACACCGAAAGTTCTCATACTGAAGAAGTAACAACAAATGGTGCATCTCCTAGTTTAAAGTAAGCTTCCTTTTTGTAGAATTCTATGCAGGGTCTAAACAATTTCACAGTAACTTAAATATTCTGTTGGACAAAGGATTTGTTGAAAATGTTATTTTTTTCTTTAACTACAAATCATAATTCACTGAACTTTTAACTAAATTTAAGAATTCTCTTAGTAGCTGTTAGTGTACTTAAATCTTTTATAAAAAATCTGCATTATTCTGATCTTGGAACTGTTCTAATATTATCTAATATCCAACCTAAATAATTATTAAAACTCCTAGACATTTCAGATTAGATTACTTTAACTTTTTGAAATGCATATGAAAATCACTAGAAATTTTTTGTGGAAAATCTGTCTAGTTTGTGTTTGATTTCAAAGTATTAATTTCATTTCTGTAATAAATCTACTATTTTGTAGTGCCTTTTATTTCTGTTCCTTCTATGCACTAGTAGGTTTGTTTCCCAGTAAGTAATGAAGAAACATATCAGGAAGATCATAAAACGTTGAAGGGGCTGCATAATTAAGGCATACAAGTCTCATCCCTTGCATTTTCTTATGTAGCAAGACCACTTTCCTGGCTAATACATAACATGCACATTAAATGTATATGTTTGAGACTGATATTACATCGATTGTGACTAAACTGAGAACCTTCTTAATTTTATGTTAAAAATATCTTTGTAAACCAAGTGGTTTTTGATATTTGATTGATATTTTTAAGATGCTTTCATATGCATTACCAAGTGACTTTTTTAGATGTGCCTGGTGAAATACTTCACACGTCACTTTTTCCTAAATTCTGTGCTTTCAAAGGTACATCTCCTTTAGGTGTGTACAGGCTTCAGACCCAAGGTACTCTAATGATCACTTTTCCCATGGGTTTTACTGTCTTTTGTAAAGATGGGAGTCATGCTCCCGGGATACCCAAACAATCTTTTTCTGCTTTCATTGCACTACTCTATTCTCAAATCCCTCTTTTTCTCCTTCATGAAATTTTTGGTTTGACGTCGTCTTGTGGTTTGGCACAGCATGGCCAAATATGGCCCTTGTGCCATAAAACCTAAAAACAACCAACTAACCTACATAAATTTAGCAGAGAAATTTCTATTATTTCCATGACAGTAGATTACTAGAAAAGGTATACATGGAATTCTTTTAGAAATCTTGTGATCTTTGACATTATTGTAATGTTAATAATCTTTCGTTCTTAGATCTCAGGACCAGCAAAAATCTCCGCCTTTAGATATGTATTCTGAATCTTTTGAGTCAACTGCCAGTCAAAAAATATCATCAGCTGAAAACAGTTCTGTCATCTTAAAAACCTCTCCATCAAGTAGCAGTAAAAAAGATAAAGGTTTCAGCATTAAGACTCCTCTTGCGCCTCGCAATCTAAGAAGACATGATTCTAGTGGCTCTGATGACTCTTATACTATTTCACATTCAGGTAGGCTACTTTTTTCATTTCTCATATTTATCCTTGTCTATATAGTTGAGCTTTCCATTAGGCACATTTATGTGTGAAATATGGCTAGCTCCTCTTAAAATTTTCCAATCCTAAAATTCTGATCCAAATTGTATCCGCATTGCAATTTGGCGTTCTTTTCGACTCATAATTATCATTTGGCAGGATTACAAAAAATTGAAATCGCGCCAAGACTGCAATTTTCTCTAGAATTTTACCAAAATTAAACTTAAAACAGAAAAGCTCAGCAAATAGGAATTGAGTAAAAATATAAATAAAGGGCTGTACAAGTGCCTACAACTGACTTCAATGTTCAGTAAGTTTCTGAAATTGCTACAATTTTAACATGAAGCATTTTTATTCTCAATCTTTATGCTAATGGGTATTTTTCCAGTTTCTATGTTTCATTACAAGAGCCAATAAACTGAATGTCGCCTTATTTTTATTACTTCAAAATTTTATTACGTTTAACGTAATTCAAAAACGTAATTAACGTACGAAAAACGTAATTCAAAATTTTATTACGTTTTAAAGTAACTTATCCTATTTTTTATGTCAAAACACCCAGCGTAGGTAATTTTTCACTTTCTCTATATTATTAAAATATTTGAGGGAGTTTAATGAAATATATTTCTCAGAAAAGTGTATTTAAACAAACTGTTTACTTAAAAGAACTGTTCCAGGAAAAACTTGTATTAAAAAAATCTTATGATCGTGGGAAAATATTGAAATTTTATTAGATAATGGTTGAATTATGTTCTGAGAATAAATCTGTAAAGGAGAATTAATGCAGCGCCAAGAAAGCAGCAAAATGTAAATATAATTATGTGTATTACTTACAATGTTGTTAAAATGTCACATTTTAAAAAAGTTTAAGAATGCAAATACTCTACAGGAAAAATTCATGAAGATCATTTTTTGGTTTCCTGAACCATCAAATCATAGGTAGGCATCTGTGTTGCGTTTTTTGTATTTTGATTATGGTCAGGAACAAGGTAATTTACTACTGTGTGAAAGGATGATTGAAACTAGTGTGTTTATGTGAATTTATTCCCATAAACAGACTAGTTTCAATCACATCCTTTACTGAATCTTTTGTAATATAATGTAAGATCATTTACTGAATATTTTGTGATGTTAGTCTAAGTGCAAATTTTCTTAAATGAGTACAATACTTTTGTCATTCATATGTCTGTCGCAATTTCAATGAAACAAATGCAAGCACTTGACTTCATGTTATTCGCCATTTGGCTTCCCTATACTTCTGTACTCTATTACTAAAATTATTAAGTGCAGTGCACATGTCTAAGTGTTAAGTCAGGAGAGTCAACAATATTACAATAAAATAAGTGTGCACACAGACAATCATGCCCAGTCAGGAAACAAAGTTCAGCAACTGAAGCCGTCCTTGGAGACTGGGACAACGTCACTTGTGGAATGAAGGCATTCCCAAAATTTATCCTTGATAGCATTGACAAGTCTTTATTTTAGGCAGTGTTTGAACAACTCTTTTTTCCAGAGTTTCAAAGTGTGAAAAGGCAGGGTTTAATGGCTTTTGGGTGGTCTTCCCTTTTTGGCGATATAGTCCGCTCTCTCATTTCCAGGTATGTCACAATGAGCTGGGACCCATTGAAACACCAGCACATCAGCTAGCATATCAAGGAGTTTTCCGCATGTCTGCCACAATATCTGTGGCTCAATTAACTATTGATTATGTTTAAATATTATTTTGGAAAATGTAATCATATTTCCGAAATTCTATGTAATCATTACTGAAATTCTGGATATCTTACTGACATGGCCAACATCTCTGGTTTCTTTACATATACTTAAGACTAGATGCATATCTGATATGTTTGGCCTGAGTAATTTTTTGTGTAAATGCAAGTGCATATTGGAAGGTTAATACATTTTATTACATTTAAAAGTTTTAATTTTAATACTTCCAGTGTCCTTACAAACCTCATGTAACCAAGAAGGAAGTTCATTAACGTGATTTAAAATTCATTTTATGATATTAGGATAATATTTAATCTGAAATTTCACAAAATCATGATGGTTTGCCAAAAGAAAGGCTGATTGCATCTGCTTTACCATGTAAATTATGCTTTGAATTTAGTGTTCAGCTTTAAAAATTTGATAATTGTTTAAACTCAAACCTGCAATAAACTTAATTAGGATTTTTAAATGAGAACAGCGAAAGATAGGGTATTTATAAATTTTAGGACAGTAATAGTTTTTTTTGTTATAGATTATTTTTAGACATGTTTATATTTATCCTATTATTATTAATTTTCTTGAGAGCATGAAATCTTTTGCTTTTCGACCAATTTCAAAGATATTTTTAAATGAAAGCGCTTTGGATATTTTTCAAAGATATAAAAATGGTAGAATATTTCTGTAAGTATACATCCATTACCAATCATTTATGTAATGAACTAAAGTGAAATTTTGTAATTTTTTATGTGAATTGATAAGAGTTATATATGTTTTTAATAAAAAAATTTCATCTTAATTAGATTTTTAATTGCATTTTTATTGAACTTGAAGGGTAATTTTGAAATAACTTTGTCAGCTTATAAGTGAAACACTATCAAATTTTTTATTAAGATGTATGTGTTTTAGCTTTTGTAGATAAGAATGTGGTGTTCTTTTTAGACTTCCTAAACTTTTTTCCACCACCAAAAAATCCAAGAAGTTTTCTCTATGAATGCTAGATTTCTTGAGAAACTCATTTAGTGAATAGAATTTTTCCCGTCATTTTCTGAGAACTATGTTTTATGACTTAGTGTGTTTCACTTGTAAGCCAACAAAATAAATTAACATCTTTTCTTCAATTTTATATGTTTATCCTTCCTTAGTAGAATGGGATTGTGAATACCTTTTCTTCCATACGTGTGTTTGTTGCTGATTATTTTTTTAATTAACTTTCAAAAGAAACTGCATCAGATCAAAGTGACATCGAAGTCCGCATTCATGCTTTGGCCGAAGAATTGAGACGACGCAAGCATGAGGCTGAAAAATTAAAAAGGGAACAAAAACGAAAATACCGTGAGCATCTGAAGGGCAAAGAATTGTCTCTTCAAAAGCAAGTTGAAGTAAGAGAAATATGAATTTTTTATCCTAAAAAATTAAGATGAATACAAATTCTTTTATACTAAGAAAGTTTTTCTTGGGTAATATTCATTCTTTTAAAACTATTTGTAGGCATACAATCAATATATTCAGCAAGTCAAGTCTGATTTAGAGAGAATCGAAGCAATTTCATCTGCTACAACTGTTGCTGAGACTTCACCTGTCAAGCCTCAAATCAAGTGGCCTCGCTCTGAACACACGAATGATTCTCGACGCATCAGGAAACAAGCAGCTCTCACTCCAGAAGCTTTAATACCGGAGGTATGCTTTATTTATTTGATAACTATCTATAGGTGGCATCTATATTGGCTCTTGTGTGTGTGACAGCCCAGTGTGGACCTTGGCCTTCTCAATGATTCTTTTCAATCTTGACCTGTTATTGGCTATAGTTCTCCAGTTCTTACTTTCACAAAGTCCTTGTCTACACAGTCAATCTATCTAAACTTTGGTCAAACTCCAGGCCTAACTCCAATTAGCCAGGGTCCTCAGGGGCAAATCTCCTTTAGATGTGTATGGGCTTCAAGGACCCAAGGTACTTTAGTGATCTTTTCTTTTCCTGTAGGGTTTACTGTCTTTAGTAAACACTGATGTTGTGCTCCCACGATACCCACTTGATCTTTTTCTGTTTTCATCCCACTCCGTTTCCCAATCTATCTTTTCTTCCCTTTCTTGACATTTTTTACTCAAAGTTGTCTTGTGTTTGGTGCAGCTTGGCCAAATAATGACACCATAACACTATCTTACACCATAAAACCCTCGAAACAACCAATTAGCCAGGCCAGAAATACGTTTTGTACTCATTTCATCGGGCATTCGAATGATATGCCCAGGCCATCTCATTCTCTGTATTTTTATATATTTTACAATATCTGGTTCTTTGTATGGATGGTAAAATTAATCTAATAAAACAAAATCATCTTTGCCACACTCCATGTCTGTTTTCCACCACATATACTTCTTAAAATCTTTTTTAATGGCCTGCAGTGCATTTTCACTCAAGTTGATAGTTCAAGTTTCTGAGGCATAGGGCACAGATCTTACTGAAACTTTGTATTTTAATAATTTGGTTCTATTGATCAGATATGACTTCAAGTAACTATGCCGTCCAAAGAAACAGTGATTAGCAGCAGGTATTCTCTTAATTTTTGGTCCTATGTTATTTTTTGTTAACTTCTGAGCCCAAATGAATAAAGCTCTTATCTTTCTCAGACTTATATGAACTAATATCTAAAAAGGGATTGATATACAGTGTTTTTCCATGTGCCATATAATAGGTGGTGTGTATAGTATAATAGTAAATGTGTGAACATAATTAAAATTGTTTAAACTAAATTGGCAAAGATGATGCATTTGCAATAGATATATTACAAGACCACCTAGATAAAGTAGAATTGATAGCAAATCGGCTATAGAACATATCTTTTAATTTTTGCATGATTGGTTCATTTGAAACATTTAGATTTAATGAAATGTGATTAAAATTATTTGTAAATTTGTTTTGTACCCCAATTAGAGAAATTTCTATCACTTTCTATTGCAGAAAAAGACTACAGAAACAGTTAGTAGCAGTCCTGATTCTGTGGAAAGTTACATTGATTTATCACATAAAAAAGGTAATATGGACAGTTCTGGTTACTACATTTTCTTAGTTTCATTAAATTCCGTAACAAATTTGTAGGTTGTTTATCCATAAATTATGCTTGTTCTAGTTATGTAAAAATATATTCAAGCTAATCATATTCGAAATTAATTTAGTTTTCACCATGTTTGAATTTATGTTTGCTTTATATTAAACCTTTCTTTATATTTTACTAGCAGAATTACCCAGCATTGCTCGGGTTGATTTGGTTAAATATTGATTGAAAAGGGATCAGACTAATCACTTCTCTTTCATGGAAAAATTCAAGCTAAATTTAAGTGTACAGAAAATAATTTTTTAACATACGATAGTTTTAACTTTTCGATAGCTTCTGCAATTTACTTTGGACGGAAATATGTATACATGATATATCCATCCATATAATCCATTTCATATTCATCACACTTCTGCTGTAATACAAACTACAAAAGTTTTTTCTGTGGTGACTTTAGAAGTCAATTTAGAAATATCTTTGAACTACACACAACGTATCGCTACCCGTTTTAATTTACCATAGCCTATCTTATATTAAAATAATTTTATTTTAACTTTACTGGCCATTTTAAAAGAAGTTACACACCTTACTTATAAAGGTTTTGTTTCATATATATGTTATTTATTTTTATGAAGCAGAATTCTACAACAATTACGTATTAAAACAAGGCTTAAGGAAAGTTGGTCGAAATACTATACCACCAAGAAGTTACCGATGTCTAATGATATTTTGCAGAAAATAAATTCATTAAAATTTAACTCCTAAATAATACAACATATCTGCAATATGTAAAATACTAGAACACATAAATGCAAACAGAAACAAAATTCCGATTAAAGATGCAAAATTCTGAAAAACGAAAGATGTGAGCAAGCGTGTCAAATTTCAACTTCCTGATTATATTCTTAAATAGAGCAATTCGAAAAAAGATGTTTGAAAAATATTGATGAAGACAATAATGATTTGTTTAAAAGAGAACACAAAAATTTATAAAACTTAGAAATGCTCAAATATGACTGCGACATTTTATTGTCGTAACTCAAATACACAAACATGGAATTCTAAATTAAATTTATAAAATAAAACATTAATTTAGGCCTTGTCAGATACCGAATAGCAAAATTACACTTTTATGATTAATGAGTTTTTGTTTGGGCTTTTTGTGTTCCATTACAAAATGTAAGTTATGTAAAATTAAATATTTTAAGTATCCTTTTTTCATGAATCAAATATTTATAAATTTGTTTTTTATGGAAAGAAATAAAAAATCGGTTCAAACGTAAATATTACAATTTAATTTGTTTTGGAAAAAAATGTTTTTCCAGCAATATCGGTGAAACAATTTTATTGGAAAAGTTGTTTTTCTATCAATACTGGTAAAACAAACTGATTTGTGTACTGCAATCGTTTTACGCTCAATGTTATTCCTATGGAGACCGAATTGTTTTTAGCCCCCTCTACACACCTAGGAAAAATAGAACAGGGGTTAATTTGTAGCCTATGTTACCCGCAGGGTTCTTAAATATAAGTGTTCCAAATTTGATGTGGATTAGTCAAACTAGATTTGTAGAGAACAAACAAATGTATTATACATTTGAAGTCTTGAAAAACAATTATGCTTCCCTTTATAAATTCAAATTACACCTAAACTTTAAGAATCCTATGTCAACAAATCTCATAATTGACATGTTAAAGAATTTTTAAAATTTAAAACAAATGTGCCTTTCTTTGTGTGAAGAAATTATAATTTTTAATTTTACAAAAATTCAATGAGAAAATTTTTCCATTTTTAATGCTTCTTAAACATGATGTGCTTTGTGATCTAAGGACATCCGAACTTTTACCCAGCTGAATATTTGAAAAAATAACAATTGCAAGGAAAAGGCAAACAGTTTCATAATTATATAAAATGCTATAGAAAATGTTTGAAGCTCAAAATTTATTTGCCTAGTTAAAGAAAACCAACCGAACTTTAGTACTGAGAATCAATTTTTATACTGCAAGGTCAAAGAACATAAGTGTTTTAGTTTTTGGCAAATGAATTTCTGATATTTGGTTGGTTTATTATCTTAATCTTTGTATTGTCATAAAAAGTATAGTTTTTCCTCTAAAAGGCGTTATATTTCAATGCCAATTCTGAATGTTTTCATGTAATCGAAAAACATTTAATGAATTAACTGAACTCTCATATTTTACAGAAAAAATTCTCATGAAAAAATTGTTTCCTGAACCTAAGGAGAAACTCAAATTCCAAACGGACAGTGGATCTGATGTTGAGAAGCCCTTTTCAGTGAAAGATAGCTCCAGTGGTCCAAAAATTACTCCAAGTTCTACCTCAGTAACTACTGACAAAGAAATATCTGAAATTGTTGAAAACTTGGACACTGAAACATCTCCAGCAAAGATAAAGACAAGTGTTCTTGAAAAGGCTTCAAGTGAAACATCAATGAAATCAAAAGACGACACAGAGGTGGAAGAATCATTTGAAACTTCTCACTCTTCCATTGAAACTGTCAGTTCTGTACATGAGAAGGAAGCAGCAGTTCCTTCTGATGCACGAAGAAAATCTACATACCCATCTGAGTCTTTTATTTCTAATTCATCAGTATCACAAACTTTTGAAAATTCAACCCATCAGAAGTATTCAGTTCACAATATTGCTTCAGATGACAATGAGAGTCGTGGGAACTCTTTGGAATCAGCAGAAGAAATGCCTCATGACTCAGACATCAGCACCAACACGCCATTGAATGAAAGTGTCCATTCCTCAGAAGCCGAGTACACTTCGGAATCGTCTTTAAATACAAATACAGGCTCGATTAAAGAAGATTTAGGCAGTGGTGAGTTTGAGAGTTCTGGTCAGTCTTCTACACCATCTTTGCAAAAAACCGTGGACGAATCATCCACTGTTGACGATGTGAATAATTCACTATCTATTAGTGAAAACAAAGAAATCAGCGATAAAAACGTATCTGCTGATACTGTAAAGGAAGAGAAACTTCTTGGTATTGTATCTGATAAACATGCTTTAAAAGAAAAGTTAAAATCTGAAACATTTGTGGTGAGTGTTGTAAACTACCTTTACTCTTCAATGTTTGACGATGCTATCAAAACTGTACTCTGCTTATCCAGAAAAGACTTGGATGGAAGGAAGCCAAAGTTTATGAACTCTTCAGAGGGTCAGGATAATAAAAATGCTCAAAGAAAATCTAGTCATTCTGTTGCACAAAAACTCAATGCTGTGATTGCAGAAAAGATATCCAGTAATTTGCTAGACTCTTATCTCGACGATGCAATTTGCTCTGTCATCAACGTAGCCAACAGTTTCAAAAAGTATTCACTACTAGAAAACAGCTCATCACAGGTTTCAGTCACAAAGATAGCACAAGACTCTTCAAAGAGAGCGTTTGAGTTACCTCATCAAGGGGGTGATGATTTACAAGCAAGTTACACTGTTGTGGCTTCCCAAGATAAAAATGAGAATCACGTTTTCAGCAAACACGCAGATTGGTTTGAAGATGGTTTAGGGGGAAGCCAATGGGATGCTCAACAGTTAGAACAACAATTGATTCTTCAACAATATCCATATTATTATCGGAAAATTCCCAATAAACCACCACCTCCATACACTCCTCCTTCAGCTCTAAATATCAACTCATCCATTTTGCCCCTGCCTCTGAGAAAAGAAAAACCTGTGGAAAAAATTGATTCTATTGAAGATGTGACTAAAAATATCAATTTGGTTGTCGAATGTATAGCTGATGCATTACTTAGTAGGAAGGAAAGAGGATCGAAAATCAATGAGATTACTTATCCAGACTTGAGTCCCATTGTAGAGCATTTGGATCTGACTGTGCCATGTCAACTGACTTTCCTAGATTTGGTGTTTGATCTGTCTAAAGAGATATCTTTAAAAGTGTTTAGGTAAGAACTTTTATTTAATCAAAATTTGTGTGGGTGTAGCTTTAAATCGTCATTTTGCATGCAAATTATCATTATTGCAGTATTTAAAATTTTCTTTCTGTATCTTGTATCAAATTTCCAATGCAACTGAACACGTGCAGAAAAGTTGTTTATGGTACATAGTTGAATAAGAGTAATAGGTTAACATTACCAAAAGAAAACCTTCAAATTGACATCTTGAATAAAGAGCATCTGGAAAGTTGTAGTAATAACATAGTTCAAATTAAAATATTTCACCTGTATTGAATGATTGGAATTGACACAAATCATGAATCAAATCGAAACCCCAACTCTTCCATAGGGCAGAAAATGTTTGAAGTAGAGGATTGTGATCATTGTCACCTATTGTTTAGCCAGACACTGGGTTATAATGGTCAAGTCATGGAGATGAAACTATCCAGTTGCTCAACTTAGCTGTATTGCTCATGCAATGTTGGGTATAGTAATTCCAAGAAAAATCATTCTTTGAACTTTCCAATATGTGTTAGGTAAGGCTTCTCTAATGTTCAACTTGAGAATAGATCTCGGAGATCGGACCATATTTGCTTGTTTTAAATCGAACTTGTGAAAAAATTCCCAAGTGTTGAGCGTGACAGATTTGTTCATTCCCCCTTAACATGGATAAAATATAATTTTTCTGTTCAATGTTACATATATTTATCATTCTGAAACCATTTATAATGAATGTGAATATATTGATATTCACATTTCATTAATCCAATTGAAATGAAATAAAATGCCAAAATTATAAAACAGCATTTTGTTTACATTTTTCAAATGTACCCTTAAGCTGAATTCAAATAGGAAGCACTAAGTGACACATGCAAACCAATCAGGAGCTGGTTCGAGTGCCATTGAATTCAGATTTACTGGTGTTCATTCTTTTTCCCAATAATGGTAAAATGTTCACACCTCAATCATATTACCAGCTTCTGAACATCCACTTCAATTACTTCTCATTCACTTGTTCAAAGGCAGTTGGATGTCTTTTTACCCCAATACCTGATTTTGGGTTGGCTCAGATTTCCTTTCTGCATCAATTTCTATCTTCCAGATTTCTTATCGCCTTCTGTAATCTGCTGAAGATTTTCATAAGAGTTGTTTCGTGCAGTTCTGGCAAAATTATGCAGCTCCTATAGCTCAAATCAAGCATATTTAAACTTTGTGGCAAAATTGAATCAATATCATAGCAGTTGATTTTAAATTGTCTATATGCATACGTTGCTATTCACCAATATACAAATAATGCTGATTTCTGTGCCACATATATTAGTGAAATGTTTAGATTGTATAACATTAAACTCAAAGTTAAAAATTCCTTGTCTGCATGCTTATAAATATTTTTGTATTACAGTGAAACAGAACAAATCTTGGAGCCATGGCTAAGACCACGAAAGCTCACTCCCAAACCTCTCTTCCCTAATGAGAAGAATAAACTCATAGCTGCTCTCCACAAAGAGTTAAGCCACATGTTCAAACTACTGCCCAGGGAAACTTTCGCAGAACAGCGGAGGAAGAGGCCTTCCTGGTCCACTATGAAATTGGGACGGAAGAAAAGGGATTTTGTAGACACGATTCTCATCAGTGAGCTGAAGGAGGAGGAACCGGACTGGGTGAACTATGATCAAGATGAAGTGACAGTGAAATTTCAGATTGCAGATTCTATTTTTGATATTCTGGTAGACGATACAGTTCATCTTATTCAAGATCTTGATCAAAGCATTTTCAGGTAACTTTCATTTATCTGCTGAATACTTGTGTTTTATGTAGTGTACCCAGAAAATTATGGAATTGCATGTGTAAGTACAAACAGACCATTCTTTTGTATCAAAAATATAATCAAAATGTGACAAATCTCAGTACAAGCAGTTTTTAATTTAATTGCTCGTGGTCCCTGTTTTAGTATATACTTTGAAATTTGAAATCTCAATACCTTAATCTTCCTGGTGGTTGTCTTGATGAGGTATCTTGTCATTAGCAAAACTGACCAGATCTTAATGGATGAGATATTGTCTTTAGAAGAAAACTGACCGGATCTTGATCTCACCGTAAAAAAATTGGTAATATCTTGAAGACGAGATATCTCATTAGATAAATTGGTCAGATCTTGATGAACAAGGTATCTTGTCGAAACCACTTGGGGGTTAAGATTATAATTTAAATTACACTAATCTTCACATTAAAGACAGGAAATACAATTTCTTTTCAAGAAAATTAGTTTGAAATAAGATTTTTTGCATTAGTCAATTAAAGTGGTCTTATGTACAGTATGTGCAAAACACTACTCTCCAATGTAGTGCTAATGCACAAACCATGCTTCAAGACCCACTGTAATTGTGCTTTGAATTCATTTATACAAAACACCTCTACCTAAGCAATTTTATTTGTAAAATCTTAACTGCTTGTAAAATTAGTGAATGTATTTTTACTTTGTGCAGCAAAATTTATATATAGCTTATCTCTGAAACTGTTTCTAAAAAGTTGACGCATAGAAAATTATTTAGTACAAATATCTAAATTAATATGAATTTTTAATTTATATGTACATCAGAATTTTCGACACTGTTGAGTAGCCTTTTCATCTTTTGTTTGATATTTGCACAGTAATGAAGGTGAATGCTTGATAAAAATGAAATAACCTTTCAAAAGACCACTCCCAGATGTTTGCAAAAAATGATGTGCACAACTTGATTGGTTTTCAATCCTTTTAAATTGTACACATTTCAAATAGTAAAATGTAAATTCTTTGATTTGTTGTAAGATCATAATTATATTTTAAAGTGGGAAAACTAGCATGTCTGACCAAATAACCAATTTAGTATGATTGAAAAATCGTTGCTCTATTTCTACAAGTTTTATTAGAAGAGGAACAAAGCATTTGAAATGGAAATTGTGTTTTCCATTGCTTTAGTTTTTAAATATACACTCAGACGTATTTTAATCTATTGTACATATTAATGATTCATATTTTTAAATACACATTGTTGACAGCTTGGATAACTAAAAGTACTAATATTATTCTCTATGTGCATTGCTACTTTCATTAAAAATATACCTAAGTGCAGTTGGGCTGTGGAACGTTGGCATGAGTAATATGGTTTTAAATGAGTATGGCGTTAAATTAGGGGGCAAGTTAAACTTAATGTGGTTCTACAATTGACATCTTCAATGCACATTCTGGCTCAAAGTTTAGTATTAGAAGTGATAGAGCAATGATTACAAGTAGGCCAAACAAATTATCACTTATGGTGATGATTTTTCTTATGTCAGCTTTCCCTTGACAAATTTAATACTTCTCTTGAAATGGGACTCGGGTCATATGGCTTCTCACTAGGGCACTATGCAAGCCAGGAAAAACACTTAGCCACAAGTGTTAATTTTTTAGCATTTACACATTCGCTGGATAGTAAACAATATAATTTTGTCTTTTGTTGCCAACTTAATTGAAGTAATTACTCTGTTAACTTCAATTATGTGATATTGTATTTAAAGTTCATTATATCTGAGATACAAATATCATGGACTTAGTATATTATGTCAACGGATATCTGAATTCATGCATGTTGGCGAGAAAATACGTGTTCTGTTTGTAGATTTAATTTATTGGGGGGTTGCTGAAGATGAAAAGACCTGATTCTTAGATACTGGCAAAGCAAGTATAAAAAAGTAGCAGCCTATTTAATCAAAATATTTAGACAAATGAGTAAAGGTTGCTTTGAGAAATGTGGTCTTGAGATTATGAAGTTTCTAAAACACCTGATTGATAAAAATAAACTGAAAAGAACTATACTAAGTTAATGGCTAACTTCAACTCTGCTCCGTTAATTAAATAAAATATGTAGATACCCTATTCATTCATATTTGCTTGTATTTCACAAAAACAAAATGCTACTTAATGTACGAGGGGAGTCCGATATTAAAGGTACAAACCAAAATTACACTAATATTTATAATTAAAGAAAGTATTTAATACATTCCACAAAAACTGCATAATTTTGTTTATTTCTCAACATAATCTTCATAAACATTGAGACATTTATCCCAGCATGACACTAGTTTGAACATCCCTTCATAGTACTCTTGCCAAGTTGCTTGAAGTAGTCTACAACTGTGTCTTTCAATTCCTCCTGATCCACAAAGCGTTTCCCTGCCAAAAATTTCTTTAAAGGTCCGAATAAATGAAAATCCAAGAGGGCGTTCGACAATTGTGCAGTTGTCATCCGTGTGTGAGGTCCCTGGTCTGCCTTCTCCATCATTCAGCGTCGTTCGTCCATCTTTAAATTTTTGGCACCAAACGCTGACTTTTCGGCTTAAAACATTCGGTCCATAAAAGCCCTGTAATCTGCGATGAATTTCGCTCTGATTAACTCCTTCAGCTTGCAAAAATCTGATAACTCCACGTACACGTAACGGCGATTACACACGCCATGTTTGTTTGCTTCCCAGGCGCTAAATTGAGTCTTGCACAAAACAACGCTCCGGACTACTACTACACGCATGAACGTGGCTAGTCATTCATATGGCGTCAATATTGCGCATGCGCAGTTTGTATAACAGCAACCTGTACCTTTAATATCGGACATCCCTCGTAATAATTCTCCAAGTGGTCATACCTTTAACTGATCATTTCATGAACTATTGTTTATCACTGTCATGTATATTAGGCCTCATACAAGGAAAATTTAAATTCTTGCAGATGATGCAATCCTAACATTTAACTTCATAATGCATTTAATTAAAATTGTAACATTCAAATGCAATATATAATTTTGAAGCTACTGTTCTATTTGTTTTGTAAAATACTCTTATTAAATGTGTTTAACCATGTGTTTTATACATCATTTTCTTGTACAAAATGTCTCATTTTACAATTACATCAAAATAAAAGTATTTTATCAGTGCTGTGTATTTTTATTTAGTACAAATAGATGATATGCTAATTGTTTTTAATCAGCCATATAGGTTCAGTTAAATGTAAGCCTTTTTTCTACAAATACAAATATAAATGCAACCTAAATGGCATTTAGTAGCATATCAGATAATTCTGTTCATATTAACCTGCTGGGATAGTTCGCCCACGACAAACTGAATTTCAAAACCCTTGGTTGAAACTTATTCATTGAATTTTCATAATCAAAGGCAAACTAAAATGTCATATTACTTTCTTTTATTTTCATTATCTGTTCAGATTGAGTCCCATATTTACAAAATCCTGTTTAAAATATTAAAAACAAGCATACTCATCAGTAAAATCAAAACTAATGGTAAACAATACACAGTGCATTAAATAAGATATTTTCAGTGTGAGAATTTTCAGGCTATTGTTGGTCCCCAAAACATAAGTTTATATCTTGCTTAGGTGAGTGAGTGCATGGAATACAACTTATTTCACTGAATACAAGACAAGATTTCACTAATAAGCACTCAATTTTTTTCATAAAAAATTGACAAAATATGTAACAAAATATTCCTTAAGCTAAATTTACACAAAACAAAAATGCATAACTCGTCCTGATGTGAAACAAACAGAAAAGTACATAGGAGACTAGATAGAATCTCTTTTTGGAAATTTCAAAAACTTCCTAAAACTAAATTTTTCCTTTCCTTTCAATTTTGTCTGAGATTTAGTGGGCGATTCTTGACAACCCAGAAGGCTGCCATTAGTAAGGTTTTGAAAGGGTGTCCCATTCATCAACCTTCTTTCTTTTGCAGAAACTTTCGTAAGGGTGCAAATATTGTTATTACAGTTTTCACACGGTGGATGGGTTTTACTGTGTAGTTGGTGTTTTGATCTAACGTTTTTGAGCATGCATCCTTCGGAATGAGAGACATGCTTGGCTGTGCACTGACAAGAGGGACTTGAATTCCTTCTTTGCACAGTGGGCTGAGAAACACTCCGCTGGACTTTATTGCGTTTTCGATTTTTCTTTTTTGCCTACAGAGAAACAATCATGTATAGATTTCACATAATTCTATCATTCTTTATACAGAAATGTTAGAGCAAAAATAAACAAATACCTTTAAAATGGGGTCTAATAATACTGGTAAAGGTTCGATGATCAACAGCTCTTCTCCTGAAAGCAAATTAAATAAAAATGTCATTTGATGAATATTTTATTTTTAACATATTTTACTGCATAGAAAGCACCAATGGATTCCATCTAAATCTACATTCGGGCATTAGTAGGTTAGATAAGGCGTTAGTTTACCATTTTTTACTGTCTACCATAAAAACTACACCACTAAGTCTGCTATCTGTTGCCATAGAAACGGGCCTTTTCCATAGGGGTAGATGCTTGAAAAAAATGCATTCAAGTTTGTCATATTAAATGACGAATTGGAAATACATTCATAATTTTTATTTCTTAACCAAGGTGAATGGAAAATTCTTTCCAATGCCAACATCCCCAAATAAAATCAAATTAAGACTTTCACCGGTCATCCCATAGTGTATCCTTGTTCCTATAGTGACTTCCACCGCCTGGACTCGGCAACATGTTATGGTAGTAGTATCTATTCCAATTAGACGATGCATTTTCAGTAATATGGGCCATACTGGATTACATTAAAGGATTGGTTCCTAATTTTAAGCACCATTCTGTTATACATACCATTTTCCACTTTGAAATAGAGAATGTAGGAATAAAAATATCGACTTTGCTTTAAAACATAATCATCTAAGCTGGCAATATAAAATATATGTAATACTTAATGTTCAAAACAAATTTGGTAAAATTGATAAATTATTTTAATTCTTAAAAGTTGCCCATATTTTTTATTTTAAATTATATCCAAATTACGTTTGATTAAATTCTAAGTTTTTGTAAATTTCCTGTGTTGCAACACATAACATCAATAGACTGCAGAATGTTTAAAGTGGCTACTTGAATCTTACTAATATGTGTCTTGTTTTAAATAAATTAGAACATTGAAGTGCTTCGAATGAACTCTAATGTTTCTGAATAACATGTTCTTAACGATAGAACTTAAATCAGGAAACATTAAATCATAAAATTTTAATATAACTTAAGTATTACAAATAAAACATCTTAAGAAATTAAAATATTATTTTCCAAACTATTTAAAATAGGCAAAATTGAAATGTAAACGCTGTTCCAACAAATTCAGTCGAATAGATAGGCCTAGATCTATGCAGGATAGGTGCAAAACATCACAACAAGCAGTTGGAAAATAAATAAAAAAACCTTACCCAACATGTTTGTGAGAGGACTCCGTATTTTGGTCAACTTTCAAGACAGCATGAAATGTTAAGAATTAATATAATTTAGCGGCTAGTTTATTTTAAATGTTTGAACTATTATTCATGGGATAACACAAAAAAATAATGAATAGTGCTGTCCAACAGATATTTTAGGAATATAATGTGAAGAATCATGACAAATAAAAGTTGACTTTTAAATGACATACTGCAAACCAATAGCAAAAATGGAACCACATTTTAGATATCTTTAGATTAGTTCTTTTCTTTGGAAAGCATTTTATTTAACAAATTAAATTATTCAACCTACCAGATAAATTGCCATTTATGATAAAAATTTCTCTCCCTAATATTCGCAATTTATATTGTCCCATTTCCTTTATTTCTAAGCTATCTATAAGAAATTTAAATGTTTAGCATTCTAGCTCAGTTCTAATGACACTTGATATAGTACAATTTAATTTAGTATTTCCAAGTTTTCTCTACTCTTCCACAAGACAATCAGTAAATGGACATATCTTTCACTAATGATCTAGGGATCACAGCTCATCATAAATTCAACTACATGTATTCAATAATTTTTTATTTCATTTTCAAGTGATTCAGTTGCACTAGCTAGAAATTAGTTTTGCATGTATAAATATATGTGTAACAAAAATCGATGAACATTTAAGAATAAGGAAAAAAACAAGTTTTTTAAATGAATTTTCACTACTTTTCCATTTTTATTTAAGACTGGATACTTTATTCAACACTATGGAAACCATAACAAAACTTAAGACATCAGGTAGAGAACTATGAACAAACTCTAGGATTCTTGCGTATCTCTCATCAGAGTTGATTCTTTGATACAATATATATAGTATATATATATATATAATTCGTTTCCAAATAAATATTCATCTAAATTCTTTTAGTGCAAAACATTTACGATGCCCAAACTACAACCTCAATTAATGATATTGCTTCTATAAGAGAAGTGCTTCATTTAAAAATAGCAAATACACTTTGTGCAAATACAGCAGCCTTTTTCTAAATTATTCATTGATTCTAGAAGTTTCATTGTAACTATAATATTTGAATGTTGCATGTAAATCACTTCAAACCAATAAGTCAGTGCATATTTTGAAAAAATTACAGATTTGAATGTGACTTAAATTTGCAATATAAAGCCCATAGATATATCATTGAAAATTGTTACAGATTGGCATTGTAAATAGATACTTAAAAATTACCAAGATTGTGCACAAAGTATTTTCATTTCATATTTATTTGAAATGATGGGGATTGGAATTTTTTATACATTTTAGATTTAAATCCACAATCACACTATTTTCTAGAATATTATTTCAGCTCTCATCAGAAATTGGCACAAAAAATATGAATAGATACAAACATAATATGTGACATATAGTGCTTTGTATCAAAAACGAATTTAAATAGTCATTTTGAGTGATAGTGACGTAACCTTATCAATCAATTACCAGACTTTGAAAGTGACTAATTAAAAGCAAATGTTATTCAAATATACTACACCACAATAGAAACAAAAGAGTAACAGTTGATGATAAAATCTAATTTATTATACAAAGAAATTTAAAAATTCTTTCAAATTCTAAAGTTCATGAAGGTTTTGAATCTTTCACAACCATTAAAACAATTTTCAACATTAACGAATTTCATGGGTCCCAATATATAACAAAAACCTAAGTAAAATCATAATTGATAGTTTTATATTGGAGATTCAGTTTTTGTAAATTAATTCAAAATAATTATTCGATAAAATTAATATCTAATAATTATTAATTATACCCATATTACATATACTTAGAATGTGGATCATGGGTTGTGAGAACAAACCATAAGCATACAGGAGTAAAAAGGTGGTGAAATAATGGGTTTATATTGCTTTTATTACACCATATTATACACTTACAGCATTCGATTCCAAGATCTTTATTGCAGAGAGTTGAGTAAAAAATAAATCATTAATGTAGATTAGTTTATATTATGTGACTTTTCTTAAATACTCAAAAACTGCTTTCATTCTGCATAACCAGTTTGAAAAGGTTAGTTTTTAAAAAACAAGTTTCAGCTAAAATAAACAAGAATTAAATTATTTGTGTTAAATTAAAAGAAAATAAATTTTAAAGATTTTATACCGACCTAATGCACAAAAATGTCCTGTATATTGTAGTGCATTTTATGAAGTATTTTCAACCTTTTAATTATAAAATGTCATTTTCATGTTCGAACCAAAAGCTGTTCAATATAAAAAATTCACAAAAAATAGCTGCAGACTTTTAGGATTATGCTAGTTCTCTAAATTTATAATCTAAGCACAAATTATTTCATGCAACTTATTTCAATAAAAATTATGAATATTTACAAATATTTCTGTAAATTCCCATTTTTCAATGGAAAGTGAAGAAATCAGACTGCTTGGAATAGATTCCTTGTTTCCTAGAGATATTTTGAGTTTGCAAAACGATATATATAAAATACAAGAAATTCATGAATTTTTTCATATACATATATTAGAATATAATATTAACAAAACAATCGGTCTAGTTCAACGTTTATCAAAATTTGAAACCATCAAACCAATCTTGCCCTTTTTAAATACTCCCTATTTTTTCTAAAAATTGATTATCTGAAAGTACTAGTCAATTCCATTTTGCCTTGAAAACTGGCAATACATTCTGTAATATTCATATCTATGTTCCCATTTAAGGAGAAAATGCCAAAATGTATTCAAACTATTACTAAAGCTTGCAAAAAAGCATTTACTTTTTACTGAAATTAAACAGATTGAGGAATATATTTTCAAACAGAAAATCATAGTGCTTGTATATACCTGCATTCAATCCTTCTTCACTAGCAGACCTCTTTTTCACTTTTCTCGCGACAGGAGGAGTGCAGGAATCCACCGAGCTTCTCCTTTTGGAGAGGCGAGGAGAGACAACAACTGTTTCCTTCCCAACACAGGGAGCAGGACTAACAGACGAAGAAACACGACGCACGTAAAGAGACATCAATGTGATCATAATGATGGCTTCTATCACCATGAGGCAAATATGAGTCTCAATCATCTGAAAAAGTGCATAAAACATTACAAAGCTTGTAAGTAAATTTAAATACTCAACTTAATGTACAAACGACTTACAATCTATCACTGCAGGCCATCGAAAGGGAGCATCCAATAACCTTGAATTTTGCATGATACAAAATTCATGGAAGGATAAGCAAATGATTAGCACCAGCATATATACAAATCATGTGAGCCAGTACTGTCCCCTATAAGCAATATAAAAAGAGAAAACAGCTGGTTTTTAAGCATTGCAATTGTGTATTGCATATGCTTTGGCAACATGTGGAAGCAGCATGGACTGGCATACCAAACATCCAAAGCCTCTTTCTTTCAATGCAAAGACATGTAGCAGCAGTTATTTCTGACCATAAAATACTAATTTCTTAGCTTTCCGCAAGTCAAACGAAGCTGTAATTTTAATCATTTTACCCTTGTGCCTTATGTTATTTTGTAATAAATATGGCTTTGATGTCTTTTGTCCTTCATGGTGTTGCATTTGCAATGGCGAGCAGTATACATAGTTTGCACTAATATACTTTTCAAATTACTAGTAAATATATGTGGTATAGAAGTGTAGGTGTGGTACACTGATGTATGTGGTATAAAAATCAGTATTATTTGTATGCAACGAATAGCAACAAGCATATAAACAATATAAAATCAACCACAAGACTAATTCATCAATTTTGCTGTAAAATTTAAGTATACATAATTTGAGCTAGGAGCTATAAAATATTGCTAGTACTGCAGGGAGAGCTCTCGCTACCCTAAAGAAATTCAGCAGTCTGTTGACAAAAGGCAATGAGAAATCTGTAAGATAGAAAGTAGTGCTAAAAAATCTGAACCAACCTGAAAATGGGTTTCTGGTCAAAAAATATAAAATAGCTTTTGAGCAAGGGAATGGGGTTGAAATTGAAGAGGACGTTCAAAAGCTAATTAGGGTAACATGATTGAGATGTGATTTTTTTATCATGCAATTTACTAGAAATAAACACCAGTATGAGTACAATTGACAAATGTAAACAAAATGCACATCTTATATTTTTACTAATTTTATTTCAGATGGGTGTATAAAATGTGAATATTGTGTATTTATTATGAAGGGATTTGAATAAGGAATGAAACATGAGTAACAAAATACTGCTATCAATTAAGAAATTTTTACGCAGATGCTATGCACTGGTCTGCTAGAAAATATTATTATTAATACAAGCCCTAAAAGATAAAAACGGTCAAATTGTAAACAGAAGAATTCATGGGTTCTCTCTCATAGGGTAAACAAGTACTCATGGGGATCATTAAACATTCAAATTGCACAAAAATATGCCAAGTATATATTGATTGATATCATTGTCTTATGTACATATTTATAATAAGCATGTATAAAGGTGACGGTAATATATGTAGACATAATGGTAATATGTGGTTTGGAAAACCTTTTGAAGCAATTATTTGACAATTTGGAACAAAACCTGGCAAATAAAGCAACAGGCATTTTGCTCACTTGGAGCAAGTGTAACGAGTTCCAGAACATAAAGTTTGCCAATTCAGAGTACAGGTAACCCCCGTATAACACGGCACTTCTATAGCACAGATTCACTCTAACACGGTTCGAGATTTGGGAACATCCC
This sequence comes from Meta bourneti, assembly GCA_933210815.1. Classification (NCBI taxonomy): domain Eukaryota; kingdom Metazoa; phylum Arthropoda; class Arachnida; order Araneae; family Tetragnathidae; genus Meta; species Meta bourneti. The sequence goes on from OW119925.1 coordinate 70,912,152, forward strand.
CGTATAACATGGTGCTTTTATGAAACAATGTGAAAAGGACGGCATTATGAAAGTTTAATTTAAACGGTGTAGCATGGGAATATCCTAACTACACGCGCAGATATTATCTCGAGATAAATTAAATAAAAAGTAACTTAGCTTAGAAGAGACATGGCGTCTCTCGGGGATTCCCGCTCGTCATCAAAAAGAAAAAATGGCAAGAACGCTTAACGCGTTTCTTTCTCACAAAGCTGCAAGGTACTGAGGTGAAAAAAAAGAGCATATTCTTCCTCTCCACTTTTTATCAGTTTTTCAGGGGGTCGCAAATCAGGGGAGATGGTCTTGTCAATCAAGGGAGCTGGACTTCCTGATTCGCTGTTTTTAAACTAGCTCATCTGTAATTTGTTAGACGGACACACATGACATTGCATGACGTAACTTTCTGGAAGATTCTGAGCATAGTTAATGAGCGTCACTGGAGTGAGGAAGAAAACGGAATTGAGAAATAAAGGACTTAAAAAATATATGACATCACTGATCTCGTGGCTGTCACTCAGAGGATGAGGATATCTTACCAAAAAGGAAACACCCTTGGTTAATAGTGCTTAGTGACGACGAAGAAAACATTGTTTAATTCATATTAATATGTATTACTTCTTAAGAAAATTTTAATAAAGATATTTATCTTAATTATGAAAATATAATAGCATGTTTTTTAATTTTTGGAACCTAACCCCCCTTTTTGTACTAGTTCTTTGTTTCGTATAACACGGATTCGCATAACACGGCAATTTTTTGGAACATAACTCCCGTGTTATACGGGGATTACCTGTACATTCAAATTACTCTGAATTTTGATGATACACAAAAGATATTTTTAACATAAAACAAAATTCAGAAAGGTAAATAATTCTAAACAATTTTAAGTAAAATCAGTCTCCCATTTTCATATTCAATTTTTGTTAATGAGTAATATAAGCTGCAATTTCTTATGAGTTCTAGAAATCTTAAGAATGGGAATTTTGATTACCAGAAAATATGAAATCAAAGCAATTAAATAAAAGCAAAAGTAATTAACACACATGTGCAAATTGTTTGATTTTACTTATTCTCAAAAGAAAATTTTACCTGACGAAAAATAGAAGTACGTTCATTGAGTAACATCTCCACAGTTCCTGTAAGATTTCCAACTTGCAATTGCAAACTATTCAGAATTTCTTGTTGCCGTATGTCCTGAAAAGAGTTTAGTTACTCACTAAAAATGTTATAATTATGTTTATTAAAAATACTTAAATGTGAAGTATATATGCAAAAAAATTTTATATTACGATAAATATATAATTTATTTAATCTAGACTTTTGTAAGTTGCAGGAATATTATTGCTCTGTACAAACTTATGTATTTCTCATATCACCAACTAGCATTGCAAAACCAATCGAAATGCATGCCAAAACCTAGATAACTTTTGCTGTTCAGGGTGCACCACAATAACCTGAGAACAGAACATAACTGCCATACTGTTCACTTGCATTGCTTGGTTATCTCCACAAAGCCTTGCTGCCATTGCAATTCTAGAGAAGCAAAGAGCAAAAACATGTGCTTTGATGTAGAACCCTCCATGAACTCTGAGGTGTGTAGATATTGGGTTGGTTGTTTTCGAGTTTTTGGCACAAGGGCCATATTTGGCCAAGCTGCGCCAAACACAAAACAGACAACAAGTAAAAAATGTCGTGAAAGGGAAAAAAGAGGAATTGGGAATAGAATAAGATGAAAGCAAAAATAGATCACTTGGGTATCCCAGAGCACGACTCCCCATGTTTACTGTAAAGAGTTTACTCCATGGGAAAAGAAAAGATCACTAGAGTACCTTGGGTCCATGAAGCCTATACACACATAAAGGAGATGTGTTACAGGGTGCCTAGGTATTGGGAAGCTAGATAATTTTTAGGGCAATGACTTCGGTCTTTTCTTTTCTCTAGATGTATCACATAATTTTTTTTAATCTTTTTACTGTTATTGTTTTATGTTTTTGCATTGGATTTAATTTTTCTCTTGTATTATAATTGTGCCCTAGCTATTGGAAATAAAAAATAATCTTGAAGTATAGGGTATTTGAAAATTTTGTCAAGTCAGAGTTGCAGTAGGGGTTTGGGGATTTTTTTAACCACCATTATTCATTACATAAAAACTTAGACAATAGGCAGGGATCTACAACCTTAAACCGGATTCTTAAGCACAATGATCAGTCCCACCGAAAATTGAACCCAGAATCTGTTGTATGATTGAATGAATTATTTGAAATTTAGAATACCAGATGAAATATTGTTTGTAATTTTCTAATTACAACCACAGAATGCAATCTTACATAACATTGTATCTACAAACACCCACAAAGTATCAAACATTAATGAATTGGACATCGAATGGAGTAATGATCTTAAAAATAGTTAACAAATGAGGCTCCACATGTTTCCTATTGGCAAATGAAAATTAACATAATCGTAGAACTATGATTTCATTTATTGGCAATAAACTGAAGATAGCTAAAAAGTTTAAGAAAATTAAAGAAATAAACTACTCACAATTTAAGAGTGCACAATATTGATATTTTCATTGCATTTTTATTTGTTTCGTAGAATCTTAGGAATAGAATGTCTTTAGGCAACATAAATACTTCATTAGATACAGCATTTGGTATTATCCAAGTTTCACTGCTTTAGAAGTGATCATCTAAACTAGTACTTCTGTTAACTGAACGAGTTCAATGGCAAAATAAGGTGTTAAGACAAAATGTTTGCAAGTTACGTCAAAGGAAATGAAAAACACGCATTATTGCTGCCACTTAAGACACAATTTACTTCAGAATATACAATTGACCAATTTTATGAAAAAAACTTATGAATCCAATCACTCACAAGTAGCTCACCAAACAATACAAAATTCAAATGAATATGTTTTTATAAAGATTACGATCCCAATGCTTAATTAATTTTCTTAGAATTGGGAATTAGTAAAATGCATTCTCACCTTTTCAGCAGCTTTTCGAGCAGTGTCATTCAAAGTTCCAATAGTGCGATTGAAAGCACGCTGCATTTCATCCATTTGTCGTCGGTATCGCTGACTCAACTCTTGTAGATATTGACTGCTGAGGGACATGTTCAGTTCTAAAGATTTTATCCGATTACTCATTCGCATGAAGACTGATTCTTTCTGGCCAGCTGTTGAAACACCAGAGATACTAACTGGTTCCAGTTTCCCCTGAAAATCACTTCGCACGTCTGCAATTTTTTCTTCATTAGTCTTAATATCTGCTGGCAACTCAGTTGAAGATACAACCTCAGGAAGAGAAATATCCTCTGAAGCTGATATGAATTCTTTCATTTGTTCTTCGTCAGCATCAGTGAAAACTTCGCTGGCAGAAGACAAGTCAGCTGAACTAGCTTCAAGGGATAGTTTTTCTACAGTTTTACCCACTGTTCCACCTACTACAGTTACACTTGGTTTACTAGGAATATCACTAATCATGTTTGTAATTGGTGGAACTGTTTCACTGGATTCAACATAAGTTACTTTTATATCACTATCATTAAGTGCAACTGTGTGAACAAACTCGCGAGTGTGAGTGGACTGTATAGATGCTTCCAAATGGATGTCATTTGACATCTTTCTAGAAATATCAACAGAACTGTAGGTTTTAGTGGCATTGATTACAACGCTTTTATTCAAAGAGGACAAATTGCCTTTCAGGAAAAGTTTTTTCAAAGACGCATCGTTGTCAAGAGGGACTACCATTATTTGAGGAGGGGGACTCTTGGTGGGCGATGGGACAGAGAGGTCACCATGAAAAGGAACTTTATTTCGATGTGCAGAGGATTCATGCGCAAAAACAAGAGGATGCTCTCTGAACCAGTCACAGAGACGCTGAAGTACTATTGGTCCAAAGACGGCTTGGAAGAATCGGCAATGCGGCTGAGCGGAGGAGTAGTAGCGAATGCGGGAAGGAACACATTGATCGCAGCGGTGCAAGAGGCGAAATAGAGATCTCTGTGTGGAGCTTGGAGATGCAGAAAAATTGTGTAAAGTTTCTGATTTATCACTTTTGACATTTGTCACTATTTCTTCACATTTATTTGAAGAATTATCTTTGGCCCTGAAGAAAAAATTTCATAATCAATTTATTGATTCAGGTTACTAATACATACATGCCAACCTCCAAATAAAATTTCAGATTTTTAGGATATAGATATCAATGCAGAGGACTGTCAGAAATGAAAAATGAATAAAAATCATGCTTAAAAGAAAAAATACTTAAAAGCAGAAAATTAGGCTTTATGATAGCATTTCAAAACAAAAGAAACTGTTCTACTTGTCCTGCTAGCAGTTCTAACCCGACGATAATTTACATAAATTGGCACCAAGTAAATGAGCAATTAAACTTTTCCTTGTGTTCCACAGGTAATTTGTATGTTTTCTTGAAATTTGCACCAAAAGTTTCACAAGGTACAAGAAATATTAGAAAATGCATAAAATAAGGTTGCATAAATACATACTTGCACAGTTTTGATTCAGATACATTCTGAGAATCTGGAATGGTTTCATTACTCTGGACATCTATAAAAAAAACAGTATAATAAATAATACAGAAATAAATTTTATAAAATTCAATAACTTGTCAAAAGAAAATAAAATTTCAAATTTACCTTCGGATGGATTATGCTGGCCTAAAGCTTGTGCTGCTTTTTTGACAATATTCAAAACAGCATCAGTAGCACTGCCAAAGAGGTTAGTTGGTTTCTTATCTTCCAGAGTAATGTCTGGAACAAAAATGAAGCTTGATAATTTGAAAAATGCAAACAAAATGCCTTTTTATATTTTGGATACATTTTATTTCATTTCGATATATGAAATGTGCATATTGATGCTTATATTCATTATAAACTGATTTTAAAAGGTATGACATGAGTAACGACACTGCTATCAATAGATATTAGCAATTAAAAAACTTGAGCACAAGTGCTATGCACGGGTCTGCTAGTCTAGTATAAAATGAAAACTGCCCAGAATGATCGGCTGAAGATTTTATAGAAATACTCAAATGCCTACCTAATCTGTCAAGATCATCATCAGGAATAATGTGACTAGCTGATTTTTCCATTTCCATTTCTTCATATTCATCAACCATGGACGTTCCAAATATCCGCACTACACTCAGAGGGCAGTAATGCTCTTTCCCATAATAGCTTAACAGTTCAATCTGAAAGCAAGTTAATTTCATCACTTATACAAAGCATATAAGCATTTTATACAAATTATTACTTACATAAAATTGCAAACTTCATTATATTAATGGTTAAAATTAAAATGAAATTTCAATTACTTTTTGAGTTTGCATTGATTGCTCAAAGCAGTGGTGCCATTTTGGAAAATTATTATGGGGAGTGGGAGACAAGACGACTCCAGATGCCACTTATGTGTTTTCAAATTTTTTATTTTGCTTTGTATCATTATCAATATATTGACCAACTAGGAGAAATTTTGGGGGAAGAAATTATTTTGGATCTCCATTATTTCATACAGGCATGCCAACTTTTGATTACATGTTTCAGAAATCAGGAATATCAAGAATACACCAAGGGAATAATCAAACCTGGCAGGAATTGAACCTAAGCAGACTACAACTCGCAGGTTGCTAGCACAGAGTGGGCATACTCACTGAGCCATGACATATGGATATATGTCCGCAAGCATTATTGGGAACAGCAAGAGGTCGCTGTTTAGCAGCATGACAATCGGCTAGTTTGGGTCATCGTCGTTTTTGACATTGACTTTGTACAAGTACCATACATCATGAATGCTAAGATGGATGGCATGCACCTAGTAGATGGGGCAGAAAACAGAAATGGAAGAACCACTTTGAGATGGTATTCAACAGATTCCCAGACAGATTTGTGCCAAATCACCAAACATTAGCAACAGACATGTGAAGTTGGAACATTGCATAAGACATGCTGGTCAGTGACAATGGGCATTCCTTCCATGCGTCAATTCAGTCAGGATTGCATTAACTATTTGTGACCATAACTTTGAGTACAAATTGTGTGTGAAACCATAAATGTACAACTACTATCAAATTGCAAAATTAGAGCTAATAAAAATGTTCACATACATGCTGTCTTTCATTTCTGCATTTTAGCATACCCTCTACCAAATGATGCTTGTGACATATATCTTCATGGGAATACAGTTAAATGTTTTGGTTTCCTATCTTCCCTTAAAGTTTGCACAGGAAGTTTCGAAACAATCTGTTTACAGGGGCAATTAGTAAATATTCAAAAATATTTCAAGATTTAATGACCATGGAATACTTTAATTTTATAAGAATCGTTTACAACTGACAGCAAAAAAGAAAAATATTTTGGTATTTAAATATGCAAACCATAATTACAACACTTACTTTAATGAATTTTCCAAATCCTTCCTGCTTCAGTTCAAAACTCTGAAGCACCCGTTGCTCGGCAGCTGTGAATGTCCCCAACAGGACCCAATCACGAGTAGGAAAATTATCACTAGAATAAACTGCAAATTCTCTGGGACAGGAGGAAAATAACTCAAAGTTTGCCAATTCGATCTAAAACATTTTACAAAACAACATTAGCTAAAAACGATTGTAGAGAACATATAAAAAATAATAAATCAGAATAAATTTAATAAATACATAACTTTCACTAATTTGGCAACAAAATGCAATTAAAGATTTTTAACCATAAACCATTTGGGGTTAAAACAAATATAACAAGCTGCACCATTTTAACTTTGATTATCTGCATACCTCAATTTAATGTTGCTGTAATTAAGTCAAAACACCCTGGTTAATGCACTTACTAGGGGTGTTCAAATGAAAAGGTACAAAACGACACTGTGGGTATAATTGAAGTCTTTATTCAAAAGTAATCACCAGAGGACTGAGCACAACTATCCTACTGTTTCACGAGCCGAAGGATTCCCTGTTCCCAGAATTCCTGTGGCTGTGACAAGAGCCAGTCCTCCACTGTGTCCTTCAGTTCGTCGTCCGAGTTGAAGCGCTTCTCTTTGAGATGTTTTTTAACGGACAAAACAGATGGAAGTTGTAGGGCGATATGTCCGGGCTGCAGGGCGGATGCTCAAGCTGCTCCCTCTTGAACTTGGCCAGTACACTTTGTGTGACCCTGGAGACGTGTGGACGCGCGTCATCGTGGAGCAGAATCACTCCCTCCGTGAGCAGCCCAGGCCGTTTGCTCTTGATGGACTTGCGTAAGCTACGGAGTGTCTCACCTACCGGTTTAACACCTTCCGCAATCAGAAATCTGATAACACTTCGCTGCTCCTCAATCGTCGAATTTTGCAATGTGAACGCCATGATGTCCTCACATGCACTGCCGCGTCAATTGGACGGAACACACAAATGCATGCTTCTCTTCTGCGTCATGTGCGGGCGCCCGCGCATGCGCACAACCACGCCGGTACTCGTGCATTCGCTTCCTTAGATGTCTCACTACGTTATCCCAAAGCGGCATATTCAAATTTCAACCGGTTTGGGTTTTACGACGTTTCGTACCTTTTCATTTGAACACTCCTCGTAGTTTTATTGCTTGAAATTTGGTGTAAATACAGTTCCCTTGATTAGGTTAATTGCTCTATTCACTGGAATCAACTGAAGTTTTCAGCCTTTTAAAAATACAGCAGTGCACTTCTGACACGAACCATCTATCAAAGGTATAAGTTGTACACACATAACTGGAACCTTTGCTCTAAATAACTTTGGAAATAGCATGGTAGATTTGCTTAATTTAACTATAGAGCAAAAAAGCTGTAATAATTTATGAATTCTTTAAAAATTTATTTAAATAACTAATAACCAATCATTTATTGACCTTCTAAGTAGTTGAAATGTATTCCTGCAATCATCAATTTTCCTCTAATCAATTTAGCCTTGTTGACTAATCAAATTTTGCAAATGCTTCTGCAACCAATAGGAGTGGTTTTAGCAATAGTATGTGGTGCATCATATAAAAAGCATTCTTAAGAAAATTTGAATACTCCGAGGGTTATTAGTTTGCAACAACTCAATAAAAGAAATCCAGTCTTAAATTTATTTTAGATTAGATTTAAAATTTATACACTCATAAGTCCATGAGTTTAACAGCCTGCCCTCACCCCACTAAAGTGCAAAAGCAAATTTAAAGAAAAGGAAATTAGCAATCTAAATGGAAAAAATCTCATTTTAAAAGCTCAATTATACCTGAGTGGCTTGAACACTTTCACATAGTTCAAGAACAAACCAAATTTTGGCTTTGCATGGGTTAAGCATGTATTCATCAACTAATTCATTTAAAATACGACTTGTCCCTTCTGCTTCTGAATTTGAAGCAACAATTTTGGCACCACATTCATAAGAGGAATAATTGCGTCGCCTCTTTTGACTAGAGATTTTCTTCCCTGGAGGAGTAGGAGATGGCACCTTTTGTCCTAGAAATTAAATCCAATATTAAACTATTTATAGGAAACAAAATAATACAATTCCAACATTAAGTAACATATGCAGAACTAAAATCTAAGGATTCTTCCATCAACCATGGCATCTTAGAATCATAGAAAGTAAATTTTTTAAATAAAATCGTATATTAAATACATAAAAAGTAAAAGATTATTTAATAGAAATATAAATACAAAGTATACATAAAACATACACTCAAAAAACTAATATTTGGTTCAAATTATATGAAAATGCTTTTTAAGTTGAAAAATATTTTTAATGCAAGTTCCTAACTCTTGACAACAGCTTGTTCATTATCATTTTTATTAACAAAAGATAATATCTAATTGTATTAATGCTTCAAAACAAAGCATATAATTCTTGGTAACAAATTAATCTATATTACAAAAACTACTTGAAAAATTAGAATATCCACATTTCTAACAAATATATTAAAAAAGTCACCTCCTTTTTCCTGTTCAGCAAGCATCATTTTTTTCCACTCGTCAAAAGAAGGCATACCATCGTAATGGGGCTGATGGTGCAGACTATCCTCCATTATATGCCTATTCAGTTCTGCATTGACTGGAATTTGGTAAGGCAACTTAGCTGCTTCTTTAGTGCTTACTGCTAAATTTAACTCTAAAGAATCCGACGCGGCTGACTTTGGCAAAGCTTCCATTAATTTGATAGTACTTTCCACTGATGTTTTCGTTATTGATGGATCAATAGTAGGAGAGGTTAACACAAGCTTGACTGGCCCAGACCTTCTGACAGGAATATCGACAATTCTGAAAACATTTCATTAATCATATTATTCTCATCATATTAGAAGAAATATTTTAAGAAAAAAGGTAATGATGCTTTTCCATCATACTGATAATCACCTTCAGTAGCCATCACAAAATGCCAAACTACACATTTTATAAAAATTATAAGGTATATTTTAAAACTTCTAATATGTTAATTTATTTGATGAAAAAGAAATTTCTTCTACATAATGAAACAGCATTTGCGTTTTTCTAAGCATCACCATATACCAAGATTACTAATTAATATGTTCAAATAAAAGAAACAATCAATAAATTTAAAAAAAACATGCTCAAATTCCATAAAAATGGCTATATCAATATCTAAATAATTACTTACTCAGGTTTATCTTCAGAAGATTTTGCAGGATCCTTTTCATCTTTCAAAGATAAATCATCTTTTACTTCAATATTATTGACTCTACTGCTTTCTAAACTAATAAGTACCTGTCTGAAATTCAAACGTATAACAGGTAAGTAATAAACGCATTAAAAATCTAGCAGCAGATTTATTTAATAAGTCAGGGCAAATACTAATGCTTACAGTTTGGATAAATATAACTAAAAAAGAAATAGTAAAAGTAAAAAGTATGTGCTTGAACCATAAATTTACAACTTGCAATCAACATGTCTTGTATATTCAAAAACACTAACTGCTATATCTTGTTTGTCACGTTTATTTTTGACAAAACACAAAACTCACTGTTGATTTTTCCCAGATAGCTCATCTTGCTTTGGAGATTCAGATCCTAATGTTCCGATTCTATTTCCTTCAACTTCCTGAAAAAATATCACTAATCAAAAACAATGACAAGTATAAAGTTAAAGAATAGTAAATTTATTCAGCTCTTTACCTTGAATCAAGTACAAGTGCAGAAGCAAACTATTTTTTGTCCCTTTGACAAGCTCACAATTACACAAATAAGCTCACAACCTAAAGTGGGAAACAAATCAAAAAGAAAACCTCATCTGAAAAATATGAAAATGTGCAGATGCCAAACTTTGTAGTGTATGGTTGTGAGCGAATATACAATGTTCTTTTCTTTGATTAAATACAAAAAATAAAATATAGTTAAAAAAATTTAATGTACACAAAATAGTATTTTACATAAAAATTTAACTTCTAATAAATAATTATGTATAATAAAAACTACTGTTAGCTCATTATTATTAGCTCAAAGTATTATTTCAGTTCAAGGTGAAATTAACAATACACATTATACCTGCCAAGCTCCAAAAAAAAATCATATTTTTACAAGACATAAAGCAACACTACTGTCAAAAGAAAAGTGCCTAACAAATCATTAAAATAGTCTAAAGCAGCAAATTAACTCAAAGCACCAAAAGTAACCCTGCTCTTTATCGCTACTAATGTTACGTGGTTTGTGGCAGTTTGGACTCAGGGTAACAGTTTTAACGATATTTAAAATAATGGGAAATATTCACAAAAATGAGCATTAGACTTATTTAGTATTTTAAAATTATATTTATAGGTTTTTCTTGAAAATTAGTGTTAAAGTTGCTTTTTCAGACAATTTAGTGACCACTAATGTTCTTCTTTCACAGCTTGGTGCCAAACTTCAAAATTGGTGTCACTTGGAAAATTTTCTCTGCCAAAAGAAAAATCCAGAAAATATTTTTTCCATATGGAAGACTGAAAAAATCAGGAAAAGTGGAAAGTATGACACTCAAAACACAATTTAAATGCAGTACCTGCCAATGTATAACTTAATATTTTTAGCAGACTTCAGCCAAATGAACGTTTAGAATATTTTAATTTAAAAACCTTAAAAATACACATTTATCAGCAGCTCGTTTGCTGGTTGTTTTCCTTATTGCAAAGGGAAGATATAAAAGCAATTGAAAGATTGCTTTATATAATGCACCTTTTATATCAGAAATTAATTACAAATTTTTATAATCTCTTAATGAATAGAAGCATATTTTTAAAAATATGAATGAAATTTAAAAATAATCAGTGTAAGGATAATTGTATGTGTCCATATTTGTATATGTAAAATATGAAATAAAATTTTTGACACATAGGTACAGGGTTCTCAATTTTCAAGCAGAGGAAAAGGGTCTTTTTAAAGCTATTTTTCATTTTTGAAGGCTACACTTCACACAAATCTCAATAGATTAACATATGAGTGAACAGGTGAAACTTTCATGAATGCAGTGTTTGTCTCATGGACTTACTTTTAAAAATAAATTTTTAGCTACCTATAAATATTATGCACTCGAGTTTATATGAAACTTGACCTTGGAAAAGTAACTTTGATTTTGATTTCTGAATGCAGGTAAAATAAAATATGCAGTGTTTTCATAAAAACTAAGGCGTTAAAATATTTTTAGGACCTACAACAAATATAAAGGCTTTTTAAGGGCTCTTAAAAATTAAAAAGTCTGGCCTTTTAAGGTCTGTGGAAATCCCAAGATATATATAAACATTAAGGAAAGAAAAAAAAGGAGTACGCCACCCTGTTTAAGGCAAAATTATGAGTTTTGTTTGTTTCCATTATGAATTTCGCTTTGAATTTTCAATACAGAAATTAAGTACCACTGCCATTTCTACTTATGCATAACATTATAGTATATTTGTTCATAAAAATGTAGATGCATTCCATTACATAAGAAACACTACCCACAACAATAATATTCTAAATTACTTTTTCTAGTGAAAATATTATAGGAATAAGTATAAAGGTTTCTCTGTATAAAGGTAATCAATTTTGTAAAAGTTTACTCTTAAATCCGAGCTTACAAAATTCAGAAAACTTTCATAATTGAAGTCTAAAAACCAATAGCATATTCTCACATTTTCCATTTACAGTATCATTCATACTTATCTATGACAACTTTAGAATATCTGCATAATGAAATGTGTCAAACAAAATAACTTCATAATGAATAAAAAGGTTTATATATTGAAAGTAGGTATTGATTGTACTATAAAGGTGTTGTACATTAAAAGTAGGAACACCTGAAGTAAAAATGGTAAACCAATATCAAAACAAAATGTCACAATTCATAATTTTAGGTTGGTTACTTGCTTTCTTTGGCACTTTATGTCATATCAAGTAAAAAGTGCTATGAAAGGGGGGAAATGAGGCATTGGGGAACAGAGTAGTGGGATGAAAGCAGAAAAAGATTGCTTGGGTATCCCAGGAGTGATTTATGTGTTTACTAAAGACAGTAAACCCCACAGAAAAGAAAATATCACTGTGCCCCTAAGGGCTCATAATCTTAGTAATGCTTTACATAGTTCTATATTAGTAATTACGAATTCAGTAGAAACTACGGACACTTATGGATAGCAGTAGGCCAAGTATGAATACACACTACACACAATATCAAAGTTATTGGGTTTTAAAAATATTTAAATTAAAGAAATTGGAGAGAAGTCAGAGTTAGATGGGATCTGGAGAAATGAAAAGATTTAAGAAACATTGATTGAGGCTACCTGTAACACAACTGAAAGAACTCAGTAACTCATAATAGGGTTACTCAAGTAAGCATAAAATGCTTTCCTAAACACTGCATGTAGGGATCAAAGTAAATTCTGTCTGTCATAATGATACCCCCCCCCCCCCATCAGCATTTACCTTAACTCCTAAAAACATTAGAAAAAAGCAGAATGGAAGCTTTAAACTTTTTTTATTTTTTAATTATCTTGTAAAATAAATTGTTTCTTTAGTCTGTCTGAAGTCAAGAATGAACAAACCTGAAACTTTCTAGAGTGAAGAAATTTTCTAAACCAGATCTAATTCCAGCTGCACTTTCTAAACTAAATGTTCATAGAATAATAGAATATGGTGCAATCAAAAATAAATATACAACTTACCTTATCTTCTAAATTATTTACATATTCTACATTTGGCTGGACTGCCATTTTTTCTAAAGGAGTTTTTAAATCTTCAGCATTTTCCTATGAAATAAATCAGATTTTAAGTTGCATTTCATATTTGCAAAAGGAAATTTCTAATAAAATAACAGGACAAATGAACTCTTTAAATTAAAAATTAAATAGGACATTTATATTGCTTTGCATACAAAAGGATCCAAGTTTGTTTTCAAGATAATCAGTATGTGACAGTAAGTTTTAAAAAAAAAGAAAATATATCAGTTCTTTGAATTATTACTAGTACAATGATGAATTAAAATCATATGAATATAATTTCAATAAATTATAAATAACTAAAAGCATTTTTTTAACCCATTTAAACAAAAGCCATAGTGAAACCTTAAATCCAATTTCCATATTATAAAAATTTGATTTAAAAGAGCAATGCAGCATAGATTAAAAATAAACTGACAAGTGCAAATACAAAGTGATGCTTTACAAAATGGTAGGAACTTTTGAGAGTTGAAAATATAAGCACATTAAAAAAGTTGTTTTAGAAACTCACTTCCTCCTGCTTGGGGGATACATTTTTAATTCCACTAGAATCACTGGGCACAGCTTTATGGGTTTGAATGTCTTGGTTATCTGCTTCATTCTGGTTAATATCACAGTAATTTGGCAACCTGAGAAAAAGACATGTGAGTACAAACTTGTATAACAAAATTGCGGACTGGAAAAACTACTTTCAGAATGACAACAAATTTGTGGCAAATGACATATCCATAAAAATAAACTACTCTTATTTATTCAATCAAGTAGCAAAATAGTACAATAGTTTTTTTTATGCATTTCTCATAACCTTAAAAAATTAATTGTAGCAATGTTGCAAACTTAACAATTTATTATGCTCTTTACACAAGATTGTAAAAACGTCTAATTTAATTTTCTGTGACCAACATTCCCAAAATGTATACTTATTTGCATTGTGAGAATATGTTATTACTACATAAAAATTTAATTAGACAAAGAATTAGCCAAATAAACTTTTAAGTAAAAAAGCAAGCATTTTTCTTACTAGATTGCAAGTTTTTAATGTAATGGAAAAGCCAAATAAAATGCATATATCCCATCCTACCTCTGCAAAGTATTTTAAAATGTAATTCTGAAGAAAATTAATTCTTTTCGATGGATCTACTTTTCTCTCTTCCTAAACTCGTTATGCTTTTCTGAAAATCACTGAAGCGTCATTTTTACCTTTAGAACAAAAAACGATCTAGTTCCACAGTAATATCAGCAAATTCAAATTTTCAGACACTGGAAGAATTGGCTAATCCCCTAACAAAAGCATACTGCATAGATTAGGATTAATTTATCACAGCTATATCGCACCTCGATATATCGAGCGCGGCTATATCGCTCTTTTTCTCTTGTCCGCTGAATGATTCTTTTGATGATCGATGAATTTTAATTTTCGAACAGCAGAAAAAAAATCTTTTTCTGTTTCTTTAAAATTGGGGGTCTGTAGGGCTTGTTTCAAGCAGCTATCCTAAACTGAATTGATAAAAACGATTTGGGTGTCACGCAAGTATAAGGAATTTATTTCAAAAATATTCTTCCATATTTAGTATTTGGCGCAACTTTTGTCTTGTTTTGGACCATATTGTTAAAGCTGTGTCAAACAACAATGTAGTAATAACAGACCAGAGTAATAAACTAAAGATAACGAATATAAAAAAATATTCGTAAACTTCTTATAGAAGATATTTATTACAAATATCGATATTATAGCATCGCAAAACGTGATTCTGAGAACAGGTTCCAAAGGAAATTTTCTTTTGGGATTCTTTTGAGTCTCATTGGTTTAATAAATCATACTTTGAGATTGAAATACACAATTCAAAATTAATACTTTGCTATGATGCAGCAAATCTTGCGTTAAGCAGCAATGGAAAAACAGTTGAAAATGTAATTCCCCAACTTCTGCAAGATCCAATCATTATTGAATCAATTTAAGGTGGAATCTGAGCAATTTCTTTTTAATTTCGGTTGGTTTGTTGGGGTTTTGTGGCGCAAGGGCCATATTTCTTTTTAATTTAGGACCGACTTGCGAAACAATAAATGGAACGGTTAATCTTTTGACTCGTAGTTTATAAAAATAAAAGGTAAACATGTCATGAGTTGAAAGTTGGTTAATATCTGTTATTTCGTAACGGCATTATCATCAATTCAGACATCAATTAATCATCTTAAAATCGTCTATCGTGTTGCGACTCTGCACGACAAAAAGAATGCTAATTTTAAACAGTAAAAGAATCTTGTAATCGTAATCATTTCGATTGTTCAGATCATTTCGTTTTTAATAAAACCACAAAAGTGAAAATTGAATTAGTGATTAATAGAAAAAAGTGGACCATTAAAATCATGATTGTCCTCGGACGATTTATTCAAATCAATTTTTAAAAGAGCTTTTTCCGTGCAAATCTCAAGTTAAAATGTAATAAAATGATATTCTAAATTAGAGCGGTGGCTGCTTTCACAGAAAAACAGTTAATAACAAAGTTTACAGCCAGGTTCTAATTATGCATGCAGGTACTAGATATTTTCTCGAATGTCTTATATAAAGGCATAGAATCCTTTAGTAGCTTCAGACGCCAGAAAAAACTCGTTATCAGCGAGTCTGGAGAAATGGGTAACTAAATACAATTTTCTTGTATACGTCAGATAATACATTTAGTTGCCGTCGACAATTTTAAATGCCAATTTTTGGAAACGTAAAAAAGCAGCTCGATTAAATTTTTTGAAAATTATTTTGAATTGTTTTGAAATTTGAAAATGAGGTTCGTAAACTCTAAAGACATAAAAACCTTTTTGTTTAAATAGATTAGAAAATAGCATGTTTTCCAAATTGGAAATAAAGAAAATGACGTTAACCTTACCTTGCGTCAACCTTCAAACGAAAATATCCATCAAAAACTTGGAAAAATTTAGTTTTGAAACTTCAATGGTTAATTAAATGTGTGCTTTTTATTCCATTTTCATCCACTCAAGTTACATTTACTTTTGTAGCTCGGTTTAGTTTGCCGCTTTAAGCTAACTTTTTGAACAAAACAAAACTACGTAAAATTGATTCCGAACCATCACACATGAACTGTACTAAGATTCGAAACCTGAATTTTTGTTCTTGTTGATATTTAGTTAGAAACAAAGCATTCTTTCAAATGTTTAATTTTATTGAATCATTAATGTTCCAAATTTATAACTCAAAAGTTATTTTTATGTAGAATTTTCTGTTCTAACCTTTGACTTCAACGCGGCGCCTTAAAATGCAGCTGTTATATACTATTCTTTGAAAGCACGTTTGGCACACGTTGGTTGGTTGTTTCGAGGTTTTATGGCGCAAGGGCCATATTTGGCCATGCTGAGCCAGACACAAGACATACAATATCAAGTAATAGACAAACACACACAATGAAAGTTTTACTGACACAGAAGAGAGAAATACACTCAGGGAGGAATGCACCTGACAAGAATCGAACCTGCGCCGCCTACAACTTTGACACACGTTGGAGCGATATAAAACCTATTGTAATGTGAATCGACATTTGCAACTCCTTTTTTCCTTTTCGAGTATTATGTCATGAAAATTAGCCGATTTTTGGTCACGAAATTTTATTTTGCGAGCACAACAGCCATTAAACAGTACATTCATCCAGTCAGTGCAGCTTTTCGTTCTTCAACTGGAAAATGAAATTCAGTCTTACAGCAAATTGAACCGAATACTTAACATTCGAAAAAGTACAATTCTCATGCCGAACTTCTATATTCCTCCTCTATTTTATTCACCACGGTCGTTTAGAAGTTGACGCTTCCCTCTTTTGCTGTATAAAAATATAATTGTTATAAAGAAAAATGTTTCGAAGTGTTTAACCATTCTGTGAGATCATTCTTTGATTAGAGTGGCGCAAAATGCTGTTAGCCTTCCCACAAAATTTGGCAACTATGATGTTGATGGGGAAAATTCTGAATAAACAACTCACGCGAAACCAATTCTTTTAGAAAAGCAAAACAAATCTAAGATGATGTGGAATAAAATAAAAAGGAACACAAGTGAGATCCCGCTGCACTCTCAGCATCACGCCAGAGAAATAAAAAAGAGAAATAAACAACCTACTGTCGCAGGCGTTAACCTTTGGACAACGGCCAGCTGACCGTGGCACCATTCGAACTCCGCAGTGACAGGAGATCTGCCTCTGTAGTACATTTTCATTCCAAAATTAGGTTGGTGTAGACACTATAAAACAGACACAAACAAACGGAAGTGCAAAGCAGCTTCCGCAAAGAACCGTTCACACGCAAAGGTGAGGCTAGTATTTCATTTATTTTTACGTGTTCTATACTTCGCAAAAGGTTGTTCGACTCCTTCGAAAATTTCAGAGAGCAATTTCACTTTCAGCTGTACTAAAACACGTGCTTTTTTGCGCATTGTTTCAAGTCATTCAACCAGACAGCTAATCATCCACTTACATCTGAACGCGATAGTGAAACAGGATATTAGTGCTTTGCATACAGTGTATGTGTAAGAATACTTTAAGTGACCTTGGTTCGCACAGGGGAGTAATATATATATTTCAAAGACAATTCAACAAACAAAAATCAACTTGGAATTTAGGTTTTCATGCTTCAAAAATTTAAAACCAATAGATTATAAAAATATCACCACGAACGATGTGAAAATTTAAAACGATGAATGAATCTCACAATATTACAATCGTCTAAAAATAATAAACTTCACGGAAAAATTCCGTGAATTTTAATTTTTGGTCGGTATTTGATGTTCCAGTCTGTTCCGTGGGTTGCAAGAAACTTACACTACACACGAAATGCGTAAGTTCCTTAGGGGGTTTGTTTGAGACTATTCTATCCGCGATTTCTTTCACATATGTGTGTGCAGATGTAAAATCACACCAAACATAATAACTTTAAATTAGATTTATATATTATATTCCACAAAAACATTTATTAAACATATCACAAAAATCGACACAGCAAATCAAGTTCCATCTTCAAGTAACATTGGAACTATCTACCGTAGATTTTAGCAGATCTGCCTTCATTTTTTTAAATTTTAAACACACTTGAATATTTTAGTCGTTTGAAAACTTGCACTTACCCAGAGGCAACAAAAATTTTCCTTCTGATAAAAAGCCGATGTTAACATTTCAAGAGTGAATGAAAGACAAAAAAATTGAGTTATTGCAATAAAATATTCCAAGACTCATCGAGTATTGAAAACTGGTCTTTCTCACGATTTCACTCGGTAGAATAGATTTTGTTAAATTGTCTGAAAAGCACCTCTACCGAACTGTGCAGGTATTAAAACAATGCCGAAGAGGAACTTCATTCAAGAGAAACGGCAGACGCCCATGTGTTGTTTCTAAAAAACAACTTCCACATTCCTTGAATAAAAAGCAAAGGAGATGGCCTCGCCAGTCCGTCGCCTTTCTGGCCCTCAGCCAGGCAAACCCAACCGAAACGCTGAAGAAAGATTTTTAAGTTGAAACGCTCCTGCTGCTCATGAAAATGACTCACAGGATTGAAGATGGAAAGAATGCGAGGCAAGGAAATACAAGAAACTGTACTTACTCATCGAACCTAAGGTACTTTTGGCAGGGGTTCGACTTTCCCTTGCCACCTCTCGAATATATCAAATTTCCAGGTATAGATATGATAATATGAATGTAGGTATGACATGAATAGCCAATATGCAGTGACACCCGATCTCGCTCGGATGACCGCTACAGGGAAGACAACTCCTAGAAACGACATTCTTACCATCCCCTCCAAATATTTTTTCGGTAAGGCCCCAGCCTCCCCCAAACAGGGGAGATAAATATTGCAACTATGAGAGGTTTTAGGGCGCTAATGTTTTGGTTACCTTTTCCGGAACTTAGGCATAACGGCATTTCATTCGAATGAAATTTCAATGTCATGACAAAATTAATGCCAATCATCGAAACGGCGGTAAATCAGTTTTTAACCGGAACAATTTTTTCTTGGCCGTTTTCCAGAGAAATCCTCTCATTCAGAGAATATATTGGTCAAGAAATGCATACTGCCCCCTGGTAGTCAAGGCAGTGTATCTCAAATTTTGGTATCTAGGGCTGAATGTAAAAATTCTGCGTAAAAGGTATCCGATGCCTCATATGGCTTGAAAACAGTTAAAGAACACTCAATCAAAACATGTTTGATTGATCAAAATGTTGATCTAGGCCAGTGGTCGGCAAACCGCGGCTCGCGAGCCGCATGCGTAACGTGACCATTTATTTTTTGACTCAAAACGGGACATTGGTTTATTTAGGTCAATTAACAGGTAGTCAATGAAAAAAAAACATTTTTTTTAAGTTATATTTAGAAAAGTTAGCTATTATTACAAATTAAAAAATATATCCAAAATGTTTAGTTAGTATATTTATATTTATCAGAGGAACAAATTTGCTTTAATACATCTGGTGATGATTTTAAGTAAGAATAAAACTCTTGGCATGTTTTTTTTTATATTCACCTTAGTTATCAACATCGCCTTTAGAAGTGGAATTTGTAACTGGGTTTTTTCAGATGTCCACAATTTGTTCATCATAGAAAATACTCTTTCTACTGGAGCATTTGTAGCAGACAAACATAAAATATATTCAATTAAAATACAAAAGTTTTCATGCTGAAGATTGTTAGTGTGAAAGTGTTTGAATACTTCAACCCAACGAGTTTCTGTGGAAACATTTAGATTATTCCATTCGGTTACTTTTTGCGACGTAATGTAGTTAGAAATTAATGAAAATTCGTCAAAAACTTCTGTATCTTTATTACAGTCAATATATTCCTTTTCAATTAATACATCCAGAGATTTTCGAATGTCTTCCCATGCGGGTACTTTTTTTAAATCTGCCCAGTAAAATATCTCCATTTCTTTGGTAAGGAAGCAAGTCCACTGCTCTAGATACTCACGGCTTGTTTTGTAAAATTCTGTAGCCGTCCTTTTCACAAACTCTTCATCGATATCAGTACCATTATCTTTCAATTTCAAAATTAATTGACGGACTGTAAATGGAAGAAACTGATTGGTCTGTTTTTGAGTCAAATTGTCTTTTAGTTGATTGATTTCTTTTGCAGCTTCAGTTGCCGATACAGTCTGACCTTCAAGCTTCAATACAGCTTGATGAAAACTTGATGACTGAGCGTGTAAAAAATAAAGCTACAATTCTGATGTGGGATCTTCAAAAAAGTTTTTTAGTAAGGGACATTTTTCAATGCTCAAAAAGTAGTTTTTTAATGGCTGATACATTTTTAAAACCCTTTCCAAGGCAGGCACAAGAGCAAGCCATCTGGTTTTGCTATAGCCGAGCATTTGTTGATATTCCGTTTCAGTTTCAGCGCAAAACTCCTTTAGAGCTTCAACTCGAACCGTGTAAATATAAAAAAATGAATATATCTTCACAATAATGCTTTCGTAATCTAAGGATAGCCCGTCTGCAGCAGATTTTATTGCATTGTGAATTACATGGACTCCACATCCAATACCTATTAATGGCTTTTTAAGAGATGATTGTAATTTCGTTAACACATTATTAGTTCCTCGCCTAGCTGCGCCCCCGAAATTTACGTTGGCATTGTCCCCACAAAATGCCACGACTTTTGCTGTCAAATTATTGTCTGTCAACACTTGGTTTAAATAATTGACAATGATATCAGAAGTCTCACCTGGTTGGTCTTGGAGGTCTAAAATTTTTACTTGCACACCTACGTAAGGTTGAAAAAAGCGTACTACAATAGGGTATATTTTCTTGTTACCGTGGTTTGAAGCGTCGTTTAGAATCGTAATACAATTGGACTTATCAAGGTTATCTTTTAATTCTTTCATCGCTGTACGCGCCAAAACATTTACTACAATAGCTTCTGATTTCGTACGCGCGCATGTAAATTTGGGATCAAAACATGATTGAATTAATTTCGAAGCACAATCATTAGAGCGAAAACTGTGGTTTTCTTGTATCGTGTGATAAGCCCAGACGCCTTCTGCCGCGGCAATATCCAAATCCTTTGATGTTGGCGCGTCCGATTTCTTGAAAAAGTTTAACATTGAAGAACTCGAAGCGGCAGCACGATCGGCATTTTTATGTTTTTCAGACTTCAAATGCTGTTCAATATCACCGGCACCGCTGTGGGAAACACTAAATTCTGTACGACACTTTTCGCATCTGACATCTGAGGGAGTATTTATTTGCTTGATAAACGGATATTTTGCTTGTAAGCTAACATTGAACGAACACTTGCGTTTCGGCATATTAACTTATGATTCCAAGACAAAAGAACTTCAAGTTATTTACTACACGAGCATCAAACAACAACAAAACAATAGCGAGAAGTGGGCGATAAATCTGTCAAACAATAGTCAACCAATAACGCGCGCGAGCGATGACGTATCGGCTATCGCCGCGTCGACCGATGACGCGGTCTCGCTCCCGCACACCGCTAGCGTCCGGCTCCTCAATATTCGCGCGGTTTCCGAAAACGGGACAATTTTGCGTCCCGGAGTTCATTTTGGGGACACCGGGACAGGTAATCTAAAAAAGGGGCAGTCCCGTTCAAAACGGGACGTCTGGTCACGTTACGCATGCGGCTCTTTAGCAACTTGAGTGCGGCTCTGCCACGAATCGATTTCGACTAACGCACGAGTTGAGCGAGAGCGAGTCTCACAGCTCCGTGAATTTAAAGTTTGGACCGAATCGCGTTCGCGTTTATTCAAATCTCAAATGGCCTTCCGACCTGTCTTATTTGTCAAGAAAAATTGGCGCATAGCAAGAAATCAAATTTGGAGACACTTTACAACTAATCACGCGTCATTTGGTAGTAAATATCCCGCTGGTGATGCGAGGAAGAAAGCAGTTGAGAAACTTCAGAAGAGTAAAAAAAATTAAGTTCTGTATTTAATTATTGGGTGCAATCTTCCAACAATGTTAACATTGCAAGCTTTATTGTTAGTCATGAGATTGCTAAGAGAGGCAAACCATACACAGACGGTGAATACATTAAAAGTTGTTTTATAAATGCATCCGAAGAGCTATTCTGGAATGTTAAGAACAAAGCAGAAATTCTTAAAAAATTAGTTACCACTGTCTGCTAAAACAGTAAAAGACAGAGAACAGTCAAAATGTCTTCGATTATAACCAATCAGCAAATCGAAGATCTTAAATTGGTTTATCAATAGGTTTATATTAATAATTGGTTTATCAATATCAATTTCAGCTTTATCAATAGCTGTTGACGAATCTTGTGACATAAATGACACAGCGCAAGTTTCACTTTTTGTTCGATTTATTTCATCTACCGGTCCTAAAGAACTTTTAGGATTATTGTCACTGAAAGGTCAAACACGTGGCGAGAATAATGCAAATGCTGTCATTGAATGCATGGAGAAACATCATATTCCACTCGATAAAATTATTTCAATTTCAACAGATGGGGCAAAAAGTATGATCGGTGAGAAAAGGTTTTGTTTCTATTTTGAAGGAAAAAATCAATCACGAGATACTATTGCATCATTCTTCATGAAGCGCTTTGTGCACAGACACTTCCAGAAGAAATTTGCAATGTTATGGAATTGGTAATAAAGATTGTCAACACAATTGTAGCTAAAGCTCTTTATCATTGCTAATTTAAAGAATTTTTAGATGAAATGGAGAGTGAATACGCAGGTCTTCTGCTGCATAATAAGGTATGTTGGCTTTCAAGAGGAAACGTTTTAAAACGTTTCGCTTCCTTATTATTTGAAATTAAAGCATTTCTTCTTGAGAAGGGTGTTGACTATCCTGACTAACGGACGATCAGTGGATCCAAAAATTTTATTTCATGGTAGAAGTTACGTCTTATCTAAATAATCTTAATCGTAAACTACAGGGGAAAGGAAACACAATTTTTTCGATGTTGGAAGAAGTCAGTTCATTCGAGAACAAATTATCCTTTTTGCCCAAGAATTTAAAAGAGAAACATTAATTCATTTTCCAAACCTGCTGAAACATCGCCAAGAAAATAACTCGGTAATTGACATTTACTATTTCAAAACAACAATTTTAAATACGAGAAAAGCTTTTCTACGGAGGTTTCACGAATTCAGAAATAGCATAGCGACGTTAGTCTTTGTTAAAAAACCTCTCAGTGCTGACGTAACAGAATTGAATTTTTCTCCCTTGGCGCTTTTGAAATGCAACTACTGGAGTTAAAAACAAAGAATTATGGAGCTCCAAATTTGAACTCCTTAATATTGATATAGAGAATAATAAATGTGTTCTTAGTTCACAGAAAAAGTAGTCTGCTTTGAAAGACCTGGAGAAGGAAGACATGATAATTTTCAACACCTGGAATAGTATTCCTGACTCATATGATCAGTTAAAAAAACTAGCATTTACTCTTTTTCACTCTTTGGCTGCACATATTCATGCGAACAATCTTTTTCAAGCATGAACCTTATCAAAAGTAAATTGAGAAATCGTCTTGATGAGAACCAGGAATCCTGCTTGAAATTAAAAACAACGACATACAAACCTGACTTATCCAAACTTTCCAAGGAAATGCAAGGTCATTGTTCACATTAAATGCGTGTTTTGTCATTTTTATTTTAATGTAAAAATATTTTTTTGTCAATAAATAAGATTATTATTATTATTATATCTCGTTTTATTTAATGTTAGTAACTAGTTTAAACCTACTCCTAAAAGCATGGTTATTGAAAAGAAATTTGGCTCTCAAAAGAAATATTAATCGTTGTACTGCTGATCTTTGGCTCTTTTGACTAACGAGTTTGCCGACCACTGATCTAGGCTGTTAAGTATTGGATATTTACACTGAAGAGTGCCATAAAAACTGGTGCAGACGAACGTATGCAAAATATATATCAACACCCTTATGCACGTCATTGGTTGCGTCTGCCAGTGCATATATAAAGCGATAGACATCTGGAATCATATAGAACTGGTTTCCGTCGTCAGAATGCAATTTGTCAACGATCTAAGCAATTATCAACGTGGTTTAACAGTTGGATGCGTGAGATGGGTCAGCATTTCGGAGACAGTTTGGATTTTCACGCACTATCATTTCAAGGATGCAGTGACAACAAGAATTCTGGCAAAACCTGTAACTTTTGACAGCAGTGTGGCCGTAAAAAGACGGTGAACGCGACCAGTGTCAGCTAGCGATTTCACTCGATAGGCATACAACACTGCCTCAAATAACATCGGAATTCAATGCTTGGAAAACATCAACGTGAGGACTGAGCAATGTTCCCTCAAAGATATGGGCTTTAGGAGCCGAAGCCCAACTCGAGTACCGTTGAATACTCGGCAGTTAAGCACTTCGCCAGGACTAGGGAACACCGCCACTGGAAACTTGATGACTAGAAACGAGTACCCTGGTCTAACGAGTCGCGTTTCCAACTAATGGAAGGATCCGTTGTGAAATTGGCGTCGTTAGGTGGTTTCTAGCTCCATGTTTATCCTTCGATGGCAGAAGCGAGATCAGCGATAACAAGTTGGTAAAACAAATGCTCAGCTGTGACGATCGCCATACATGATTTGAGTATGACAGCCCTTTCCCCTGCGATTTTAACCACCTTTGCACAAATGGACTGCCCCAAAGTCATGTGCCTTCTCACCGAAACCGTACTTTTCTACTTTCTTGTCTATCACGACGGTAAAAACAAATTATTCCGAAACCGCATAAAGAAAATAAAGCAACAGGGATCTTGCCCCTCAATAATCTACCCAAGTTGGCGCTTAATGCAAAGAACAAAGGGAGAAACTTGGTTCAGCCCCAAAGCAATTATTCCAGTTAACTGAAAGTCTAGAGCTGATTACACAATGAAATGAAACAATAACTGCACGAGTGGGAACCTTTTTATGTTGGAAGTTCGCATTAATTTAGCTGAAATTAAATAAGGCCGCATTTGAAGAAACTTCAGTTAGATATATTTAAAATGTGCATTATTTTGTAAAATTCTAACTCTAATTAGCCGTCAATAGAGCTCTTATGGCTTACTAATGTTCCAATTGTGCCGGTCAATCTGGGAGGATTTTTTCCCGGTGAAATTTATCTTATTCTTTGTATTTTAAATACATTCATTTTAAAAATAAAATATAAAAGGTGAACAAAAAAAGTATTAATAAAAATAAAATGATCTGTTCTTTAAAATTTGGATTCAATCAAAAGACCTCACTTGAGGACCTAGAAGGCCACAGGTTCCCCACCCCTGCTTTAGTATATTACGTATGTTTGAAAAATAAAATGCACTTGCGAATGTTATTATCACATGTAATCGGAATTTGTGTAGTATTCCGTTAAAAAGTTCAAGATACAGCCCCAAAACATTGTTATTTAAATATTACAGAATGATTGGGCAATAGCGCTTGAAGCTAATTTTTTCAATGTGACACACTCAGAAGGGGAGTAAAATAACACAAAAAGTTTGCTTCACACATGCATACAAAACAGTTTACGTAATTAATACTTTAAGAATAACCTTTGGGGTCATTGACATTGTGAACTCCCAATGTCAAGGACTGAAAATTCATGAAGGTAGAAAAATAATACTTATTTTCCTCTTTTAAGAATGAGATAATTTTGGGAAGAAAATACCGGACGCTTTACTTGCACAAAAAAGTGTTGTGAAATTCAATTAAATAATTTACTAACCAAATGGGAAAAATACAATCCTTTTTACCAAACTGTAAGTTAATAGTCATAAGAAAAACGTGTATCACACTTATTGGATATAAAAGTAATCTCCAATGCATTTGTTAAACAGTTACATTCTTTTAGACAGGCCAATGAATCGAGTTTTATTTTCTAACCATTTGACTTGTAATATAGAAAAATTCCGTTCAATTCTCACTAAAGAAAACGCTGTTATTTGAAATTACATTTTGTTACCAATTAGTTTCCGCCGCGCATAATTTTAATTAAAATTTAAAAACTAAAAACAAGATCTGCAATACAACTTTTGAAATTGCCATCGATTTCGTAAAAATTAGAATTTGAAGGTTCGATTTAAATCATCTAGAAATAATATTCGTGCGAGCATTCAAAAGATTTCCCTTCCACAATTTAGCTGCCATCATCAGTTATAGAAAAGTTACACAATTCCCGGACATCTTAGTAAAAGATTATATCTGTCTCGCAGTAAGTAGTTCTAGTGGAAACGTATTCAGAAGCTTTGAACTATTTTTTCTAAAATTTTAGAATCCAATTAATCAGCATGAGAAACAACTTTTTATTCTTCAAATTTGCTCATATTCAAAACAAAATTGTTCCCAGATAAATTCCAATTCACGCTTTGATAAGGGAGAAAGTCTTACAATGAAAACAAGGTCTTGGCGAAACTATTTCCCTCAGCGTTCAATAACGCGATGTTCCCTAAGTCGCATGTAATTATCAATAAGAACAATAGGCACACCTTCCCCTGAAGTTATGCTCTTTAAAATGATGCAACTGAACTAAGAGATTCCTACGTGTGTTGCAGATTACACTACAATAAAACCATAGCCTTCCTTGGTCCAGAGAACAAATATTTCCAAACAGCTGCGTTCTCCAGTGTCAATTATTCTTACCACTTGTCCTGACCAACGTTGTTCGGTACAGTTTGAAGCAGCTTTTCTACAAGACCTTGAATAATTGAGGCGTTGACATGGAAAAGTATATAAGTCACAAAAACCAAATTTTAAAGGACAAGCAAAAAACGTTTGTGAGCTTGTTAAAAAGGAATTGTATTTGTATAAACTAAACTATTTCTTTTAGCGACTTACTGGCTTTACCATGACACTGGCATGGGTTCTTACTATATCATTCGCCAAAAAACTAATTTTCGATTTTTTGACTACATGCTTTTCCATGTCAAAGCCTCAATTACCACTTGTCTTGACGAACGTCGTTTCGTAAGTAAAGTAGATTTCTTTTCAATGTGAAGCGCATGCACAAATGATAAATGGGGGGGGGGGGGGTATTTCAATTAACGTCACACTGGAGCTACACAATGGGCTATTGGTGACGGTCCGGGATCAATCCCAAAGCAAATGATAAATGATGGCAGCCATTAAGGTTTGGGTTATAGGCTTATGGAGCAAAAGTCGGATCGGCTAGGCTGCGACAAGAACCATTAATTTGGTTCGTCCCTCAAGTCAATTTTGGCAGCCCTTATGTTCTGTACGAGAAGCTTGACTATTCCAACACGTATAACACTAACCAAAAAAGAAATTTAATCCTCAAAGACTAACATGAGTGAAATTTGACTCCAGTTAACGCTGAGATTCAACGAGATTTTCTTTGGTGATACCTTTAAAGGTTAATCTTAAATTTTCAAATTTAAAAAATGACAACCCAGTACTTCCAACATTGACCTTCTAATGAAATAGATGGAGGGTGAAAGTCAATGGTATTGGGAGAAAGCACGAAACCTAAAGGTTTGGTTTGGGTTTTATGGCACAAGGTCCATTTAGCGGACAAGTTGCGCCAAACGCAAGATTAAATATACCCAATAAAAACAGGTGAAACAGCCAAACGAAACCTAAAGGAAAATTGACGAACGCGAAAAGCACTCGTTTGCGTTTCGATAGCCCACATGGCCTACACCTTCCGAGATCCTTTGACAGCGACTCCGCTCACATGCCCAGTATATTTTATCAGGTCGATGGCTTTCGACCTTTTCAGCGTTGGCTTTCACCACTTGTTGCATATTTTAACAATTCATTTATTAGGCGATTTCTCTCGAGAAATGTCTGGCCCTGTCCTGCATTTGGCAAATATATGTTTGGTAGATACTAAATATAGTGAAAGCTAATGTTGGGAAGCTTTATCTGAGTTTGGGATTGCGGGTCACCCGAAACAGCCACTGGCGGGTTTCGACCCAAACACGGAACCACAAACCCGCATCCGAATACCGTAGGTTCTCTGAATAGATTTTTTTAACATGCTTTTGAAAACAAATTGTAGATATAAATACTCTTTTCCCTGTAGATACATTGAGACGTACTATGCAGCCGACGCTGGAGGCCACTCTAGGTGAGTTTTTGGTTAAACTCTTCAAGATGGAGGATTGCGTAAATAAATTGAAAAGGGCACAAGAGCTGATGGCTATAAAACTAACTCGTGTTCAGATCAAAACTTCATATGAATCTGCGATATTTAACATGAAGTTTTTTCAGTTTCAACATTTATGCATCCTTTATGCAAATGAGTATTTTTCAGTTGCTGTATTTCATTACAATAGTCAATGTATCAAGAATTTAGTCAATATCAATGTATTTAGCTTATCCTATTTAATGACTTAATTTGATGCACTGCAAACAGTTGTCACCTGCTATGACACAATAAAGGAGACGTTGCATAGTTTGTCCATTGACAAAAAAGCTGCTAATGAATCAAAGGCACTGGCAACTGGCCTGTGGAAACAAATAACCGATTTTGAAAACATTTGCTCAATACATGTTGCCTCAGCTATTTTCAAAGTGTCACCAATCACAATTGTTCTACAACCAAAAATAATTCATTATAGCAGTGTGTCAAAAATTGTTGATAAAACCAAAGCTAAACTTGTAGAAATGCGAAGTGAGTCGAAGTGGAATAAAGTGAATGATTCAATTATTGCCTTTGCTGATGTGAATAATATTTCGCAACCCCACCGTAGAAGCAGAAAATGTAAGAGGTTTATGGATGAAATGGCTATCGATGAAAGAATAGATGATCCTCTTAAGAGGATCAAAGTGGAAGTTTATTTTCAAGTACTAGATTCACTTATTAAACAACTCAATGACAGATTCTGACAGTTCTCTTTCTACAACCTCACAAATGGCAGTGCTTTCACATGAAGAAATTTTGAAAATTACAAGAGAAAAAGAAAAGCAGGGATATAAATTCTTGCCAGATTCTTCATCAGTGAAATACTTGTGTGGGTTTTACGATCTTGAAAGTGACCAAATAATAGAGGAACTAGAAACTTTCGCAAATTTGTATAAGGTTACTCACTCAGAAATTGACATTTCCGACCTGCTTTTAGAGAAAGAAAAGTGTAAAAATAAAACACCAGACAGGGAATCTGATCAGGAGGTGAAGGTGGAAATGAAGTTGAAGTCTGTAAAGAATGGAGATGAGGAGGAAGATTCAGAACCAAGATGAGTTGCTTTTGTCTGTTGATCAGTGGGTAAAAAGAGGCTTTATTAGGCCTTACAGATGCCTGCAGTATATGTCAGCATTTCCTCAACTCACCATGCTGTATCGTATCCTTTTATCGTTACCTGTCACAAGTTGCTCAGCGGAAAGGACGATGAGCAGTTTAAAGATTGTAAACTGGTTAAGAAGCAGCTTAGGGGACGATTGGTTGTCAAGCTTATTGATACTATCATCTGAGAATGACATTCTCAAGAGCATCACAAATGAAGAAATTATCGAAAAGTTTACCATATCAAGTGCAGAGAAAAAAGCTTCTGTTAAAATCTTATAAAAAGTACATAAATCCCTGTGCTTAAAGAATTTATTTTCTGGTCATACTATAAATTTTTGTCAACCTAGAGTGTTAGAATGTTTTCTCTTCCCTCCGCATAAGATAGCTGTTTTGTCACTACTCTAAAACAATTTAGTTTTTAAGGTTTTATGAATACTTATGCAACTCATGTAAACATTACGATAATACTCATATCTTTAGTTTTTACATATTTAGTACGTTTTTTCAATATCTGATTATTAAATTATTGATCTTCATTGATGTGTTAAATTTTTTATATTCTATTCTTCCATTCACTCAATTTTAGAGTTTTTGTATGAATATAAAAATTATTCTTATACAAAAGGTCAAGGTAAAATACTTGTTTTATTCATATAACATTCATAATCTTTCAAAACAACTGTTTTTACTATATTATAGTTATTTTCATTTGCAAAGTGTAAGTAATATCATTTTTTATACATGAAATTGCTGTTATAAATATAAACTGATCATTTTCCTAGCTGTTCTGGTTTTATTTATCTCATCCAAATTTATCTCTTAATTTTATTTATCTCTAACTGATTTACAAAACGTAGAGCTTTGTGTGGATTCAGTTGTAAATT
The DNA here is from genome assembly GCA_933210815.1 of Meta bourneti. Classification (NCBI taxonomy): domain Eukaryota; kingdom Metazoa; phylum Arthropoda; class Arachnida; order Araneae; family Tetragnathidae; genus Meta; species Meta bourneti. Next base: position 70,942,439 of record OW119925.1, read on the forward strand.
TGAGATTTCAGTAAAGGTTATATGGTCAACTGGATTTGAGGGGGGCGGTAAAGAAATTTTTTTTGGGGGGGGGGATTTGCGCCATTGGGCTTGGGGGGGATGGGCACCCCTGGTCTGCCCTGCTTCTAAACGGCCGATAATTCGAAACTTCAGATTCTCTCAAATGATACTTCGGAGCCATAACAAACTGTTTTGAGTCCTTAAACACTGAAATCAAATGCTGTATTGCAGAAATTCACTCAGAAATTCACTTTGAGCAAAGCGCTTGATTCACCGTCGGATGACGTAACGCCTTGATTTGCATATCAGAAACAGTTTGATGACTTTTGATTGGATAATGCTAATTAGGCTTGTCTTTCACACATTCCCTGCTAAAATGGATTACATCGATTGGATATTTCATGGAATATCATTGTTTTGGGGTACGTAAAGATACATTTGGACATGAGTATGTTCTGAGAATAGTTAGTTTTCTAAATAATTAATTCAGTCAAGAGCAGCAAAACTAAGAATATAATTATTTGTTTTGTTTAGTTACCTTGTACCTATGCAATATTACGGGAAACATTCCCGAAAGTCACTTTACTTATTCCCGATACAAATATCGGTAGATAGTTGAATTTACGTTGCACTGAGCAACACATTGGGGTTATTGGCGACGGTCCGTGATCAATCCCGAAGGACATAATATCGGAGGTTGCATCTCTATTGTGTTTTTTGCATATTGATTATGATCAGGAGCAAGGTAGCTTCCACAATAAGCATGGTTGATTAAAACTTTTGTGTTAAGTCAATGATTAACATAATTACTGAATTTTTTGTAACGTAAATACAAGACTAGTTAGATTTTCTTGAATAAATACAAAACTCTTGTCATTTATATGCCGACCACAATGCCAGTTAAGACGCAATTAACTATTAAGTTTAAATGTAAGTTTTTAAAATGTAATCATATTACCGAAATTCTATGTAATCATTACTGAAATCCTGTATACCTTTTCTAAAAATCAATCATCTCATTACTGATACAGACAGCCAAAGGTTTTTCATCCTTGCATTCCTATTCAAACAATTATGGGAACTTCTATTTGAGTAACGCAGATTTCGATCCGTTGTGCGCTTTATACTTGAACAAATCGTAATTTCCCGTGAGAGCCTAGTTTTCGATTGGAATGGAAGATAACCTAGTATCGTATTTCCAAATAAACTGCAGCCTAATGTGGCAAATTTGGGGTTAAAATAATTAAAGTTCCAAATATTAATTCTCTCTAAAAGTAGAAAATTATAAATTAGTACATTACGATCCTGTGACCGATACAAGGAACGGCAGCTTTAAAGAGCAAAAAAACGACAAGTCATGGTCGGGTAGTTGATTGGGTTTTAAGGGGCAAGGGTCGGGTAGTGATTGGGTTTTTTGGACAAGCTCTGCTGAGCAGACAACGCCAATTAATGGCCATACATTCAGAAGGTAGGTAGTTGAATTTATGTTTCACTGGAGGAACACAACCGGCTATTGGCGACGGTCTGTATTCAATTCCGAGGGGAGGTGATCCGAGGACCTCGTAATTTGGAACCATGGTCAGATGACGAGGGCAATACCTGAGCTGGCACCCCCACTCAACTTCCCCACCACGCCAGAGGACATTTGAGGTCACGACAAATTGGTTGGTTGAGTTTTATGGCGAAAGGGCCATATTTGGCCAACTGCGCCAAACACGACAACGAGGGGAAAGCAAAAATCAGAAGTGTAGACGGTAAGAGGCCATGACAGATTTAATGTGCATCAACACCGTTACCGAGTCTTTTGGTTGTATAGATTTTCGAACTCGATCCAACCAAACTTCGGTTGCTAATCCGCGTCTCTACAAACTGGGCTACCGCGGTCCTATCAGACACAAGGAGAGTTACTGACGCAGAAGAGATGCATACAGGGTTAAGTTGCAGTAAGCGAACCTGCGCCGCCAATAATGCGCCAGTCGCTGTTCAGGCCGGAATTCGAACACACAGCCTGATAGTATCTTTCAATTTTATGAACCATGCTCCTAATATCGTACAAGACTATCGGATCTATCTCAAGTCAGAAGTCTCAGGTCATCAGGAATCTCGCGATGTGCGAATACTACATGCAATATTCCAATCCAATTAATTTTATGTGCATAAGATATAAGGAAACTGATATATTTGAGGTACAGTACTGAAGTGTATCTATGGTTGGTTGATTTGGGTTTTATGGCCCAAGATCCAGAAAAGAATAAGCTGCGCCAAACACAAGATAGAATGCAATTCAATAAAAAGTTAAAATATTTATAGGAGTCGGACCAATAAATAAAAGTATATATGAAATGTTAACTAAGATTAAAATACTATGAAAGCAACTAGGAGATTAAAATATTAATTTAAAAAGGGTACAAATGAATTTTATATCGATGGTAATGTTAACAACTGATGTGGTATGGTATAAAAGGTAGACAAAAACATTTATATGAAGTTTAAAAATCCAATGAGGTATAAAAATTTAAATGGATTTTTGGGTGGGGATTTTCTCCCTTTCTCTTTTAAATCTTTCAAGTTTAAAATTGGATTGTTAAACAAATTTCGACGATGATGGTTAAAAATTGGACAATTGATTAAAATATGATGAACGGTAAAATGGACCATACACGCGTTACACACAGAGGCACTCTCCTAATAAAAGATGCCTGTGAGTAAAAGAAGTGTGGCCGATACGAAGGCAAGTTAAAAGCACGTAGGAATGTCGAGAAGGAAATGGAGGCCATGATGAAATACCTCGATGAATGCCATGGAGCTTAGTTTGTTTGCAGGCTCCAATTATTTTGCCACTCGTTCCATACAATGTCTCGAACAGTAAGTCGGAGATCATCATATGGAACAGGGAGACTCAAAGGGGTCACAGCACGCTGCTGCATAAGCTTGTTCATTGCCCGCTAACCCGACGTGTCCAGGTATCCAACAGAAAAGGATACCAAAACCACGCCGGGTAAGTCCGAGATGTGATTTTAAAACGGCAGATGCAAGAGTATCCATGAAACAGTATAACCCCATCTTCGTAGGAAAGTGTTGATTTAAGTGCAATCTTACCGGAAGCTATTTTTCGTGGTTATTTTAACTGAGGGTCACAAGTAACACGCTCTTAATGAGAGGAAACAATTTTTCAATGCTCAATATGAAAGAGCAAGTTTTTCTGGGATCCCCTTTTTACCTATTTTCGAATGGAAAAACAGGAAATATTTCAGTGAAGGAGAATTAGGCACAATGTGAGGGGAGGTTTGGATACGACACCCAAAACAAGCAATTCAATAAAAACCAAGACACAATGTATTATATTCCTCACAAAATTATTTTTATTCCTTATAAAATTACGTTTGAAAATATCAATTATTAGAGATTCGTCATTCAGAACTTCGGACGCCCAAGGTTCTTTGTCCAAACCCATTCTCTTGGTTATTTTTCGTGAATGTAAACAATAGAATCCTCAAATAACAGTCGCAAATATCATAATTGTGAAACTCAAATGGAAACAAATAGAGACTGTGATGTCACCACCTTTATATTCGACCACCTGTCATAAAAGATCATCTTTCCCGGCATGGAATTTCGAAGTAACTTAGAAAGTCACTTCTATTCGGAGACCACCTGTGCATTCAGACAGTTTTTAGAGCCATGAATGGTCGCCATAAACGCTATAACTGAAATCAGACTTTACACAATATCAGCATATCAATAGCGTACTTGACAAAAAAAAAATTGCTATGGATGAGGAATTTCTCAAGCTTAACAAGAAACCAATTTGATTCCTTGAAATCCGTAATTTGCGAACATTTTCAATAAATCAGATTTCATAAAACTTTTTTATCGGAAGTCTGTTTTCTTCATAACTTCTCGTTCCAACTAAGCAGAATTCTGAATTAAAAACGAGGTTTTTTTCATTGCATAAGATTGGTGAAAAAGTTGACAAAATTAGAAATTGTTTATTGTTTCGTGTTTGGTAAGCATGGCGCAAAAGGCATAGGTAAATAATCATGAGGGAAAGAATCAGTGATTCTCCCATTACAGTAAATGGGAATCCGTAGGTCGGGTATTTCGTTATTTTTGAATCAGATTGAGACAAAACTACAGAATTAATTTTTTGTATCGTACCACTAAATAGCAGAAATATCACTGATTAACAATCACTGATGCAGGTCTGGTAACCAAATGGTAAGGGCTATGATCATCGGTTCGAATCTCGTCTGGGTGTTGACATTCAAGTAGTTCGGAATCGACTTTGAGCTGTAGGTCCTGGTTCTAATTTATTATTGTATAGCAAAGTGACCGTAGAGCGGTCAACCAATCACCCATTTAAAAAGTGTGCAGTGCATAATTATGAGCCAAGCAGCCGGAGTCTCATTCAAAAACGAAGATATCACTGCTTACGATTTATGATATTGCGTCATGAAAGATGAGCATACAATTTTTACGTCTACACTTTTTATTGCGTCTGAGGCATTTATTTCCAATCTTTACCTAAGTTTACTCAGAGTAGCTTTTCTTAATTTCTTCAGTGAACTCAAGCGGGCTAATCTCTATTGGGTTCAAGGTGGTATCTTACTCAACATATGCGTCACTTGTCGAACAATTTTAACATTAATGATAATTTCATGGAAAATGCATTCAAACAGTTCTTATTGCGGTGGCTTTTCGTGAGTTTTAACATATTCGTCAAGAAACCAAACACTAATAAATGTTCCTTTACGGTAAAGATAAAACAGATGTAATAAACGATAGATCAATTCGACAATTAAAAAATTAATTAAAAATAGCTTGATGAGAACCGAGTCGCATATCATGCCGATTTCCAAATGCATCACAAGGTGATAAAAAACATATGTACGCTTTTTCTTAGTTGAGTTTCTTAATGAGGTGAATATATGCATTATGGACATCCTGCATAATACGTTGCATCGCAGGTTTAGAAATTAGAAACAGAAAATCAGGCTTCAACGGCACCAAAATACTAGTCGCCAAAAAGTTCTATGTGGGTGCAATTTTACTATATTTTGTTTGTATGGATTTTTAAACGCACAATGTGATGATTAAGACTGTCATGATACCCTCCCATTTGCATTTTGAAGATTTTTCTTTTCAAGGGCAATATTTTGTTTGGGTCACTGCTTACGGACTGGATTTCCATGAGCATTAGGGCCTTTTTTCTTTCACTTTTTTTGTTATGGGTCATGGTACATTTACAATACATAATTCAGATAGATCAAGTAGAGATTGTAAGAAGAAATAATAAATGGCTGGTTGGAATTCGTATTATACAAGCAGAAATATTCAGGAAACTTAGGCATCATAAGTGAGGACTTAGTCTAAATTTGGTTGTTAAAACAAAACTCAGGTGCAAAATACGACTGACGACCGATAATTTCGAATCGAGGTTATATATTATCCGATTGATAAGGTTCTCATCTAAGAGCCCAACCCCTTCACACTTCAAGAACAGAATTTTACTTTCCTTTATTCTTTCAAAGATGGCAGTTTTCGAATCGTGAACACTGTTTAGCAACTTGTTTATCTTACCTAACATAACAAAAATTCATAAATTCTAAATAGGGTTATGTTTGTCTCGGAAAATACAGTAAAGGGCAATCACCTTAATCCAGATCAGAACTGCTCTGAAACGTGTTTGAAGTAAAATTCTGTTTGTTATCAGAAAAAGAAAATTCAGTAGATGCATTCATTCAGAAGCGAATCATCGTGAAAACTGCAAGTTTAATCGAAAAAGAAGTGACACCTACCAATTCAAAGACAGGTAGGACAGAACACAAAAAAGTTCAAGTGGATTTGTAGCAGCCGGATGAAGAAGCTACATCAAGTGAAATCAACTCGAAATAAACAATTTAATTTTCCTGCGAAAAAACACGCATCTTTACATGCTTTTCCCCTTCAGTCTAACGAGATTGGTGTTGAGAACAATAAGAATAAATATGCTGTTCTGCAAGATTTTCATCGCTGGTACGGAATACAAATGAACTCTTAACTGATAACACAAAACATGTCTTAGTGCTTATGTAATTTTCTAAGCACGCGTGAAACCAGAAATTGCAGTTTAAGTTTTAAATTTAATTTTAGTAAGGTCTGGATTTTCGACTGTTTGAATCATAGCAAATAATTAATGTTTTGGGAACATGACATTTTCCAAGAGATTGTACCCAAAGCTATCACTCGTCTGTTTTCAAGAGTTAACGTCTCTCTAAAAAATGTACTATTCTGTATAATATAAGGTAAGATGGGGTAAATCGGTGGACAATTTAGTTTTTTTAATCATGCTCATACAGTTGATATTTTTATTTAAAAATTTTATTATAAAAATTTTATAGGAGAGTCCACTAATGTATCAAACTAACATTGTTTTGAAATTTAAAAAAGTTTTAACCACAAAAAAAATTTAAAGAAAAGTTACCTCCAATTTACCCCAAGTGGGGTAATTTGGAGGTATGGCTCCAAACCCAATTTTGATTCATGTTAAAAAGCTGGGGTAAATTGGCGCTCAAACAACCAAAAACTTTGTATAAAACACACTTTCACTGAAAAAAAAATTTTAAGGCAACAAAAAAACACAAAATGAAAATTGAAAATTCTGACCATTTTTGTTTGGTGTAAGACTCCTCATCAAAGGCTTTTATAATATAAGAATTGAAACTGCTATGTGTTGTTTATTATTAATGGGATAATGTAAATGGGACAAAAGAATTTTTAACTTTTATCAAATCTTATTAAGATGTCATAAAATTTGACAAAATTGGCGTTTTTCGACCTGAAAATGAGTTTAAACACTATTCAAAAATTGTAGGAATGGAAAGTGAAAGAAATGAACTTTAAAACTCTTAAGTACACAAGTAAAAAAGTTAAAGAAACATTAAAATTCAATTGTTTTTAAGAAAAAAATATAATTTAAATAAAAATTGACGTATTTTGTCCTGAAAACGAGTTAGAACACTATTCAAAAATTCTAGGAATCAACTTCAAAACACCTAGGTATACAAGTAATAGTAAAAAAAACATTAAAGTTCAAGTTGTTGGCAATTCAATAAAAAGTTTCTTGACTTTTTTGTAGTCTGATTCAGTAAGACCGAGATGTCTGGAATTGACTGGTATCCATAGTGGGGTAATTTGGTGATACTTAATAAATTTTTGAAAAATAAGTTCAAGGAACCATGGGAATACCCTAAACAAGTTGTTTTTGAAATTTTTAAAACATACTTAATGAAAATAAACTGAAAATTTAAAAAAAATCCACCAATTTCCCCACAATGGGGTAATTTGGAGGTAAAATTTCCCCTACCCCTACTCACCTTTTAACATTAAAAAATAATAATTTGTATGTAATTAAAAATAATTACCTACAAATTAATGTAGCTCAGAATATCCTTTTTCAAGTCATAACAGTTTTGGTCAATTTTGTACAAAGCTGTGGTCAACAAAATGTTTATAGTAGAAAATCAAACTGAAATTTAGTTTCGAAATTATAAAAAAATCGGATAAACGTTTTTGTTGTTAATTCTATAGTAGATATTTGAACATAAACTTTTTTTATTGTTGCCAAATGTGTAAGCAACATTTTGGCATATTTTACATAAATCTAAGTAATATAAAAGTGTGAAACAAATTTTTTGGAAAATTTTACCCCCGATTTACCCCATCTTACCCTACTACAAATTAATATATTATATGCCCTGAACGACCATAGGACATCACACCAAGCCAACGAGTTAGATCAGATTCAATTCAGACAGCTCGCAGAAGGGTGTTACATTACTTATTATCAAGTATGTATCTGGAATAGACTAGACTCATTCTTGCCAAGAACAGTCAATTTGTTGTATTTATTTTATTTCCTAGCATGGAGTTTATTTTTATCAACAAATTATAAAACAATCTGGTTATTTTTTTTTTAAACTAAAAGGCTTTGTTTATAGAAAAGGATAACTACACAATTGAACGGAAGTTATGTTTTCCCAATTAAGAGGGATCCAACATTCCACCCAACTTTTCCCTTGTATTATACTAATGACCACATGTAATCTAGTTTGTCAATGTTCACTAAAGAACATTTTAAGGAAAAGCGTGATTGTTTGACTTTCAATCAGCAAGTGAATAGATAATTTAATTCTTCCTTTAATGCTTAGTTTTTATCAAAATATCAGGAATTTCTGTTGAATGTACGCCTATTGAACCTGCAGATTCAGCGCGCAACTTACGACATTAAAAGCAACGCTCGAGAACATAGAAATGGGTCTACCAAACAGGTATCGTTAAGTAAAGAATTCTACCCGTGTGACATCAAAAACATTTGATTACATTTTACCGCCACACTTTGTTTATTTAATATTAAAAATCGATCATAATGTCCATCTCTTTCCTCGAATAAATTGCTTATCTAACACCAATAATATTGTGTTTCGCAATCAATACAACAAGTGTACTTTACAGCTTTTCAAATATATCAGCGATAACAGAATTCAAACAATCAATTTGGAGAAAAGCCAAGAATCATGCCATAAGACGTCAGCTCATGATAAAGCGCCAAGGAATAAAACACGCGTTTTACTACGAATGGGTTCGCGTCACTGTTTACAGTGGGTGTGAGCTGGATGAAGCTACGACCAATATGAAAAATTCACTTTCAACATCCGAAAATGATACATACTTTCAGAACGAAGGGCAGATAAAATAGCTCTTAATGATCTCTTCAGAAAGGGTAAACGACCTTGATCAAATAAATCTGCCATTGTTAAGCAAATCTGATCATCTCGAGCATACACATCTTGTGAAGATCAGTGATTTGGAAAACCTTTTCAAATCGGTTGCAGTTCGTTTTACACTTCCAACACGTGAACAGAGAAACTTTAATGGAACAAATATGGATGCCAGACTTCAGAATTAAATGCAGAGGGTCAGCAACCTTTGAGTCGGAAGGTCTGGAGCCATGAAACTTAATACGGCCGGATAGGCAACGAGTTAACAAACAAAATTGCATTCCAATGGTTAATGCTACAATATTTTTAAAGGAAATCTTGATCAGTCTAGGACAGCGATTTTCAACCTTTTTATCTCATGGTACAAATAAACCATTTACGAAAATTCTCCGGCACACCAAAAAGTATATTATATTTTTTGCCGATCTGACAAAAAAATAGGAATAATTTGAATTGATTTACAAAAATTAATAACAGTAATTACCTACCCTTTTAAGCTCCACAAAGTAGCTTTAAAAAAATCTTTTCTGAAATTTATTTATACTTTATAATAAAAATACTTTAAAAAATTTTCGGGTATTACATGAATTTATTGTGTAAGTACTAATCAAAAGTTCAATACTAACCCGAAGAAATGAAATAAATCTCAGAATTTAAATCGCTTTACCAAGGCACACAAGTGATATTCCTGCGGTACACAGGTTGAAAATCGCTGATCTAGGTTAATGTCCTTAAGTGAACATTGCGAGTTACCAATTAATGTTCTCGCGTAATGGTTAGAAATTTATGCGGCAGTTAAGATTTCAGCTCTAAAACTTTCTTTAAAATGAGGTAACGATTTTTTCATACAGTAACTGATGTTTCGAAAATTATTTCATCAGATGATAATTGAAACCTCAACAGAATTGGATCAACTAAACTAAAGTGCCTTTAAAATTACATGTGTTATCTAAGATGAAACGAAGAAACTAATACACGGCAATCAGAATTGAGTCGTTCAGTAATATCTATTTCCTTGCACGCGTGCTTTGTATAAACTATTTTAAGTTAGCCTTTATTAAACAGATAGGATAGAAAAGGAGGGTATATAAAAAAAGATGAACTACTTATGATCGTCGTTCTAATATCAAGGACATTGATGTGTAATGGGGTTACTCCAAGGACGGACTCCGTATTAGAGGAGAGTTTGGAAGAAAAAATAAAAGCAATGGTTGAATAGAAAAGAGAAATACATTGAAGTTAATTTTTCGGACATCTGGTTTCGGCAAGATTTTCTCTTGTAAAGTCGATTTCATCTTTTCAAATAAGTGGATTCAAGTTTGGTGGGTTTTATGGCATAATGGCCATATTTGGCCAGAATTCGATAAGGACATAAGGACAAAGTTTTCCAGTGAATACCAGCTGTCAAACACTTAACACACGCCGTCTAGATGCAAAATACATTTCATTTCGCATGTTAAAACTGTTATTTACTTTTTTCTTACCTTTGAATAGCATGAAACCAGGAAAAATTTACTTGGGGATTTATATTACGTACCGTAAATAAATGTTGGCTTTTGATCAGGAATATTGCCAAATCGGTTATGCTAAGTGAAAACTTCCGCCAAGTATATAAGAGCAGCAGAGTATGTTTATTTTTTTTATGTGAATTTTTTTATCAAGAAATAAAAATTGTCATTTTACCCTTTTTAGGTTAAAATGCATTTTTATTGGGCATTATTTAACCTTTCTGGAAAACCATATTTCGCCCCGCAACTGAAAGTGGTTTTAATTTGATTTTCATTTTTAAATTAAACAAACCCTACTTTTTAGTCACTGAAAAACAAGAGACAAATTTGTGTCAAGAGGCTGAGTATTATACATATTGGTACTGGGTACAATTTTGAGGTCCTCCTCATGGAAAGGTTGGAAATACTTTTAGCTGATATCTTTTCGAGAGGGAATTCTGAAAATTAAATCAGTATTTCCGAAAAATTAATCAGTATTATTTTGCATTTGTTTTTTAGTATGTTACTTGCCTCACTGCCTAGCTGATTTAATAAATCCTATTGGAGGAAAAAAACTGAGCTTGAAAAAAAACAATCTCTTGATGTTCGCAACAAAATATTCGGATCAGATTTACTGTACGGTCACCCTTGGCGCGATTTTTTCCACATTGGCGATAAATTTTTTATATGGCAACCCCCATCCGACCCGACAAGGAATTGCAGCAACCCTATTGGACCTTGGAAAAGGTTGGTTTTTCGGAAGGAAAGAGCGCTTCTTTTTTTTTTAACGAACGCATTTTTTTAACAAAATATCGATGTTTTGCGTTCTATGATTGGTTATCGTTTTAAAATTTGAATTCTTTTTGTGTTAGTTGATGTCTTAGCTTTTTAGAAGGATTGTAATTGGTTACCGCTTAACCGGGTCGCAACGGAATATATCACCGGGTCGCAATAGAATATATTAGCAAAACCGGAGAGCTTGAAGATGATTGATTTATTATTGCCCTATTCAAAAGGTTGTTCGCGTAGGAAAGTCCGCGTTTTTTTTAAGAACATCCACAGGATTAATTAGACCGTAAGTTTTATTTATTTTTACTTATTATTGCTTATTTGTGTATTCCTCATTTATTATTGCCCTATACAAAAGGTTGTTCGCATAGGAAAGTCCGCGTTTTTTTTTTAAGAATATCCACAGGATTAATTAGACCGTTATTTTTTTTTACTTATTTGTGCATTCCTCATTTATTGCCCTATACAAAAGGTTGTTCGCGTACGAAAGTCCGCGTTTTTTTAAGAACATCCACAGGATTAATTAGACTGTTATTTCTATTTTTTTTACTTATTATTGCTTATTTGTGCATTCCTCATTTATTATTGCCCTATACAAAAGGTTCGCGTAGGAAAGTCCGCGTTTTTTTAAAGAACATCCATAGGATTAATTAGACCGTTATTTTAATTTTTTTTACTTATTATTGCTTATTTGTGCATTCCTTGTTTATTATTGCCCTATACAAAAGGTTGTTCGCGTAGGAAAGTCCGCGGTTTTTTTAAGAACATCCTGGGTTTGGACGCAATCTTGATGGCGACAAAAATTGCTTGGCTACAAACATGTCTCGGATTCTACATCTTTACCCATTTTTCACTACGCTGTTTTCTTTAGATCTCGCTCGTGCAGGAAGTCGCCATTTTGGCGACTTTTGGCGATATTTTGAAAAAGTCGCCAAGGGTGACCGTACAGTAAATGTTTACCAAATATTCATTTAGTATCATGCCTATTATGAAAATTCAAGTGGAAGCAGAAAACTTTATTTCCCCTGAGAAAACATTGTATCCCAGATGTCTCCTTTGGGATTCATTTCGACTTTAGTGTTTGTGTAGCAGAAGGCAAAAGCTAGTCTTTTATAACCAGATACTTTTGTAATTATCGACAGAAATTTACAATTTGGCTTAACTTAATTTTTACACTTAAAACCTCAAAACTTGGGCAACTGAAAGGATTACTTAATTATAATTTGTAAAATTTAAAATCAAATTTTTATCTCCTTATTTAAATGTCTGTTTATATTTTATCTAGAACTTCAAGTATTAAGAATTTGAATCAAAAATAGAATTCAAATGAAAGGATTCATTTCATAGAATTCAAAGCAACAAGGCCCAAGATTAATTTTAATGTTTCAAAATTAACCCGACTACTTTCCCCAAACCTCATTTTTATTAATATTTCATTTCAATCATTTTTATATAGAAACTGTGACCTGTGACTTCCATGCCTAACTTCTAATAAGTTTAAACTTATAGGGGCAACAAATTCATTCAAATCATAAAAATTCGATTTAACAGGGAAAAAATCTTATTTAAATAAAAAAATTAAACTTTAAAAGAGCATGATTTTTTCACGTTCTTATGCCGCACATGCAAAGGCAGCAAAACAGATCTGCAGAATCGGCAGTTGCGAAATACTAATCAGAAACTCGATTCGCACAAAATAAATAAAATCCAGACATCAGTTTTCTCCTTTTAGATATAAACTTACGGAACGAGAAACTAAGCACCAAGGACATTTGGAATATTTAAGAAACCCAGTTTCATTTCGATATTCCGGCATCAAGTTAAACGGTAGGTTTATTATTTCACATGCAGATTAAGTTACGCCGCTGCCATCCCGTTCTGCGTGAGCAACCAAATTAAAACGCACATAAAGAGGACAAGGACTTTTTCCTCGGGTCTCACAAAAGAAAATGGTTCCCGGAAGTCTAGAAAAAACATTGTAAACAAGTTGGTGCCGGCGTCTAACACAAGGAAACGAGATAAGTCAAAAGAAAATTCAACCATGCGTCAGATGAAGAAAGAGAAAGCATAGTGGAATTGAAAATTATTGACGCATTTGATCGAACTTTTTACAAAGGTTCTGTGCATGTCCATTCGTTTTCCTTCGTACGCGGTATTTTTTTAGAGGTATTGGTTTAAAATGTTCTCGCGTGAAGAAATATCGGAATATTCTTTTGACTTATTTTTTTCTATGAATCATCTGTGCCGTGGTCGCGGTCTACTTGCCTTCTTGTAGTAAACAATGACCATAAAACCACAAACTAAGCCGAATCATCCATGCAGATTTTTTTTAGTACGCTCATTAGAAATGCTTTCTTAGAAAAAGTAAAGGACATTTAAAGAAATCGAAAAATTCCCTTTCAATGCTATAATAGATGCACTCCTTTCATCATATTTTACTTTCAAAGCTAGTTTTGTATTTTCACAGGATTTACATTGCAGAGAATGATGTTACGATATGTCACACTACTACTTAATGTATATTTATAATACACATCAAAACTAAGAAATTATCATAAATGTGTAATTAGTTCAGATACTTAAGAGTTAAATATGTGTAGCTTAGAAAAATTCTTATTCAGATCATAAAAGAGCATGAGAAACTAGATTGGAGTAATGTATAGAAATGCATTCTTGGCAAAAAAACAATAAACTCCAAAAGACGACACACGAACTGGCATAAATTTGACACAAAATCCCAAAAGTTCCATTGTTTTCTAGGAGCGTGTCCAGCCCTCCACTAGAATAACAAATGGTGAGTTTTACAACGAACACCTATAAAAGATCCAAAACACTATTCAATTCATGTCGGTCGCACAAATGCTGGCGCGAATACGAGGCTGACCAAAATTATTTTTTAACTTACAACTTTCGTAAGACACAGAAAAAACAATGCACGAGCCTATTTGGCAAGAGCTGCCTGCATACAGGTGACAGTACTAAATCGAATAATTTTTTATGCATGGTAGCACCAGTAAATGTAAACGCTTTAAGACGCATCCAAGAAGCAATCAAGTACACCAGAGAGCCACAATACAACGTTGAAAAACAGTGCACGAACGAAACTAGAATGCGAAGTTCATTTAAAATATCGTTATTACTTTTATCATAGCGGCATTTTTACTTTTTCGAATTATTCACAGTACAGCAAACGTTTTAAATTTTACAATAATGAGTAGTTGGTTAATTCAACCCGGGAAAACTTCCTCGATGTTTTAGTTTTGAAAACTAGGAAGTATTTCGAAGAGGAAAATAAGTTAGTTGAGGAATAATACTAGAAAAATTATTCTCCAGACGGTTTAGTTATGGCGCAACCATTGCCGAAAGCACTCTCGGGTGCAAAGGACAGCCTCACCCCCTCCCACATTTGCACTCCAGGCACCAATACTAAATTAAATGATGGGCTCCTCGAGAAATACAAAAAAGAATTCTACATATTTTATTCTCTTCCTTTGCACACTTTTAGTTTTATTATAGAAACAATATAGACTTATCTCTTGAAATTTAAACGGAGTGCACATTACACTATAAGAATCTTAGCACGTTTCCTAGTACCATGGTATTGGCGACCTTCCTTATGGGGAAGGTGGTCCGGCAATGGATTAAGTTTTTTGCTTGTTTAGCTATTTCTTAGAAAAATCAATTATAAAAGTTCAATTTTCAGTTCCGGGACAGTACTGGGGTTGTTTCTTTTTTTCCGGCTGTCCCAGTGTTTTAATAAAAATGTCGATTTTAACCTTGTTTTGAATAAAACTATAAATATACTTTCCTATCGATCAATCTTAAATTATTGATTACCTATAATCGTGCAATATCAGGGTAGGTAGTTGAATTAACGTCGCACTGGAGCAACGCAACAGGCTATTGGCGACGGTCCGGGATCAATCCCGTAGGGAAAGATCGAGGACACCTAGTAATTTTGAACCACTCTCAGATAACGAGGTCACATTTGAGCTGGCACCCCACTCTCCAAGTCTGACTGGGCCGAGTTTCGAACTCGCAACCCTCTAGTTGCTAATCCGTTGCTCTTCCAACCAGGCTATCGCGGCCCCATCATCAATATTAGGCAAGTAATTTGTATAACCATGGTGTCGTATTATAAAAACATTCTTGTATCAGATAGATGGGTACAAATTTTTCTAAATTGAGCGAAAAATGCCTCGCCTTTCCAAAACCTTTGTAATATCGCAGTTTCTTTGTCTTCAAAAAAGTATTGATTTTTCTTTTATGAACAGTATGCGGTCGAAGGTGATATCTAGTGTTGAGACAATGAGGACGTAGTACAAGTTCTGTCATAGAGTGAGAAAGTATTTTGATAGGCTATTGAAAGTCCGAAATTTGTTGCGTGAGGTTTACTTCACAGGAGAAATATTCATAATACGATAGTGAAGTAGTCCCCAGTTTTGTATGGGTTGTCATCGAAGAATAACGTTAAGCTCAATTTGTTTAATGTAATAAAACTTTTTTCATCTTTACTTGCATGAATACAGAATTTTTGCATAAACCCCGTCCCGTTTTCGTTAATTTTATAACGTCCAATTTTTGTCAAGGAAGTATCGTCAGCCTAATTCAAATTCAACATGAAATTATTTGAGTTTACTAATTCCGAATATTCCCCACAGTAAGCGTTATTTACATTTTGAATTCAGAAATTGCACACAACTGACGCCCACCAATTTTCCATCAACAGAAATAATAAAATTGAAAAGCATTTCCATGCCAAATTCGGGCGTCCTGTCGCATGTGTTGCGGAACATTTTTTAGTATGCTTTTCATTGTCGAAAACGCATTGAATTCAGCTGACGGCGCGGCTGCTTCAATTCTCGTATCTAAGCAACGTAGCGTTGAGTCATCTTTGGTTGTGTACCTGGGATGTCGCTCGTTAGCATATTTTATGAACTAATATCGTAAAAATACAGCATAAACAAAATCGCGAGAATAACACTAGTTAAACTTCCAGAAACATTAAAAAGGTCGGATTACGAATTCTATCGACTGAATAGGGTTTGCGTGTTTCTTAACTATTTTAAAGACACTGATTCTCTCTCCATATGAACGTATATTTCATTGGCTCCAGTCTTTGAAACACAATTAAGCATTCAAAACTCATTCCACAAATCAAGAACTACAAATATAAATAGTAGTTGTGATGAGAATACAACGGGCTCTTGGAGTCACTTTGCTATTCAAAAATGCAAAATATATTATTTTGCCGAGTTATCCTAAATAATGAGTGCGCATTGAAACATACCCTTGATATGCTTCTTTGCTCATAAATATTTAAATCTCCAAAATACTCAGAAAAGTAACAAATCTCAACTCAAAAAATCTTTCTCGGTAAATCAAACAAAAACTCAGTAATACAGAAGTCAACTTACAATTCAAAACTACACCTCAATTATTAATTATAGATGGAACTAAAAAAATTAAAGATTACTGCCACGGCCAGATATAGGCCCAGTGTATTTTTGAGGAACTTGTTAATAAGTGCACTAGTAGTGCCATACATAGCAAACAGAAGCTTGATTCAGGACATTTTTCAAAGATATAAAAAGATTAACATAATATTAAAAACAATCTCGATGCAATTATCTTTAGTTACTCTAAACACTTCTCACAAAACGATGTTCTTAAATACTCTATTTGCACAAATTAAGCTATTTAACCTGTAAATCTAGTTTTGTACATTTTATCCTTTTAATAACAAGGTAAATTGGTATATATCCCCTTGATTAGAAATACTAAATAAAATTGCTGTAGGTAGGTAATTAACATCACACTGGAGCAACACGACGGGCTATTGGGATCAATAACGAAGGGAAAGATCCAAGGACGCCTCGTAATTTTGAACCACGGTCAGATGACGGGAACACCTGAGATGGCACCCCACTCTCCAAATTTCCACACCATGCCAAAAAATTGCTGTAGGAGCAATCATTTAAATCTAGGTCTGATTAATCATAAAAAATGCTGGTGCAGTTTGAACTGTTTGGGACCTAGTACCATAAAATCCAAAATCCAATCCAAAATCCATAATAAATGCAGTTGATGGTTATCTAAAATTGCTTATAATTCAGTTTTCAACTAAGCAATTAACATCATGTGCTTCAAACATTAATCCTTCTTGGGAGACATTTAAACTTTCTGTAAAACTTCTGTGGTCATCAAGAAAATGTATTTAAAAAACTGCTGTATGAAAAAATAATAAATAGACAGCAAAAGTAGAAGCTCAACAAGAGAAAGCCACGTAAGCACTTCTCAGGTATATCTGGTGCAAATACTTATTAGAAACTGCTTGAAGGTAATGGTATTTACAAATGTCATTATCAAGGTTAGAAATTAGAAGCAGAAAGTCAGGTGTTAATGGCACCTAAACATTTTTCTTTAGTCACTAAAATGTTCTTGATGAAATTTTAAATCCAGTCTTTCCTGGATGTATAAAAATACATTGTGATGATTAAGGCCTTTGATGTTCTTATTTGTTTAAAAGTAAGGTTGTTAAAAGGAAGAATAAATTGATCAATCAGAATTCGCAAACAAACTCTAGAAATGTTAAGCACAAAAAGTGATGTCTGGATACCAAAACTCAAAATGAAGTTGATAGATCCAATGACTAATGACCATAACTTCAAACAGTGATCATAATATTATAGGCTGACTTAAGAGACATTTTCAATGGATCTGTGGAAGATTCAGGGATACGGCAAGTCAATATGGTAATTTTTTGCTTCACAAGGACTGAGAATATGGCTTTAAGGGGTTTCTGAACCGCTACAAATGTCCAAGCTATGACTGGGTTGTTTGGGTTTTGTTAGATCAAGCTGCACCAAACACAAGACAGACGTCAGGTAATGAAAGTTCTTAGATAGAGAAAAAACACCCAAGTTACAGGAATGGAACCTGAGACGACTACAACTAGCTGCAACTCAGTGAACTCAACCAATGTTGAACCCAGAACATTGATTCAAGGCCAGAAGAATAATTGCATCATTAAAAAGAAGATTTGGAACTGACAGCAAACTGTGGAACTTGAAAAAATATGAAACGAATGAGAAAGCTATATACATGAAAAATTAAATTTTATTCTATCAAATGTAGGGGAAAACATGGTCAACTTTGTTATTAGCTACAGCTAATTATTTCATTTATACAAGAAAAACAATATTGGATTCTATTTAATGAGAAAAGAAATGTAAAACTTCCATAATCAGTAGCACTTTCACAGGAAATTTCAAGTAGCAAATAGCCGGAAAATGAGAAGCCTATACCCCTCTCCTGAGTGCTTTATAGAATAAAATTTTGTTTAGTCCAGAGTCCATCACAAGGCTTTTCTTTTAATAAGGAAAGCAAACTCTAGATATTTTAACATGATAATGATTTTAGCTGGATGTACTTAAGTACACAAATAGAAAATATTATTGGAACATAGAAAAATGAAACGGATGCATTATAATCTGAGAAAGATATTAAGTGTACAATTTTAATTTTCAGTACTGACAAGATAAATCATTATGCTGCCCCTTTGTATTGATTATTAGTCACACTACCGAAATGATTTTTAATTATCAAATGCAATGTTTTCTATTGATTTACGATACCTGTTGTTGGTTGGTAAGTGAATTTATTTGCAAAACCAACAGTATGTACACTGGAATGTTTAAACAGGCAGGAAGGATATTCTAAGCCCACTCAATTCTGTTACCCACCCACATGTATCATAATCTCAAATGGTGCAAGGAAAGATGAACATTGGATGTAATAAATTTTAACAAAACACGGGAAAATGTGCTTTTTATAAAATTTGAGGATTGTGATTAACAGCTATCAAAGGCCCAATTCTCATCTATTTTGTAATCACTGGTTTCAAGTGCAAAATATCAGTAAGGTCACAGTTAATCTCATACTTCCCTTTAATTCAACTTTCTTGTTTGACACTGCTTATGAAATGAGTGGGGCAAAGAACAGCTGGGACCCCATTCAAATCACAGCAGCTTAGTAAAAATATTTCATAAAATAAAAACTAAGACAGAACATACCAACAACCTCAGTACTTATCCATTCACATAAATTAGTGCGGTAAAAGCAGCAAAACTCCAATTGTTTAAAATTTAATAAAACATTCAATAAAAATTGTTTAAATTGTTTTCCATTTAAATAAACCAACAAAATAAAATATATACATGAAAATTACCTTAGATACAAATTTTGCAAAATAAATTATGGATACTGCAAGAGTAGAGAAATTCTCAATTGAATGAACTTGAAAGAATTCCTGCTCCTTAACATAAAAATGTTAGTATGGGCTCTAATCTATTACAATAACAAAAATTATTTCTAGAAGCTGAAGCTGTTTCACTTCAATTTCAAGAAACATTGTTTCAATTTAGCAAAAATTAAAATAGTATTAAAAACATAAAAATGCCCAACAATGAACTTTCCAATTGATCAAACCACTAAATACAGAACCCTCATGAAATGCAAGATACCAGAAGCTTTAAAACAAATGCTGTTTGATGGAATAGTAAATAAGTAATAAACCGATAATTGATTAAATGATTCATGTTTCTTTAAACAGAAAAGTTATCAACACAGCTGATAATATTTTCCCACAACACAACAACTGTTTAACTCCAAATCCAGAAATATATGCTCAATCCTGTTTCACATTTCCAATCTCAATATTTGTACTTTAGAACACTTTAAATTTACCTGAATACTGTTCAAAATTAGAACTGATAATATAAGTGTTGTAAATGCAACGCTATAAAAGCTAACATGTTTGATGTGTTATTAGAGGTGCTTTCCAGAGAAAGAAAGGGTTGAACGAGCATCAAATATTTTATACAGATGCTATAAATCTACAAAATTAAAAATTACTCGAAGAAACTTTGCTTTTCCAACCATAACCGACTTTGACGAAAGACTTCTTGACAAAACAATGAATTCGAATTCAATGTGGGAATTATTGAAGTTAAAAAAAATTGCGCAGGTGAAATTGAAATGTTGAGGTATTTAAAAATTGATATCTATTTTCTTTACATGTTTTCAAGATTCAAAAATAAATCTCAACAAATCACACATTTTGCACACTGAAGACAAATGAACAACAATTTTGTTCCTAAACATCCACGAGTTAATGCGGCAGAGAAAACATCCGATTACTTACACAAATGCTATCAATTGGTTTTTCACAGAATTGAAAGCGCATATTGAAATACAGAAATACTTACAAATCTGTAAATTTAAGATTGTTTCATATTTAGAAGGTTAGAAAAGCGTAATAAAATATTCGATTGTCACTTACCACAGCAAGCACAAGATACTGAAAAAAAGAATTCGTTTAGATGTGTGAATGCCTTTCATGTTCTCGTATTGTAAACATTGTAGAATATTAATACCAACGTTTGCGATGCAACTAACAGATCGGCAGCATTGTATCTACTAAATAACATGCTCCCACACAAATAAAACTGACGTGTATCTGAGATCGTTGCAGAGGCATTTAAAATGACAGATTGCACAGTTTTTCTGAAAATCGATAGAATTGAAGCGGTAGCTGTATCGATATAATCGATATTATTTTGTTAAAATGATTAATTCTGTCACGTATTACAACCCGACTTTTCTATTGAAACGAGGAGAAAGACAAAAATGTTCGACACCAAGCCTTCCTTCTTGGAAATTTCAGTAGTTTTAATAAATGAAATACATATTTTTTCGTCATTTCAAGGAAAGGGTGTGATACGAGATTGTTGCGCCATCTAGTGCTATATTTTTAAAACAGAAGATAAAAACAAATGGATTCACTTGTAAAAACAATATTGACTTTAATATGCTTCAAATAAAAACTATAACCTGTTCAGAACAATAAATGGCACAGAGGATGATTCCTGTCCTGAAATTTTGCAAACGTGTTCTATTTTTGCCCACGAATTTTTAACTTTTTAAACTGCCAGCCCATCAATACGTCAAAAGAAATGTAAATTCTTCGTAGTAGCATAAAAATTACGTGTGGACACAAGATCCTTCCAAAAAAAATTGTTTTAAGTTTTGAAAATTTCATAAATTTATTCCATTCACATTAGTTAGAGCTGTAAGTTGTCGAGAATCACTGGTGAACGAAAAGGCTTTTCAACTTGTATTAAGTAGAAGTGAAGACTAAAAAATAAATGTTTGAAAATATAAGCTATAAATTATGGTAAAGATATAAATAACGCTTAGACAGGCGCCGTAGTTCCGCTTTCAAACGATTTGCTTGTACGGTTGAAGCTGGCGCCATAATTTCTCTTTCCGCTGCAAGCGATTTGCTAGCTTAATTATTACTAGAACTTTAATAAGATCTCAGAACGCAATGTACAATGCGTAGAGCTTTTCTGCTCATTTTTGTAAGTCTCAAGACTTGTACATAACTTGTATATATTTATATTAATGTTAATAAATTAGAATGCCTTTAAAAATCTTGATACTTGGATGTATTTCTTCACTGTCCGGCCTGCTCACATTTTGTGTAGATATTAGAACACTTCCATCGAAACGGAAACAAAAGGATTTATAGAACCATACAAAATCTTTGCAAAAAATTAAATGTTGTTTCTTGTGCTAAATGTGTGGAATAATTTTGATTTGATATTTTTGATCCTTTTTAAAAGGGCAAAATCCAGAAAAAAATATTGGATGGCTAATCTTTATCCAAATGAGACCTGCAAATCTATCGATAGCAGAAAGCTTGGAGTTAGTTGCCCGTTATACTAACAATAAGATAAAATTTCTCATATGAATTAACTGACCGTGTAATGGACGTGAGGACGATATCCTTTTTAGTTTATGCGAGTTTCGATTTTTTACTTAAGTTCTAAACAATGTCAAGGATCAAAATGACTATAATTAAGTATTAACAAACAAAACTCCAAAAATTGTACCTCCCACGAAGTGTTTTCTATGGTCCCTATAAATTTTTATAAATGCTCTTGATTGCAGTAAAGATTATTGTATTCATATCGACTACATACGTAGAAACTTGCTTTCTTCACTCATTTTTTTAATATAGTTAATATTTCATTTTTTTTCTCCCAGCAATTCTCTTTTCAACTGAGAATGTTTTGCGGCCGCTTGTATTGTATTATTAATACTACGTTCTTTCAAACATAAACACTTTTAGTAGTTTTGCTATGAATTCAAAATTATCTTTACAACTTTTTCTGTAATAAAAAAATAAGGAGTTAGGGTATGACACAGCTTTTTGTAGATGAAAGTATTTTCCATGTTACAAATAAATGCAGCTGCGTAGCCAGAATTTTATATTGGAAGGGGCGACCAAATTAAAAATGGAGTTTTTATTTAAAGTTGGCACTCTAGGTTAGTCAAAGTACAAGAATGACTGTTCAAAAGGTTGCTAAACATATTTACAAAATAAATTACCTTAAATTGATACTATACGCAGACATGTGAATATGCGAGAAGATGGCTGAGTCAACAAGAAATTCTAGTGCCCATATTCATTGCTTTCATACTTTCTAAAAAGTATTAAGTCAACATACTACACAAACTATTTATTTATTTTTATTTTATTAGTTGTTTACGAATCAAATACATTAACCTCATGAGGGGTTTACACGAATATATCCGTTCTGCAACCTGCAGTCTTCCCTGTATGACTTCGAACCAGATTCAACCTTCTTGACCAACCGGATCTTTTCTAGAATTCTGTCAACTAATAGATGTGGTTAATTAGTCATTGTGTGTGTTGTGGGGAAAACAAAGCAACACACGACTCGGAAACAGCGTGATACTAAGAGGGTTAAGAATAAATAAATTATTTTATGAATAAATAATTAGTATTTCATTTGGAGAATGTAAAAAAGTTTATCTTCCATAAAGAATTTTTTATTTGTATATGTTACCGTTAAAGTATGAAATCCGTTATTTCATAGAATACCTAGTTATTCCATGGAATAACTGATCGTGTCCGTTAAAATGTAAAACTCTCTTGTATTTCATGGTTTAACTAGTTATTTCATAGAATAACGATCTGCAGCCCGTTAAAGTGTAAAATAATCTATATCATATATCTCGCACGACAAATACATTTACCTTCCATAGTACCGGATGTAGAAATATCGCTCCGGTCGGTTGCTACAGCTCAAAGTTTAGGTACTGGTCAGGGATTTAAAAAATGTTCGTGTAAAACCCAGTGTGTCAACAAAAAATGTTTTTGTTTTAGAAATAATGTTCTTTGTAATTCCAAGTGTCATTTTAGTAATCCTTGTTGTAACAAATGATTTTATGGTGCATAAATTAGATAAATTGCTTCTTTTTCATTTTAATTGTCTATCATTAGTTTAATTTCATTTTAGATAAATTGTTTATTTTACACTTTAACTGTCTCTCATTAGTTATTTCATAGAATACCTAGTTATTTCATAGAATAACTAGTTAAAGTGTCAAATTAATAACATATTACACACTTTAACGGACACGATCAGTTATTCCATGGAATAACTAGGTATTCTATGAAATAACTGCATTATATACTTTAACGGTAACATATATATATTTTAAAAATCAGAAACCAGCGCTTTCGGGGAGACCAAGAGCTTCCCCTGTCCTGACTATGCCACTCACTTGATAAATATACGTATAGAGAAATTCAGAACATTCTGTTCACAATATTCAGTCAAGTTTGTTTGTGTTTGTTCCAAGTAACACAGTCACTTAAGATGTGTTGATGATAGCATAGGTACACCAAAAAGAAGCTCAAAAAGAACCTACCTTTTTCTCTCTTTCATATAAACGCTGTTAGCAGCGCGAATGAGACGAACAGCTCAATTAATGAACAATGGAGCTCAATTAATGAATTGAGAGATGTGGTAAATGTGTCTTCAAAACGCCGCTCAGTGAACGGAAACTGGCCTGGAGCAGGACAGAGAAAAGGTAAGATTCTCGCACGTTTACGCAAGTCTAAAGAAATTTCTGGCCTAAATAAAAATGACTAATAATCTGAAGGAATTTATGGGTAATTTCTTGTCTGTCCACGAACGATCCTTTACCCTCGAAACAAGGAGGTTAAGCGAAATTTTGGAGTTTCAGGAATTTGGTTTTACGTTTTCTCAATGTACTCTTAAGAGTTGAAGTTTGCTTAGGCACTTTTCGTAGCCATTGTTGATGTAAAAATGTTACAGATAGAATGGCTTTCAATTGATTACAGTTTAGACGTATACGTCTATTACTAGGGCCCACGTGTAGGGGATATATAAATTAGGCAAGAAAACAACTTTGTGAGTTACTTTCGTATGCAAAAAAGCTGCATTCATATATCTCAACTAATTATTTTTTTATTACAGCTTAAAATTGTAAAGATAGTTTGGCACACACCACTGCCAGTTTGAGACTATTAGTCTCAACCCAGTAGTATACCACGGTGAATTAATTTGTTAAGAAGATGCAGATTAATGTTCCATACTCAACCATCAACAACGCAAAAATAATCGATCCAAATTGGAGACAAATTAACTATTATAAACATGCTTATGGGTTTAACCATAATTTTCTCTCCATTTAGTTGAAAGTTGGGTAACACAAATCCCGAATTTCATCAGGTTTCATTCTTAAAGGTATTGAGTTAAAACGAGTAAAATATACCAAGAATGTATGTCTGATTTCAAAATTAAAACTTGTATTGGTGTTTAAGCATTATAAATGCCCCTACGCGAGCAAAGTAGTCTAATACGCAGTGCTCTTCATAGGTATTAAACAAATTAACCTAAATTCTTGCGCCATCTTGACGTTTCTAAATAGCTTGAATTTCGCAAAAGAATGAAAGTATCTTCTGATTTGGCATGGGATTTTGTACATGTAAATAATTGTCCAGTTACATCAGCATTTCATTAGAATTGTTGTATGGTTCCATTTTCTTAAAATAAAACCCCATTTTCAAAATCGAATACCGGTCTACCTTCTTGGAAAGACGCAGCAGCAGAGAAAAAAAATCCTCTTCAAGGGAATTAAAACAAATATTTATTTAAAAGGTACATAAACACAGAACACAATATTTACACCTCGTTTGTTTCTTCTGTAGGCTTCTTGACCATCCATATTTCATTGCGTCGCTCAAAAAACTCGGTAGGGGCGTCATACCCGACTCTGTAATATTGACTGGTGTCTACTGTGGAGTCATCTTTTACGCTGTTTGATAACTTCTCTGCCTCCTCGATCCAGGTTGCCTGCCTCCATACGTAACCGGGAAATGATCTAAAATTTGAAGTATTGTTTTACGAATCTATTGATGTTAAAGAGGATAGGTAAAATTATCAAAGCATAAGGTTTTTCCCATAAATATTAAACAACAACTTCCTGTATTGACGCCCCCCTGTGAACAAACCTACTCTTCCAACAGAATAGTCATATTTAAAATTAAATCGCTTTTAATGAACACATTTTGATAATTAATGTAGATTAGGAACAAAATAAGGGCATTGATACATGCTTATCTTTAACCCTCCAATTGAATTCGACGAGATATCTCGTCCATCAAGATCTACTCTGACCAAGATCTCGTCTAGCCAATTTTGTTAATGACGAGATATCTCGTCATCAAGATATTGCCAATTATTTTATGTGTGTGTGATGACGATATCAAGATCCGGTCAGTATTTTCTTCTAATGGCGAGATATCGCGTTCACCCAGATCTGATCAGTCTTGATAATGACGAGATATCTTGTCGAGATAGCCACCAGGAGGGTTAATACAATTGCAAAGCAAAACCTTGTAGGGTAGGATACTGAACAGAAGGGGGGGGGGGTATTTCAATTAACGTCACACTGGAGCAACACAATGGGCTATTGGTGACGGTCCGGGATCAATCCCATAGGGAAAGATCCGAGGACAACACCACGTAATTTTGAACCACGGTCAGATGACGAGGCAACACCTGAGCTGGCACCCCACTCTCCAAACTTCCACACCACGCCAACGTGAGGACATTTGAGGCCACGACAGATTTAACGTGCACCAGCCCCCTTTGTACACGACGGTGTTTGGCTGGATTCGAACTCGCAACCCTTCGGTTGCTAGTTCGTTACTCTTCCAACCGGGCCACCGCGGCCCCTGAACAGAAGGAGAAGAAAACATTGGAAAAGGTCATTGAACAAAAGGAAAAGAAAACTAGTATTTCACTAGTAAACGGCTTTACTTTTAAGTTGGCCGTTTTCTGTGACTTTCAGTCACTCCATAACTATTCATAATTTTTTAATATTTATTTTGTATTTCAATTAGCCCAAAGGGCGTTTTGAAGTTCCTTACTTGCATGTAAATTTCTACCCCCAGTTTGGAGTATATAAATGTATTACACCTTTCAATGAAGGGCGAACAACCCGCCTTCGTGTTTTTCGTCTCGAACATAATATTGGAGGCACTCGGATTTGAACCAGATATGTATTTGAATCTCGTCGGTACCTACAATATTGTGTTCGAACACGAAGGTAGGGGTATGGTCACCCTTGTAGGATCACCCTTTATTGAAAAGCAAGTTAGGTATGTAGTTCGGTAGTAGAATTTACGTCGTACTGGAGGAACACAGCGTGCTAGTGACGACGGACCGGGATCAATCCCGAAGGGAAAGATCGAGGACACCTCGTCAGTTTGAACCACGTCAGATGAGGAGGTCAACACCTGAGCTGGCAACCCACTTTTCAAACTTCCACACTACACCAGATGAGGAGTTTTAACGTGCAACCCCCCCCCCCCCTTGTTCACGACGGTCTTTGGTTGGACCGACTTTCGAACTAGCTACTCTCCGGTTGCTAATCTGAGACTCTTACCAACTGGACTACTGCAGTCCTAAAGGCTAATAAGGAACATTGGTTCTTTAAGGAGGAAATAGATATTGAAAGATAATGAACACTATAGCCCACTGCGCTAGCATCCTGAGAACTGTAATTCTTCTTTAGTTGTGTACGGACATCACAATCCCGAAGTACTTCAGTGATCTTTCCTCTCATTTGTACTTTCGCCTACCCTTCTGCTTTTTTTTATCCCTCATTGTGTTGTCTGTCTTGTGTACGGAGCAGCTTGGCCAAATATGGCCCTTGCGTCATAAAAACCGAAAACAACCGACCTGAGAGCTGTAGACAGTGTAAGTTCGATTCCTGTAACAACTCTAAGTGTATTTCTATCTTTTGTATCAAGAAAACTTTTCTTGTGAGTATATGTCCATTTACTTGACGGAAGAAACATTACTTGATGCAGCTTGGTCAGATGTGGTCCATGCGCCATAAAAACCTACCAACCAACCATGAACACTATAATTTTTCCAATTACGTGCAAGTGCTCGCCCAACACATCGTTCAAAAACGACATTTACGGCTGAGAATCTTAAAATTAAATAAAGTACAGTTCCATTCAATTTGAATATGAAAAAAGTATCATTTTCTATCAATTCACTGTTAAATATTTATTAATAATTAAATAATCAAAAAAAAATTTCATTCAATGGCGTTGCAAGACTTGTGTGGTTGGAGACACCATCAACAGATGGCATCCGACTTTGGAAGCAACCTCTTGTACTGTTTACAGTACCACTTATATAAAATATCATCTAGTCAATTTTTATTGCATAAATATTTTTGATTCAGTCAGCTTACTTGTACTGCATGAATATTCCTTCTACGAAACTAATTTGTACAAAACTGAGGTGAAGTTACTCTCAGCTTTTATGAAATGGCCTTTATAGTTAGGCAATTTGATCACCACACCTCCTCATTGACAGATACTCTTCTAAGCCAAACTAACTTACCTGACAGCGAATTTAGTGGGGCCATCATGAGATACAACAATTTTCTCATTGTCTGGTACAGGAGGATTTGCGGCCAATTCTGATGGTACCATAAAGCTCATCTCCAGAATTGCATTTTCGCCACTTGGCGTGTTCTTCATTCTTACCGGAACTGTCATGTTGATTTTCAAGTCTACAAGAAATATTAAGAGTGAGCACAGCGACAGATAAACAGAAGACCCTGTGAAACATAAGATACAGTTCTAGAAGAATTTGTTTCCTCAAATTATCAAGAAAATACGTGGAGCATTACACTGGAAAGCTTGTCCAATTTATTTTTGAATGTGCTTAAAGTTACTAATAGTATATTGCACATATTAATAATGTAAATTAAAATGTGATTCACAAGAAAGAATGTTTTCCCATAGTGTGTTCTAAGGTAAAGAAAAAAAGATGCCTTACAGTAGATCCCAAGTCACTGTGATTTATGTGGCAATGAACAAACAGGCCAATTTGCCAAGGCTAGAGCAGATGCCCCAACCTGTACGTTACATCAAGAGGCTTATTGGCTCGTCTATAAGGACTTTCAGTCTAGAAAGAGATGTCTACAGGAAAGAACTGGAATGTTTTATTGAGGAGGATGTTTCATTATTAAATCGCGTAACCCAGGTTCCTTGCCCAGAGCTGTAGGAGTCGCTTGCTTTCGACTTTTCACAGGACATGTCTACTGTACTGACTTGCTCAAAATTTTAATTACCATCACAAGGAATACTCCCTTTTTGGTTTAAACCATTTTAATGAACTCACAGACACAGTACAAACACGACACACAACATAAATAGAAAAGGTAGTATATATCAAAATCCACACATCTCAGTCTCGATCACTCTCCAAAAAAAAAAAAAAAACACAACCCACACGTCTCTCGCCACACTCGTTCTTAACTCTTTCCTTTCTCAAAGTCCTTCTGGGCATGCGCAAGAGCGCCATCTATCTTAGTCTGAAGTCTTTACAGACTTATAAACTCCTCCCCACAAGGAGGAAACTTTTCTCGAAGAATGAGGGAAAAGTTTTGATGACTCCACTGCCTGAAAAAGTCTCCAGATAGGTGCAGTCATTGGAAAAGTTCAAGAGTTCAAGTACACAAAATACACTGCACATGTACCAGATTATAGCAATCAGTGTCTTGAACTCAAAAATATTATACAAAAAATTATATACTTATTAAAAATTTAGGAAAACAATT
This sequence comes from Meta bourneti, assembly GCA_933210815.1. NCBI lineage: Eukaryota > Metazoa > Arthropoda > Arachnida > Araneae > Tetragnathidae > Meta > Meta bourneti. The sequence continues at coordinate 70,971,528 of OW119925.1, forward strand.
TACACTAATGATAAGAAAAATTTAAAATTTTCACACATAATACAAATATCAAAATAAACAATAAACTTACTAATATAAAATAAAAGGATATGAGGTTTATGGGATGCAACTTAATGAATCAGCATTTTGATGCTGTTTCCCCCTCTTATGGACAACCTCATAATTGAATGGCTGCAGGATCAAAGCCCAACGTAAAAGTCTAGGGTTGGTTCCCGTATTTTTGTCCAGCCAAACAAGGGGATTATGGTCCGTCTGGATGATGAACTTCTGGTGTCCATCCAAATAACATCGCAGCTTTTGGATGGCGAACACGATAGCTGCGCACTCTCTCTCGATGGTACTGTACTTTTGTTCTGCATTTGAGAACTTCCGACTCAAGTACATGACAGGATGTTCCTCACCAATGTCATTAATTTGGGACAAAACGATGCCAATCCCAAGATTTGACGCGTCACATTGGACGAGAAACTGTCTCGAGAAATCTGGACTGTACAACACCGGATTCTCCGACAACCGTTTCTTTAAATTGTCAAACGCCTCTTGACAAGCATCAGTCCATATGACAGCAGCACGACGATTTTTTCCTTTCAGCAGATCTGTAATTGGTGCTGAGAGGACTGAAAAGTCAGGAATGTATTTTCGATAATACCCCGCAAGTCCTAAGAAAGATCGGATCTGCGTCTTAGTCGCAGGGGTCGGAAAGTCCTTTACAGTTTTGATCTTCAATTCTCCAGGTGTTCTCTGGCCCTGACCAACCAAGTGCCCAAGATACTTTACGTACGCACGAGCAAACTGGCACTTAGAAGGCTTGATGTGCAGATGAGCTGCATTCATCTTTTCTAAGACGGTTTTCAAATGTTGTAAATGATCTTCCCAACTTAGGGAATAGATGGCTACATCATCCAAGTAAGGGCATGCAAATTCTCCACAGTCTTTCAACAGTTCGGCCATCAAACGACTAAAGTCATAAGGGGCATTTTTCAAACCGAATGGCAATCTCAACGGTCGAAATGTCCCAAAACTGGTTACAAAAGCTGAATATCTTTGGGCTCGTTTACTCAGAGGTATTTGCCAATAACCTCGGGTCAAATCTAGAACGGTGATATACTTGGCAGCTGACACTTTTTCAACAAGCTGCTCAATGTTTGGCAGAGGAAAGTACTGGGTTCTAGTGACCTTGTTGAGTCTTCGATAGTCGATGCACGGTCTTGCATCCTTTCCTGGTACTTCTACCAGAATAAGAGGAGAAGTAAAATCAGATTCTCCTGGCTCAATGACTTTGAGCGACAGCATCTTCTCCACTTCCATCTTCAAAATTTCTGTTTGGCGTGGAGACATCTTGTAAGGTTTGGCACAGATGGGCCTCTCAGATTCAAGCTCAATGTCATGTTCAGTAAGATCAGTACACCCCGGCTGGTTTGAGAATGAGCTAGAGTATTTTGATAGCAACTCTCTCAGCTGCTCCTTCTGATCTTCTGACAAGCGACCATTTTGTTCTATGTCTTGCCAAATTTGTGTCATTTCCGAGACTTCAGGCTTCTGCTCGAGACTTGGAATGTCCTCCTCGTTGTCACAGTTCCTAATCTCTTTTAGACAGATTAAATTCACATTTTCGGGTCTCTGGAAATATGGCTTGAGCATGTTCACATGGTACACATGGGATTTGTCTTTTTCTGGAAACTGCACAATGTAGTTGGTTTCGGAAAGCTGTTTAACGACTTTCCCTGGGCCGATCCAATGAACTGCCATTTTGTTAGGCCTAGATGTAGCGACAACCAGCACAAGGTCGCCTTCACAAAATTTACGCTTCACAGCCTTGCGATCATACCATAGTTTTTGTTTGTCTTTGGCGTTCTCCATGTTTTGGACGGCTAATTCTTGACACCTTTTCATGCGGTTTAGTAGCTTGAAGACATATGATACTACGCTAGTCTTCTCTTCCTCGCTTTCCGTCAAGTTCTCGTACAGTAGAGTCATGGGAGTCCTCAAATTCTGTCCATGAACCAGCTCAGCTGGAGTATATCCAGTACTGTCATGAGTAACAACTCGTAGAGCAAACAGGGCATGAGGCAAGATTTTCTCCCAATCAGGTCCTGACTCCAGACACAGGACTCGAAGAATTCTCTTCAAAGTTCTATGTAGTCTCTCCACAGGATTGCTCTGGGGATGATGTACGGAACTTCGCACTACTTTAACTCCAAATTTCTCCAGGAACTCCGTTGTGAGTGCACTTGTAAACGACGTTCCTTGATCGCTTTGCAGCTCCCTCGGGAAACCCATCCGACTAAAGATGTGCAGGAAACTATCGACCACGGTTGAAGAACTAAGATTTGGGACAGGAACTGCATCGGGATATTTGGAAGACATGCAAATTGCAGTGATGAGATACCGGTTTCCAGATGGTGTAGTAGGTAAAGGACCACAAGCATCCACATTAATCTTTGTGAAGATCTCCGAGATGACAGGAACGATCTTCATGGGTGCCTTCTTCTTATCCCGAGGTTTCCCGACTCGCTGACATTGGTCACAAGATCTGACAAATTCTTCAACATCTTTGTAACAATTCGGCCAAAAAAAAGTTTTAAAAAGAGCATCTTTAGTCTTGGTCACTCCTAAGTGAGCCGCTGTTCCTTCATGAGACAGTTTCTTTAATTGGTCCCGAAACTTCTCTGGAACAATCAGCAGTTTTCTCTGCGTACCATCCTTGTCACTTTTCAGATAGAACAGCATTTGATTAACGATTGCATACTTGGTTTCCTTTGCTAACTCCTCAGCTTCTAGGAAAAGTGGTTTCAACTCTTTACTCTTGCGCTGCTCTTCGACAAAATCATTCCGTGAGGCTTTAATCAGATCTGGAAGTGAGGCTTCTTCCGCCATAGGCAATACCTCTCCGTCTTCCTCTGTTAACACGGTACTGTCATTCTCTTCTCCAGGACTCGACTCAACTGGATACTCTTCAACTTCGGCTGTCAAAAGACTTTTCTGAGCTCTCGTCTGAACTGCATTAATAACTTGGATCTCCAGCTCCTTATCTTTTTTCATACTCTCGATCAGAGCAACGGTTTTGTTACTTAGTAGGTAATGCTCTTGATCCAGAAAACTGTCTCTTACAGCAGCTTTCGTAAGGACATGTCCCAATTCGCAGTTCAAATCAACTTCTGCAATGGGCAAGCAGACCGGGCTGTCTACTAATGGAGAAGCGAGCCACACATGCTCACCTGTGTACATATGTGGTTTGATAAATTTTCTGGGAATAAGATCGATGCTGGCACCAGTATCTCTCAAGATAGACATTTGGGCTCCATTTACTGTCCCAGCACTAGTATAAGGAGACATCAACTCAGGCACGTGTCTTCCAAAGACTTCATTGGCAGCTACTACTTCAGATCTCTTGAGCTTTGGGCATTGGGGTCTCAGATGTGATAACGAACCGCATTCATAGCATCGGAGCTGTCTTCTCTTTTCAAACTCTCTTTCACGGTTTTCATTGCTTGCGGGTTCGGTTTTGACCGGATGTTTGTTCTTGTCATCCTTGAATGGTACTTTGGGTCTACTTCCACCAAAATGTCCCTTTGAACCTTGATAGCCATACTTCTTTCGAAATTCCTTCTTCCTGAAACTCTGCCTGATGGTTTCGTACTCCTCGATCACTTCTGCCAATTCAAAAGGTGTCTTCAACTTCATCCATTTGTCAAGAAAATGCTCCTTGATTTGATCTGGTACACGATACTTCAATTGCTCGGCAACGATTAAATCTTTTAGTTGCTGAAAGGTTTCAATTTCCAATTCAGCAAGCCATTCAGTGAAGTAGCTGTACAGTTCATGAGCATAATTTCTCCATGTTTTCTCTGCTGTTTTCTGATGTCTGTAGAAACACTGTTTCAATTTTTCAGCGTTCATTTTGTATCGTTTCAGAATGAGATCTTTCACAACATCATAATTGTTGGCCACTTCAGGAGGTTCTCGGGCAAGCATGTTAGATAACTCGGCTGGCAAAACGGTCAGCAAATAAGCCACCCAGTCCTCCTTCGGCACTCGAGCCATCTCTGCTTTCCTCTCGAAATTGATCAAATACAATCCCATTTCATCCCCTTTTTCGTCAAATTTTGGAGTGATTTGGGTAAGTTGGATTTTTCTGTTTCTATCCGCCCCATTTTCAGATTCCTCTTCAGACCGGCGAAATTCCTTCTGAGCCATTTCTAGTTTTTTAATTTCGAGTTCATGTTGTCTGACCCTTTCCCGCTCTTGTCGTTCTTCTTCTTGCCTAGCTAATTCTTCCTCACGAATTTTTTTTTGTCTAGCTAATTCTTCCTCACGAATTTTTTCTTGTCTAGCTAATTCTTCCTCTTCCAGTCTATCTTTTATGACTCGTTCCATGATTATCGTTACCTCCTCCCGATCGAAATTTGGGCTTTTTAAAATTATTTGTTTAATATCCGCAACCTTGCACGAAGTTGGTACCTTCTCACCAATTTCTTCCGCAACAGCAATTAAGTCCTGCTTTCTACCAATTGCAAGAAATGCCATGATTAAGGGCCAGGGGAAACACTATCAAAAATCTCTATTAAGGTATTAAATTCCAACAGAATTCACAAGACTTTATCAAAGAATTAAATTCGCTAATTCTACGTTACAACTTTCTTACCGAACAACCAAAAATCAATAGAAATAATTTTCGAACACATAAACAAATTAAAATTTTCATTCATTAAAACAATATCTTTTTTTAAAGATGTTTTCAAATTGAGAAGAAAATAAACAGTTAAAGAAAAGTTCAACTAAAGAACAGCTGTTTTGAAAATAATACTACAATTAAAATACAATTCAGAATATAAACTCAACTTTCCTGTCTAATCAAGAAAAGGTATTTTCAGTTCAAAAGAATTCCCTTTTCTCTATGAACAATTGATTCACACTCAGAAGCATAAATGCACACACAAAAATATAAAACAGAATATCATTCTTTTCCTTTTCTTTTTTTTTCGTCAACAAACACAGGAAGTGAATAATTCAAATCCACACTTTCAGATTTTTTTTTTTTTTCGAGTTCTTTTTCTGAACACAAAATGGTCTCACATTTGCCAAATTAGTTACACAAAGCAATTTCAAATTACTAACAAAAATTTCCTTAAGTACACAAGTTAGACATTCAAAATTCCGCAAAATAAATAAACAATTCTAAGGGGTTTCTTAGTCATTTAAATGAGCAACAAATGAAAATGACAATTTCAAAACACTCCAAAACTCTTTTAAATGAATTTCCGATTCATTCAGAAATATAACAAAATATTTTCCAAAGCAAAATAACCCAAGACGCACTAAATATTGAAAATTCTAGGCATTTGGTGCTGTTGACAACACTCATCAAAAAGAATTATACTTGTAATTCAAACTATATACTTCTACACCAAATTTTTAATTCTATTTTGAATCATACAACAGAATCAAATCAAATTTTAACAACACTTCAATTGTCATCAGATAGCATCATACAAAAGAACACAAAACAAACTAGGCTATCTCAATTTAAAATTTTAAAATAATTCTCTTTTCTCAGAAAACAAAACTCAAACTGACCATTTGAATAGTTCTAATTCTAACCATTCAGAACAGAAAATTCTTTTTTATATACCACATGAGTGTCCTAAATTTTTTTTTTTTTTACAATCAAACAAAATTTTAACTATATCAGTCTAGCTAAAATAAGAATAGTTTTGCAAATCAACAGAATAAATTTGCCTTTCAAAATCAGACAAAATTTTAACTATATCAACCTAGTTAAAATAAGAACACTTTTTCAAAATTACCACTCAATTTTACCAAACAAAATTTTAACTATATCAGCCTAGTTAAAATAAGAACACTTGCAAAATTGCAACTACCTTTCACCAAACAAAATTTTAACTATATCAGCCTAGTTAAAATAAGAACACTTGCAAAATTACAACTACCTTTCACCAAACAAAATTTTAACTATATCAGCCTAGTTAAAATAAGAACACTTTTGCATATTACAACTGCCTTTTACAAAACAAAACTGCATGAAACCAAAACAACGATTCTTCAATGAACCAAAACTCAACATGCAAAACTTTACAAATTACAATTAAAAAGGCACTGTTGCTAATGAAATCTGGTACTCACCCAATAATTTGCACTGGAGATATCAGCAATACCAGGATCGTATCCAAACGGCTGCCACCATTTCTTCGTAGTCTGTACTGACTTGCTCAAAATTTTAATTACCATCACAAGGAATACTCCCTTTTTGGTTTAAACCATTTTAATGAACTCACAGACACAGTACAAACACGACACACAACATAAATAGAAAAGGTAGTATATATCAAAATCCACACATCTCAGTCTCGATCACTCTCCAAAAAAAAAAAAAAAAAAACACAACCCACACGTCTCTCGCCACACTCGTTCTTAACTCTTTCCTTTCTCAAAGTCCTTCTGGGCATGCGCAAGAGCGCCATCTATCTTAGTCTGAAGTCTTTACCTATAAAGACTATTTTGGAGTAGCGAAATTAGCTATATCTGTCCCCTTTGCGAACTGAACGAAATGATTGAAGACCATCTCAAGGACTGCCCTAAAATTCCTGACAATAGTTAGCAAATATTGCTGATAGGGATTTTGAGCCACATATTTTTTCACTTCAGAACTATTGGGCTGCTCGTCGAATTGATGACCGAGAGGCCGGAGACAGAAGTAGAATTTTAAAAAATACAGTGCGTTTTTTTTACTATTCAAAGTAGGCATCAATGTAGTCCGATAAATTTCCAGATTTTTCACAGCAATTATAGAACTAGGCAAACCAGTATGAAAAACTATGTACAGCCCTCATTTTAAATTAATAAATTGAATATAATTATCTTCGTAGCTCACATTTCCTCCTATGGAAAATATTTCTGTCTATATGAACATGTACATTAATAAAAAAGTTAAATTACTGCTTTTAATATAATAATATTTGTCGAAGTAGATGAATATGATTAAAAGTCTTCAGAAATGAACTTAAGATTCTTTGGAAATACTTGGTGTAAAATTAGAAAAAAAATTACTACAAAAGTTATTGGCATTCAACATTAATACTTATAACAAAACTCTCCTAAGATTCCAATCATTAGACGTCACTCCTTGAGATAATGTTTATCAATATATGTGGGGGTCTGGCTGGTTTGTGGGCAATTGGTAATATATGAAACGTTTTAAAGAATAATTAAGTTTAATGAATATTTACAATGAATTTGGCCAAGAGAATTAAAGTTAAACAATGCTTTGGTACGTGCACAGCACAGACATCATCATCATCACAAATTCTAATGGCGCTCACTGCCCGTCAACGTCGCACAGTCCAAGGCCACGTCCTACTCTTAACTTAGTCGTATCGTTACCACCGAGATAACAAGGCCTGACCGCTGCCATCATGGCGTCTCCCTAGTAGTCATACGTGCGATACGAACGACCACCGCCGTATTGGAATATTCAAAGCCTAATACAGTGAAATCTGTCTACAACGATACATAATATATTCTATATACGTCGAGACCACAGGAAAATATTGTTATACGTTATTGCAAATTATTATAGCAGTTTGTAAATATGGTTTTTCCCTAGTCAAAACTACGATAATCTCAGAATGAAACTTCCACACCCTCGCGTCTTTCTTCCTTATTTACTAACGATAACAAAGAGTGTGCGTAAATAGTAAAAGCAATAACTTATTAAAAAACCGGCCAAAATTATATCGTAAATTCAGTTAAAAAATAGCGAAAAACTCGCTTATGACTTTTATTAACTAAAATACACACGTCAATCAAGCTTAATACCGTCCAATATCATAGTTTCTCAAATGCGACCATAAATCAAAAAGAAAAGAAAACCCTTTCTCATAGTCTAAAGAAATCTAATTAATGTTTTCTTCATCATTAAATCTGTAAAAATGGGAAATCAAAGCAATTGAACTGTAAAAGCAATTGAAGCGATTATCATAGTTGGCTGAAGAATTTTTCCTTGATATTTCATTTATAAAATTCAAACAATTTTCAATAACTTCCAAATTTTACTAACGTGACAGGGTGTTTTGATTTGATTGTTATCTACAGAAATTTCTTGGCCATATAAATGTTTCCATTTTCAGATTTGAATGTATTACAACAGTGTAATTTGTTGCAGGTCCTGGATTAAAACAAATTTTGAAAAAAGTAACTTTTGACTCCTCAATTAGTTTAAACCAATTTTGTTTATGGGGTAATGAATCCAAAATTTCTAGTAGCCTATTAAAATTTTGAAAAGAAATAGATTCATGATGAGCAATGAACTCAGATTTGCTTTCGTTGATAGCTCTCAATAAATTGGATTCCTCAGTTTCACGAATTTTATCTTCCCTGCTTTTACGAACGGTGGGACAAGTTTTCGAGAGATATTTAGGGCAATTCGGAAATATACTTGGTATAGCACCAACTTTTAAACGGAGACGTTTCATGGAAAAGGTAGAACACTCAGCAGTTTTTTTGTTGAATTTCGATACATTCCGGACGATATCATCGTTTTGAAAATGAAGTTCGCAGACTTTGCTGCGTTTTGATGGTGTAAAGTCGGCTCGTGGAATCGCCCTGAGCCATCTTTTTCTAATATTTTTATCCTCTGGAAAGGAGAAAACCGCCACTTTTGGTGCATCACCATATCCATAATTTCCAGAGCAAGTAGGTACACAGCATCTAAAGGGCATTTTGGATAGCCTCGTGGTTAAGCCTAAATAAATCGGTCTGGACACACGTTAAACGTGTTGTTTGACGAAAGCCTTTAACACCTTGACACTGTAATGTTCCACAAATGTTCTATAACAATATTTAACTGCAGCTGCACTTGCTTTCCGGTAAAATAGTATAAAAACCCTAATTTCTTAAGCTACATTAAAGGTAATCCATAAGTAGACGGCCATGCGGCGATGTTTGTTATGACTACTAGTAAGCGAGTCACGTGATCGAAACGTCACAGCGGTCTGGCCTTGTTATCTCGGTGGTAACGGTCGTATTCCTTCTGCGTCGCTTTAGGCTCTGCGTTCGTCCAATGCGCGGTATGGCTGCGCAGTGGTCGGAGATGAGATCAGCGCGGAGGTGCCCTCTAGTGGCAGGCTGGGCACCACATATATGACGTCCGAAATAACTTTAATTCCGCATGTTGTATTTTAAAATGTTGTTGACTTAATTGATTGCGGAATTATTTCAGTTTCTTGAAGGCACTGGGAATTCATTTAAAGTCATTCATAATGTTTAAAAGTTATCAATAACTTTGGAGAAGTATTTGGATTCATCAAAATCCTTATAAAAGAGCAGATAAAAAATGAAAGTATTTCGCAATAAATAGCACGTTTTTATACATCGATTTGACTATTTGTGATAGTCTGCTAAAGGATACCTGTGCTACGCCTATGTTGTATCATCAAAACAGAATTTTTCATTAAAGCATAGTTAGTTGTGTTTTATTCTGGTTTCACATCATTAGTCAAATCCCTTAATTTTATTTGTTTCCATTAATAAAGGAGGTTGACTCAAGAAAAACTTCTGAATAAAAAAATCGGAACAAAATAGAAAATGGAACAGTCACTTCCCAGTAGGTCTTGTTACTGTCTGAATACCATGAGAACTGCTCCCGTAACTAAATCTGGGTGGTAGGTAGTTGACTTAACGTCACTGGAGTGACACAACAGGGTAGTAACTAAGTTTGGGTGGAGGTGGTAGCTTTAGGAACAGGGATCGCACATTTTGAGTAGGGTGATGGATGTTCTTAAGTTTACTTTGCTTGTAAATGGTGGCTGTGGAAAGGTAAGTAAATAGGTAGTTGAACTACGTCGCACTGAAGCAACACAACGGGCTATTGGCGATGGTCAGGAATCAATTCCGAAGGCAAATATCTGGGAGGTGGAAAGAGGTAGTTTATTAGTACAGATACTCTCGATAACATGTTAAAATCGTAACAAATATATTTCCAATTCGTCATTTTGTGCGTCAATGTGGCAACTTGAATATATTTGTTCAACACATCCTTCAAGGAAAATGGAATCAAATCCGTTTCTACGGTAACAAACAAGCGCAAACTTTTTGTTCTGGAGCAGTTCTCAAGGTATACATATAGTACTTCCCAATATTTCTCTTTCGTCTTAGGTGAATTCTCCCAGGGCCTTAAATCAATGAATGGGAATTCTTACCGTGAGGTAGATATGGAGAATTCCTGGTGTACCGTCTTAAAAGTGGGAACATAAGAGAAGATTAGGTTCTGGGATGGAAAAAATGTGCCAGATAATCATGACAGGTTAAAAGTCGACTTCCTTCTGCTTTAGGTAGACCCTAAATTATACCGTGAAAAAAAAATCGAAGTTATGCGCGCCATTTCAGAAAGGATAATTCAAAACTACTCTAACAATAAGCTAATGTAAATTACTTGGTTCGGTCTGTAGCTCTATGGCGTAGAACGACAACCGAAGATTCCAATCTAATTTTTAGCTACAGGAAGGCTGATTGAACCAACATGCTTACTTCTGTCATTCTTTCCACTGATGTAGTTAAACAGTCGCATGAAGGCGTTGTACTGAGCGATTCTGATAATTCTGTTTTCTTCTGTAGTAGTTACCCAGGTGAGAGCAGAATACGATCTGACTTCATAATCCTGTAAAATCAAGTACAATATAAAGCAGTTCAAAAGGAGAAAAAAAGATGTTCTTTAGCATTCACTCACCGAATATTTATTCAATTTTTTATCGTTCAGTTGCTGAGCTACCATAAAAATCTATATTGTTCAAAGTTTGAGCTAGTGTTTTAATAAAAATTACCCAAGATTCGACATATAGAGCCTGAGCATAACTTCTAATGTGCAATATCTGGGTTCTCACCAAATGAACAGATTTAGGGTAGGGCTACCTAAACATTATGGGTATCTAAACCTGTCCCCTATCTCCATGTCCCCTCGATAAATTTATGGAGGGAGTATATTTCTTAAACGGGAGGGTGAATATTAAAATATTGCCAACAAATAACCAAATAAATTACTTCAATGTAACACTCACACCACGGGTTTATGGTTGGAGTAGACCTCATTTTTCTAGTTCTCATACAGATGGATCAGACCTCAAGCAGTTAACATGGGTAACCCAACTGTTTAGAGTGGCTCGACCTCATTCGTTAGATATATATAAATGCTTTTATGTGAGGGGTTCCAAATCCTAGGGACTCGATCCCCTTGGGTTCCAATATTTTTATGGTTGAGGTAGATCTCAGTCATCCAGATGGATCATTCAAATAACATAGGTAAACAACTCTTTAGTGACTCGACCTCATTCGTTAGATGGATAGTATATGCTTTTATGTTAGGAAATAGGGGTGTCAAGTCCTAGAAATTCGATCCCCTTGGGTCCCAATATTTTTATGGTTGAGGTAGATCTCATTCATACAGACAGATCAAACCTCATTCAAATGACATGAGTGACCCATTATGCAGGGTGGCTCGATCTCATTCGTTTGGTGAATGTGCTGCTAAGTCAGAAAATGGTGATTGCCAAGTTCTAAGGGCGGCTCTAACAGATTGGGTTCGAATAATTTTATGGTTGAGGTCAGTCCTCCAATATAAAGGAAAAAATTACAAATATACGAATAACATTGGTAGTGATCTGTATAAACAAAATTAAGAGTTCCTCCCTCAATAATTTCCCCAAGTTGGAGTCACTGGTCTCAAAGTTTGGTTCCAAGACCCATCTGTCATCGCTTCATCAGTACTCACGCTCCCACCAGGACCCTCTTATATTACTTCCTCGACATTTCTCTCAAGGTGGTTGGTTGGGTTTTTATGGCGCAAAGACATATTTATTTAAGCTGCGCTAAACAACTTCAAGTAAATGGACAATACACACATAAGGAAAGCTTTTCTGACACAGGAGAAAAATTAACCCATGGAGAGGAATCAAACATGCGCCGCCTATAACTCTCATGTTGCTAGCGTATCCACTAAGCCAGTGCTTCCCAACCTTTTTCACGTCACGGCCCACCTCACCAAGCATAAATAATATCATCACACAGTATATTCACAAGCATAAATAATATCATCACACAGTATATTCACAAGCATAAATAATATCATCACACAGTATATTCACAAGCATAAATAATATCATCACACAGTATATTCACAAGCATAAATAATATCATCACACAGTATATTCACAAGCATAAATAATATCATCACACAGTATATTCACAAGCATAAATAATATCATCACGCAGTATATTCACAAGTATAATTGATTAAATTATTTATGCTTGTGAGGTGCGCCGTGAAATTATTTATGTTTGTGAGGTGTGTTGTGCATTTCACGGCTAATTATACACAAAAGAATTACTGACAATGTATAAATATGCTAATAATAATTTAATGACAAAATAAACATTTTAAGTAGTAATATAAATGACTACAATATTCTTTTTTTTTGCCACAGTTAATACATACACTATATTACCTTCTTATTTCAGTGAGATACTTGGGCTTGTTTCTGTGAACGCAATTTTTTTATACCTGGGTCTATGGTCGAAAGAGTTACACGCAATTCATGATCAAGACTTTTCAATGATGATCTCTTTAAATTCTTGATAGTGAGCATAGAAGAGAAACTTTGTTCACACATGTATGTTGTAGCAAATGGTACACGAATGCTTATGCTTTTCTGCCGATGGATAGCTCTCCGGTACCGTCGCCCCATAATCAGGACTTTGCGGTTAAATTTCGCGGCACTGTGCCGCGAAACATCGGTTGGGAAGCGCTGCACTAAGCCACGGCGACCCCCATTTGTCTGTAGAATCCCCTTAAGGAGTTATAGGAATTGGGTTATTGGAAATAAAACAACATAAATCATTGCAACAGAATTTTTCCATTTTTTAAAATTATTTTATAGTTCTAGCTTGTTAAATGGGAAAGTTAATTTCCTTTGAAAAAGTAATTGATAAAATAATGTTTACTTTTTTGGCAATATCTACGATGTTCCTAGAGGCTGTAAATAACAATGAATAGATTATTGTTTCTACAGCTAGCAAACACTGATAAAATATTTGAGTCTTTAATTTCGGCGTCTTTTTTTAAAAAAGACGCAGGAATTAAAGACTCAAATATTTTATCAGTCACTATTCACGAATTGTATTTCGTTAAAATTCCTTATAATAAAGTTAGTACAGTAAAAAATCTATAAAATCTTCATTTACAAAGCAAAATTTTAACTTACTAGATGTTGCTCATCCACTGTGTATGGCGCACATTCTCGATTCTTGTAAACACATCCTTCCGCAATACTACACACAATAGCAACCTGAAAACAAAATTAAGTAAAGTTAACATGAAAAGATAATGAAATAGGTACTATTAAAGCATGCAAAAGTCCTTGAAAATAATCACTTTCATGCATATGGTACAGAAATTCTTTACGCTTCCGTAGCTTTGGAATCCAGGTTTACAAAATTACATCTGATTAACAATTGCTATATTTGAAAATTAACCGTTAAAACTTGTAGACCTTTGAAGATTTAACTCTACTTTTATTTTCTCGTTTCTGTGACAAAGTATCTTCAAACCTGACTGAATATAACAATTAAATTTCATGCCTCAATTTTTAATTACGTTCCTGATCAACATACCCTAAAAACATATTAAAAGTTAATAGCAATTTATCTGTAATATTAAATTTGCGACAGTCCGCTATTATACTTCGAAAACATGGCCAGAAAGACTTATTGGTCACGGAACAGTTTATTTCTGTCTATTGCTATTTATACTCAACGACTATGCTATGTGTGCTGTGTTCCTCCTTGGACGAAGTAGGTTAAATACACTCAACATTTTTAACTGTCCTTTTTATTTGAAATGACCTCTAGAAAATTTAGTATCCTTTAACCCTTTATTAGAGTATTATCTGCTTCTGAAAACATGATTGCTTTATTCACATATAGGTTGTCCCTGGTAAGGTACCGGGGGCATGAAAGAAGGGGACGAGAAACAGGAAAAGTTATCTGTGCTGTAGTGGCACAGATAACTTTTCCATGTCCAGACCAGATGTGCAGTCTCTTTTCTAAGTTAAAAAGTTATTAATATTTTCATTGGATTTATATAAAGTTGCAGTTAAAAAATGTTACATTTGTTGAGTATTCGGGAATACGTGCGTCTCCTAACTTGGTACTGAGATCCTGGTATCATATACTTTTTCTGTCAAACTAAATGTAGGTGGCGGAACGGGCTTCCTGTGCGTATTCCGGACATGTCACTTGGCTTGCGTTTTCGAGTACGATTTCAGCACGTCGCAAATAGAAATTCCAAAGAATAAATTCCTAATTGAAAAATGATAGTTGAGTGATCAATGCCGATTAGATTAAACGCCAAACGTAGCCAAAACGGCGATAAACTATATTTTAAGGTACCCCAGATAATGAATCAGGCGAGAGCATTTGGGTAAAAAGTAAAATCTGCGTCTTCTACCTCGATCCTGGTATGTTTGTTCACACTAAAAATCCCTTTCAGAGTATAAATGTGGAGGTCCTGATTAGTTGATTATATAACATATTTAAATTTTGGGGGTTTGCAGACTTCATTTTTTCCAAATGCCAGTGCACTTTTCGTTGCATGATAAAAATTTTCAGAGAAAACAAGGGTCTGCAAGGAGTTTACTTCTGCTACGCTCTCACATGATATATACCGGGGTTACCTTGAAATGTAGTTTATAGCAGTTTTGGCGTTTGATCTAATTGGTGTGTTGATCAACTATCACATTTTTCAATTCGGAATTCATTCGTTGGAATTTTCATTGGCGAAGTACTGAAAATCGTATTCAAAAGACGAGCCAAGCAACATCACGTTCTGAAAACGAACATAAAACACGTATTGCCGCAGAAACACTACCGCCATCTATGTGTAGCTTGGCAGAAAACGGCTCTCCTAGCAGTGAACTGAATGTAGCTTTTCTCTGTGTTACTTACCGTGGACCATAACTGAGGGAAACTATTCTTTTTCAAATGATTGCTGCATCAGATTTAAACATGCTTCGTAAGAGAAAAGTTATCATTAAAATTCTTTTACATTCTTTGATTACTTTGATATTCTTGTTTCCTATATTCGTTCAGCTTCTAATTTCAACAGCTATTGCACCTGGATCTTGAATCATCATCAATCTTTTCTTTCAGAGCAGGTGAAATGTCTATTAACATTGTGTTATTCTATAGAAAGCAACGACTGGAAGAAAACTAAAAAGTGCGGTTTCTTCTGTCTGCGGTTGGAGATATTTGGAGACATTGGAAGCCGCGGCTGCTTCTCCAGACAATAGTCGATCGATACAATCTTAGACAAAGCTGTGAAGTCTCGGATTGGATTTGGGGTTTTATGGTGCAAAGTCTGGAAACGGGCAAGTTGCGCTGTATAAAGTCTAAGTTTGGGAATAAAAGAAACCTTAGATAAGCGAAACTGTTCCCAATTTTTCATGAATATACTTATCCCTCAAGAATAGTCCAGCTTCTAACATAAAAACTAGAATGCAAGTTTTATTTTTAGAAATATTTCACCATCCGCTTTCAAGTAACTCAAGAAGCTCTGCATGATTTCATGCGATTAATTTTATATCCTATTGCTGAAGAAAGTTTCATATTTGTTAAAGAAAGCGCTGAATATTATGTTTCAAGCTTCGCCCTTCTGGTAATAAAAATAGCACCAATGCCTTAAGAACGAGAAAAGAGGAGCGTGGGCTAAAATAATAATTTAAAAAAGCACACATGGTTGTTTGGGAGAAGGCAAAAAATTCTGGAATTAGTCCATGCGTGGTTTTTGCGATACACAAACCATTAATCGCAATTTGTCAAAGAAAAAACTAATTTTAAATCATTGTTAAGCAAATATATACAATTATGTTTATAAACCTCTTGAATTCATTTGTTCACTCTTGAATAAGACTGAACAAATGAATGACCTGTTTTTACAAGCTAGATGATCGAGGCATTCTTCAAAAAAAGTCCTTTCAACTCAAAGAGAAAAAGGACAGGGACATGGGGTCCTGCAACCCTCACCTTCTACACGGACTTTCCTCTGATCAACAGACGTAAAAAAGCTTCTTTTTCAAAGTGTTATGAAAATTCTGTTAAATTTATAGGATATTGGTAACTTTAAAATAAAATAATCTATCTCATGCTGTGTTGATACTACTACAGTACTATAAAAGCTAGTTCAGTACTAAATATTCCATAATTATAAAAAGCGTATTATGAGCATTGTTACAAAATAAATTAAAAACTTTCTTTCCTCTTCATCAATATCATATATTAGATTCATAAAAACTATGGTATAGAAAAACAATGGGCTTCACAAAACGAACTTGTTTATAAGTTCTCTTATATAGTATTTAAATAAGTATTACCAATAAATGAATTAATTATGTAGGTAATTACTGTTTTGAATAATGTACTGTCTGTTGTAACGTCTAATGCTATTTAAAAATATAAAAGTAAGTCTGAAATTTTCTTCGAGAAAATGGAATACATTTAAAAGAATAATAAATCTCTACTTACGAGAACTGCTGTCTTCCACATTTGCAAATACTTTACACAAAACTTAACAGAGATAATGATTTACAAGCTCTTAAGTCGACTAGGACAAGTTAACACATCAAACGGAGTGACCCAAGCTTTATATTTGTTCCACATTATCAGCGAACTGTTTTTTCTTTTTCTTTTTGTGATGATGTGATCAATATTATCAAGTTAATTGAGTAAATACTTAGGTCGCCTTATATAAGGTAGAAATATGCACCTCGAACTACTCTTGAAATTTAACTGCTTATTTCTTATTTGTGACAAAATTCTTTAAACCCAGCAGATAGTTGTCTAGTCAGCAGAGATGATAATTTTTTAAATCATTTTCTGTTATATAACTGTATTTCATTCCCACTTGACACGAGCAACACAGACCAATGATAGATAAAAGGTTCGACAGTTGTTTTTGAAAGCGTGCACCTTATATAATATTAAAACTCGTTATATAAATCAAAATTTATCGAATGGCACGCGTTTGCGATTTCGCAAATGTGTACTGGGTGGCCATGAAAAATATTTATTGTTTCCAGAAGTGACCGTAAGAGGAAATTCGAGACTTATAATTTAAAAGGCGTGCATAAATTTCGCAGTGAAATCATTCACTACTCATAATACTCTACTAATTTTAAATAAGAAAAAGAACTTGATTTGTTTTATAAGAATTACCTAATACTATAATTCTTAACGTAGGGGCAATTTAAAAATTTAGGGGAACAATTTGAAAATCATGCTGAGATGCATTTTCTGTCAAGCCAAATATAGGTGGCGGTAGTGTTTCTCGGGCGATACGTGTTTCATGAACGTATTATGAACATGACGTCAGTTGGCTTGTTTGTTGAATACGATTTTACCACTTCGCAGACGCAAATTGCAAAGAATACATTCCGAATTAATACATGGTAATTGATTAACACTAATTAGATTAAACGCCAAACGTTGCCAAAATGGCGATAAACTACATTTCAAGGTAACCCTGATAAATATCAAGAGCGAGCATTTGGAGTATAGTGGGGCTCTCAGGAGAAGTCAGTCGATCGAGAACAGTTAATTTCTGAACAGATGGGAAAGAGTGCATTAGAAGACTGCCATATGTAAAAGTGTGAATGTCGATCGCCGTGGATGTTTTCTCCCCGCCAACTCGGTATCAATGATAAACTTAGAACCAGAATCCTCACAAAAGACACCAATGGTGGAAGAAATTTGTTTACGTTACCACCAGTCGCCTAACTTAACAAATAGACTAATTAAAAACCACGTGACTTAACTGCCTTCTCCCGGGAGCTGCATTAATTACAAATTTATTCCATTGGTTTATTTACACAGAAAATCCCTCTCATAGACAAATAGCCCGTTGTGTTGCTCCAGTGCGACGTTAGTTAAATACCTACCTACCTACCCTTTCATAGACAAAAAAAACCCTTTTTGTTTACCTGCAAAAAGGGTTGGGTAGTTGAGTTAACGTAGCATTGGAGCAACACAGCGGAATATTAGAATATTCTAAAGACATTAATATACATATTAACAATGTTTGGGCTATTGGCGACAGTCCAGGACCAATTCAGAAGGGAAAGATCCGAGGCCAACACCTTGTAATTTTGAGCCACGGTCAGACGACGAGGTCAACACCTGAGCTGGCACTCCACTCTCCAGAATTCCACACCATGCCAACGTGAGGACATTTGAGGCTGCGACTGATTTAACGTGCATCAGCCCCCACGCACACGACGGTCTTTTACTGGATCCAGTTTGGAACTCGCAACACTCCGGTTGATAATCCGATGCTTTCCAACTGGACTACTGCGGCCCTTTACCTGCCAAAGGAGAACATTTTTCCAGAGTCAAGTCTTCGGAGTTTCCAATCGTCATTGAATGCCAGGGCTCCTCCACGGGGGCCGTCGGTACTGTGGTACGGGACCCCGGAAATGTCGAAAATTTTTGTACTATTATGTATAATCTTTCTAAATGTACAAAGTTAGATCAAGTTGGTGCAATAAGTGTGCAAAGAAATAGAGAACAATTATCACTTGTGCAAGTTAACAATGAGTACAAGGAATACATTTTGGCATTTGATGTAGGGCCCGTTATCTCAACCTAGTACCTGGCTCTGTCATTCTGCCTTGCTACTGGGATACGGAGAGCAAATGCGGGGAATCTGTTTAATGCCAGACTCCTTGATTCGAATCAGTTTGATAGCATACTTTGTAAGGTTATGGATTAGAGTGATGGCGAATAGCTTCACAGGACAGCAGACAATCAAATCTTCTAATCAATATAAATGTTTTGCTTTTACATTTCTAACGTATTGATTCTCCTATCACTACACAATACAGTGCTTTCTTGCTCCGCAAATTCTTGTCACATTATCTGTACTACGTTAATATTCAAAAATATGATAATTTAAGTATTTGAATACGTTATTCAACACTTAAACCTCTTCGATTAGCATCTCAAAAGTTAAAGCAGTACAAATACTGAAAGTGCATTGAAATTCAGTTAAGTATTAAGAGATGAGACAAATTTCGTATTAGGCAATCTACATCTTTGATCAAGTCACAATCGCAACATACATTCAATGGTGGTAGGTATTCTAATCCTGTGCTATCTTTGTGGGTAGGTATTTTAATTAACGTCGCACTGGAGCAACACAACGGGCTATTGGCGTCTTTCCAGGATCAAACCCAAAGGGAAAGATCCGAGGACAACACCGCGTAATTTTGAACAACGGTCAGATGACGATGTCACACCTGAGCTGGCACCCCACTCCCCAAACTTCCACACCACGCCAACGTGAGGACATTTGAGATCACGGCAAATTTAACGTGCACCAGTCCCCTTGTACACGACGGTCTTTGGTTGGATTCGAACTCGCAACCCTCAGGTTGCTGGGCCGCGGTGGCCCGGTTGGAAGAGTAACGGACTAGCAACCGAAGGGTTGCGAGTTCGAATCCAGCCAAACACCGTCGTGTACAAAGGGGGCTGGTGCACGTTAAATCTGTCGTGGCCTCAAATGTCCTCACGTTGGCGTGGTGTGGAAGTTTGGAGAGTGGGGTGCCAGCTCAGGTGTTGCCTCGTCATCTGACCGTGGTTCAAAATTACGTGGTGCTGTCCTCGGATCTTTCCCTTTGGGATTGATCCCGGACCGTCACCAATAGCCCGTTGTGTTGCTCCAGTGTGACGTTAATTGAAATACCCCCCCCCCCTCAGGTTGCTAATCCGTTACACTTCCAACCGGGCTACCGCGGCCTTTGCGGGAGCTAGCTCAAATTAAAGTGTCGACTTGGAGAAGCTTCAAGTAGCCAGAACAACATCAGCATATGCGAGGATCGAACTAGCATCAATCGCTCCCGTCTGCCGCTTTCCAAGCGAATACTCTAACCACCAGACCATTTAAAGATTACAAGTCTGATATAAATATTTGTTTTTCAACAAAAGCCAATTTTATGGCTAAGTACGCTTAGTTCAAATGACCAATAGGCCCATATCAAACCCGCGGGCTATCTATTAAACGGGTATGTTTGAGTAGACCAAAACATTATTTCTTAAAACGAGTGGGTATAATGCGGCTCCGACGAGAAGGCCGTCGACCTTGGGTCTCGATTTCTGAAAAGGTGTGAAAATTCGCAAAAGCATGAACGACTCCGCCCTAAAGACCAATTGTGGAAGCGCTATGTTCACCTTCCATTCTATCATCTAATTCAAAGACTCGTTCAAAACCACGTGACTGGACTGCAAACTCACTGGAGCCAGGCTATTGAAAGCCCCGCTCATGAAATCAGTGGTTGCAAAAATTTGGCAAGCGAGTACCCTAATGACGCTTTTTAACGTCTCTATGTTTCTAGAACAGCTTATACACTGCTGGCCACCCAAATTGCAACACCAAGAAAGACAAGAGATATCACAACAAAATTTATTTTGAAGATAACATGTTGACCAAGTATCAAATGATTAAATTTATAGACTTCTGTGAAGTGTGGTTCCTGCCAAAGTCAGTAGCCAGAGTAGCCGTCATTGTTGGAGATCACCGCTGCCACACGCCTCGGCATTGATTCAAAGAGACTTTGGATGTGTTCTTGGGGTACAGCAGACCAAGCAGCTTCCACACGTTGCCAAAGTTGATCTGGTGTGGCAGCTGGGGATGTATTCTGGGTCAATCGTTGAGCAACCATGGACCACATGTTTTCTATCGGCGAAAGATCCGGAGAGCGAGCTGGCCAGGGAAGCAATTCAATCTGGCGATTGACGAAGAACCCTTGGACAATGCGTGCCACGTGTGGTCGCGCATTATCCTGTTGAAATATGGCTGTGGGCAAGCCCTGAAGGTAAGGAAGGACAACTGGCTCCAACACCTCGGAGATGTAGCGCTGGCTGTTTAAAGTACCGGCAATGCGTACTAGAGGAGTGCGAGAGTGATATCCAATACCGCCCCATACCATAATACCCGGTGAAGGACCAGTGTGGCGGTGCATAACGCAGCTGTTCAGCATCCTCTCTCCACGGTGTCTCCAGACTCGAATCCGACCATCGTGGTGTTGCAGACAGAAGCGTGACTCGTCAGTAAAGACAATTTCATTCCATTCTGCCGTCCACATCCTTCTTTCATCGCACCATTGGCGGCGGAAACGTCTGTGGTTCTGCGTCAAGGGTAGACGAAGCAATGGACGTCTTGCGGACAGACCACTCTGCTGTAAACGGCGTCGAATGGTACGCGCAGACACTGGATGATGCGGTACAGACTGAATGTGCTGTGCTATGGTTCGTGATGTGGCTGAGCGATCCGTCACTGCCATACGCACAATATGCCTGTCATCACGTGAAGTGGTGCACTGAGGTGGATGCGATCGAACACGTCGGTCCGTCGTACCCTACTGCATCCAACGATCACATATCCGCATTACAGTTGTTTGGTTTCGTCCAACACGACTACCGATTTCCCTCAAAGATAATCCACAATCTCGGTAGGCCACTATCCTTCCTCTGTCGAACTCGGATACTTGATCAAAAGATGATCGCTGTTTTCTACGAGGCATAATTGATCGTTTTTTTGAAAAAACCACAAGAAAAACACAATTGCCGTACTTGAAATCGTCGAAATCTCCAAGCCTTAAATAGCGCTTTGAAGTGGCGCCACAGGCGCGCGTGATGTGCGTCTGCGCTGAAATTCTAATCATTTGCATATCTCACCTCCGCTAATGCATGTTGTAAATTTCATATTATTTGCATGCTTCCTTCAGGGTGTTGCATTTACGGTGGCCAGCAGTGTACTTTGAAAATTAAATTTTCAATGATTCTTAAATGGCATAATCAAACAACAAATACAACAAAAAAAAACAATTCCGATGAAATGGAACACGTCAGTTGCACTTCTAAATAGGGCATCAGCTCACAAATTTGATGCCCCATTTAAGAGTATCACTGCTCGATCTCAGAAAGTACACAAAAAATACATACATTGACTGATCGTTATATCGCACCATTCAACTATGCCGCTCTTTTTTCCTTGCCGTTTCATGAATTTATGGTTTGAGAAGCTCAGGGAAAATATAACTCAATCTATTTCTATAGAATTGAGATTTCGAAGGTCACTTGCTCCTAGCAGTTATAGTGTCACTCCGACGAGAAGGAAGTGGACCTTGGGTCAGTCGATTGTTAAAAAGATGCGAAAGCTCGTAAGAAGTCCGCCATACGTAAAATAAAAACATGAATGGTGATCGTCCTGGATGGTTTTCCTCACCACCATCAAATCGTTATCACTGCTCTCGTTTTCGGCATTATAAACTTCAACCACAATCCGCACTGAAGACACTAGTTGAGAAAGCGCTTTGCTTACATTTCAATCTATCGTCTAATTTAAATAGACTCGTCCAAAACCACGTGATTCAATCGCCAACTTGCTGGAGTCGGACTATACCTTAAATTGCATTGGTAAAAAATATTTGGGTCTCCCGAAAATAAGGATGAATTTCTGTTTTCAAAAATAGTCTACAATATTTTTAAAAATATTCAGTTTGCGTTATTTAAGCAGGTTTTACGGCAATATGGTGTCTAACTTTTAGTTTTACGTAACTATAAATAAAAATTGCGTAAATTAAAGCATAATTTATGCCTTTATTTACATAAGTAAGATTTTATTGGGCATCGCTCTATCGCTTCCTTCAATCGATCACACTTTTTCTTTGACTCCCAAGAAGAGTGATGTATCGAGGCAGTAGAGGATCAAGTTGTTTTGAAGCCCTAGGCGCCAAAACCTTGTCCGTAATTATTCTCAGATTTGTTGGTCATCTGACCGTGGTCCAAAATTATGTGGTGTTGTTATCGGATCTTTCACTTAGGGATTGATCCCGGACTGTCACCAATAGCCCATTGTGTTGCTCCAGTGTGACGTTAATTAAAATACCTACCTCTCAGATTTATTGACCTAAATACATTTCTTTGGCGTGGTGTGGAAGTTTGGAGAGTGGGGTGCCAGCTCAGGTGTTGCTCGCCATCTGACCGTGGTCCAAAATTACGTGGTGTTGTCCTCGGATCTTTCCCTTTGGGATTGATCCCGGACCGTCACCAATACCCCGTTGTGTTGTTCCAGTGTGACGTTAATTGAAATACCCCCCTAAATACATTTCTACAATTTTATTGCAAAAATATAAATTAAATTGTTAAAATTAATCAATAAAACTATTATGATAATTATGAATTAATTTAATTATAAAATATGACAAGAAAATTTTCATACAAACAGGTAGGTAGATATTTAATTAACGCCACGCTGGAGCAACACAACGGGCTATTGGCGACGGTCCGGGATCAAATCAGAAGGGAAAGATCCGAGTGCAATACCACGTAATTTTGAATCACGCTCAGATGACGAGGTCACACCTGAGCTGGCACCCCACTCTCCAAACTTCCACGCCACGCCAACGTGAGGAAATTGAGGCCATGGCAAATTTAACGTGCACCAGCCCAATTGTACTCGACGGTCTTTGGTAGGATTCGAACTCGCAACCCTCCGGTTGTTAATCCGTTACTCTTCCAACCGGGAATATCTCGGCCCCGTATTTTTAAGATATTAATAACTTCGTTACATGTTTTTTTTTTCAATGGACAACAGCAGCGGATCAAATTGTTTTGAAGCCCCTTATTCCCCCATGATTATTCTTAGATTTGCAGACCCAAAAATGCTTCTATATTTGTATCAGAATTAATTTTTAATAATTAATCAATAAATTTTATTTATTACGATAACTATGAATATAAATTATAAAATGTAACAGGAAAACTATTAAACAAATCTTTTAAGTAAAAGTAAACCTAGCATTCCAATGAGTCTTCTGTTTTGATTACATGTCACATTTAAAAATAGTATACAAATTTATTGCTATATCTGAATGTAAAAATTCCACTGTTAAATTTAATCAC
Source organism: Meta bourneti (assembly GCA_933210815.1). Lineage (NCBI taxonomy): Eukaryota > Metazoa > Arthropoda > Arachnida > Araneae > Tetragnathidae > Meta > Meta bourneti. The sequence continues at coordinate 70,995,549 of OW119925.1, forward strand.
GGATTTTTAAACATTTTTCCACTAAATAAGATTAATATTTTGAAATTTTCACTCATTCTTCGAAAATTATTAATATTTGGTAAATCTCAACCTGTTATAGAAAAATGAAACAAAGTTAAATCCACTATTTAATTTTAATCATGGCATTTTCGTAACTTGATAAAGACTGATAAAAATTACATTAAAATTGAGTAGTTAAATATTGAAATATTAGTTTCTCGGAATTTAAGGAAAAAAAATCTTAAAGCATATAAACAATGAAGCTTTTTCAAACAATGGTGGCAATAAAATAATCGACAAACAAAATTTTTTAAAACAATGTTGCATATTATTTAAAGAGAGACCAATAACGCATAGCAATGATTTTTAAAAAACTCATTATTACGATGCGTTTTGCAAAGCGCTTATAATTTCGTCAATTTTAGATTTCTATTAGTTTCTTATTTAAAACTCTCTTGGAGGCACTGCTCAGTTTCTCACGAAATCGACATCATCCAAACATCATTTAAATTTTTTGGTATGAAAGACTGGAAGCTATGCCTCCTCGTCTTTGAAAGAGTTTATCGAGGGCAATGAAAGTTCACTATATCAAATTTTTGGCTAATGATATGCTGCTTTACGAGATTTCTGTGGACGTATTGAAAAGTATTTTATTTATATTTTTTAAAACATTTTAGTCGCATGGGTATAATTATGTGTGTGTCTCTTATTTTCTAACTATTAAACCAAGTTAATAAAAACAAAAAATACTAAACAAGTGTTAAGTATTTTATTTTATATTAGTTAATTGTACTCTGCAATACCGTTGATTTGATAGGTTTATTTAAATAGCTATATATGTACAAGTATTGCATATAATATACTTTGTTTATTTAATAGATGCAAATTGTTTGAAATTGTTTTTCATTTATATTAGATTTGGATCCCGAAGTCGACGATCTTTAATGATCGATACAATAAAAATCGTTCCCAAATTTTATGCTGTAAGTAATAACATTAAACAAAATGTTTCCCATGCATATATTTTGAGTAAGGATACTTTATGTTAAAGAGGTTCACTATTTAATTAGGACTGCTCTTTTATAGGAAAAATTGACAGATGGATTGGAAAGCGTTTAAGAAAATAAATATTGAGGTAATTTTTTCAATTGCTAATTAGTACTCATGAATTTAGGTGATATGGAAATGTGTAAGCATGAAATACCCAAATTTTAGTGTTTGCTATATTTTAACAATAAATCCTAAGCTTAAGAGTTTGGTGTTTTCTTCCAGGAATTCGCTAATCTTCCCTTTAATCAATCCAAGTCACCCAGCATCGCACAATTTAGGGATGACTTCGACCTACGTGAGTATTAAATACAAATTTGCTCCCCACAAGAAGTTTCCCACGTCTTAAGTGTTATTTCAGGAAGCAGCACCAACCGGTATGATACAGTCCATTTCTCAGCGTTATTGAAATCTGATCTGGTTAATTTTGTAAGATGTTCCATACTTTACACACATACACATGGAGTTTTCGTTAATCGATATTTATCTTCTGAATAAGAACGTATACTGCACAGAAGCATCCAGAATTTTCTTGAAATTGAAACTTTGCTTGTAACCTTTTACCCCTTTCAGGGGTGGTGAGACTCCTGTCTCTGATGTCTAGGAATGCTCTAGATCAGAGCTATTCAACCGTTTTTGGTTTGCGAACTTATAGTACAAATTTTCGTAACTTTGTTCCCTCGACATTTTTTTGCAATTTATGAACACTAAACTAGAATTACTAAAAGCACATATTGATTTCCCAAACAACATTGTTCAAAATAAATATACATGAATTGAGAAAAGGACATGCTTTTACGAATCATACAAAAACACTACAGTATCAATCTTACGAAATATCCATTTAACCTTACATTAGCTGCACTGGTCCTGAAAAGTGCTCTATGGCTTTTTTTAATTTTAAGCATTGAAAGGAATAATTAAAATATGCGTTACGTGTAAATTCAAATGAGTTTTAGTTAATTGTTTTTTAGAATGCCCTTAAATATACGACGTATTTTTTAAATGAATAATCAATTCGTGTGTAACAAGAAAAGAAGTCGAACACTTCAAAGATGCACCGCGATCTCATTTGTTAAAAAATACCCACAGCTAATGTAAGGGTTAATGAAAAACCTGTGCTTGTTTCCAAAGCTAGAAATTCAATTCGTGGACGATTGTCAGTACAAAATATCATAATTATTTGTGTTATATTCTAAGTACATTTTACAGATTGAATCTGTAAAATGTACTTAGTCTTAATCTTATTAAATCTGTAATTTTACAGATTGAATCTGGATATGAACTTCCAGCAGCTTCAAAACATTAGAATCCCATTTAGTTTTTACCCTCCTCAGAAGATACAGACAGGGAAGTGTAACCAACACCAGATTCTTTCATGAGGAGCTGTCAATCGAGAGGGGTCACTACTCAGCAGCAGCACCTCCCTTCCCATGCAATATGCAACAGTCAGTGAGTGAAAGGATGAGCAACGGCCCTGGGTCAAAACAATTCCTCTCCTTAGGTTGGATTGCTGTTTATGCAGAGAAGCCTAGTTCGCACAGAGAAGCCTAGGTCGATGGAAAAAGCTTTGAAATAATAGGGTCACTTAAATCTATTAACTCTTTTCGAGCTGCGGTCCAAACGTCTACAAACCCTGTTCCCACACTCTAACTATTAACATCTTTATGTCTGTCCATTTTTTGCATCTTGACCCTCTGAGCATCACGAGACTTCCGAATACTGTGGTATTGCTTTTATCCAACATCACATTGAATGACCAAATCTCCACAACCATTGGTTGAAAGAATCCTGGGAAAGATTCCATTGATCAAGAAGGTTGTTTGGGGTTTTAGGCGCAAGGGACATATTTGGCCAAGCTGCGCCAAACACAAGACAACGTCAAGTAAAAAATGTCGTGAAAGGAGGAAAGAGTGATTGCGAAACAGAGTAGTGGGATAAAAACAGAAAAAGATCGCTTGGGTATCCCGGTTCTGTAAATCATTATCTGGGTATGTTCTGTAAATCATTAGAAAGCACCACTACCTCCAAAGATATACAGGGTGTTATCAAAATAATGGAAACACACTGGATTTATAAGGAATCCTTTACTAATATGGCGTAGGACCGCCTTTGGCATGTAATACAGCTTGGATTCGCCTGGGAATCGAATCATATAAGTGCTGAATAGTGTTTAGAGGAATATTGTACCATTCTTCATGGAGATATTGTAAAAGTTCCGGGAGAGATGCCGGTGGAGGATATCGATTCCGGATTGAACGCTCTAAAATAGACCATAACGGTTCGATTATATTGAGGTCGGGGGACTGTGCTGCCCAAGGTAGATGTTTCAGTTCATCCTCGTGTTCATCAAACCATAATTGGACCAGTCCCGCTGCATGAATAGGAGCATTATCATCCTGGAAAATTCCATCTCCTGCAGGAAACAAAGTTTGCATCATAGGATGGACCTGGTCAGCTAAAACTTCTCTATACTTCTCCCCAGTGATCCTTCCTTTCAGGGTTACGATTGGGCCAGCAGAAAACCACGACATGGCTGCCCATACCATGACAGATCCACCTCCATACTTGACAGTTGGAAGGAGACATTCACGATCATACGCTTGTGCAGGTGTCCTCCAAACGTGCACCCGTCCTGTTGTGGGGAAAAGTGTGAAAGATGATTCGTCTGACCATATAACTATCTTCCATTTATCAATCGACCAGGTTTTGTGGTTGTGGCACCACTGTAGACGACGTTTGGCATTAACATCTGTGACAAGTGGCTTGGGAATTGCTACTCTGCCGTAAATGTTCTGTTTATGAAGGTGCCTCCTAACTGTAATTATTGACACTGGAGAATCCAGATGCTGATTGAGCTCTGCGGTCACTTTGGCTGCAGTTGTTTTCTTTTTAGACATTACAATCCGCTTCAATACCCGTCGGTCTCTTTCACTCAGCTTCTCCTTCCGTCCACTATTTTGCTTTGCCGAGCTTGTCTTGCCGCGCTGTGTGTTCGCTGTCATGACTTTAGACACCGTACCTCTAGAAGCGCCTAAAAGCTGGGATGTTTCGGTCACAGTTGCTCCAACTAGTCGGGCTCCTACAATTTGGCCTCTTTGAAAGTCTGTGGTCTGACATTTTACGCTTTTGACAAAAATCCACGACGTATACAACTTCACTAAAGCTACCTCATACTACCATGATATATAGTACTTTTTATATTAAAAAACACTGATAGCTAGGATTATATTTTAATGCTTACGAAGCGCATTCTTAAATGTCACTTTTATTCACAGGTGTTTCCATTATTTTGATAACCACCTGTATATAGTAAGCTAAAAAATTACTTAGATGTCAATATACCAATGAAAAATATAACAGCTTGTGCTGCAGATGGTGCTCCTAATGATGGGGAAGAAAAATGGTTGCTTAAAATTGATGAAAGATGAGAATCCAAAAATGTTTTTTGTGCATTGTGTTATTCACAGGGAAAACCTGGTAGCTAAAAACATTTCGCCTGTTCTAAATGAAGTACTAAATTTAGTTATAAAGTGTTATTAAAGCTAGTGCCAAATGTGAACGTTTCCAAGTGATTTTGTGAAGAACAAAATGAAGACCATGTGAGACTTATACTTCACACTGAAGTAAGATGGCTCTCGAAAGGGAACTGCTTGAAAAGATTTATGGAACTATTTGATACTCTTAGTGATTTTTTAAGCGACAAACCTGAAATGAAAAATCTGTTAACGGTCGATGGTAAGGCATTTGTGAGTTATTTAGTCGATATCTTTGAAAAACTAAATATATTAAATAAACAACTTCAAGGAACAAAAATAAAACTCTTGTCGATGCAAAAGCGAAGATATTTGTTTCATTACCTTTATTGAATTATGTCAGACATATATTTACAACAAAAATTTTAAAAAGTTTCATTGGCTCCAAAAATGTGAAGTGACTGATACCGCTATACATGTTATTGTCGATCATCTGGAAATTTTATCGGCTGATTTAAAAGAAAGATTTTCTGATTTGAAAAAAATTGATTTCCCAACTTGGATGATGCAGCCAATGTTAGTGGATTTGTCTGATATTTTAAATATGCAGTATCAAGAAGAACTCGCAGAAATGCAAAATGATGAGTCAATTAAAACTTGATTTAATTTAAAAGGAGCGATGGCATGGCTTTGTGAGGAAACCGAAATCAAATATCCAAATGCAACCAAATGTGCAAGAGAACTATTGTTACCGTTTCCATCTTCATATTTAGCTGAATGCGGATTTAGTGCCATAAATGATTTGCTGCTAAAAAAAAGAAATTGGCTGGATATAGCAAAACGGGGAGACTTGAGACTGAAGTTAACTAAATTGGAACCTGACATAAAATCCCTTTGCAGCAAGCATCAAGCGCAAGGATCTCACTAAATTTAAATAATAAATAATTACTAATAATTGAAATAATATAGAAAAATCTTTCATTAAAATTATTTTGTACTTGAATTTCAGTTCTCCATTATATGTTTTGAAAATTTACTTACTGTGTTTGCTCAATAATTTCCTAGTGATTTCTTCCTAAAACCTATCATTCAAGTTTCTTTAGTGAACATTTCAGTTTTTGAATATTAAAAATTATGTATATGTTAGGGGGCATAAGAATTTTAGAAAGTCTTAGGTGGGGCATAGCACAAAAAAAAGTTGGGTAACACTGCTCTAGACGATATCTATTAAAGTAATAAAAGAACATTTCGGCAGTGGTTTGAAATGGATATTTAAAAAATTGCTTCCTCGTGAATCGGTCAACACTTTTGACAAGATCGCGGTTTATCTGAATAATTCTCAACTAGCTCATTTCAACTCCAAAAATGTTATTAAATTATCAAGTGTGAAACTTTTGTTTGAAAGATCTTTTAGGACCTACTCAATCGAAATTTGGAATACATTATTAAAATATTAATACTGAAAATTCTTTTTTTCTTCATCGAAAATTGAAATATCTCATTTTGTATCAATGGAACTTCTGCTTGTACGCTTTTTTTACGGCGCAACTCATCCGTTTTTGGACTATTAGATTGCACCATAAAACCCAAACATCCATCTGCTTTTTTCAATCGAAAAAATTGGAATATCTTATAAAAGTATCAATCCTGGAACTTTTGTGTTTGAAAGATCTTTTACTCATTCCTTCATTTCACTGTAGGCCGCGGTAGTCCGATTGGAAAGAGAAGTGGCTTAGCAACCAGATGGTTGCGAGTTCGAAACTAGATCCAACCAAAGACCGTCGTGTACGGGGGTGCTAGTGCACATTAAATCTGCCGTGGCATCAAATGTCTTCACTTTAGCTTGGTGAGGAAGATTGGAGAGTGGGGTGCCACTCATGTGTTGACCTCGTCATCAGACCATGATTCAAAATTACGAGGTGTTGTCCTCGAATTGGGGATTGATACCGGACCGTCACCAATAGCCTGATTGTGTTGTTCCAGTGAGACGTAAATTCACATACCTACCTTATGATGTTCATTCGAAAATTAGAATATCTAATTAAAGTATTAATAGTGGGGGGGGGAATTTCAATTAACGTCACACTGGAGCAACACAATGGGCTATTGGTGACGGTCCGGGATCACTCCCAAAGGGAAAGATCCGAGGACAACACCACGTAATTTTGAACCACGGTCAGATGACGAGGCAACACCTGAGCTGGCACCCCACTCTCCAAACTTCCACACCACGCCAACGTGAGGACATTTGAGGCCACGACAGATTTAACGTGCACCAGCCCCCTTTGTACACGACGGTGTTTGGCTGGATTCGAACTCGCAACCTTTCGGTTGCAAGTCCGTTACTCTTCCAACCGGGCCACCGCGGCCCCAATATTAATAGTGGAATTTTTGTTTGAATAATGCATCATGCATGCTCAAGTCAACCGAAACTTTTGCTGTGACCACTGAACCATACAAACGCGGTATTTTTCGGGTGCAGTTTAATCAACGAGGAATTGAAGATATTTTCCAATCGATATAATAATTTCAGACATAAGTGCTTCATTCTACCGTGTGTATCGAGAAAAAGAGTTGTTCCATCAGGATGTACACGAAAATCAGATCCCGGAAAATGTCAGGCTCTTTGCACTGTGATGTGCAGTCTGTCTTCCAAGTTAAGTAGTCATGAATCGTTTCGTATTTATAATAATATAAAGCTGTAAGAATGTGTAAAGGAAAGGACCAGAAAATTTTATAAGTATAAACTAAATATTTTTTAGCACTAGCGCTAGAAATACATTCATTCAGTAAACACTCAGTACAAAAACATGGAAACAAAGAACAAAGAGACAAAACATCAAAACAAGATTAAAAAACATAAACAGCAGTCTGTAGGCTACGAAGTAGATCGCTTATCTTCCAATATCTTTGAAAAATGCCTCTCGACAATTTTGGGCAAACCCCCAAGGTAGAGATGGAGTTCATTACCTACACATAGGACATAATTTGGACAGTTGAAAATTTTGAATCTATACAGGTGTTTGGCTAGGTGGTCATGTCCTGCCTTCAATCTGAAGGCAGCAGCAGCATCTCGACGAGGGGTAACAGGAATTTTAGAAAGTGTATCCCTGCAAACTTTATCTTTGATTTCTTCTGCTTGTCTAACTTGGGAATTTTTTTCCCATTGTATGTTTTATAATTCGTGTAATTGATGACTAAATATTGAGTTCTGGGAATACCTATTTGTATTTCATTAGGGATACGTCGTCTAATCTAGCACTGAAATGCAAACGTAGAGGCCTGAGGGCAATATGTGGTTATTTAGTAGAGTGATGATTAACATTGTATACTTCATTCCAGAAAAATGTTGTCTTATGATAGTTTCTACTTCAATAAAAACATTAAAATATTTCATAGAAAGAGAATCATCAAGTTTCCGTGTAAATCATAACTTTATTTTAAATACTGAAATCTTACATAAAGATAACTGTATAATAAATATTTGATACTAAAACGAAGCAAACCAAAGCGCAACAATAAAAGTAACTGTAAAATACTGTTAATAGCAAACTAAACGCAACTAAGCATTTAAAAAAACACTACAAAATACTTCATTGCGTACGTTTCGTTTAATTTTCGGTCTTTTCCATCCAGACTTCATTCAATCTGTTAGTCTCCCGCCACGGACTGTCATAAACGCATATGTAGTAGAAAGTAGAATTGACCCCTTTATCGTTTGCTGTTGCTTCTTGTAAGTCTCTCGCATGACCATCCCAAATTATGTCCTGGCGGGCTTGGCCATCGAAAGATCTGAAATATTAAGATGAAAAGATTTTATCTACCAGTAGTCAAATTTTAATGGTAATATATTCATGCTCAATGTTCCTCACATGCAGTAGCGTAGTGTAACATTCAAAATTGGGGATATCGAAACCATATAAAAGCAGAGTAAGTAATGGTACCCCTTTCCATGTGCCGAGGATAATGCATCGACCTTCTAATGAAAGATGGAGCATGTGCCGGCAGCTTCATGTTATTTCTTCCAGTTGCTCGGTTTGAAGATCTGTCACGTGGTTGTGGGTAAAAGTATGAATCCAAAATTATTGATTGGTTAGTGATTATCCACCGTGATCAAAAACACTAATCTGCGATTCGACAGCCAATCGGTTAAGTCGATTCGTATGTCCACGTGATTTACCCTTTAGAGATCTTACGACAGCGACTCCGCCCACATGATCTGTCTATTTCATTAGAAGGTCGATGGGATAATGTGACCAAAACTAGTAGTCACTTGACACTTGGACTACTTTCGCCTACCGATAGAAAACAAACATGCAGCATCTCATTGGTCCACGGGACGGTAGAAAACAACTATCCATTGATTCATCATCTGATTGGTCCGCGAGACACAGTAGTAGAGTTTGGTTATTTCACCATTTTTGTCGTCACTCTATAGAAATGCATTCACACATTTACCCTGTCTAAAGATAATATATCGCCAAACGAGGAGATAAAATGCCAAATCGGTCAACATATTTTTCACAAAGCAGCAACTTGAATACTAGTTTTCCCAAGTGGATTTTCAACGTCATGCATTGCGAGCGGGGAATGACGCCTTACGCCACAAACGATGTTATCGACTGACCTAAACAGCGTCTTCTACCACATAAACGCGGCATTTCCGGACACACATTTTTCGAAAAAATGTTTATTTTGCTCTACCACCCTTTTCAATTTGGCAAGATATTTTCAAAACACTGTATATTACAAGACGCTATTAATAAATTTGCTGAGGCCAAACGTATTACCTGGCAACGTAAGTTCTTTCTGGTTCTTTAGTTACAGTCACGAGAGGATTGATGGGTCGAGGAGGATTGTCAGTCCTGCTTGGCAACAGAGCAATTGACAAGGTGTAAGTGCTGTACCCTTCTTTCATCTCTTTTTTAGTGCGAAATGGCACCATCATATCAAGTTTCTCACCTACAAAACAAAGTTTAAAAAGGATATACGTATTAGTATCTCATATCCACTTATGTTCGAGAAATGCGTTTTCCAAAAATGAAAATCAGTTACGGGCATTCCAGTCATTTACCGACCTCATGTGTAAAAGACAGAATTATAAAATGTGAAATTTTATATATGTGAAATTTTATAATTCTGAAATATGCAATTTTAAACCATTTGACGGTTTATAAATTAGGCGATAATTTTAGAAACATTAATTCAAGGAAATGACACCTTTCAGGATGTCATCTTGTGAAAAAAGTTTTCGCTTTTTTTTAACCAAAAATGTTTATTTAATATTAGCAAAAGACGCTATACAAAGTTAATACTAATCCGATTTTAAGAATTGGTTGGTTGGGTTTCATGGCGCAAGGCCATATTTGGCCATGTTGCGCCGAACACAAGACAGACAACGTCAAGTAATGGACATACACACAAAATTTTCCACAAGTGAAAATCAGTTACGGACTAGCTCAGATGATCCGTCCGGGACATCGTAGGCATCTACCGACCTCAGATGTGGAAGATTGAATTGTAAAATGTGAAATATACTATTTAACTCTTTGGGGTTAGTGGGTTAAAAACTGTCCCACCTTTTACTTAGCTTTTTATGCATGGTGGAATATTTTTTAACTAACCTCAAAAAGTTTAAATTACTCATAGCTTAATATTTTATTTCGAGTTTTTCATTGAGTTGGCAATGCTATAAACTAACGCTAAATGTGTAAATAACTGAAAATAAAAATTTACACACGTCAAAACGCATTAGTAAGTTGTGATTAAGATTGGCGAATCGTGTGGTGCAGTGAATTTTTGTCTTTCATAACGGTAAATTTTGCTTTTTTTTCGTAAAAATTTATTATGAGTAAAAAAATCGTTTCATAGTAATTAAAAAAATATGTTATTTGGTGTTTTATACTAATTTTGAAGCTGGATAAGTGAATAAACAATTCTGTGCAACTTGGTTTTTTCTTTAAAATCGTGTGCCTCCAAGAGTTAAACCATTTGACGTCTTATAAATTAGGCGATGACTTTATAAACATTAATTCAAGGAAATAACACCTTTTCGGATGTTATCTTGTGAAAAAGGTTTTTCTTTTTTTTAACCAAAAATATTTATTGAATATTAGAAAAGATTTAACAGAGTTAATCCAAATTAGATTTTAAGTATAAATTGATTGGGTTTTATATTACAAGGGCCATATTTGGCCAAGCACAGCATGGCCATATTTGGCCATGCTGTGCCAAACACAACGTTAAGTAATGGATATACGCACATACTGTCCGTCATTGTGTCCACGAATGGACACAAGTGTCCTACAAGTTTCTTAAGTGGACTGTATTGCGAACGGTGCATGTGTATAGCTACACTGAAATTCAAAACTACTACGAAAACAAGACATTAAAACTTCATATTTACACCACACCGACCGTTGAACTCTACTAAAACTAATCGCTCTTCCAAAATCAGAATTCCAATTCCGGTTTAAGATAAATCAAAATACTGAAAAACATGCGCGGGAAAAGTTTCAGGTGCAATAAATATTAAAATGAAAATAAACTGAAACATCAATGGCGCGCTCGAACTCACACATTTCAACACACACAAGCACACAAAGATTGTTTTACTGACAGAAGAGAGAAATACACCTAGGGAGGAATCGAATCTGACAGGAATCAACAAATGTTAACATATAAAGTTATGCCGCCTGCAACACAAAGGTTGCTAGCGAAATGAGCATACCAACTGAGTCAAGATGACCCCATTTTAGTAAGTAGTTAATTAATGTCGCACTGGAGCAACGCAACAGACTATTGGCGACGGTCCGGGATCAATCCCCAAGGCAGAAGACAACACCACGTAATTTTGAACCACGGTAAGATGACTAGGTCAACACCTGAGTGGCACCCCACTCTCCAAACTTCCACGCCAACGTGAGAACATGACGGATTTAACGTGCACGACGGTCTTTGGTTGGACCGAGTTTTGAACTCGCAATCCTCCGCTAATTCGCTACTCTTACAACTGGGCTACAGCGACCCGATTTTATAATAGCAAGATTGATGAAATGAGAATTATTTCTAAGCTGCTATGATCTATACTTTTGAACTAAAGGTGTGGTCCTTATTTATTAATATGGTAGGAACTTCTCATGTCACTACCATCTGTGTGTGAACTGAGCTTTCTGGATTTGAGCATCGTTTGATCGCTCAATTCAACTACGATGATCTTTGCTTTCAACTACAATAGATAACGAAGCTATGGGCGCATTAATACACAGCGTAGATTTTATAATTTATCTGCAACAGTTTACTGTCTTTATAATTGGAAAAACATTTAAATTACAGTATCGAAACAAAGATTAAAATGTTCATAATTCATAATAAACACATAAAACAACCTAAGCAGGAAAATAATGACTTGCACAATTTAAAAATAAGTTTCAAAATTTGTAATAAGATTGCATACTTTGTCATTCCGATAATAAAAAGTTATGAACTTGCCTGCTTCGTTCCCACCACCCATATATTCATACAGCTGTTTGACAAGTCTTCTGGAAACATTAGATTTCGACACGCCGTCACCAGAAACGCTAACCCATACCAGAGAGGGATAAAGTCGTTCTTCGTAGTCCTAGTCAAATGAATCGCATTATTAGTAATGTTATCTTGTACATACAAATAAATAAGTATTGAAATCCGTTTCAGCACCTTCTCAAAATTGTTCTAAAAAATGAAAGATTAAGATAGTCATGACTAATGTTTACATAAAACTGGATATGCGGTTCTTTTAATTATATGATAAAATGATAAGTGGCATATCCCAGAAGCCTGGCAATCCCTGTTGAAAAAAGTATATATAGACAACTTGACAAACAAGAAAAAACAAGACAACTTGATATTAAAAAACTTTAATTTTTACGAAAATCTAGGAAAAACATCTAGGGAAAACATCGGTTACTAATGTATACTTTTGCCCGCACTATCACCACGACTCGATGCCACCTATGCCTTGTCACCACGCGATGTCCTATCGTCCCAACGCAGCGTTTCTCAAAATATGGTACATGTACCACTAATGGTACATTACATTATTTTTGATGGTACAATTTTTACACAAAAGATTTAAATGAATGTTCAAACCCTTACATGTATAGTGTATCATATCTGATACAAAGTAGTTTTTTTTTTCATTTTTCCGCTATCTATTGATAATTTTTAAATGAAATTGTTTCCTACTAACTACAGTAGGGGCTCTGCTAAATCCATCAATTTCCCTCCAATTATTCCTGGCATTTTTTTTGTAACAGCCATTGTACTGTGACTGAGTTTTTGAATAAGTATATTTTTTTTTAAGAAATAGTAATAAAACACACTAGAATACATAATTAAGGACGTGAAAAGCAAGAAAGTTGCTTCATTACCAACGTTAGAAGTGTATCTCCAGGAAAAGAGTCTGACACTGACTGAACAACTAATTGAAGATATAAAGATAACTTATGCAATTTTTGGTTAAAAAGAATAGGTGAATATAAGTACATTTCGGACAAAGCGATAAAATTTTTAATGTCTTTCAACACATCATATCTTTGCGAAACTGGATTTTCAGCCATGCTATTAATTAAAAATAAATATAGGACACGGTTGCAACGTGAACCTGACTTACACTTGAAATTAATGAAGATAAAGCCCGACAGATTAAAATTGGTTACAATGAAACAGGCTCATTCCCGTCGCTTTAATCTTCATCAATAATAAATCTTAATATTTATTATTATGTATTATTACCCACTATTTATTATAATATATAGAAACTTTATATTTTGTTATAATATAAAAGTTCATTTACGAATATAATTGAATAATATAAATTTAAAATGTTTTATTCTTTGATTACACTCCATTTAGGATGCATTGATTTTTAATCGGAAAATGCTTTTAATCGACTTTTTATGATGGTACATATATTTTTTATTCTTATTTATGTGGTACAAAATTTAAAAAGTTTGAGAACCCCTGGCCCCAACGTATGATGATTTCTGTATCCCATTAGTTAGAGGTGTTTGTCATGCGTTATAGGTAAATCCGACCCCGAGCCTTCTTCCATGCCGCCCATAGATGATAGCTTGCATTTCAGCTTGTATGGGGAGTTGGTCCTTGTGCATAATCAAACTTCATTCACACGTCCTTGCAAAAACCAGCTTCTGTCTATAGCGCTTGGAACTAAAATTGCTTATGCTAGTTTGCAAAATATTTCGTTGTCGCGTTGCAGACAATGATCTTTTATTCCTTGTATTTTATTTATTGAAGGTTTGTTAGTATTATAATTTTATAAGTGACGTTTTGATATAGGGAGAAAATCTATTACATTTTTATTGCGACTTTTGTACATCAGTATCTTATGAGCAATTACGTTTGTGATAAACAAAAAACATACTAAACTAACCTTCAAAGTTGTTGGCAAAAATCCCGAACCAACATTTATATCATGGCATGAGAGGTTCGTTGGAAAAATAAGTCAAACCACCCCCTTTTTATTTTTTTTATTCGCATATTGTTCATAGTATAGCCAATTCAATCTTGGTATTCTTAGTTGTAAATGTTACACCACGCAACTGAAAATGAGGATCTCATTTTATAATTACAATTGAGAAACTGAACAGAAAGCAGCAGCGTGATCCCACGGAAGAAAAGGCCTCAACAAGCAAATCCTCATTCTGCCAGTGAACATGATTGCTTTTTAACTGCGAATACGTAAATATACAGAACGCTGAATGATGAGAAAAAGTTATAGGATGCTACGTTTGAAGGGGAATAATTATTGAACAGAAGGGATTTGTGTCGTAGTGAAATTGGAAACGCGCGTCGTGCGAAAAGCTGATAGTTGTGCGTGCATGGTGACACTGGATTACACGTCATCCCAAAAGATCTGGAACTCGAATGTGCGCGTCCGACAAGAGAAGAAAAGCACCTTCAAAAATGGTGATGTTTCGTACATCTACAACATTGGCACAACAATGGAGGACCGTGATACGTCATATGTCTGGATACACTCAAGTGCCAGAAAAACTGGTACACCAATCTGATACTTGGTAGGCCACCTAACGGGAGTACGGAACTGCAAAAATACGAGGAAGCATGGAGTATTCTGTAGGCATTGAACACCATACTTCCTGCAGAGCTAATTCAACCTGGACCATTATTAGAAGACAAATGACATACCTTATGATTAATGCTGCGTATAGATGACTTTAATTTAAGACAATAAATATTTAATAAACTTTAATAGCGAAATTGATCTAAGTATTTCATACATTCTTTGCACTATATAATTTTCTAAAATCAAATACCTTATACTTCTGTACTACAGTATAATCAGGACATTTAGCACCATTTCTTTCGCAAGTTTCAGCGATCACAGCAAACAGCGCCTAGAATAGGAAAAACGGAATGATTCAACACTCAAAATTAGTCATTTTATCATATTTTTATATTGGTGAATTTACGAACGAACATCAATAAGTCGATGTGGCTCGACAATACTTACAATAACGGCAGCACACCATCGCTCCCAAGTTTAAATTTGTACACACATAGTGGTCAAAATGATTACAAAATCATCAAAACATTTCACAAGCAGACAATTGAGGTATCCAAAACTAGAATGCTTGAGGCATTGTTCATGAACTAATTTTGATCTACTTCGAGACATTTTTTAACCATTAGTTATTAGGAAAAGTTTAACGAGAGATGGCGGCGAGATAGCTAAAAACACTGGAAGGCTTAGAACATCACAAAGGCAAACAAAAATGCAGCACACTTCTATCCAACAAGACTAAGAATGAATATAGATAGTCGGACGTTCGTACCGTCAATCTATATTCATTCTTAGATCTTTTTTGTTCAATTAATTTTTCGAATTATTTTAAAATTTAGATGAAGTCTAATTCTGACGGTACACCTCCGAGACTACGAAAAGCCATAAGTGTTCCAAAAAATCGATAGTTTCTTCTGGAATGCCTTTCTTCGTGTTTCGTCAGAAGCCAGATAAAAAACATTTAATTTTTGTCAAGATATTTGACAACACCCGTTTTATGTCCGGGAAATTCGGGCCATGAGCGTGTCCGTTGTTAGTCCGACACAAGGTTTGTAGAAAGGGTCCGACAGATGTTGGAGAAAAAGAAACTAATCGAGGAACTTCACTTTATTATCCTTTTCCTTTCCTCTTTTTCTAAATGACGGAAAATTATAAAAAATTGACTTCTTCGGATGGAGATGACAGCTGTGTAAAATTATAAAGTTCCGAACAAAAGTTAGTTCTATTCAAAATAGAAGATGAAAATTCCAGGTTTTGTTCAATAGGAATCCAAATTCGAGTTTTTAAAAGAATCGAAGAAATTGACGCAGCACTGGAGCAACGAACTATTGCCCAACACCTTAGCTGGCACTCCACTCTCCAAACTTCCACACCTAGATATTTGAGGCAACGACGCATTAAACGTACACCAGCCCGCACGTACACAACGGTCTTTGATTGGATCGAGTTCCGAACTCGCAACCCGATGGTTGCTAATCTGCGGGTCTACAACTGAGCTGGGCTCCAATTTGGTAAGAAAGGTGGTCTTAATGTCTTTTGGAAACGAACTTTTCAACTAAAAACTAAACAAAAGAAATAATCATGACATCAAACTTAATGATAAAAATGAAAATTTCAAACTATTAATCAAAATTTATTAGAAATATGAATATAAGTAATAATATTGTGTGCTTCAAGAATCTTTTCACTTAATTAGTCTCCTTTTTATGAACTTGAAAAACACACAAAACAAATACCATAGCAGTTTGTTAATTTCTTGTAAGAGGATTTATGCTTTTTTTAATCAACTTTTATCCTTAATTATCAATTCGCATCTTCTCAAGAAAATTGAGACAAAAAGCAAAATTACAAGAGAACCAGAAGAGTTGAATAGCTTTAAAAGCAAACACAAACTGTATTTGTAGCTCTATTTTTCTTCTCAATAGAACATTCCATTATATCTTAATGGAACATGTTTAGTATATTTATTTGATTTCGTGTTCGTTAGAATTTAAAATAGCCCGTTATATTGCACCAGTACGACGGTAATTAAAATACCTACCTACCTATTGAATTTTAAAGAATAAAAGTTATTGACTAATTCCAGTTAAGTTGTCATTTTCTCGGGAAAATAGGATAGAAATTAGGTTCTATCGCGCTTGATAGAACTTTGAGAGGATATTCATTTAAGTGCTTGATTCCATAAAGCATTACTGCCAAACAAATTTCGTTGTCATTCATACAGGAACATAAATGTAATCGCCATCTGTCGTAAGAGAAAATGGCGACTTATTCTCATGCACATTATGTTGATAGAACACAATTTATTTTTCTTGGTGGCGGTAACCATTAAATGCGGAATTTTTTCGGACACATAAAATTGTCAAGCAAATCAATTATCAATCTTAACACAACAAAGTGAGATGTTCGAATCAAATCAACGATTTATTAACGGAGAAAATTAAAGTGCAATATTAATCGCGCGCTTGAACACGCATACTCCAACAAAGATGGTTAGCAATAGTGACAAAAAGGTTTTCAGTTGCTTTCAATTCACACAGGTAGATGAATCAGTCAAATTCGTCTATTTTGTGAACACGTAATTCATGCTGTTTTCGAAATGACCGATTCTAATTTGGAAGGTAGGTATTTAATTAAAGTCGCACTGGAGCAACACAACGGGCTATTGGCGACGGTCCGGGATCATCCCACGAAGAGAAAGAACCGAGGACACGTAATTTTGAATAATTCTAATTTGGAATAAAAACTCGAATCAGTGTTCATCGACTTGTCTAGGGTTTAACATTCCAATGATTTCCAACAAAAATAAAGCATCCGAATGATTTGAAGACACTTGAATTAGATATGGAGAAACCATTCCCGCAATTCAAGAAAGAATATTAAACTCAGGCATGTGAAAAGTAGATGTGTTACTTACGACAAAAACAGCAACCACGATTTTCATGGCTTTAAATCCTGTAATTATCACGCGTGCTTTGTGGTGGGGAGAACTGGTACGCAGTTAGCGAGGTGCCTTATATACGCAATGGGTATCTGAAGGTCATATTCCATGAGACGCGAATGAGGATACTGTTTTGTTTTTTAAAATGGTGATGACCGATTGACATCACAACTGGCGCTTCTCGTAGTTTGGCGTGAGCCCCAACAGATCAACTATCATGTCGAGAATCCAGATAAGAAATACTTGACACGCTGTCTTCGAAGTCTGAAAGAAAACACAAAATCCTCATGTCATAAGTGCATTGAATGATTGCAAAGAAAAGAAACAATTAAAACTAAAGTAATGACAAATGTCAGTATGACACCCACCAGAAATGTAGCCGTAATAGCAATTTTTGACGTGAGATTTAAATAAAAATCAGGCAAGGAAATGGTAAAATAAATGGTAATTTCCAAGTCCGGGAAAAGAAATTTATTAAAATTTGTATTGCTTCATGGTAGGTAGAGTTTACGACGCACTGAAACAACATAAGATTATTGGCGACAGCCCGCGATTAATCCCGAAGGGAAAGATCCGAGGATACCTCGTATTTTTCAACCAGTCAGATGACGAGGTCACACCTGAGCTGGCATCCTGTATCGTAAATCGAGTGGGGACGAGATGGGTGAAGATTTAGTGGTTTGTTTACCATTCGTCTGCATCCTTCTCACAAATGCCTGTGGAGCTAAAGAGGAAATATTACTAACTCAAATGCTTACTGAATCCCAATAGAATATAAGCAGTCTCATTTCTACTGCAACACAGGTGTAGAATTTGTCTGGAGCAGTTATCGTGGTATGTAGACAATAAGTTATGATATAGTGGAACCAGTTACCTTTCTGCTGGCCGACCAATTAGGCTGGCAGTACCAGGCTGCTGGCTTCTAGATCGAAAGGTTCCTGGTTTGAATCCGGGGTAAGCATGGATATCTGTCTGATGTGAATGTGTGGCCTCTATAAACAGATTGTATCTTGAATGGAGATGTAAAGTTAACCTACCCCCATGGTGCACCAGGGTAACACCAAGTGGTTCAAAAGTCTGCCCATGTTGACTAAAGCACTTTTAATAACTTCAAATTAGCCTGGCATTGGTGTAAAGAAAACTTTGTTGGAAGGAAAACCCTTTTAAAAAGTGAATAAAAACAAACATTTTCTTTTAGAAATAGTTCCAAAAAATAACAATTTGTACTATTTAAAAAACAAATGAATGATAATGTATAAAGTTCTGTTGTATCATTAAAAAAGTTCCTCAATTTTTGCCCATAATTTCCTTTCTGAAAATAAAATAAAAGCATAAATGGGTACTCTGATACCAACAACCCTCTCGCATACATTGGGGACCTAGATTTGTCTCTACATGTGTATTTGAAAAAAATTCAGAAATAAATGTAAAAACTTCATCAAAACCCATTTTATTCCTTTTTAAAACACAATATACATATAAATATATACATTACAAATTATATATAAGAAACAGATAAAATTTCTTTAGATCAGATCTTTATAACAATAAAATAAATAAGTGGTAGACTTAAAACTTCTTTTGAATTCAATGGAAACAGTTTTGAAAAAACAGCTGCATTATCAAATTTGGATTGAAAGTATGCAAAATCAGTTTTATAAAAATTTCAACAAAACATATGAAGCCAGATACCAGTACTGATTTATCAATTTGCATGATCATAAATTTGACATAATCGACAACATAAAAATTATAAAACAATACTTTTAAAATATTCAAATAAACAAGAAAACTTACATGCATTATGAAAACCCAAAATTGTAGTTAACTATATGCATTGCTAACACATCAACTGTGACCATGAAATTAAGGAATTGTATATATCAGACAATAACGATTTCTTCAGTTACCAAGCACTTAGTTCAAGACCAGGACAATGATAGCTATGTTTAGCTTTGTATCCATTAGTTATTTAAATCTCATTTTTACCATACTATAAGAGTAAAAATGTTAAATATTTATTTGAAAAGATCTTCACCAGATTTGCATTTCTTTACAACTCTGTATATTTTATAAAAATCATTTACCATAATCAATTAAATAAACTTCATATCAATACAAGTTCATAACAAAATACTTTATATATAGCATTACGTATCAGCTGCTAAAAATAATGAATGTTAAAAATAAAAAGTATAAAGAAAAATTTATCAACAATGAAATGTATATTTTGATTTCACAACAGTTTTATTCACAAAGACTTCATATAAAATGATTGCTTATTTCTAAAAGTTTTCCATTTTAAATATTTTGATAAATTAACACTTTAGTTGATATAATCATTTGTGTAAAACAAATTCAATTTAGCTTAAATCCAAAAATTATATCACAATAAAAGCACAATGAATTACTGTTTTAAACAGCATGGACGGTTTTTCATGCATATTAGATTTGCTCCAATATGAAAACATTCGAAAGATAAAACTTTTCGATCACATAAAAATATATAATACTTATTTTAACTACTTCATTAGAGTAGTTTGAGATCTATATAATTTCTTAAAATTCATGTATTGTATAAGGTCATATAATAATCACACACTTTCTTTTAAATTTTCATTCAGTTAACTTTTAGTTACATCTTATAAGCATTTAAAAGTTTTCCAGTTTGATCTTGATATTAATATACTAAATTGAGTTTGAAATTTTTAATATCAAAATTCTCCAACCAGTATAATTAAATTTTCACATTTTCAAAAATTGCACACATCATAGGCTCCATTAAAACTATAGATTATAGTACATTCTCATATAACCCCTGAAATATTTAAGTTTTTAGGTTTCTTTTAAAACTTTTAATAAAATATAAATTTTGTAATATCACATTTGAACTTGAAGCGGATAAAAGATCTTCTAGTACACTATCACATTTTCAAGTACAAAAGTACTCGGGTAAAGTTTTAAAAGCTCTTTCATGTACAATATAGTTAAAATGTTTTCAAAATATTTTTACTTTTTAAATAGCTTAGAAAAGTTTTGAAAAACGTAAAAGTACCATTTCGAACTGCTACAGCAAGCAATTCATATTTTAGTGTTCCATTAAAATACACATTAATATAAGCTTGAAATTTAATAACATTTTAAAATATTAAATTATGTGACATTTCATACACATGGCAAGTTATAAAGCACTTACGGAGAAAAACGTTCGAGTGAAATAAATACAACTTTCATAACATAAAATAAAACTATTTTCTAAACACTACAAGATCATAGACAAAGAAAAATGAAACTTAAAAATACTTCACTTTGAATTAATTTATAACTGTTTAAATTTTTAGAACCATGAAAATAACCAAACCAAAACAAAATAACAAATAAAATATAATTAAAAAGTAATTCCCTCTATGAAGGAAAAAAAATCACAACCCAAAACCAAAACATAAATAATAGCTCCATTAAAAACAATTTAACATTATAGCAATAATAAATATATCTTAATATGAAGCAAGAGTAAAATAAATAATTCAACTTTAGAACACTTAAAAGTATTGAATAGGTTCAACAGGCAATTGTAAATCTATGTATTTTTGAAATAATTTTATCAGTTCAAATTGCACATAAAAATCTACGAACCAATATTGAGATTACACACTGAAACAATCATAGAATTTTCTTTCTTCATTTGTTCTGAATTAATTTTAGAATTACAAAGATTCAATTCAATATATATATATAAGGTGCTGTAAACTATTTCAGCTGCATATGTACTTGATAGATTTCAAGTAGAGTTTACAGCTCAGGCTCAGTAATTATCTTGTTTTTGCAGAACATGCTACACACAATTATGTGTGAAAATGTACTTAACTCAAAAGAGAGAAATGGCGTTACCTCGTTTTTGCAGTAACCCAACAAGATATATGTACCCCAGAGGTAAAGTATCGTGTAAGTCCAAATTAGCTACTTTTCAGGAAAGCGAAAAAACTAACTTTTTACTTATGGAACAACATGGACATAAGTCGTTCTAATCGATCACTTATTCAGAATAGAAGTCCTGACAGTTACCACTTTACCACTAGATAGAGAGCATTTTTTATGTAGAGTTGTTGATCCAACTCCAAACCACCAAAAATGGACTTATGCCAGTTTACCTCTGGGGTAGATATATATATATATATATATATATATATATTTAAACATTAAAAACCTTCAAATTTCAAAATACAGAAAACTGACGAAAAGTGGAACATTAGATTGTGAAGCTTTCATTTGTAATCAAAAGGTAAGAGCAAAATAGCTATTAACAATCTAGAATTTACGAATTCTACCATAAATGTAAAAACTCAACATGTTACAATAGTTAACAATTCAGTGATTTTTCAAATACTTGAAGTAATCTGAAAGTGATTGAAGAATAATTTTATTTTTTTACGTATCAATAAATTTAAAAATGTTTCAGGAGGCCCTTTTCTTAGAATTTGATTCAGAAAGCAACAGGACTGTTTATATACAATCACCAGAAAGCCTGGAAATGTAATACTCAATTTCAAAACTTGTACCTATAAGTTGTTGCAAAAATTATATTTTTACAACTAAAATAAAAATTAAACCAAAATGACTATACCTGTTAAACAAACGAAAATAATAAAATCACCGGAAATAAAAAATTTTCACAGGTTTTAAATAAAAACTAAGATATGTATAAAGTAAAAATCTAATCAACCATTTATTAAGGAAGCTTAAAATGTATGATCTTGAACAAATTATTGGTAGATGGTAATATTGTAATACAACAAGTACTAATTTATATTTAAAAACAATTGCATCAAATACGATTGTGCTTCATTTTTATACCTTAGCAATATAATATAAAGTTAAGTTTTTAAATTGCTTGAACTTTAAAATAACTGCACATGATAACATTATATAAAAACGTTCTTAAAAATTAATATTCAATATTTTTACAAACCAGTATTATTTAAATCCTAATACACATGCTACACAAAAATTATAATTTTTAATATGGAATGCAATTTCAAAATTTTAGAAACTACATTACTTAGTCAATCTTTTGCTTAATGCCTTTGTTTAAGCACCATAACTATAAGTATAAAAACATTTAAAAGATCATATTATCTCTGGAAAAGTGGAATTGCTGTAATGAAAAGCAATTATACAACATATTTGATATTAAATTATCAAGTGGTCAATTAAAAGTGGTCTTGATGTTTTAAGCACAAATTCATAATTCTGCAGGCTCCTACAATACATATAAACAAATTTTACAGTATACCCATAAAAGAAACTAACACACCAAACAATTCATCTCCATTTTGTAAAACTAAAATTAAAACATTTGAGATTGACATGCACAATTTTAGTTCCAGCTAAAAAAATATCTACACTACTAAACAAATATAAATGCTATTCAAATACTAGGTTACAAAATGTTTTGATTTAAAATGCTGTTTTCATGTAGAATGACTCAAAACAATACTAGACTCACATGTGTATACTTTTCAAAAGTTAATTAAAATAGCTTCGTTGTTAAAAATCTCCTTAATCTTACAAAGCTATACATTTTAAAAAATATATCACCTTCACAAATCATAAAATATGCGTACTTTCTATACAAAGGTGTATTTATACCCATTCAAAGCTCGTATTCAACCAGTTGGCTGGAAAACACGCTTTTAACAAATTACCCAAATTGCATTTTCTTCAAAACAATTATTCACAATTGTAATGAAGCAATAATCTTAACTTAAATGCCAAGATGATCCATTTGTTTAAAGTGGAAGCATAATTTTTGGGTAAGATGAATTAAATGCAGTTGATTATAGTTATTAGGAGAAAAGCTCCCGGATGTTGCATTTGGTGCTTGGTTTAAATCTCAGGTGTTCTTCAATAAATTGACAAGGGCATCTCGCAGAAACGCAATGCCGAGGAGGAGCAGGTGGACCTGTTTCTAGGGTGCCATCTGGATGCAATGGTAACCTCAGGTCCAGGCGTTTTCGAACAAATTCCTTGACCCATCGTTGGCTGTATCGTACAAAAAGTTTCTCAGCATATTTCTAAAGCAAGAAAATAAAGAAATGAATGCACTAATAATGTTGAATTATTTTCAACATTTCAAATTACCACTTATACTCTAGAATTCATCTTGGCAAGTGGCAAATGAATATAACAAGCAACTTCCTAAAACCAGGTTTTGTAAAGCAAACTACTAGAAATTTAGTTTAACACAATTTAATGAAAATTAAATTTATTACAATTCAGGAATACGATTTTAAACTGTTACTGGTTAAAGAGAAAAATATACTGCCAAACAAATTGAAACACCCCGAAGCCAGAGTTCGATTTGAATGAAATTTACCATGTAAGATGTACACGAAGATGGAAAGAAATTATCACAACATTATATCTAGGACTCTTATTGTACTGCATCAGAAAAGTCACATATTAATAAGTTACAAACCTTCATTGCAGTCATACTTATCGATACATAGCATGGCATGTGTAAAGTGAATCATTATGCTATCCTATGGCAAATTATGCAAAGCATTCTGCAGCTCTGCTCCAGATCCCTTATATTCTGGAGATGGTGCAATGATGGCCTAAATTATCTCAGACAATCTAAATGAGACAGATCTAGGGATCTCGCCAAAGGTTTCAATACCAGAACCACTCCTGGGAGTAGCCAGACATCGATCATACTGGTAAGGAGCCCTTTGAACACATAACTTGAAAGACAGTATCTACTGGATGTATCTGGGTTATCAAACTACCTTGTACAACTTCTTGAGGGGACCTGCTGCTATAAATGATGGCTCCCCATACCATTAGGAGTTACACCGCAGTGCCCATCGACAGTAAACTGAGAATGGCTAGGTGGTAAGAGGGATTTGACACTAAACATGATATGCTGCCATTGCATGCATGTCCACAATTCTCAATTTACCTTTGAGCGGTACATTACTAACTCCTAGGTGTATTGGTGTGGGGATCCATCATGACAGCCGGTCCCTCTAGTAGTGGTATAAGGTAGTTTAACAGCACAAAGATACATTCAGCATATCCTGCAGTACGTTGTTTTGCCTTTTATGCCTATGTCCAAGGGGCTATTTACAAGTACGATAAAACCCAGCCACAAACAGCTCATCCCTCTCAGGAGGGCCTTTGTAGTGTTGAAACTCTTCCTTGGCCAGAGATCACTAGATCTGTCTTCCATTGAGTATGTTTAGGATAATCTAGCTATCAATTACCCCATCCTAGGAATATCAGGGATCTGGAGTGGCAGCTACAGAATATTTGGCCATACCATTACTACACTTCATTTGACTCCATGCCGTACATTGGCACATATTACCACCAGAGCTGGCTTTACATCTTACTAACTTGTGACCTCTGATGTCATTCTACAACTAAGAGTCCTCTAGATTTGATATAGTGATCAGTTCTTTATTTTTTGCATGTATGTCTCGCATGCTGTAGCATTCCAATCACATGTTGCTCTTAGATGTTTTAACTTTTTTGGCAGTGTATTTTGAGATAGGAATACAAAACTTTCATATAAAATAAGATACAAATTGATGAAATTTTAGAGCTACCTCCTTTTGGCAAACTCGAGTACTATTACTTCCAGTAATAATAATATCAGATGTATCAATATCCATTCTTGATTGGTCAATTGATGATGGTATTTTGGGATCAGAAGCAGCAGCCTGAAATTTAAACAAAATGGTCAAAGCTGAAATAAACAAAAGCTACCCATTTTAAAACTAGAAAATACACTAACAAAATAGTAGTTATTAGTTTGTAGGTAAGGAACACTTTTTAAAAAAGCAAACACAAATTTTTTGAATTTCTGGAAAATGCTCAACAAAATATAAGCACTCCTAACCAAAAACACTACACAAAATTTGTGCACAACATTATAAAGGTGGATGCAACAAAAATTGTAAACATTCATGACATAAAAATAAAATTTGTGAAAATTCAATTTAGCTTTTTCAGTTTCACTGCTTAAACTGAAAGTTTTTATTTTGTTGATAAAAATATAGTTGAAATGTTGTTTTCTATGGCAAACAGAAAGTTTCATTCCATTAGTCTCAAATTGCAAAGCAGAATGAAAACAATGTTCAGATTTTCAAAGGAGATTAATTTTCTATGGTTAGGCAAGTTTTAATGATTTAAAAGCTAACTTTCCCTTCTTCTCAACATACTTTAAACTTTTTTCAGTTCATTCACCTGAAATTTCGCCAAAGGAAAAGGTTTTATGGATTTATAAAAAATGCCTATTTTCTTGAACACAATATATGTAAAATAATGACTCAAAAATAATAAATACCTAAAAATGACAGAAAAAGTTGAAAAGCCACTCAAATCACATAAATGCCCTAACAAAGACTGAAATCAGCTTAGGTTTTTATGAAACATATTTCTGTGCACTCCAATAGCGGTTTCCAAGCAAACATGCAAAAACTTCCATTTTTATTGTTTAAAAATTACTCGTGTTTCATTTATTAAGATTATTTTAATTAGCATACCTTATTTAAATTACCTTGATTTAAATCACATTTTTATTGAAAAAAATCATGATTTAAATGAAATTTTCACTTTTGAATGAAATAACCTGGGATACAGAATGCATGTTATTGGATAGAAATAAGTTTAAAATTATTTTTTTACTCAGTAACATTAAAAGAATGACCTTTTTAAAACTGAAAATAGCTGGCTTCCCTATTTTGAGGATACTAGAGATAATAGTATTGATTGGGATGCAGTGGCATGAACTTAGAGAAAATAAATTGGAGGCAAATGTAAATTACCACATGATTCACATTTAAATGTTTCCTAACTATTTTTTGTTT
The DNA here is from genome assembly GCA_933210815.1 of Meta bourneti. Lineage (NCBI taxonomy): Eukaryota > Metazoa > Arthropoda > Arachnida > Araneae > Tetragnathidae > Meta > Meta bourneti. Next base: position 71,021,970 of record OW119925.1, read on the forward strand.
ATATTAATTATTAATGGTATATTTGTAATATTTTCCCCTTACTTGGAGGAGGGCCAGGTGCCTAACATAAAAATATTAAGACCCAAGGAGTTTAAAATAGTGATCTAAGTCAGTGGTGTGCAAACTGTGGGTCGCGACCCCTCTGGGGGTCGCTTGAAAATTTTTGTGGGTCGTCAAATTCAAAGAGATTTATTTGACAATAAAAATATAAGGCTTTTCTTCAACATGTATCAGGTACCAGTAAAGAAGTGAAATGAGATAATATTATTTATAAAAAAAGAACTATATTTTTTTACGAAAACAATTGTCTGTATTAGTATATAATACCTATACTTCGGTAACCAGCAGGCGAACAGACATAGTGATAAAAGATAATTGTCAATTTGAGATGCCCTTTACCTGCTCTCCGGTGTGATTCATATGCAACTTGGGTCGGTCTGACGTTTAGCAGTGGCCATCTTTACTACAGCTCTTTCAATCTAGGTGTGCACCCCTGCTATTTAGTCTTTATACTGTGATCACAGCTAGGACCGTGCAGTTCTTTCCGTCTGTGCCTCAGTAATTCGGTTTTGCTGCTTCTTACGTTCATTAAAGTGCATTCTGTAATTCTGTTTATATACTGCTTTTGCTAATTTTAAGTAAAATTTGCAATCGGGTATGCACATAACATATTTTTTAAATATAGGACAGTTCAGTAGGGTGCTCGGAGGGCAATAGTAAACAATTAATTTAAAAAATCAATATACATTAAAATGTTTATAAAGAAAAACTGTTTTTTTTCTATATTTTGTATTATTTTTTTCGTTTTTGATTTTTTCGAAAATCAATTATCCTACTCTGATATTTCCTTGGAAACGCTATCAGGGTGGTTACTATTTTAAAACGTGTAAGGGAACAGTTAGTTCTGTTTTTAGATTACAGATGACGGAGCACTAAAGAAAGCCTGCTTTTGCAGTTTAAGTGCGTGTAAAAATTTAAGATCATAGTAAGATGAATTTTGAAAAATAAACTCTAATTTTAATTTTTAAATATATATTTTCCCATCTTTGGAGTAAGTAATGTTAAACATAATTACATTAAATCACTATAATTAATTTTGTACTTGTTTTGTATTTTTTAAGTAAGCTCCAATATTTGTATGTTATGATTCACTGTAACCTCTGGGCACAATATAGATGTGTGATCGACTGGCAACACCAGTTGAGATATTTACTTGCCTCGCTTACCATGTGTAAATTTTTACTTCAGTGTTGTATTTTTTATTTTAAGTAGCGAGTATGTGCAATTGGTATAAAGAGATGTTTCTCTTATAATTAAGTTTTCTTTTCTTTAATTCTCGTCTGAATAAGCTACAAATAAACATGATTTATACAGAGTAATCCCGGACTTTATTTTCTTCCCACGTGGTAGCCGCACGTGATTGAACAAACCAAAGAAATGAAATATTGTATATTTATAATTTTGTTTAGTTTTAGTTTTAATACCCTCATGATAGATAAATGGCTAAAAATTGGTACCCAATGTCCAGAAAATGAAAAGAATGACAATACAAATTAGAATGATGGACCAACATCCGATGAACTTAGAAAAACTGTGAATGAATCCAATGGCACTGTTTCTACATAAAAAATATCGAACGAAATGTGCTATGTAATAAAAAAATTGAGAAAATATCGAGAAGAATTTATTAAATATGGATTTATATATTGCGTTGTTAATGGGAAAGAATATCCGTTGTGTGTTAATTGCAGGGATAAATTAGCAAATGAAAGTATGAAACTTGCTAAATTAAAAAGACATTTGGAAACCAAGCATAAAGCATTAGCAAATAAATCTGAAATATTTTTAGAAAATGAGCTGAAAGTATGAAAAATTAAATGCATTTTTGAAAAAATACACAATTCCTGAGAAGGCTTTACGGGCATCCTTAGAAGTTTCATATTTAATAGGGAAAATTTTGAAACCACATACAATTTGAGAATCACTCATTCTTCCTTAAGCAATTAAAATGACATCAATTATGCATGGAGAAAAATATGGTAACGATTTAAAAACGATATCATTATCAAGAGATACCGTTTCTCGCCGAATTTCCACCATACCACGTAATATAGAATCAGTTCTGTTAAATCGATTACAAAACTCTCCTGTATTTGCTCTACAACTTGATGAAACTACTGACATTTCTAAACTGTCTCAATTAATTGTTTATGTGAGATACGTTTATGAAGAAGACATATCAGAAGATTTTTTATATTGTAAAAAATTGGAAGGAAAAACAAATGGAGAAAATATTTGAAATTATTAATAGATATTTTGAAACAACTGACCTTACCTGGACACACTGTGTCGCGGTTTGCACTGATGGTGCTGCAGCATTAACAGGTAGTAATAAAGGACTAAGAGGGTTAATAAAGAAAACTGCTCCCCATATAGTATTCAACCATTGCATGATGCACAGACAAGCTCTTGTTGCAAAAGACATTGATGAAGAATTGCACAAGATATTACAGGATGTTGTTTTTGTAATTAATTACATTAAAAGCAACAGCGCCCTAAACAGTCGTCTCTTGTCAATACTCTGTAATGAGATGGGTTCTGTGTATGAGACATTATTACTACATACCGAAGTCAGATGGCTCTCACGCGGCAAAATACTGCGACGTATTTTCGATTTGAGAAACGAAGGTTACATTTTTTGGTAGAAAAAAAAACATATATTGGCAAGTTCATTCATTAATGATGATTGGCTCGGAAAACTCAGTTACATGGTTGACATTTTCGAAAAACTTAACGATTCGAATTTAAGTCTATAGGGAGAGAATACAAACATATTTTAACATAGAGCAGTAAAATTGAAGCTTTTAAGAATAAGCTAATACTTTGGCAAGGAGAATTGAACAAAAACAATAGACATGTTCCTGTGCTTTTCAAAATTTACTAAAGAAAATAATATAGATTTCTTGATATTTGAAAACACCATTTCCCGTCATATGATAAAATTGGGAGAAAACTTTTCGAAAAATTTCCAGATAATGAATTAGGTTGGATACGTGATCCATTTTCGTTTGATATTTTTAAATCCAATATCTCTTTAAATGAAAAAGAACAGTTAATTGATGTTTCAAGCGACGAAACACTGCGCATTCAATTTAAGTCTGACTTGCCAAAAATTTTGGTTATCGATTGGAAACGAATATGCCGATTTGAAGAAAAAGGGAATTAATATTTTGATTCAGTTTGCATCGACCTACTTATGTGAAACCGGCTTTTCAAAATTAGTTGCCATTAAAACAAAATATCGATCTCGATTGGATCGAGAGGATTTCCAATACAGATCCAAACATAGAAGCAGTCATGAGCTCTTTGGAAGCGCTTACCTCACATTGAATTTTTATGTTGTAAGTTTTTTTAAAGTATTTTCCATTAAAAAATATTTATACCCATATGCATAAATAAAACCATTGCTTTGTAAAATTATGGGTTTTATTCAGACCTCTAATAAGGCACAAACATAAGCGCAAATCCCCAAAGGAATTCAACTTTAACTACGTTGATGATTAAAAAAACTTCTATTGTCTATCTAGGGGTCGCGACAAAATAGTACACAAAATTGGGGGGCCGGAAATGAAAATAGTTTGCGCACCACTGATCTAAGTGATAGTGACCTAATAAGAAAAAGCACATCACTTTGCTTACTCATGTGTATTTTTAATATTTATCCCTTATGTTTGAGGTACCGGACCATAGGATAAAAGATTCCAAGGGGGTCAAGCTCCTAGGGCACCATGCTGGGTGGTGTTTTTAAACTTACTTGGTTTCTCATTGGAAATATTTATCTCTCCTGTTCAGGGAGACAAGGGGTTCTGGCACCTAGGAATTGGCACTTGTACTGGTATGAGTGACAACTGACCAACAAATATTTCTTTCTACTCAAAACAATTCACAAATGAATCTGTTTAACAGTAGAGGTTGAGTTTTAAACAAATGGGGCCAGTCCATACATTGTACAATGTTATTTTCATTATACTCGCAATGGAATGAATTTTTCTGTTAAGTTGACTTTGAGATAAGATTAATTACTTTTAATAAGAACAATTTGTTTATCCTCATCTGTTGATGTCAACGAAGTTTAAATGTATGAGCATATCCATAATAAAATATTGAATTGGAAAAGTTATGTAATTTGAAAAATAATAACATTTAGATATAAAATATTGACAAAATATAGAATATTTTACTTCTTGCAAAGATAACTTTTCTTCATTTTCCAGCATGTCTTTAAGATATTTCTAGAGAAACAAATCAAAAGAATTATTAGAAAGTACATCAAAATTCCTGAATATGTTTCTAATTTTAGATACTAATTTACAAATGTGATTTTAGTAAAAATTGTAAAATTTTCTAAACTAGGTAAGTATTTTAAGTTACCTTGCTAAATAGTGTACATAAATTTAGTTTTAAAATATTTTTGCTTTTATAATTTATGAAAGTAGATGTAGAAATGATACTTACAATGCAATAGCTTACATCAAAATATACAAAAATAAGCTAGTGTCAGTTAAGTAAAATTATCAACAAAATGAAGATACAATACAAAAGTCAAATATTTCAAGACAAATTTTTTCACAATTTTTATTCCACATGCAAAATTTAATGCAGCTTTAAGTAATTTAAAATTGGCAATACAATTTGAATTGTCATTAGTGCTATTTTGAATAAAATCTAAATTTTCATTTAAATACAAATAAAAAGTGGACTACATATAACATGATTAGGTCAAAATTTGTAAAATATTGCAATAGGATGAAATGCTCTAAAAGATCACAAAATATTATACTTAAAACCCAATGAATTATTAAACACATTAAGTGACACCAAAAGACAATTTTAAAAGTTATTGTTCAATACAAAGGATACGTTAACTTTATGGCAGGATATTTTCCCTCTGTCGTCTAAACCAAGTAAAATTCGATGCTTGTACATCAGTGCATTTACACTTGCCATACATTGTTCCAACATTCTATAAAGCTATAAATAATTATAAAATTGTATTACTCTATTTGCTATAAATGCTATTACAAAAGATGGATTACTTATAAACTCAGCGTTTTTTCTGCATTAACTATATATCTTATCACCTGTGTTTTGTTTTCTAGGATGTAAACACTGAATTATTTGTTTCATTGATAGTTAAAATAGTCATGAAAATGCAAATCCCCACTATCCAAGTTACCAACTCTCCCGTATTTTTTCCACATTAGAGTTAATATTTTGGGTCCTCCTGGCTCCCATATTGACCTATTTCTCCCGTATTTTTCATTAACAATAAAGATAGTGAAATTTAAATTATGTTTTTCTGCCAAATACATTCCAATATAAAGTGCCATTCTTATTATAGACAGTTTAGAATTAGATACTCATCCATAAATATAAAAAATTACCTATAATTATAATCGATAGAAGGTTTAGCATATACTAAACAATAACAGAATATATTTCTGGATTGTAAACAGGAAGTATGGAACAAAGTTGCTTCAACATTTTGTGATTTAAGAAATAAATTGCCCTAACCTTAATAAGCTCTTAAACTTTATTTTAAGCACCTCAGGCTCAAATGACATACTGAAAGTTTTTTCACTAATGTGCAATAAATGGATTGATCAGAGAAATAAAAGAAGTTTGGGAACTAAGTCAGAGCTAATGGTAGTAAAGGACTATAGTTGTGTGTAAAGAGTATTGAAAGTTGCACAAGATAAAAAAAATACTCTACAGCATCAGTGGATAGACAGGTATAGGTTAGGACTAAGAAACAAAAAAATTTGTAAATTTTTATTGTATATTATTACCTGTATATTACAAACAATGTAAATTACTTGTTTTATATTACTCATTCTATGAATCTTTGTTGGAGTGGATCTGCCCCACTAATGCACAAAATTTGTCGATTAAATCTCCCTAAATTCAAGGCTGAAAGTTGGTCACCCACTGTTCCCACAAAAACTTCTCAACAAACACTCTTTTCCCTTGAGGGTTAGATGATAGGTAAAGCTTCATTTCTTACCTTAATTTTTAACCACATACACACAAATATTCCCACAGCATTAACAACCAGCCAAACGATTCCACCTCCAAACAATGCTAGGCCACGAACACCAGAAAACAAAAGTGACAGAAGAATGACGAATCCAAGCATTATCCATAAAATGAGGACTCTTTTGTAGCAGACATTGTACAAATTGAATCTCACATCATTGACAAGAACCTGCATTGTCATTACATAGTCTTCGACAGTGAGCTGAAAAAAGTTTGCAAAGTCAGATTCCATTTTTTAATTCTACATCAAATTTATTTAGATTCTGAATAATTTTAAGCTTTACATTTTTAACCACTTAACGCATTTATCAGTGTCTGACACGGGCAAAAGTTACCGGCAAATTTGCACATGCCCGTGTCTCACACGGGCGCTCTTGTATCTTGCGTTATTTTATTTCTAATGCCAGTCTGAGATCCGTTCTAGTAAAAATAGATAGGCTAGATTATAATTAAGCTTATTTACCATAGATGGCACCACTGTGCAGCATTTTTCTTGTGTTAAACCAGATGGTGCATTTTGATGATTAGCTATAAATTTGTTAGGAATTCTTTGTTATAAAGCAGTTGTTTGGTGTGGAAAAGGTAATGTATCCATTTTTATTACGTTAAATATCATAAAAGTAAACAGTTAACCATAAATTAATTTTTACTAAGTGTTTTTGTAACTTGTTTAGAAAAAGTTATCTGATAATGAGCGACTGACGATTTTGAATATGCCAATTTATCAGAAAGTTTCAGCGATGAAAGTGATGATCTCTTGAGTGATGGAAGTGAATCTAAAGATAATGATGACGAGATTTTGGCTTTTTTTATGCATTTCAACATCCAGGATCGTCACCGAACCAATGGTCACCGATTACCATGGAAGAATTATATATATTTTTAGCCATAACTATACTACAAGGTATAATTAGAAAATCTGAGGTGAGGATGTATTGGTCAAAAGTTGAAATTTTTCAATCCCCTATTTTATTATTGTTATTAATATATTATTATTTAATTATAATTGGTTATTAATATATTATTATTGTTATTAATATAATAATATATGATTATTAATATTTTATTATTAATAATCATATATTATTAATATTTTGAAATTCAAAATAAACATGTAATCAAATCGTTTACACTTTGTTTGTATAATAATTTTTTTTAGATTCCCCAACCCTGCCTGAGGAGGTCAAATACAGAGAAATGCAAGTACACAAAATTGATGCAAGAAACTTACAGTTAATCCTTGAGCCATAAGCTCCTCAGGAACTAATTCAGGTTTGAACTCTGCTTTCGTAACCCATGGACATTTTTGATTTACTGGTAATAAAGTTACAATAATATCTCCATTATCTGAAAAGTTGAAAACATTAATACCTTTGAATACAACAAAGCATCACTTTGATTTCAAATTTCTAATTAAAAACTTTTACATCTTAATCAATGAGACAGAGAGCATTACCTATCACAACCATGATTAACCATCAGATAATCATACAAAGCATAGTATGAAAATACCTTCTTATTTCAGTTCTAAAAATAATACAAATTCTAATAATCAAGACTAAAAACCAAGGTTCGAAATTAGCAATCGTAAGTTATGTTTTACGTATATAAATTTTTTTTTGACGACCAGGTTTTAGATCCAGTCATCATTTTCGACACTGAACTTTTTGTTTGATTAGGGCTGCTTCTAACAGCCCAAATGCTTTATCTTCTAGCAATCCACTCTTATTTTTAAGTGAGTGCATTAAATTTATGTTTGGTTTGGGTTTATGGCATAAGATCCGTAAATGGATAAGCTACAAACACAATAGAAAATAAAACCCAATTAAAACAGACAAAATTCAAACAAGTAATCAGTACAACAATAGACCATTAAAATACACTGGAAAAAATTGACAAAAATAAAATAAAAATACTTTACACAAAAGGACAAAAACGGTTACATATAGGATTAAAATACCTTCAATATTCAAAACAATAAATGATAGTAAAAACGTATCGCTGAACATGATTTATAACCAATAATTACTGTAGTTTAAAAGATATAATGGATAAAAACATGGAATTTAGAAAAGAAATTCTATGTAAAAATTTAAAAGATTTAAGTTGGATTTTCCCAAAACGAATTCTACAAAGTTAAAATAGAGTTGTTAAAAAAGTGGTGGCAATGACGATTAATTGGACTATGAATTAAAATATAATGAATGGTAAAAGAAACCACAAAACATTCTCTTCTAACAAGACGTCCGCGAGTTAACTCTGTCTAATACATAGACAAGTCAAAAGTACACAGGAATGCCATGTACACATAAAGGCCAGAGATCACAGTGAGACCCACATTCTTGATTTGATGAATGCTGTGGATCTTATTGCGACTATGATTGCTCCAGTTGTGGCACCATTCATTTAACACAATGTTTTAGACAACTTGTCAGAGATCATCATAAGATAATTTATGTTTCTTAATTTTATATATATATATATATATATAACTATACACCCCACTTGAGTAATACAATTAATTTAATGCTACATTTGCTAAAATCAGTTATGATTTCGTATGGTCTTACATTGAGAAGCAGAGTATGTTGATTCAAATCAAGTTATTTTTATTAAAAATATGATTTAAACCTTTTTTAAGCTTAATAGTAATATTTAAAAAGAAATAATCTGGGACAGGATGAATGCTATTTTATACATGTTGAAATTAAATTACATACAAATTATAAATTATTAAATACAAATAATAAAAAGTTTGCTTCAACTCAGCAAATATAATAACTCTTTCAAGGAATAACCCCTTTTTAACGGAAAATAAATGGCTTCCTACTTAGAGAATACTCTAGAGATTGATTGAGAAGCAGTACAGATAATTCTTTTAGTTTCCACATTGTAAAAACATTGTGTACATACACAAAAACATTGTTTTCTAGATGTCTCTTAGAATGGGGGTTGCCGAGGCTCAGTGGGTTTGCCCACTGTGCTAGCAACCTGCGAGTTATAGGCAGTGCAGATTCGATTCTTGCAACTTACCACAAGTGTATTATTCCTTTCTATATTAGTAAAACTTTGTATTTGTAAATTCAGTTATTTCATGTTGTTTGTACTGTGTTTGGCAGATTGGTCAAATAGGCCCATGCATCATAGAACAACCTCTTTATTCAATCTTTGGAATGGGGAAACTCGTGTAGATTTTAGTATTTGTGTAGACAGGCCATTTATAAAGCCATATTAGCATCATAGCCTATTCTGTACTTGTAGAAAGAATATTTTTAATAATTCTAACTAATAGTTTTTCATTCGAAACAAAAAATTAGTTAATGTGAAAAGGCTGGAAAATAAAATTTAATTATTATAATTTATATTTAAAAATAAATCACATCTCCCCCTCATTAAAATATTAAGTACTATGGATTTGTATTAAAATAGAAAGAATAAAAGCAACAAGGGGCCTCCAAAATGATTTTAATTGTTTTAATCTTCCAAAATTTCACGCTATTTTTCCTGAACCATCATGCATATTAAAGTTTAACACAAATAAATACTATTTAGAAATTACATTGTGATTTGCATATCTCCAGTCCAACAACTTTAAACTTTTTGGACAACAAATTAAAATTATAAAAATACGACTAAAATGGAAAAAATCTGATTTTTTTTATTTTAAAAAATCATGATTTTTTTCATATCCCTGTATAGCAGTGACAGAAGAAAATTCATTACTTACTAAATCCCTGGGTGATACCGTGATTGTTTGCATGTCTCTGGTGAACATTTTCAGATAACGGCACATTTTGCATGTTATGTCCATTGTCCTGCCCAAAATCTGGAGGGCAAGAGCTCCTACTCGAAGGCACAATTTCAGAATTGGCCATTCTAACAGGTCGGGATGGAGCAGGAGGTGGAGGTAAGGCATTCTTTGGTGAAACTCTACCTGGTGCAAAACCAGCATGAGGTGGGGAGGATGATCTTTCAGCCACATGCTTGGGATCAACAACTGTTTCGGCATCATTAGACGTTAACACTTCAGATAATGGATGCGAAGTGTTTAAGACACTGTCAACTTGGAGTGTTTGAGTAGGCACTATTGTAGCCACTGTATCTCCTGATTTTTCATCTTCAAAGCGTATCCAAGATTGGACTGATGATCGGTCTCTGTCAGACTGGATTGAGTTTGAATTTGGATCATGCGCTTCTGTATTTGTGTTGGAGAAGGGCGTATTCATGTTGGCATCCATGATGGGTTTAGTGTGCGACTTCACCTAAAGCAGAAAAACACAGGACTTCAAAAATGACATGTGGCTCACAATTAATTACTCATGAAAAATCATCAAGTTTATCACATTGCAAGTGAAATTCACCAAAAAAACTTCAAGAAAATGAAAATTTGAAAGGTTTAATATTTAAATATTCAACTCTTTTTAAAGTTATTTCCAAATTAATAACATAAAATCCTTAAATTAATTAAGGTTTATACCCTTTTAACCTTCTGGGATCACACATACAATTCAACACTGTAAGCTGCAGTTTACCTTGTATGGCTAACTATTTTTAACTTTCAGGTCAATAAAATATTCTCTAAGATTCTTTCAATGCCTTTGCAATATTTACCTTTTACTTTTTATTTAATTTTTATATGGCTTTTTGATTATTAAATGAATGATAAGGTAACAGCAATAATGCACTTCTCAGAAATTTCATACTGCTAACATGATTAATCTTAGAGCCTATATTTTTAATTAAAAGTTATTTAATGAACCTAGGAATAATAAACTATAAAAAAATTTGTGATTACAGAATTCATATACACAGAATGTTTTGAAAATTAAATCCTATATAATAAAACATAATTTATTGAGAAAGTCAATGCACCTTTTTGATGTTTCAAAACTCAGTTATCTGCCATACTTGTTTTCTTTACAACTTGAACCATCAATTGTTACAACTGAATGCAAGTATAACAAAACACAATCTCGTATATAACAGAGGTAGGTAGTTGAATTAAAGTCACACTGAAGCAATACAACAAGGTATTGGCAATAGCCTAGATCAATTCCCGAAGGGAAAGATCAGAGGATAACACGTTATAATTTTGAACCATAGTTAGATGAAGAGTATAATGTAAAACTCAATCATAATAGATTGCTCTTTCATAACCTTTTTTGGGATTAAAAGAAAAAGAAACTTGTTGCTAATCTCCTTGGTCAAAGTGTAACCTAGACCTAACCCAAAAGACAATGTCGTAAAAGTTGAACAGCGACTAACTCCTGATCATCCAGGAGCTAGCTGTCCCAGATACACCAACACAATCTAAAATACGGAAGAGAATTATTAGGGTTATGGAGCATGGACCAGTTGGAAAGTTCTTAACTCCTTTGACAATAGTCATATTTTGTGTGCTCGCTTCCAAGTCTTGCCACAGCAGTCTTGGACCTTTAAAATGCAATGTCAGTCCAGGATGCTTTGTGAGATACAGGGCCATAAGCCTAAGCACTTGTGAAATTGTAGCACAAATTTTTTTTAATAGTAGCAAAAGTCTCCTCTTAAACATTATTTTAGTAGCAGTTTTAGTTGCTCAAATACAAAATGAATCAACTAAAACAAAATGTGTTAATTAAGTATGGAACACTGGTGTCAGAGATCCCACCAAGCAATTTAAATTTAAAAATTAAGAAGCCAAATATTTTCTTAATAAGGTATTCGTGACAATCTAGAATCAGATTATGATGGGTTTTTTTACATGGTTACCATGGCTTGGTGCCAAAACTTCAAAATTAGCATCCCTTGGAAAACTTTCTCCCTAAAGAAAAATCTGAAAAACATTCTTTCCGTCTGCGAAAAGGCATTAAACTTTCGTTGACCTTTGATGAATTTTCAAAGTCACAAAAGTTTTGAAAATAGGAACTTTAAAGACGATTTTGCTCAAGATACTCTTAGTTGCCAATGTTGTAAAATAGTAGCAAAAAGTCGTCTGTGGCAGCCCTGGAAATATGAAGAATATGGAGAGGGACAAACCATATTTTGAGGTTTTTCAATTTGTACGAGAAAAAGATTTCCAGGAGTGAAATGACTTAATTGAGGCGACCTGTTCATAATCATCCTTTGCCAACAAATCAGCTGTCAAATTACCACATAAATCAACATGAGATGGTATCCACTGCAAGCAAATACAACTTGTGCATCATTATCTTTGTCATTATGCAAACGTGCATTTTACCAGATGGCACAGCAAATTTTGGATCACATTTACTGTACGGTCACCCTTGGCGCGATTTTTTCCACATTGGCGATAAATTTTTTTATATGGCAACCCCCATCCGACCCGACAATAAATTGCAGCAACCCTATTGAAACTTGGAAAAGGTTGGTTTTTCGGAAGGAAAGAGCGCTTATATTTTTTTTTTAACGAACGCATTTTTTTAACAAAATATCGATGTTTTGCGTTATATGATTGGTTACCGTTTTAAAATTTGAATTCTTTTTGTGTTAGTTGATGTCTTAGCTCTTTAGAAGGATTGTAATTGGTTACCGCTTAACCGGGTCGCAACGGAATATATCACCGGGTCGCAACGGAATATATCACCGGGTCGCAACGGAATATATTAGCAAAACCGGAGAGGTTGAAGGTAATTGATTAATTTTTGTTCGACCACGTTGCACGTGTGCTTTTTTAGTTTTCAGCTCCCGTGTTCTTTTCGTGAAATTTTTGTGATGGCTGCTGCATGGGGAATGTCTGAGGTAAGTGCGAGAATGTTTGGTGAGAATGATGTTATGTGGTTTGATGAGAATGTTAATCTAAGGTATTTGTATGGATTGGATAAAGGGAAGGAAACGTTTGAATTTTGTATGAAAGCGGGTTTAATTGCGGATAGATATGAGTGCTGTAAGTGTGGTCAGGATATGAAATTGGTTGAAAGGCACGATATAAGTGATGGTTATGAGTGGAGGTGTAAATCTAAGGTGAAAGAACAAATGCATGACGTTAAAAGGAGTGTGAGAAAGGGTTCCTTTTTTGAATTGAGTCGAATGACAATGAATGAGATTTTAGTTCAGGTTTATTTGTGGGTGAGTAAGAATAAGGTTGATTTTAATATGAAAGAGAGTAAATGTTCTTCTAAGACTATATGTGATTTTCGTTCCTTTTGCCGTGAGGTTTGTGTGATAGAGATGATTGAAAGTAGTATGAAAGTGGGTGGAAGCGGCGTGACTGTTGAGATAGATGAGAGTAAATTTGGTAAACGTAAATTTAATCGGGGAAAACGTGTGGAAGGTAAATGGGTCTTTGGGGGAGTTGAGCGCGGGACGGGTAAATGTTTTATGCAAGTTGTAGATGATAGGACGACTGATTCTTTGTTGACTGTTATTAATGAATATATTCTTCCGGGTTCAACAATAATTTCAGACTGCTGGAAGAGCTACGATTGCCTTTCTAATGAAGGCTTCGTGCATCTGAAGGTGAATCATAGTCTAAATTTCAAGGACCCGGATACAGGTGCCCACACTAATACCATAGAAGGAACGTGGGGAGCAGTGAAACGAGGTATTCCGGCGAGCAAAGCCAAAAGTCAATTAGACTATTATTTAGCAGAATATGTGTGGCGCAAAAAAAATAAGCACATGTGCAACAAATTCATGGCCTTCATGGATTCAGTCATTCGAATTTACCCTCCTCAAAGAGGCGACAATGAGCCGGCAGCCGCAGCGAAGTAGAGGCGGAGGGAGTTGGTGAAGGGGGCGAGCGATAGATGCAAATGGGAGAGAGGTATGTTTATTGTTCATTATTAACGATTTCGGCGATTTGGCCGCCATTTTTTTGCACAGGCAACATTTTTCACTACGCTGTTTCTTTAGATCTCGCTCGTGCAAGAAGTCGCCATTTTGGCGACTTTTGGCGAGATTTTGAAAAAGTCGCCAAGGGTGACCGTACAGTAAATGTTTACCCAAATTTTAAAGCCTCTCTGTGAGCCAAAAGTACAGAAAGTAGAATTGTACACCTGAATAGAAAAGTGCAACTCATAAAGCAGAATATAAACATGTAAAGTTGCACATAATGCTCAAGTTGAAGGATATATCATGGTGTCAAATAAAGTACATTTAAATTTTGAGATTAAATTTATTTAAAAAAATATTTTAACTATCACGATATTAAAAAAATACTTTATTGCCTCCAATACAACAAAAAATCTAACATTCAAACCACTACTAAAAATGCTGTCACTCACACAGGTTAAATTGACTCATACAATGAGTAATTACCTCAATTGAATAATTTTCTTAGATAAAATTATATAACACAGGGTTGCAAAACAAAAGTTCTAAAGAAAACTTCCTGACTAAAACTGCTTAAATTCTCTACTCTAGAGTTTAAAGTCCCATGAGTTGAATCCTTGAAGAGATCCTAAATAAATGTAATGTTTTACCATGAAATCAAATATAAAAAGAACCAATTTCATTTCTATTTCTCTCTCCCTTAAAAACTAGATATCAAACATGTTGTTTTCATAGCTGGATATTTTACAAAAATATCAAAATATTTTTGTAAAAATCGTATTAAAATGTCATATTTAGAAAATATTCATATTGAATTCTTCCACAATATGACATTTAACAAGAAATGATTAAATCAAAATCATAAGTGGAATGATTTTTCATCTGATGAGTGATGAGAGGATAAATATGTGGAATATGTAAACTTGAAAGAAATATGAATGCTTTGTTAAAAAAACATTTAATCTGAAAGCATATTTTTATACATTCTTAGTAGCATTCAAGTTACTAGGATTGTTTTCAAGACCTGAACACATTTGTTAATGAAAACAAGCATTTGGATATCAAAATAAAAATTTAAATGAAAGCATAAATTGAATAAACATATTAATCAATTATCTCATGTTATATCACCCCTTGCACTTTTTTGGCTGTTGATATTAAGTTAAAAAAATTTGCCAACCATACATTATAATAGTCAACATTTTTAGCATTTCTTATTTTCCTAGATCCTGCACTATCCACTAAAGTTTTATAATGGTTCCTTTATGAAAAAGAGGAAAAGGTATTAACTATATTCCCTGAGGGATCAGGATTGGATGTTAGCATTTTATGCCATAAGGTCCAAAAAACCAAGGGCTCAGAAATAGTAACATTCCGGACTGTTTTTTTCAGTGATGAATCAAATTGTAAATAGCAAGTTTTGAAGAGGTTTTACTAACATGGTATATTCCTGGATATTCTGATAAGGTTATGCCATTGCTAGTAAGAAAGATTAAGAAATGTGAATTAAATTGTTATGTTCCAAAGATGCAAGCTACCTTCGTCGAACTCGGATTTTAAAAATCAAAATTAAGACCAATAAAAGTGCTTGAAATTTGAAACAAAGCATTGGCAAGAGCGTAAAAATACTGTCACTAACATCGAGAAAGTGAAAACAATAAAACTACATGAAAACATACAAAAAATCTTAAACGTTGCATAGTTTTCAATTGAATATTAACACCCCTGCCACTAAAGCAAAAATTCATGGATGCGACCGCTTATTTTCAGTTTTACTTATTACGCAATTACTTACATTAAGCAAAATTAAACGATTCAAAAGCATGAGCCTCAAATAGAAATTCACATTTACAATTTTCACAAAACTTTCTCAATCCGAATGAGTAATTAAAATATTTAAAACTCATTACCTTTATTCATTCACTTTTGTCCACCTCCTACTTTTTTCAGATGTTACAGCGGTTGCAGTTTCCGTTTACCTGCCTCATCTGTATACGGAATTTTGTACACTGTAGCGGAGCCGCGGTAGCCCGGTTGGAAGAGCAACGGATATTAGCAACCGGAGGGTTGCGAGTTCGAATCCAGCCAAAGATCGTCATGTATAAAGGGGACTGAATCTGTCGTGGCCTCAAATGTCCTCACGTTGGTTTGGTGCGAAGTTTGGAGAGTGGAGTGCCAGCTCAAGTATTGCCTCGTCATCTGACCGTGGTTCAAAATTGCGTGATGTCCTCGGTCTTTCCCTTCTTGATTGATCCCGGACCGTCACCAATAGCCCTTTGTGTTGCTCCAGTATGACGCTAATTGAAATACATACCCACCTACCTTGTACACTGTAGCTTTAATGAAACCCTTGATTCAGGTTTATCCCCACCAAATAAAACACCTCAAAATCGAATTCAATATTTACGATTGAGACGCAATGGGTGTTTTCTCACAATTAGACGTCATTAAGCCCTTTGTAGTGTCGAAATGTTCAGTTGTTGGGCATTAAAAATAAGAATTTAAGAATGAGTGATTTTCAGTGTAAGCAAACCCCTGGAAGACGAGAATTTTATTTTCGATTACGCAATACTGACATACAAACAGGAAGCACGTTCTACCTAAAAACACTAGCGTCATCTACATTTAGTGTCATAGAAAATACCTGTTTTTGACCATCGTGTACATGGGAATTGCTGCACGTTGAATCCACAGAGTAAATAGCTACGCATACAGCGGAATCACTACTACAGGAAGCAATGGTCTGATAAATAACATGGGAAATAAGTGTTCTTTTTTTATTTTTTCCAATTTTAATTTCTTCTTATGCATAAATAAAATAATTATTTTTAAAGTAATAAATACTTATATTAAAAGAGATAAGATAATTTCTGCAGTTATTAAAAATTTATTGTCACGAGAATTATTAATTTTCGTGAAAAGAAGTGGCGAACAACTCAACTCCACTGAATTTGAGATTGGAAGAACAAGAGCAATTTTGTTTTCCGTTGAGCATTCTGATGTATGTAATATAGTCTGCCATGTTCTGTTTTTGTACGTCTTCCGTGTAATAAATGTTTCGTTTGGATTTTCCGAGTTTATGAAGTCACTCACGGTTAAAAGAACCTCTGTTGTCACACTTGACTTAAATTGAAGTGACAGTTGTAATAGGTCATGGGCCCAGTATACTTTTTCTAACCCTAACACCATTTTTTCTTGAGAAAAAAAAGAAAATGGAACAAATTATGCACAAAATTGAACCTTTTCAAAGAAGGGAAGATTGGAAATATTTGATTCAGATCAAATTAAAAGGAATTCCTAAAGAACCCAGTAGCAGTGCAACATTAGAAGGAAGAATTTAACAAGACACAATCAGAAATAATGTTTCTATTAGTTTCAACCTTGAGTCCAAAAGTTAGCCCAGATGAGGTTTGGACAGAACTCCACAATATTTTTGCTGGTGTAGAAGAACATAAAGCCTTTGAAATTTGCTTGGAGTTTTTCGGTTGTAAATGGAAAGAAAGTCTAGATATGGCTGGAAACTTGTCTTCAACTAGGCAGCTTTGGAACAACCTTCAAGAAGAAATAGGAAAATTTCAAAATAGCAATAATGGAAAATTGCCACCAATTTTTCTTATATGTAAGATACTTCTACCCAGAGATTATTCAAATTTTCAGACAACTTAGCTTATGATTCATAAAGATAAAGAAAGGAATGTGGACAATCTCACAACTGGCTCTGCACAGAAGCAAGCAAGTTAACCTCTAAATAAGAAAGGGTTGATCAGGAAGCCTTAACAGTCAAGAAAATTGTCAAAGATAGAGTAAATGAGAAAGGTAACAGCAAAGACAAGAGGTATACATATCCATGCAATTATTGTAAAAGGAAAGGCCATTGGATTAAAGATTGTTATAAATGGATTGTTGTTGGAAGACCAAAAAAGGATGAAACAAAAACAAAGAATTTTTTTTATAAAAATAATACAAGAACAGGAACCTTAAGGGAAGTAAATGATCATGCATTTGCTACAGAAAGTGATGACAAAGAAAACTGGTACTTTGATAATGGTGCCACAAGACATTACTAACCAAAATCAATTTTTCAAAACCTATAGTGAATTTGAGCCCTCTGTCAAAGTAAGTTCAGCAAATGGACAAGAAGCTAAAGTTTTGGGTCAAGGAACAATTGAAGTTGAATCATTTGTGTATGGAAATATTCTTCATTTAGCTCTTGAAAATGTATGGTATGTTCCTGATATTAAGAAAAATCTTTTTTCAATTCTGCACTCACGATAAACTACCCAACAGTGAATTTGTCTCAGGACCAAATAGATGTACCTAAAGGTAAACAAGAAAACATATTTTAATGGCTATCGTAAAGAGAATGGAGGACTGAAAGTGGAAATGAAAGCGAAATCATCACAGTCGACAGAAGCAAATTTCATAGATCAAAATATTTTGCAGCTTTATCATGAAAGAATGGGTCATCAAGATAAAAGACATTAAAAATCTTATTGAAAGAGAATTGAACATAAGGACAAACATTAAAGATGAACATTGTACAGGATGTATAAAAGGAAAAATGCATCGTCAGAAATTTGGAACCCGACTACGAGCAACCAAGCAGGGAGAGACACTGCATGGAGATATTTGTGGACCATTTCAAGTTCCCTCATATTCAGGCTTTCGTTACTTTGTTTTAAAGATGATTTTTCACGAATGCTCTTTGTTCACTTTCTCAAAGAAAAGTCAGAAGCTCTGGAAAAGTTAAATCAAGTGCTTGAAGAAGCAAAAATTCAAGGTCATCGGATCAAAGAATTCCGCAGTGAAAATGGTGGAGAATTTGATAATAAACAAATGAGAATGTTACAAAAAAAATATGGTGTGAGACAGCTGTTTACAACACCATATACTCCACAGCAAAATGGATGTGCCGAACGGGAGAAAAGAACCATAGTTGAAGCAGCTAGATCTCATGTATTCCCGAAAGATTTTTTTCCACAAAAATTTTGGGCAGAGCTAGTCAATACATCAGCATATATACTAAACAGAACTGCGAAGTCCTCGGTTGATGGAAAGTCGCCCTATGAAATATGGTACGACAAGAAACCAAGACTTAAGCATCTACGAGTGAATGGAACTCCATGTAGTGGATGGATTCCTGATCAAAAGAGGAACAAGATGGATCCAAAGGCAAGATCTGGAATTAATAAAAATAATTATATTAAAAGAGATGAGATAATTTCTGCAGTTATTAAAAATTTATTGTAATACGTTTTAAGTTTATGCTACAGTGCTGGTGCTGTTTATTCAAACAATGTCAACAGATTTGCTTGTTTTAATTCTGAAACTGTGTTGCTCCAGTGTGCGACGTTAATTCACCAACCTACCAGTATGTCTCAATCCTATCAATTGGTCCGGAATCAATTCCTAAGTGAAAAGACCGTGGTATTGGTATATTTAATTAGCATTACACTGGAACAACACAACGGGCTATTGGTGACGGTCAAAAATCCGAGAACACCGCGTAATTTTGAACCACTGTCAGATGACGAGGCACACTCCAAATTTCCACGCCAACGTGACGACATTTGAGGCCACGACAGATTTAGCGTGCACCAGCCCTCTTTGTACACAACGGTGTTTGGTTGGATTGGAAATCGCAACCCTCCTGTTGCTAATCTGTTATTCTTCCAACCGGGCACTGAAAAGACAGCGGACTTCTATGAACTAAGTCAGATATCGAGGTCAACAACTGACCTTGTACCCCAATCCCCAAACATCCATACCACTCCAACGTGAGGACATTTGAGACCAAGACAGATTTAACGTGCTACAACCCCCAAGTACATAGCGGTCTTTTGTTGGATCGTGCAACCCTCCGTTTTAACAATAGGAGGATTGCACGGTAGTTAATTAACGTCGCAATGAAGCAACACGACGGGCTATTGTAGACAGTCTGGGATCAATCCTGAAGGGGGTATTTCAATTAACGCCACACTGGAGCAACACAATGGGCTATTGGTGACGGTCCGGGATCAATCCCAAAGGGAAAGATCCGAGGACAACACCACGTAATTTTGAACCACGGTCAGATGACGAGGCAACACCTGAGCTGGCACCCCACTCTCCAAACTTCCACACCACGCCAACATGAGGACATTTGAGGCCACGACAGATTTAACGTGCACCAGCCCCCTTTGTACACGACGGTGTTTGGCTGGATTCGAACTCTCAACCCTTCGGTTGCTAGTCCGTTACTCTTCCAACCGGGCCACCGCGGCCCCAATCCTGCAGGGAGATTCAAGAACACCTCGTAATTTTGAATCTCGGTCAGATGACGAAACACCTGAGCTGGCATCCCTCTCCAAACTTCCACACCACGCCAAAGTGAGGACGTTTGAGGCCACGCCAGATTTAATGTGCATCAGCTCAGTATAATTTTTGGTAGGTATTTTAATTAACGTCACACTGGTGCAACACAACGTGCTACTGGCGACGGTCCGGGTTCAATCCCCGAAGGGGGAAATCCTTGAACACCACGTAATTTGCAACCACGGTCAGATGACGAGGTTACACCTGAGCTGGCACACCACGCCAACAGTCTGAACATTTGAGGTGACGAGTCCTGGGAATTCACCGTGAAATTCCATCAGTTGGAGACATTTTGCCCAAACTTGACAAGATTTCAGATGCTGACTCCTTATACAACTAATGCAAACAAATGATATAAGGGCCATTTCATGTCAAATAGTATTACTTGATATTGTATTGCGTCGCATCATGGCCAAATATGGCCCTTGCGCCACAAAACTCTCAAAACCAACCATGTCAAAAACCGCACAGCCCATCTACGATTTCTTTTAAATTCGGCTTGTTTCCCAGCCATACACTATCTACCAATAAGTATTTGGACACCCATGCAAATGACGATATGTGCGGTCCTGATATACGCCACGCCCTCCGCCGTTAAATATCGTGTAGGAAACAACATTGGCATTAATCGCATGTAAGATGCCACGAAGTGCAGAGTTATCTGATTTCGAGAAAGGTGTAATCGTCGGGTATCACAGAAATGGCCGATCCTTAAGGGACATATCTAGCGAGCTGAATTACCCAAATCGACAGTGGCCTAAGTGATTCAGAAGCGGAAGGTGGGTGGTGATTGTCGGAATGTGCCCCGAGTAGGCAGACCCACGAAACTGGGAGATAGAGACCGATGGGTGCTGTCCAGAGAAATTCGGAAGAACCGCACCCAACCGATGGCCCACATACTCCAGGAGTGTCAACAGGCATCCGGGAGTGTTGTTTCGATGAATACCATCCGTAAGGAGCACATCTGCTTGGTTTTCATGGTCGTGCTGCAGCCCATAAGTCTTTGATCACAAAATCCAACCGCGCTGCTCGGTTAATGTGGTGCCAAGCACGTCGAAAGTGGACCGTAGATTAGTGGAAACGGGTTCTGGAGCGACGAATCAAAGTTCACCCTCTACCGTTCGGATGGCAGGGTCTGCCTGGAGAACGCCTCCTGCCAGAATGCATTGTGCCCACAGTAAAGTTCGGCGGAGGTGGAATTATGGTCTGGGGGTGTTTCTCCTGGTACGGACTGGGACCTTTGGTCCCAATTCATGGTAAGCTCAACGCCGACTGCACTAGTTTGGATGACAGTGTGCTTCCTACGTTGTGGCAGTTTTACGGGTTGGACCCATGTTACTTCCAGGACAACGCCAGCTGTCATGTTGCAAGGTCCACCATGGATTGGTATGGTGACAATGGGGTTAACCGAATGGACTGGCCTGCCCAGAGCTAAACCCTATCGAGAACCTCTGGGACGAGTTGGATCGCCGAATTAAGGGGTGCAACAACCGTCCAAAATTGGTGAAGGAACTTACATGTCTTCTCCAAGCCGAGTGGAAGAAAATACCACTAGCCGTCATACAAGGACTTGAGGAAAGCATGCCCCGGAGGGTTGAGGCTGTAATTGCCTCTCGTGGAGGCTCTACCATCTATTGAATATGAATAAATTGTTTTTCTATCACACACAGGTGTCCAAATACTTATTGGTAGATAGTGTATAAGAAATTCCGGAAATCTTTAGCTTCCACCTTGCAATTTTTTTTATGTATAGTAATTTTAAGTTTGAAAATTTTGTGCAATTTTTCATTTTAGACATTAAATCTCCTCTACCTAATTGTCCAATCATACTGAATAAAAGCTTACTTTGTAGAAAAATGTACCTTTCTAACATATCACTTTTCCAATTTCAAGGTCATTCAATTTGACCTACAATTAGTGTATTTTTTATTTAAAAAATTTGTTAAAGATATACTATTTACCTTTGCTTTCCAAGTTTCATAGAGGGACACACATGGGATCATAATTAAAAAATATTTGAAGGAAATAGAAGTATGTAATAAGCACCTGTATCTTTTAACCTGTTTGTCCAATCAAGAGGGCTTATTTTATAGAAAAAGTATAACCTTTCTGATTTCAAGGCCACTCATATTGGGTTGGCAGCTAAGTTCCCGCCGTTTTTTAAAAGTTTATTTTTCAATAAAAATTAACAACTAATTAATAATGTATTCTCCCTTGTTGTTTACAACTTCTTCCCAATGTTCAACAAGATTTCAATACCTCGTTGGTAGAAATCACGGTTTCGACTCGAAAAATTCATCCCACCAAGCTCTCAATTCTGCATCAGTATTGAACGAAACTCCGCGCATAGCATTTGAAAGAGGTGGAAATCCGTTGGTGCCAAATCGGGAGAGTACGGCGGGTGTGGCAGCACTTCCCAGCCATGCGTTTGAATGGCTTCCTTGGTCATATTGGCGATATGAGGGCGGGTGTTGTCGTGCAGCAAAAGAACTCCATGCTGCCGATTAGGTCTTTTCTCTTGAATAGCCACATGTTGAGTCGTTCCATCTGTTGAACATAGTTCCGCATTGACCGTTTGGTTCCGTTCAAGCAATTCGTAACGGATAATCTCTTCCCAGTCCCACCATACGCACAACATCGTTTTACGCGGATGAAGATCTTGTTTCACGCGCGGTGTCGCTTGTTTACCGGGGCTAAGCCATTCCTTGCCATTTTTCGTCGCCAGTAATGATTCGGTAAAGAAATCGTTGCTTGCGTCCATGAGTTGAGCGGTGACGAGCAAGCAAATCAGCGGAGATTGTGGCTCGTTGATTTGTGTTGTCACTTAAAGAACGCGGAACCCATGCTCCACACTTCTGAACCTTTCCCATCGAGTGAAGATGCTTCTCCATAGCAGTGTGGGAGCATTCCATTTTCTCTGCCAGTTCCCTTGTCGTTTGACGCGAATTTTCATGCAAAGGTTGGTTTAATCGCTCTTCATCGAACTCAACTGGATGGCCAGAACGAGGTGAGTCTTTGAGGTCAAACTTTCCATTTTTGAACTTGGCATACCAATCACGAGCGGTTCTTTCAGCTATGGCACCCTCTCCATACACAGCGCAAATGTCGCGAGCAGCTTTTGCGGCCTTAGAACCTTGATTAAAAGCAAAAAGGTGTCGAAAATGCTCATTTTTCTCAACTTGACATTCCATTTTAATGATCTGAAAATTAACTCGAACAAAAAGAGATTCAGGTAGAACAAAACATCCTCTTTCGAATGATTTAAAACATGCCAAACATTTAATGACATGCGGAATGTTAAAAAAAAACGGCGGGAACTTAGTTGCCAACCTGATAGTATCATGTAAATATATCAGAAAGGTTATCAAGGTTTTGAACTTGAATTTCATATTTTTTCCCTAAAATATAGCATCACGTAATATATTAGAAAGATACGTTTTTCTATGAAATAAGCCCTTTCATCTTGATTGGACAAACAGGTTAAAAGATATAGGTGCTTATGGGTACCTATTACTTCCATTTATTTCGAATATTTTTTTTTAACTATGAACCCGTGTCCCACTATTAAACTTTCAGAAAGCAAAGATAGTGTACCCCTTTAACATATATTTTAGAAAATAAAAAATACCTTTTGTAATCGTAGGTCAAATCGAGTGACCATAAAACTGAGAAGATTGATACATTAGAAAGGTTGTACATTTGTCTACAAAATAAGCTCACTCAGTTGGACACACAATTGTGCCGATTTATTGAGTCTAAAATCATAAAAAATTGCCCAATTTTTCAAAAATTAATGCAAGTTGGAAAATGACCCCTTTTCTGTGCGTTTTCACATGGAATGATTCATAAACTGTATGAATCCTGGTGTTATTCATTCCAGATATCTTTATTGCTTCAGGTATACTTTTAGCTTGTGAAATGACCCAACTTAAAGGCAAGGATATGCAAGATTAATTCGATCTGTAGATGAACTCAAATTTCATTCAACATTATCTAGGAAAGACTAAGATCAGGTAGTTTCGATCAAATTGGATACCTAGCACTTTTTCAAATTCAAAGTTAAATAATACCCTACTTGAGAAATCTAATATTTTTGTCTGAATTGTTTAACATGTAAATATTCTACAACATTGATCAGATGTTATCAATATCTTAAGACAACAAGTCAATCATTGACTAGGTCCAGAAAGACCCTTGGAAAATAACCAAGAAATTAAAGAGTAGCATTTGATGAACCAATTTTGCTGAGGGTCCACCCCCAGAGTTCAACATACAAGCTCCATTCCTAACAATTATCTTTTATAAGCCCACTTCTATTGAGCGAGTTCATTGACTTCCCTGTTCTCTTGTTCCATTTGCATCCAACCATGTACTTTACTCTTGTTATTCAGCAACGTTTTCTGCTTGGACAACCAATCATGGCTCACTGGCCATAGTGCGAATTGGGCAAGAGGAACCCAATACAAGATAAAAATTATAAATATTTTTCGTAAAATGTTTTACTACCTTATCTTAGCCATGCTTTATTCTTACAAATACATAGTATTAAATTTGATCATGTGAACATTTATTAGTACATTGCACAGAAGCATCTCACCAGGACAATGGAAATTGCCATAACTTATGGTGAGGGAAACGTCTACAAATAATGAATTGACGATATTCTAATTCAGCTAATTTTCCAAGGTCTTTCTCTCCATGTTTATTATCTGTTTGAATCATGTTCAAATTTTTATTTCACATATGAGAAATTAATGTTCAAAAATTACACCCAAAACTTGGTCATCTGTTGAAATATTAAATATTCAGTACTTTGAAACTATGTGATTTAATTTTGACTAGATATTATTTTAACTCTAAATGTAGATGAAGACAATCTTATATCGCGAAATGTAACTGCAACTACCAGTTATACAAATTTACCTGTGTTTAGTTTTTCAATGTCAAATGTAGATATGCACAGTATTAAAAAAACTTCCCCTCGAGTGTATGAGTAGGCTAAAAAATAACAAGACACAAAGGTTACATACTTTACAGTGCTTTATTGCAGCAAAAGTCGACTACATACAACAGTCTTCTGATGGGGAAAAGCAAATGTTTGATCTTCATTTCAAAAATTTATTGTCCGTTCACCTCTGCACATGCACAGGTACCCGGTGCATTTTACATTATTACAGTCAACATTAAAAGCATGCAACTGTGTAATGATTTAAAATAAAAATGAGAGAATCTAACTAAACCCCACAGATCAACTTGGCCGGCAGTGTCTTACAATGTGGTATGTATACATGAATGAAATTTGACAAGCTTTGACAGTTTATGAATCTGAACAGTACCACTGCAGTAAAGCACTGTCATACTTGGCGGTGCTTCACTTTATAAACTGAGGTACAGGAAGTGAATGAACATTTTAAAGCCCAAATAACTCCCAATTAAATAAAAAAGAAGACAGGCACCTCTACCTGAGGGTGCCCATTGGTGGCCTCATGCAGCCATTAGTTAAGCAAAGTTTTAAATGCGAGTTTCATTAAGTAATGGCACTCGCTTTCTATACAGGGGCACAAGAGTGTTTTTATAATACATCACTTCCCTCAATACATTGAAGAATTAAATAGGAAAATAAAACCGAAAAATTTAGAAGTTATTTCTCCCACACTTAGCGAGAACCAACGTGCCAGACTGCAAGCAAAAATATGTCCACAGCACTGCAGTGCTCTGATCACAAGTTTGTATTTGAACTACAACTCTCACACATACAAGGGAGAACAAGGGGAGAAAGTGGTTTCAACGCTTGCAAGTTAAAAGTTGTACTTTTGTTCGCCATTTTGGTCCACCTTTAAGAAGTCCCACTTGACACCTGCCCTACACATCTCCCTTTATGTATCACTTGTGCCAAAAAGCAATGTATTCTCAGTAAGTATATCAAGCAAATAGCCCGGCCACTGCTGCAGTATCAACATTTTAATTCACATACACTCACATAATATACATATAATTTATCTTAACCCATCAACATCAAAATATCCTTGGCTGGCTGAACAGCCAGAAGGCTATAAATACAGGGTTAGCCGCAACATTCTTAATACTTTTCACAAACCCTATTAGTCGTCCCCCAAAGTAACACACAAAACATTCGTTCATTACTTACAGTAGTGAAAACTAAAAAGTATTTCATAGAAAAACAAACTGTCCAACGAAAGACTAACTATCAACTCTTGAGAATGCTATCAGTTCTTTTCAGATAAACAGGTTTCTAGATATGACACTGGTAGATAAACTGGAAAGTCACTCTGGTAATTTTGGAAGAAATATATAGAAAAGACCAGTTCCAAGCGTGTCAGCAAGGAGACATTCATGCAATATCATGACAGTTTAATGCGAATTACATAAACCTTTGTTAAGATAGAGCAGCAAAGTATGCTTACAAAGCTGAATACCTTCTCATAATATTCAATTAAGACCATATTAAAGAACAGGATATGGTCAAGAACCTTAAACCAAGTAACCATAGTTAGTTCATTCTTCGCCACCTGGTGCATCTCCATTCTCGTTTGCATCTGTTCCATCGCTAGGAGGAAGTGCATTGCTTGCTGATGAAAGGCATTGTTTCTCATTCTCTTCAGCACCAGGGTTTGACATGGGCAATTTCTGAACAACCCCGCTCTGCATGTTATTCTTCTCTTGAGAGAGCATATTAGACACAGTTTCTTCGGGTTTTCCGGATTTTGACTGATTAAAAAACAAGTGGGTCGTTTGAACAGCATCTGCTCTTTGTTTGGCTTGCTGGGCCGACGTTAATTTTCCTCCAGGTACCTGCACCAAAATAATTAACTATATCAATTTGGCTAAATTACAACAAATAATATTCTACATATTAAACCTGATTGCTTTCAAAACCATTTTTTTTTTAATGAAAAGAGCATTTCAAAATTTTCCTTATTACCTTATGTTTGAAACTGCACCATCCAATGGGTCAGGCAGACTAATTAAATGCATCTCAAAAAACTAAACATTTACCAACAAAATATGCATATTCAAAAAATTTAGAAATTCTTAAGTCTTATTAAACCAAAAAATATTACGAGACTAAAAACTTTATTTAACATAAAGAACTTAAAAATGAATGACAAAGCACCTTTTTAAATGATTGTACTTTAGATCTTAAAACTGTTGTCATAAGTTTGCATGTGAATAATGCAAATGATGGAGTGGAAAAGATTCACATACCAGTACACTGGCTTGTGGTCTAATCCCAATTTTAGGTGGATTCGGAGGGGCTGCTTGAGCCACAGTGGCAGGTCCAGGCCTCTGAATAGGAGGTGGATAATGCAAATTAGATGCAGCAGCCGCTGGAATTTGTTGATGCGGGGAATTTCTCACAACATTGGGAAACAACACCTGAGGTGGCCGAACTGAGTTGGATTGAACATGGCTAAATTTCTGCTGACTGAATGGATAAAAGTGTTGCTGTGACTGAGGAATAGAATACTGAGAAGTCTTTCCAACAGCTGAATTCATTCGGTTAGCTGGAAGAGAATTCCCTTGAGGTTTGCCAACACCTGAACTGGACATGGGTGGGACAGCAACAACTGGAGTGGAATTCAACGTCGTCGAAACAGCAGTGCTAACACTGAACATGTTACGATTGGTGGTTACATCGATGGTTGGAGACCTTGTGGTAGATCTTAGAGTGGTGGCATCAGGCACAATATTATTCATGACACTACTGGGAGCCTTGTATTGATGACTTCCAAAGTTGCGATAGTTCGGGTTCACTGTCGCTGTTTGAGGAAGTACGTTGAGAGCTGACTGAGATCCATAACTCTGATGGGATGGATATTGAGGTTGCTGCTGCATAGGAGAACCAGGAGTTGCAGGTGGTTGGTGGTAATAGTTGGCTGTTTGAGGTTGCGCAGATGTAGAAAAGTAAGATGTCTGTGGAGCTGGTTGAACAGCTTGTAAGCTGTGAAGACTTTGAAGATGAGGTGCAGCAGGAGATGGACCAGCAGCAGGCCTCGTTTGAACCAGTTGAGATCCCAGGAGATGGGAACTAGCTAAATTTTGTTGTGCACTTAAAACCTATAACAAAAGTTATCTGTGTGAGCTTTAACTGAACAAATAATTTCATAATAGGAAAAATTGCACTTATGAGATAAAAAAGGATGAAGTATATAGTTTAAAGCCTTTTCTATGAAATTGATTTAGTTTTTTTTATCACAGCATGCAAATTTAAAAATGAAATGATACAGGAGCACTGCTTCAATGTATCATATCAAAAGTTCATATTTTGAAATTGATTTAATTATTGATTGGTAAGCAATAAGAATGTAGCAATTAGCTAATTTTTTAAAATTACTCATAGATATAGCTAAATTGTAGAATTTTTAAGCTTATCATGCTCTTCTGAAAAGCAAATTTTTGGAGTATTTTAATTTTTTAAGTATCAGTTTAATTGTAGCTGAATCAGCTTAACAGTTTTTATGGTGCAAGGGCCATATTTGGCCAAGCTGTATAAAAAAAAATTATAGCAAATAAAGTGGAAACTAAACAAAGATTAATAGTAGTGGTTTTAATTTATTCACAACTTCTCCGTCTCCCCACTTATAGCTATGGTTTCTTTAAAACAAATTTCCCATGAGTATAAATACAATTTTTTTCTGAAAACAATCTTACCTGATTAGATGAGACATGTTGGCTTTGTGGATATGGGGGTTGGATTCTATACTGATTTGAAGAATAAATATCTTGACCTTGATGTGCAGTTGGAGGTTGAACAAAAAGAGATTGCTGACCATATGCATTGGATAGCTGAGGGTTTGGAGGTGGCTGATGAGATAAGCCATAGGTACCCAAAGGAGCATAACCATGAGGAGACTGCCCAAATTGGACCATTGCAGCAGCTACAGCAGCTGCACTCGTTTGACGACTATCCATTTGAAGGGGTTGATACATTCCAGTTTGTGCCATCTGAAAGTCAAATGCAAATTAAAGATTTTTTAAACTTTTCTAATCAGTTTGAATTAAAAAAAAATAAGCTGGTAAAATCCAAACATATTTTGAAATGTATAGTAAGTTTTATAGCATTACTTTTAAATGCTAAGATACAAGTTAAAAGAACTTGAATTCTAGTAGTGTTAACTAATAACGAAAATGTTTAGTTAAAAAACAGTAAACTTCCTCTAATCTGTTGCTTTCCTTAAATATTATCAATGCTGTATAATAGAATTAAGAATCACCTGCTGAGAAGAATTAAATAGCACTGTTGGTGGGCTTGGTATGGCAGGGATACTAGCCACTTGAACAGAACTGGCCAAACCAGCAATGGTTCTTATTCCGGTCATAGCTTCTAGGCCACCCATCAGAGGAGGACTAAGTGGAGCTGGACAGTGAGGTCCTGTGATTGTATTATGCTGAGTAGCCATCTGCAAATGAGACTTCACAGATGAAACACTATGATCCATACTTTTGGCCATAGAAGAGCTGCTACAGGCAGGTTGTAAAGGTGAATTTTCCCTAGAAAGTAAAAATGAAAAATTAGTGAAGTCCATTAATCCAAGTTGATTTAAACTGCATTAAGAATGGTTATGCATTTGTTCGGAGATGGGTTGGTTGAATTTTAAGGCACAAGGACCAGACATTGGTCAATAAAATATGAAGACTAAAACCTTAATCCCGAAAATTGTAAATGCTTAATATAAAATGAAATTTAAGATGGGATATCCCATCTACATGATAGAACTTAATGAGATGCAATTTAAAAAAGGCAATGAATTATAAATATGGTAAAAATCTTGAATGAAGGAAGGTAAGTGATCGATATGGAGGGAGACCCAACAAATACGATAAAATTGGAGACGAGGTATTAAAAAAATCTATGTGTAAGATGTGAAAGTTAAGATATGGTTGTTGGAAATGCTGGCACAAGGAGCAGTTTCATTCATTAATAAATGGCTGCATGCCTATCAAATGGCTGTGAAGATGAGTAATATGTTGAACCATCATATGGATGTTAATGATTGCAGGAGTGAGATTGTTGGATGTATATTCAAATTTATTGTCTGCATTATTTATTCCATGTAATGTCCCATGTAGATCATATGAAACTTGTATATTTAGAGAACACAGAAGTAATTTCAGTCAAGCATGTTTAAGTGTAGCTTCTATAAATTCTGTGACTTAAAATGGTAGATAAAGCTTATTTTCACTGCTTATAAAAGCCAAGAAAGTTTGCTATCCAAAGTACTTATTTTTAATGTTACATTTTAACTGACAATTTTTTGATCAGTCAAGATAAAAAATACTCACTATTAA
This sequence comes from Meta bourneti, assembly GCA_933210815.1. Classification (NCBI taxonomy): domain Eukaryota; kingdom Metazoa; phylum Arthropoda; class Arachnida; order Araneae; family Tetragnathidae; genus Meta; species Meta bourneti. The sequence goes on from OW119925.1 coordinate 71,052,501, forward strand.
AATAAAAATTTACATCATGCCCACATAAGCACACATTTTTACCAGATTTGTCTCTAAAAGCACTAAAAAAATACCCTAATACAAAAGATTACAACTGTATTTACCTGAATGCCATTTCCGCTACATCTGATTCTTTTCTAGCTTGAGAATTAGATTCGACAGTAGAGTTATATACATTAGAAGAATCTGGATTGTTTGTAAAAGAGCTGTAGGATGCAGTAGAAGTATTTTCTTCAACAACTGTAGATGGATGTTCCATTACAGTTGGTAGAGGAGGGTCATTTTCCCAAACCTGTTAAATGATAAATACAAATGTAAAATTTAAAAACATTCATAGAAAATTAACAAATCATACTTTGAAGAATGAACAGTAGGTAAAATACCTTTTTAACAGATTGTATTTTTAAATTCAAATCATCAGTAGATGGTGAAATAGGAGACTGGACACCTACTGCTGTGCCACCACTTTGTACCTCCATAGAACGGGCAATGTTTAATGATTTATTTGGTAAATGATTAGTGCCATTAGAGTTCCTGGAATTCTTGTCATCTGCAAGTCTCTCTAGTCCAGAATCAAAATTGAAATCCAATTTCATATCGGTCACCTCCTCACCCTGAGAAATGCAATTAAAGGTAGAGTCCTCAAACTATTCATGAAACTATTTCACAAATTTCAGTACAATACCAGTTTATTTTGCTTCTTTAATGAAGTAAATAATAAAAATTCATTGTACATTTAATTTAACATAGAAACCACAGCATACTTAAATGCAGAGATGCCAACCCAAATAAAAACAGAAAAGTTTTGAAACCCTTTTAGAAATCAAGTTAAACATTCCATTGCGCAACAAAATGAATCGCAATACAAATTTAAAGTCCATTCCTATTGCATTACAACACATTTATACGTAAATTAACGTCAAATTAAAAACAAAAACCATGTTATGGAAGTCTTACCTATACTATGTTACATTAAGATCAAATAAAGTATTTATTATCACAGCATCATTTGTCATCAGTATTCATTTTCATCTAATTAGAAAGGCTTGTAGAGTTTAAGTGCCCAAGATTGTAGGAAAAATTAGATTTCTTATATTCAGCATAGTATTACAAACAAAAGATTACATACCAACTTGAGAACTCACAACTTACTTTTCCCCAAGCAAACTGGAAATTAGATACCATTTAGTTTAAATACGATGAAATGCAGGAACTACACTTTTTGAGCAATTTCTGCATACTTAAAAATTCTTTTTAGTCTCAAAAAGGAACAAGCTTAATCATAATATCCTATAAAAATAGATATTTTCAAGATTCATGAGTATACTAACTAATTCACAAAATTTTCTGCAACACTTGTCATAAAATAAAAAGAACTAGAACTTAGTTTCAAGAATTTGCTCTTGAAAATGAACATTGGATTTGAAAATTTACTTTTCATGACATGGAATGCTTTCCCACAGAAAACTTTGGAGAATCTGCAGTAGTTGGCATCTCTGCGAATGCATAAATGTTTTTGCAGTGTGGAATTTTATAAGAGTACATTTTCTCTAAAAATAAATTTGAACAGAACAGTCTTTATATATAAACGGTAAAAGATACAATACTTCTGTTTGGAGAATCTCTATAGCTGAACAATGAAATTAATTGAAAGATTTAATTAAGTATTACCTTTCCAAATGATTCTTTATTGGGATATGACACAGGCATGCAGTGAGATTTTTCATCCACATCAGGCGTTGATTCCTTTGATTTGGTTGAACTACCACCTGGTGCTAGATTTTCACATGGAGCTATTTCCTACAAGTAAATTTAAATGAGTAAAATAGTTGTCATTCAATATAGAATGACAAATTTAGAAGAAAAAATTAGGAAGATGTTTCACAACTGAGAACATCGTTAAGTATAAATTACAAATGAGCTAGAAATAATTATCTATAAAAACAATTGAATTTAAAAAAATTACTTTAATGCATCATTGATTACTCACCTTAACAGCTTGACCTTTAGCTTGTCCACCAAATTTATCGAGTACAGCATTTTCAGCCTTGAAGTTTTTATTTTCAAACACTACTGTGCACAGAGTTTTGCAGGTGTCGATTTCAGTAACCTTTAAAAACATAAAATTCTATAAAAGATGCAAATTTGCTACAATTCAGAGTACTAAAACAAAGTGAAATTATTAATCATAAATTTAAATTTTATACTAAAAATGAATAGTTTGCCGATTCTAAATATGTAGAATGCTTGTATTTTCTTTAATTTTTAAAGAGAGTTAGTTAATGCAACATAATATAAATAAATAACAAAAATATCAACTTACTAAATCTGCAACTTCTGTGGATGAACTATTTTTTCCTGGGGTTGTAGGGGTTATTATTTTACAGTCATTGCTAGGAGATGAGCGCTGAGATGAGGCAGCAGATGCAGGTTGGTCACTGACATCAATTCCACTGTCATGTTGGTCACTTCGATCAAAGCTACTCGACTTTGATGTTGTAGCAAGGGCTTGAATGTCGGAAGACACCACTGATGTACAAGAACTAACAATTGGATTTGTGACATTGCAGGCTGTTGAAGATGCAGAGGCTGCGGGAGAGTGTGAGTGCAAGGAATGGTTTATAGGCTTTTCCCAAGCATTCACAGATGGTGCAGGAACTACTGGAGGCGTATCTAATCAAAGAATTAAAACTACAATTTTAGAAATAACTAATTCTTGATGAAAAGAAATCATAAAATAGCTTTTTGTTAAAAACATTCTTTCATAAAAGAAACTCAAGGTTGGTTGGTTTTTATGGTGCATGGTCCAATAACAGACAAGTGCAAGACAAAACAAATTAAAAAAAAAAACATGTTGATTTTGAAACAAAAATTAAATGTCACTAGAGTTGTGTATGAAACTGATAAAAAACGAGTGATATACATGAAAGTAACCAAGGATTAATATAAAACTTAAAGGATCCAAGACATGAAATATGGAAAAAAATGTCTCAAAACATGCTAGACAATGTGATGTACTATGTAAAAAGGAAGAGTGCAAAGGGTCACCAAGAGTAGAAGTAAACAAGTTGAAGAGGTTAAAATAATGCAGATAAAAAATGCCTAAAACCAAGATACAGTTAAAAATGTGAATGATGAGGAGAGGTTGCCGAACACAAGAAAAGTTTTACTGAGACAGAAATACACATGCAAGTTACAGGAATCGAACATGTGCAGCCTACTACTCACAGGTTGCCGGTGTGGTAGGCAAAACTCACTGCCACAAATTTAACTCAAGGACATTAAATTACAAAGAAATCTAGCATAGAATATTTCAAAAAATTAGTCTGTCATGACTGAAAATAGTATTACTCAATATTTAATTTCTCAATACTCGTGCTTATCAGAATTAAACTGACATACCTTTTAAAGATGGGGACTTAGCAGATAAATCTACATTTATATCCCAAGCTGTGTTGGGAGGAGATGAAGTTATAGACTTTACAATACTCTCTCTCTGTTTGGCAAATCTTGGTGGAAGACGACTTTGTCTTGATCGAGAGCCACTTTTATTCCGAGTATGAGGCTAAAACAAGAGAAAGTTTAAAGGTAAATAATTTCATTCTGAACTGGATCAATACATGCATTACTTGGTAAATTATGTATCACTTGCAATTCTTTCAAGTTAAAAATGGATGAACTGTTCCTCAGAACTCCTTTCTTTCATATTTGATCAGATGGGGAAAGAAGTATATCATCCTAAGAACAGTAGCCACTATGTTCATACAATTTTTTGAACTCAGCACATTTAAGTCCAAACTTCTCAGAGGATTATTTTATCATTTTTTTACATCAATGGATTGACAGATTTAAAACTCATCATTGAAGTAGTGCACATCTAATAAAAAAAACCTTGAGAAAATCAAACTATGTCCACATAGTAAGTTACCATTAAAAAGTTAGGTTAACAGAACTTTAAACCTAACCCCTTGAAAACATTTTGCACTATAAGATTAACTCCTCACCTGAACATTATTATAAAACAATTTATTAAACACATGGTTCGTGGCATAATGTATCCAAACATTTTAGTGTTAATTGAATTACAAAATTCATGATTTGTTCAAAAACATTGGAGGAAGCACATATGAATCCAAAAACTTTAATAAGAGTTAAAATGCTATTTTCATTATTTTACACCCGATTGATAAATAAATCTTCATGTTTTTCCATGCTTCATCAGTTGGAAAAGAAATTTATCACAAAAAATCAGTATACTATTGAAGATTGTAATACTATAAAAATTTAAAAATGTTTGGTAGATTTTTAATGCACACACACAAAGAATTCCAACTTAAATATTAACCTAGTACCTTATACTTTTGCTGTCTGACTTACTGAGAAAGACTGGTTTTGAGGAATTTTTGGATTACCAATCCTAAAGAACATCTAAAAGCATATCTGTGATGATACAAGTTCCACTATGTGCATTCATTGCAGACAATCTCTTCCATTTCTTTTTACACAATATCCCCAACTTTTCATGTAGTTTGCAAATCTCATTTAAATTCAGATGATTAAGAATATATTTATCAGGCTAAAATATTCATCATAAACTATCAAAACGAATCATTCAAACATTGACATAGTAACTTATTTAATATTCTTAATTGCTTCAGAATTTTTTTATTTCATGATTTATCAATTGGGCAAGAAAAATATCATTACTAAAGAGATAGTTTCATATAGGTAGATTCCTTTGCCATAATAAACGAAAATATCAAGGCTTGGCTATTTTGTCTGAGAAAGGCAGAAAGAACACATACAAATAGATTTTAGGCAAGTCAACTTTGAGCAGACAATGCAATACAAAATATCAAGTACACATGTATTTTATTTCTATTCAGAATTCATAAGACCTATCATAAAATTTCAATGGATTGACAGATAATGCATTCATCATAGCAATATTTGAATTCAACAAATTATGCACAAATAGCTTTCTCAAACATACCAAAACGTGAATTCATTAGTTAAATAAAAAATTTATTACCTAATCAAAATTTAAAAGACGTCATTTTTCTAACCTAAATGCATTCAGGTATCTTTTTCAGAGTATCAGTTGGGGAAGAAATTTACAAACAATCGTGCCAAAATAGAAGCTATTAGTTATCATAGGCTTATATCTTACTGAATACAAGGGATCAATGTGTCAGTCAAAAGTCACATTTTTAAAGTATCTACAAGACACATTAACGAATTCAAAAGCTTCTGCACGTCACGTCTTGTGATACTGATCACAAAATGTTTTATAGCCAAGAGATACATGGTACACAAGTATATTGCATAGATAATAGTAATATACTTGTACTTTATGATTATATACTTAAAACAATACCAGTTGATCACTATACCAGAAGTAAAATCCATTGGCAATAAGGTATATTACAGCAAGGATAGATGTTTTGTGTATAACTTTACAGGACCTGGGAAAGCCAGTGGACCACCAACATCCTGAGGAATGATGGGGAGGGAGGGAGAAAACACAAGGACAGATTTTAATTACAATTGGCAAAGGGGAAATTTAAGAAAAATAATTAAGCTTTCACTTTACTAAGTGCACACCATTGACAATCTTTTGTTTGAGCAATCTTAAATTTCTTTTTACAATCCAACTTTTTATATAGTTTGCAAGTCTTATTCATTTAAATTCGGATGACCACAAATAGTTCTCAGGCAGAAATATTTATCATAAAACATCAAACGATTGACAGATAAACATTCATCATTGAAATAATAACTCATTTAATATTCCTAATTGCTTCAGAATTCTTTTCTTTCATGATTTATCAGTCGCAAAAGAAAAATTTCATAATATAGCATCATTGTATAACTTAAAAAAACATTTGTTTTGCAAATTTAGTGTTTTAGTTGTTGATTAGCTTAAAAATTTAGAGAGAATTGAAATACATGCTCAGAAATATTTTCTTTCATGGGTCATCAGTCGGGGAAAGAAATTCATCACAGCATAATGGAGACAAGTTATGAGACAGCTTTACTTTTTAAATAAGGAAAACAAAGCCAAAATTTGGGCATTTCGTTTCTGGCAGGTAAAAATGTACATAAAAGGTGTAGATTTAAATCCTTAAACCCATAGTAATTCTCAGACAGAAAGATTTATCATAAAATATCAATGGATTGACAGATAAATATTCATCACAGAAACCTTCAAATATCGAAAACAAATTTTATATCGCTGTCTTACAAGTTAAGCACATTAAGTTCAAATTAAAATAAGATACACAAGTTTTCAGCTTTTCCAAACCAGAATGCAGTTAACTCTAGATTGGCATGTCCACTAAGTCGCTTTTTCTTTCCTTTGAGGTTAAATTTCATACTGAGAAACACCTTGTAAGGAAAGCTTAGAGAATAGAACTTTTCCTTTCACTATCAAGGAACAATATTTGAGTGTTTCACTTGTAAGTCAACAATATCAGCTGTCCTCAAACAAACTTTTTGCTAGAGTTGGTAGCAAATATGAAGGAATTTCCCTATCTTTTACAAATATTTTCTTATAAATTTAGCAAGCAGAAATTTAAAACTGAAAACTAGAAGTTCAGAAGTCCACTCTCACATTTTATCAGTCGGGGAAAGAAAAATATCACCATAATATAGGCAACAGAGTATTTGTACAACTAGATAAAAAGATATGTATTGCAAATTTGGGATTTTAGTTTAATAGCTGATTAGCTTAAAGATGCAGAAAGAATGGAAATAAATGCTCAGAAATCTTTTCTTTCATGGGTCATCAGTCGGGGAAAGAAATTCATCACAGCATAATGAGGACAAGTTGTTATAAGATAGCTTTCCTTTTTAAATAAGGAAAATAAAACCAAAATTTAAGTATTCCGTTTCTGGCAGGTAAAAATGTACAAAAAGATGTGTAGACTTAAATTCTCTTAAACCCATAGTAATTCTCAAGACAGAAAAATTTATCACAAAATATCAATGGATTGACAGATTAATATTCATAAACTTTCAAACCAAATGTTAAAACTTGGATCTAAACAGGGTTTACTAATTTTAATCAAGTGATTTTTTAAACTTCATTTTTCTTTCTGTTATGTTTAAAATAATATTAAGAATGAAATACGGAACAAGATGCATGTTTTTTTTATTCAAAGTTCAGAATTTTGCTCGTACTGAGTTCACCCCCAAAATTATATTCATTCAAATTGTAGTAACTTGCTTTCTTTTTTAAATGTCCTGTTATTTTAGTATTGCAGTCTGTTCATAAAAATATACATTTACTCAAAGATTTTTTCCAGTATCACAAAGCAGTCCAATTTTTCATAAATCTTTATAATTGGCAATTAAGTTTTATTTTGTTTTGTGTAATATATTGGTTAATTTTTATTTCAATTTATAGGGAAATTTTATGCATTGATCCCTTAGAATTCTTTACCTGCTTGAATAACTATTCAATATTTATGGAATTGAAATTTGGAATGTAGAAGTTAATTCTCTCATCTGATAATTGAGTATGTTGAGAAAGGATTATGGATTGAAGCAGAAAAACCTCTTTCGGGAACTTTCTCTTATAAAGGACAAAAAGAGAATATGCATAAAATAAGTAGATTGAAACCTTCTAAACAATATTCCTCAGGCAGACTTATAAAACAACAACAAATCGAGAAATTCATTACAGAAATATTCAAATTTAGCTAAATTTTATATCAGCTTTCTTCGAACATATCAAAACTTTGATGTGTAATATAAATGCTAGAATTGAAAGTAAATATTACATAATATTTTCTTTCAGAATTGCCTCTTCTACGTTTCAGAAGACAGAAATTAAAATATTATATTTTAAATTGGAAATTAGAAGTTCAGAATTATTTTTCTTTCATGATTCAATCACATGGGGAAGAAATTTATCATCACAGTATAAGGCTGACAAATGGTTCCATAACTAAATTGGTAATTTCTGCATACAAATTACCTGGCAATTTCCCTCTTATAAGGAGACAGAAAGAGTAAAAATATATTAAAACAAATATTTCTAAGATAAAAAGGCTTATGACAAGATATCAACGTGCCATTTCTACTTGACCTTTACCAATATCAAATTGAATTTAGTGTTTTTGTTGCTTCATATGAGAAATTAAACTGTTCCAAAATGCGAGGTACATAAAATATTTTTCAAGTTACATGTCACATAAGGTAATAAATTTTATAAAAATTAAGATCCACTTGGGCTTATTTTAAAGTTCACAAAACAAGCTTCTAATTGATATGCTATAATCATTTTTATAGAAAAATTTTCAAGGTTTACTTTTTTAACCATGCCTTCTATATATAACCTAGCACTTAAAAAAATTCCAAATCCCCTTTACACCAGGCCTACATACAGGGTATGAAAAAAAATCATGACTTTTTTTAAAAAATCAAAAACATTGGATTTATTTGATTTAATCAGATTTTTGTATTTAAATAGGATTTTTATGATTTTAATTCCTTGCCTGTATAAGTTTAAATTTGTTGCACGAGACATGCAAATTAGCGTAGTTTCTAGATAGTTTGGATTCATTTAAATTTATTTAACATTAATATTTTTATGTAAAACATTAATATATTAGGAAATGTAGCTGGGTAAATTTTTGAAAGATTAAAATGCGACATAGGAATTAGCAAAGTAAATCACATGATAGAGTAAATAGAACAGTGCGATGTTTTTCCATCTGGTTCTCAAGCAGTTCGATTTCTTTGCACATAGATAAATAAGGTTGCCTGACCACACCGACAGCATGTTATAAATTTTTTTCAATCATACAAATTTCAGAATTTTCTTTTGCATTATATAGTTATCACATATGCTTATTACTTCAATTATTTTGATACAATTAATTGGTTCGACTTGCTTTTGAGAAAAAAATCATGTCACCAATAGAAAATAAAATAAAAGGAACTTGCATCTAGAAAAGTGCCTACTCATTAATTTTTAGCTTGCAAAAATAACTTACTGGTGAAAAAATTGTTATTTTTCAAGTTAACAGTAAAAAAATTAGACACGAAAATACATCAATTTGAAATCAAATGTCTATTTTTCAAATTCTTTGAGCATTGACAAGTATTTCAACTTTCAATAATGTCTTTATATTTTATATGAACAGACTACAATACTAAATAAATAACTAGAACATCTTAAAAAAGAAGGCAAATTACAATTTTAATAATTTGAATGAATATTTCAAGCATCTTCACTCATCACATGGTCAATGACTTAAAATTGGCCAAGTGTGATTGATATAGTCACACGGAATGTTTAAAACAAAGCCAACACTGATGAGCAGGCTTGCGAGTAATATTTATTGGTTAATGGCACAGGATGAAAATACTTGTCTGGTAAATATGATCCCAATTAGCAAATATTGTTATTTACTGTCTTCAAAGGGAGGATGTTTTTCAATATAATTTTGGATTGAACTGAGTCCAAGTGAAGTTCTTTAATTCATTTGAAAATAATATGCATTTTGTTCCGTATTTCATTTTCAATATTATTAAACATAATAGAAAGAAAAATTAAATTTAAAATTTTGATTTAAATCAATGATTTAATAACTTGATTTAAATCAAGCTGATTTAAATTGACATATCCTGCCTACATATACTGTTCATTAGGAGATTTATAACTAGATTTAGAGTTAATATTTTATTGTTCGGAACAACTGATTCGGTTAAAAACCAAGGGCAAACAAACAACGAAACATTTGCATATTGCCCTTCGAACCTGTATATTTATTGGGTCAAAACCAAAATAATTAATATCTTAAAATGTTACTGCTTCACCTTTAAAACTTTAGTGTATAAGACTAATATAAATTGATAAAAAATGTAATCTATAAAATTTAAATTTTGCAAAATTGAATATGTTGATCCCTGTTCAGTAAGCTTTCAACTGACACCAAAATAGCCTTATAACATAAATATATAGCAGGATATTAAAGAGTTGTTGCATATATTTAAAATATTAAAATTCAAAATTTCAATTAATTTTTTAAACATATGAAACAATTGCTTCAAAAACTTGTATTTTTTTGTTTACTACCTAGAGTGCATTCTTAAAATTTTTGTTAAAATTAGATATCAAATTTAAGTGCTGTGTTAAATTGACATGGAATGACCTACTAAGGAAAAAATTGCTATTAGTTCCATCTTCAGGTATTTACATTAATCTACGCCTCTACCAATGAGAAAGAAATCTGTATAAATGATATACAAAACAATAATCTTTAATCTCAGTATACAGTTATTACTAGTAGTCATAATAAACTAACCTCTTTCTTCATTTTTTTCACTTCACTTTCAATCATAATCTTATGTCTCTTTTTGGAAGTAACTTCCTGAAATCCATCATCAGTACCACATAATAAATTAGTTTCATCACCAACTTCTGGATGATCATCAATTATCACTACACCTTAAAGAATGAATTGTGTTAAGAACTTAAAATAAAGAGAAAATAAAAGGAACAAAAAACAGCAAATTCTATGTACTTTTACATGATATACGAGATTATATATATTCATAAGTATTTTTTTGAGAAAATACTTATTTTCCCATAATTTTATTCTTTAAGCCTTAAAAAAAAACACATCTGCCAAATTTTTGGAAATTTGCAAAATTGGTCCAGTTAGAAGACTCGGTATATAGATGAAGAATTTAGAATGTGTGCCACTTACAGATTTAAATTCTATGAAGCCTGTTTACAATGATTGTCATAAAATATGGTGATCGAAAGATAATCACACTATAAGGCACTGGGTGTAGCAGAATGACAAAGTACCACAAGTACTGAATATTCTTCCGTTAACTACTGAAATTTTTAACACAGCTGTAAGGTTTGGACAAAAGATGTCACGCCGTCAGTGCGGAGCTGTCAATTTGGTGCGGGGCAGTTTTCTTCCCTAAAAACTAAACGATGTGGCAAAAGGAAGGTGTTGGGTAGAATAAGGGTAAAAATGGCTGCAGTGGGTCATTTGCTGTGTGTGTGCGTTGCTCTGAAGCAATGTTATTACTAAACCTGTATATAGTTTGTAAATAACTAATTTGATCAAAATAAAAGGTTTCAACCTTATCAAATTGTTCTTTTTAATTGAGATGAAAGAACATTATTACAACTTTCTCAAAAGTTTGCAAGTAGTTGGCATAATACCTATAAAACTATTGGATAGATCGACTTGAAATTTTTACTGACATTGAGCAAACATCCTTTTATAATTACATGAACCAGAAAAGTGTTCTTTTTTTTATATTTTTATAGCAAGACTTGATTTTGAGATAAATCTATGATTTGCATTTTATAAGTGACTATTTTCTCAAATGTTACAAAATATTCTGGTAAATCAAATGGCTACATGAAGTAAAATGCTGTTTTTTGCTTAAGATCACCGAGTTCAGAAATAATTCCAATAAGCGACCATGGAGCTTCCTGAGGCATGAAGGGGGTTAGCAGGTGCGATTCTTAAAATTATTTACATTTTTTGTGAATACCTAAAATAATAAATGGATATACAAAGTTAGGAATTATTTGATTAGTTTTGTCAACAAAAAATCCCAAAAACGAATTTTAATGAGAGAAAGAATCTATTAGTGATGATGTGGTTTGTTTTATGGTGCACGAACCACATTTGGTCAAGCTGTGCCAGATGTAAAGAAACATACAATCAAAAAGTAAAACATTACATTTTCAATTTAAAAATCGTATCAAAATAACATAAAACACTTAAGATACTGTTTTCTGGCAATTACAAGTGAGTTTATCTTCACACAATACAAATAAATATTTAAAAAATAAGAGCAAATTCATTTTGGACAAAACTGCAAAAAGATTTTAAACATACTTGCATAATTATTTAAGTCATAGCCTTCCAAGCCACCTGATTTATCTTTATCGCTTTTGGGAACTTTTGCTATTGCCACCTCTGCCTTCATATTCCTTCTGAACAAATAAGGGAATGAGTTGGATATTTAAAAAAGGATGAACATTTTCAAATAAAACAAAATGAGTCAAGTACAGAACTCAATTTATATTTGACAGAAATCGGAGAATATTTTATTACCATCAATTAATAAATAAGTGTAGTAATTTTATGTTGCAACACTGAAAAAGCTGATTAAAAAATAAGATTAATTGCTACAAGGAACATAAAATTTTTATATATTTATCTAAATACTAAAAATAAGTTAAAAATAAATGACATGGGCATTGGAAAATTCAGATAGATCATAAAGATAGATGCCTGCCATAAAGGATTGCAACCTTAAAAAGGAAAACAGCACATGGAGATAAAATAAAAAATAGCAGAAGAGTGCTAATGGCAAGAACTGACTTCAGGGTTCAGATGAAAAGAGAAAACTGCTACACTTTTAACATGAAAAACCTTCATTCATAATCTTCAAACAAATGAGTATTTTTTAGTTACTGCATTTTCATTACAAGAGCCATTATAAGCAGAATGCCACTTTACTTTTAATACTGAATTGAGCATGTTTATGATTTTTTTACATAAATTATTTTTTCGAATGACTAACTTTTGTAGTCACTGAAAGCATTTTTTACTTTTATATATTAAAAATATTTGTGGCTGTAATGATAAATTCCTCATTAAAAGTATTAGAAAAGAAATTATATTGATGGTATTTGAGAAGCATGTGTCAGGAAAACCTCCCGTGTTGAAAAACATGGAAATTTTATTAGATTACAGTTGAACTACGTTATGAGAATTTTAAAGATAATAAATATAGCCAAGAAAGCAACAAAACAAAATGCAATTTATGAAAAGGTAAACAATGCAACACTTTTGAAAATTATATTACAAATTTCTGAAACATCAAATCAGAGGCTAACATCTCTGCATTGTATGTTTATGGCAATGTAAATTATATATTCATATTATAAAGATTCAGTAAAATGTAAGTCCGACTGATTGCAGACTTTCTGGAATGAGTACAATAACTTTTATTTACTTGTCTACCACAATGTCTGTTATGTCTTAATTACATATTAACCATTTAAACAAAATCATAACTGAAATCCTGTGCATTATTGAAAAATCACATTCTTCACCTTGGTCAACCAAAGGTTGCCACCTGAATTATTTTTGGATTTTTTCACCATTGTGCAGGTAAACTAACTTGTATTTTATATCACTGATAAATTGTTAACTGTTTTGGTAATGCTACTTATTGTTCAGTCATATTTAAATACTTAAGGCAAAAATATTAATCCCAGTAACATTAAAATGTTGCTACAAGCTTTTAAAAAATAAGGTCAATCCTAATGCTAAGTTCAAAGTTTGACATATTTTGAAGACTAATACATATCAACAATTATCAAATAAAAATTTCCAACGAGGTAGTCAACCCCTCATTATGCACATTCAGCTATCACTTTTTACTTGTCCTAGGATGAATTTACAAAAAGCAGAGGATTAAAGATTGTGTGAGATTTCTCATTCTTTAGATTTGGGAACTCAATAATATAGGCCAACCATACTGTTTTTTCATTTCCCAGCTGTTCTACTGTTTTAATACAAATGTAAATTTTGCCCAGGAATGTGATCAAGGAGAAATCTAGATAAAGTATCGAGAGCTATAAGGCAGTGTACAGTTGCATAACACAATTTTAAGGCGTTTAAAAGACCACAATTTGCTGCATTAGGTTACTCAATAGGAGAAATATTCACGGTAGTCATGAAATAATCCTTCAAGTCCACTTAAAAATTTGCATGGGTTGTCTGTCACTGAAGAATGCGAGTGTTTATTATCTTACTTCTCATGAATACACAATATTACACAACACCTGCCCTGTCCCAAGGAATTTGTTATAAAATATTCTGTCATAATTAGTACAATTTTAAGTTTTAATACATCAGCATTTTCATGTACCCTTTTAAGGGATAAAGAGATTTAATTCCTCACTAAATAACAATTTAAACCCTCCTAGTGGCATACCCGTCCAGTGAGATTTCATTGTAGTGGGCGGCATACCCAAAATATTTCAAGGAACGATATGCCTGGGGGTCTGTAAGATATGTCCGAATATTTCAAGTCTGCCACTTTGCTGTGTGGGAATTTTTGGGGCTGTATTCTAACCGAATTTTCCGAGCGCACTTGGGCATGCAGCTTGGAGAGTTAATAAGAATGACATAGATGAAAAAGAAACATAACACTAACCTATTAGTGAGATCAGTAAGTGCAGCTTGGACACCATTAGGATCCTGCAATTTAATTTCATCAACCCTATATACTGCAGCAGTAGCTTCATTTTTTGGTTGAAAGGCACCAGTCTTAGATGGGTTTCCACCCCTTCCACTGTTATTACGCCCAACACTTCCAGGGTGACCAGCACTACTGGAAGGTCGGGAATTGTTCCCGTTATTAGTCACCGTTCTCCTTTCACCACCACTGGCAAAGTTATTTTGCCTTCCTCTCCCAGAATCTCTAGAACGAGTTTCTCGGGGGAAAGTGTCTCTCGGACGATTGCGATCACTAGAATTGGGACCACCACCGCGACGAGATTCATTATTCATCCGCCTACCCTGATTGCCTTCGTTAACAGGCCTTTGATTTGAAAAACTCTTGCGCATGGCTGATCCTTTGTCACGTTGGTCCTTCTTTCTAGTGTCATCTCTATCCTCTTGCCTATCTCGTCGTTCTGCAATATCACTACTCTCTGAAGCAGTTTCCCATTCTTCATTAGCAACATCAGACAAGTTCTCCTTCCCACTAAGCCCTATTTTAGAGATAATTTGACCACCAGACCCTTGATATCCACTTCGTCCTCGACCACGCCCCCTGGTCTGCTGGTCAAACTTTTGGAAACGAGGATCTTGCCTTTTCTGGAATCGGGGAGGCAGGTGCTCATATCTTCCCGGTCTCCTCTGCTGGGGCCTTTCAAGAGATCGCGATTTATTAGGTTCTCTAGAAAAATCACTATTGATATTTTCAACAGCAGACATATTTGTTTTAAAGTCACATTGATTATCATCAATAAAGTTCTCTTCAACTATTTTTTGCTCTTCTAATTTTTCTGGTTTATTACCACCAAATCCAGCTCGAGAGGGTGGAGGGCCATAGCTACTGGGGCCATACCTAGAACCTCCTCTGGAATTTCGAAAAGACAAAGTACTTCCACCTCGACCCCTTCTTGAAGGCTCGCCTCGAGGTGCAAATCCGCCTTTTTCATCCTTAAGCCTCTCTCCTTCATAAGTTTTAGAATCAACCTTTAAGTTATCTTTCTTTTCCTTTTTGTACTTATCATTTTTTGCATTTATTTCTTTAACACTTGATGAATCATTTAAACGATTTTGCTCTTCTTCCTGTACTATTTCACTAGTTTGATATTTTTCAGCTTGTGCACTTTCTGTGGTTGAGGCACTGGCTTCATCAACCGATACTTCACTGTCTTCATCCTTTTGCCGCAAGTGACCCAGTTTAGCATCATCCACTTCAGAGCATGAAGTATCATCACTGTGCTTTTCCTTCTTGTCATCTTTTACTTTGTCTCGCTCTTTCTGACGATCAAACCGAGGTCCTCTCTCCACTTTAGATCTCCTGTACTCTCTTTTCCCACGATATGTGCCAACTCCACCTTGGAGGGAAGCAGCTGACTGTACATTTTGAGTCCCATGACCAAAGGAAGACCTTCCATTATTACTGCCACGTCCTCTAGAACTGTCATAGCGAGTATTATTCCCAGTCCCCACAGCAGTCTGGTTTGCAAATGCACTTGCTCCTCTAGAACGAGAATTCCCTCCCCTATCACGAGTATCGCGCCTTCTATCACGATTCTGCTCATTTCTAACTGAATGTTCATGTTTATCTTTATCACTACGAGACTTTTCTTTATCATCTGTTGAACAGCTGTCTTTTTTAGGTATTTCTAGAACAACCTCTGTTTCATTCTTTTTAGAGCTATCTTTCCCAAATTGCTTGGGTTTGTCAAAATGCAACTGATCAAAATTGTCAACATTCTTTTCAGTCTCTTTCGACGAACTTTCACTCTTTATTTTTTCATTTTTCTCTTCTTTCGCCTCCTTGTCTTTCTTTATGTTGGAATCTAAATCAGTTTTATTTCCAGTTTCCTCTTTAGAGGAGTCCGATTTCTTTTCTGCAGCACTTGATGAGCTGGCTTGAGCATTAGACCTCCTTAAAGTTGTCAGGTTTTTCTTGGGAGGACCAATGCTTTCAAACTGTTTCGGAGTTATGGGTGGAGGATGATGATACCATTCACGTCCTAAAACAAAAAGAAAATAAGTAACAGCAACATATTAAAGTCTTTATAATTCTCATAAAAACACTCAGACAATTGATTTAAAATAGTACTTACTTTTAGATTCTAATGGATAAGGACTTTCACCCCAATCAAGAGTTGCGGTTTTCTCTTTTTTATCCTCTCGAGTATTCACTCCTTTCCTTTCAGGCTGTGAACTTTTTGTTTCATTCCTTTCAACAGGGTGCCTTTAATGAAAGAAATCAATTGTATCCTTTTGTCCAGATTAAAAATAACCGAACATAATAGAAATTAAGATAAATTTCAAAATGTATGTGTTTGAATAGAATAATTTTCAGTTATTTTCAAGCAAATAAAACCAAAATAGCACGTTAATGTTAAGTGAACAAGAAAACATTGTTTCTGGTTGCATTTATTGCACAAGTTTTTGAACCAACCTGCATTTGCAACTATTGTCCAGAATCGACTGTTTACCATAGGTCTATACTTGAGTTACTCTTAACCTAGTTACCAATATCAAGACTAACTGGATGAATCCCCAGACGAGTTATTTTTAACAATGAACCTGAATAATGTCACTAAAAATAAACAAAGAATGAGCCAGTGGGCCAACAATGTCCTGAGGGATGACATATGAAGAAACTGCTCACAAACAAATTGGGGACTGTTTGCAAGTCTAATTTAACTTCAGATGACCAAGAAAGGTCAGGCTGAAATATTTATCATAAAATATCAAAAGGTTGCAGGTAAACAATCATTAAAATAATAACTTATTTAACATTCCTAATTGCTTCCGCATTCTTTTTCCATGATTTATCAATCAGGGAAAGAAAAAAAAAATCACAATATAGGTAGCATCAATGTATTGTGATAAATTAATAAAAGATTTGTTTTGCAAACTTAGAATTTTAGTTTAATAATTGATTTGCTTAAATATTCCAGAAAGAATTGAAATAAATGCTCAGAAATCTTTTCTTTCATGGGTCATCAGTCGGGGAAAGAAATTCATCACAGCATAATGGAGACAAGTTATGAGACAGCTCTACTTTTTAAATAAGGAAAACAAAGCCAAAATTTGGGCATTTCGTTTCTGGCAGGTAAAAATGTACATAAAAGGTGTAGATTTGAATCCTTAAACCCATAGTAATTCTCAGACAGAAAGATCTATCACAAAATATCAATGGATTGACAGATAAATATTCATCATAGAACTTTGAAACATGTTAAAACTTAATGCTAATTAAACTAATAAAGCTAATTAAAAGTAAATATTACAGAATATTTAGTTTTACAAATTGTTTTTATAGTTTTAACTCAAAACTAGAAGTTCAGAAGTCTTTTCTTTCATGTTTCATCAGACGGGGAAAGAAATTTATCATCACCACAGAATGTTGTCAAATTGTTTTAAATCAAAATAGTTTGACTTTAACAGAAAAACTTTTTTCCGAGAACTTTCTCTTACAAGGGACAAAAAGAGCGAGGATGCATAAAAATAAGTAGATTGAAACCTCTAAATAATATTCCTCAGACAGACTTATCACAAAACATCAACGAATCGAGAAATTCACAAATATTTAAATTTAGCTAAATTTTATATAAGCTGTCTTCAAACATTTCAAAACTTGCATAATGCTAGAATTGACAGTAAATGGCATATTTTCTTTTAGAATTGCCTTATACATTTTAGTAGACAGAAATTAAAAATGATTTTTTAAATTAGAAACTAGAAGTTCAGAATTATTTTTCTTTCATGTTTCATCAGATGGGGAAAGAAATTTATCATCACAGCATATGGCTAACAAATGGTTTCATAACTAAATTTGTACTTTCTGTACACAAATAATTAACTGGGAATTTCCCTCTTATAAGGAGACCAGAAAGAATAAAAAATATATTGAAACAAATATTTCTCAAAGACTTATCACAAGACATCAACGAATCGAGAAATTCATCATAGAAATAATCAAATTGGTATGTTTCACTTGAAGTCATCAATATCAGCTGTCCTCAAGCATGCCAAACAAACTTTTAGCTACAGTTTGAAGCAAATATGAAGGATTTTCTTTCAATAATTATTTGTTTATAAATTAAGCAAGCAGAAATTTAAAACTGAAAACTAGAAGTCGTTTCTCTCATTTTATCAGTCAGAAAGAAAAATATCACTATAATATAGGCGACAATGTATTTGTACAACTTTATTAAAAGATTTATTGCAAATTTAGAATTTTAGTTTAATAGCTGATTAGCTTAAAGATCCAGAAAGAATGGAAATATATGCTCAGAAATCTTTTCTTTCATGGGTCATCAGTCGGGGAAAGAAATTCATCACAGCATAATGGGACAAGTTGCTATAATACACAGCTTTACTTTTTAAATAAGGAAAACAAAACCAGAATTTGAGCATTTCGTTTCTGCACATAAAACATGTAGATTTAAATTCTTAAACCCAAAGCAATTCTCAAAATATCAATGGACTGACAGATAAATATTCATCGCACAAACCTTCAGATTTGCTAACATTTTATATTGTCAGCTTACAAGTGAAGCACATTGTCAAAAATGTTAAGATACACGAGTTACCAAGATCAAGACTAACTGGATGAGGTCCCCGATAATTCAGGTTTATTTTTAATATTAAGTTACGTCAAAAAATAAACAAATGATAAAGTAACTTACAATGATAAAGTAACTAAACTAATGACACGAAATTAATTTAGGTATTTTCCTTATCATAGCAGGCTTGGCGATAGTACATAAAACAAGGCAATTAATCGCCAGACCATCATCCCTCAACAGTATCACCAAAGTCGCTATAAGTACTTTAATCTTACTTTTTGTAATTTATGTGCCTACCTTCAATCAAATTTTTTCTAGTTGTAAATCAAGGGGTTGTTTTATAATATTAAAAAAGGTCCCACGAATGAACTGAATTGGAAATTGCTAGGATGTAATTAAAATCACTACACACATTCTAGGGATTAAATAAAACAAAATTTACCTATCATCTTTAGCAGGATCTCGATTGGAACGAGAATCTCTGCTGTCTGGTCGAGGGGGTCTTTCTTTCTCTTGCCTCTCATAACGTTCAGACCTCTCCTTAGTAGGTTTTTCTCTGGTGCTAGAATCCTGTGGTTCATCAAACGGATCCTAAAAAGTTTAAGTTAATAAAATAGGAATTTACAAGCACAGATTTTAGGATTAATCATGAGTCAAAATTGTCTACTTACAGCTACTCTTTCTTCATAATCTCGTGCATTGGCCCATGAGTTAGATTTGGTACCCTTGTCTTTACCCTCTCTATTATCACTGTGCTTCTGAGAATCCTTAAAAGAATCTCTGCCTTTGTATCGGTAATCCTGAGTTTCATAGTCTTTTTCTCTGTAAAGGAAAATTAAAATAACTTTTCAAGTAAGCAAAATGCCAGTTTGCACCTGCTGCTTATCCTTGTGCATCTTAAACATGTTAAGCTGAAAACAAAATTGAAAGGTTCCACTTGGATAGCTGCACTGCTGAAGTTAAATTAACCCACAATGAGGTTAAGATGAGATATCTCATCCATGAAGATCTGACCAATTTTGATAATGGCGAGATCAAGATCTGGTGAGTTTTGCTAATGAGATGAGGGACCTTGTCAAGACAGCCACCAGGAGGGTTAAGAATGAAGACAAGGACAAACAATGCTTTTCACAACTTTTAACGAATTGGCGTAAGTGTACATTGAAATTGTGAAAGATATGCTGACTATACAACAAAATCTACTTGATTTTAACCTCATTCTTAAATACCCTAAAAAAGTTGCTTTTAGAAATGTATGTACTCATACAACACAACTAAAAATTAACAGATAACTACAAGACTGAATTACACACTAGGGACACAAGCACTTTACATAACCATTACAAATGCTGTTCAAATAAACTGATTATAAACAATAAAGGTAAAAATACACACCTCCTTTCAGATTCCCTTGGGTGAGAATCAAATGGTTTTTCCTCTTTTTCGGGATTTCCCTTTTTAAAGTCATGCCTTTGGTCATACATTTTAGAAGATTCGATTTTCTGATCAAAGTACCCATCATTCGAAGAATGCCAACTATCATAATCTATTGATGAAAATAAAAAGTATATTTGAGTATCACTTAAGGAACAGAATACTATAAAAACATATAGCAGTAGCCAAGATTTGAAAACAACTTTATATTTTTTTCAACTTCACTTGCTTATGTTATACATTTAGACATACTAATTTATCAATTGATGGTAAAATGAATGCTAAAGTCATTACAAACTAAAATGAAAAAAGAACCTAAGTACTTATCCTTTGTTATAGAAAATTATTTGTTTATGAAATGTTATTCCGTTTGGCTGAATTAGTCTGAAAGATTTATGGTAATTCATTTATATTTCCTCAAAAGACATAATAGAATTTATCATTAGTCCTAGGTATTTTGTGAAGTACAAAACAAAAAGTAAAGGTCACATACACATTCCATCTGTATTTTTTGAATAAACGCATGGCAAAATTGGACACTAAATTTAAATCCACAATACTACAATTAGTTCAGAGGGGAAAAATCCTTTAGCAATGTAAAGCTAATAAAGATGGAAAATCAAAGTAATGAGAAATGTAGAGAAAGAATGGATTGTCAATACACAAATAAAGTGTATTTTAGAGCTAGAACTTCTGTCTATTTAACAATTCAGTTAATTAACCAAGAAATACCAACAAAGATTAAATGGAACAAAAACACCAAAACAATATCACAAATAAATCTACAAGAAAGTTCAGTGACATAAGCATATGAATGCAACATACTATTAGCATTTTGTTGTCTTCTGTCACGATTCCAGTAATTTTCTCTAGTATCTCGATCATAAGCAGCAGCACACACCTCAGGAGGAGGGCAACTATCACTTTCATAGCTATCAGTTGCTGATCCTTGACTATTAGATCGTTGCCTGGCAACTCCTTTGGAAGCTGCAGGTGGAACCCCTGCAAATAAAAAAATTTAAACATTAATATAACAAAATTAAAAAATGCAAATTGCGATTTGATTTGTTGTATGACAGGATGTGAGAAAAAATTCAACTATTTTTTATTGAATACTGCCTTATTTAATAACAAGGATGTCCTATAATGGACTGCAAACATGTCTAACACATTGACATTACAGTAGAACCTTGATTATCCAAACTATGATTAAAAGTGCTTGATGTTATCTCAGCCAAATTGGATACCGAGGGTATTTTTAAAAGCTTTAACCCATCAAGTGGTATCGAAAAGATATCTTGTCAAAGATCTAGTCAGTTTTGCCAATGCAGATATTTTGTCAAGACAAAATTGCCCTATCACTTCAAGAGGAATGAAGATCCCAGTAGCAAAAAATAAATTATCCCTTGCCTATAACTTTCAATGCAAAGATAAATCAGGAAGGTTAAAGCTTGGAGTACAAGTGTTGTGCACACTTTGTTCCCAAGAGGTAAGAAAGCTGTGAAAAGACTTTTTTTTAAGAGTCTAAAAGGTATATAACTCACTTCTAAATGCATTGCAAAGTTATCAAACATACCTTGTGACACAAATTTGAGTAGATTATTTTTAATCCTAGCTTTATGAAGCTTTCAGATTAGCATGTAGTACAGTAGTGTTTTTCGTATAGGCTTTCATGTTACCATATCCACGTTATCCTAGATGTCTTCGGTGCACATTAACTGGGATAAATGCATAAATAAGTAGAGCCTCGACTAAGGATTACCAAAGCAAAAATGATTGCTACCAACTCAGGTTTAAGAGTAACAGCCTTTAGAGGGCAGAATTCTAATGCTTTAGAAATCTGAAGTGAAATCCATTAAAAAAACTGAGTAGTTGAAAAAGGAGCAAATTTGATTATTTGTAGTCAAATGCACATTTAGGTATCTGCCGGCCTAAGAACTTAGCATTTCAAGTGATCAATTTGCATGAATGTACGATATTTCAAGCATGAAGAATCTTAAAATACTTCACTATTCCAAATTCAAATAATTTTTATGCGTGAAGTCAATAATAAGGTACAATATAAGGATATAAAAGTACATTTAACAATTTATGAAACCAAAACAAATGTGAGTCTGGCTCAAGCATGTTAGCATTTGAGTCACGATTTTGGACAAGTACATTATTTCAATTAAGGGATAAGTTAAATGTAAACAATGCGTATCGGATTCTAGCTCCGAGTTCATATCATTTATAATTCAATAAGTAATCTCTTTTAATTGGCATACACAATTTTGTATGTGGTACTTCCCTTGATAATTTTACGTTTCTAGAAATGAACTACACCAAGGTCATCTGCCTTCACACCAGAGCCACACTACTGCATACTTCACTGAATAAACACATACCAGACATTTGATTTACATAAGGCCCATGAGACCATCCTGCTTCATAATTTACAGGCATAGGAACCGGCAGTACTCCATGAGGAGTATTACCAACTGGTGCTGAAAGAGGTGCAGCCCCTGGACTTGTTTGCCCAACAGATTGAGAACGCATGAAGTTAGATGCAGGCTGCTGGGTCTGTTGCCTCATGAATTCAGCAGCTTGCTTTTGAAAACGAGGAGGAACATTCTTTTGAAATTGACGTGAAAAAATATATCCCTGTAAAGAGAGATATGTTACTATACAATATTCATTATACATTCTTATTGATTTTGAATATGATTTGATGAATCCAAAATGCTTACTTGATAGTTGGGTTGTGAACGATCTCTGTCGCGATCTCGTTCTCTGCCATCCCTACTTGGTGGCTTATCTTCTCTACTTTCACTGCTATGCCGAGACCTGTCAGCATCATCTAGTTCCAATTCTTTTTCCTGTAATAGTAATAAAGAGGATAAGAAATTGAACAGAATTACAATAGTCGACTCGAGCTCAAAACATTTAGCATTTAAGTGCAATGAATTCAGAGGCCTGTTATAAAGCAATAATGAGTGCAATGTAAAATTAATAACTAATTAAAAACACCCATGCACAATTACAATTTTTAAAAAAATGCAAGCAAGGCATAAAATAAACTAGGTTAAATGTTCACTAGAAATACTTCATGGAATAACATCCATGATTAACCAAATGTTAATGAATCAAGTTATGAATGGTTTTAATAAAAAGCAATGCAGCACTGATGCAAATGATAGGCTAGAAATAAAAATGCCAGAAACCCAAATTAAGAGGTCAACCCTATACATGCAAATAGTATAAACTTAGAATTAAAGTTTACACGTACTTTATCACATTTTTCAAAACTTTTTGCTTTCTCCTGAGCACACTGTTTACTTTGCTCATAGTGTTTTTCTTCTTCAGCTCGCCTTTGTCGGGCTCGCTCAACAGTCATTGTCATTTCCTCAGTGTGCTGCTTTCTGCGCTGACGCCACATTTCATCATCGTCTGCTACAGAAGATGAACGTGGACCAGGTCGAGCAGGACGTGGAGGTGGGTAATTACTATGCTATGATTAAAAGTTGCGAATTTTAAAGTTTATGGCAGAAAACTAGAATTTTACATAGTATATTAAGGATAAAAATTAATGCAGAGCTAAGGGAAAAAGGATTTGTACTTAACTCAAAGAAATAAGTTTAAAAGCAAGGGACAAAATTTAAGGCAGTTAGGGAGACTTGAAAATCAAAAATAAAATCGAAATTAAATTCACATTCGCGCATACGAAGGGGAAAATATCCAATTTTAATTTGTAGCTTTTTTTTAATCAAATTATATGCATACAAATGAATGCCCAAAGCAACTTTCAACCAGTTGAAATCTAATTTGTGAAGAGTAATTTAGGATCAAAAGGTTAGTTTTGGTTTGGGTATAGGTTTATGATACAAGAGCCTATAGGATCATAAGGAATCTTAGGATTCCCAGATTAATCCATAAAGTTTTTAGACAACTGTTTCAGTGCTCATGTTAGAATCTGAACCAATACAATTTGGCATTTTTTTTTCTGAACACAAGAGCACAACACTTTTCACAATGGCAAAGTAATATTTTTCATGAATAAACTGATATCAAATCAATCAATATCAGATTCACAATTAGTGGTTTCTTACCCAAAAGGTGAATTCTTTATACCTATTAGATTAGTACTTCAATACTTGTAATAAAAATTGGACTAAGTGGAATCGCTGATCTAGCATTGTACAAACACTTAAAATCATTCTTCAAAGAAAAGAGAAATGCATGCTCAAATTTTCATGTACAAGGTCTTAGCTCATTTCAAGAGAAGCAACTTAAATATTTGCTATGTTATGCAATTAACAGCAATAAAACAATATATTCAATGCACTTCACACATCAAATACAGCAGCAATATCGATATTGTAACATTTGCAGGCAATGTTAAGGACTAAGTCCTTACTTGCATAAGGGGTACTGGACCAGCTGCCATTCTCCCATGAGGTGCAGCATAAGCTGACCCTGGAGGTTGAGGTGGTGGCGGTCCCCTGTAGTCAAATGGCCTCTGGGGAGGCTGCTGAGAGGATTGCCACTGGCGTTGCATTTCCATGCCACCCATGTTTGAAGACCTACCCTGCGGAGGTTGGTTCCATGTTTTCCATCTTTCATCCTAATTAAGATATGGGTTGGGCACTTTTATAAACCCACAAATACTGGCATATGAGAAATTTTAAATATTTAATGCTTTGCTAACTTTGTCATAAGCCAACTTAAGGTTTAAAAAAAAAGCAGCATGCAGGCTCAGTGTAATCGACAGAAAATTCTACAAATTAAACAGTGGTAGTGCTTCCATTTCTGTTGGCAGAAGCCTTATTAATTAGGGTTCAGATACTTCACCAGCTAAGTTCTGAATTTTCTAGAGTACAGGTTAAAAAAATTATTAAAATTGATAATACCTTTCACTATTCAAAAGATAATAGTGAAACATTTTGGTTTAAATTTACCATCTATAACGGTTTCTGTAAATTTTCAGCTTTTACAATCTAAACTGAAGTTAAGATTCCTTTATATGTGAGGTGGTTTAGTGAATCATGAAACTGAATGAGGAATACTAAAACATCAAGGTACACAATTTGTTGGTTTTATATAACCCAGGCCAAACAAGATTTCCCAAAAATCAGTAATTACAAAATACACCACTTGTTTTAAAACGTTTGTTACAGCTATTGGTGCATTCCATCATATTTTATTAACATAACTAAAACCAAGAATTGTCCCTAGTTTTTTGTAATATTTTCAGATTAAAAATTAGTAAGGAAATAATTTCTAATTGTACTTACTCTTTCTCTCTCAAATCCTTCATTCCTTTCAAAATTCCAATCAGAATCATGTTCACTTTTCTTGTCTGGCCTGCTTTCTCGGGGCCATTCGGAATCCCTACCAGATCTGTTCTCACGTTCAGATCCACCTTTCTCTCTCTCAGATTTTCTTTCTCGGTCCTTTTCACTCTTTGCACTACTATTGTGGCTTTTTGAAGATTTCTCATCAGTTTCTCTGCAACAGATAAAAAAAAAAAACATTTCAACCCTTCATGCATTTAACATTGGGTTTATACACATTTGGTGTCGAATTCCAAATAATCAAAAATAAAGTAGGAAAGTTATGAACTAAATTCATCCTAATTTAGATTTTGAGAGTGATGGAACAGAAAACCAATCAAATTATATAATATATTGGGAATTATCTTTAATAAGATCTAGACAAGCTGTTTAATATAAAACAATGGGATACTTGTTTTTATGGTACCTAAAAGGAAACAAAACAGAGAAAATTTCTTAATACTGCTTTTTTTCATCAGGTAGAAAGATTAGTTCAGTATAAATCACATTTTCAATGATTGTTACCCTCTATAAATTAATTATCTTTACATTGTATCCCTAGAATTAGTATACCCAATTAACTGAAATTCAAAAACAGCTGGAATAGTTTTTCAGACCTGCTTCTTAATTGTCATATATCAAGTCAACTTTAAAACATAAATAGTTACTTCGAAGCACAATAGTTTGTTCAACCAGCTTAATGAAAAATTAACAAGGCATAAAAAACCTAGTTCAAGGGAAGTTAAATTCGTACAAATCCTAACCCATGTTGAAAAGACAGGAAAAGGATGAAAAACAATACCTCTTGTCTTTCTTTGAATTTGCAGTGGATTCTTCATCATCACTAAAAACTAACTTTGCACTGAAATAAAAAATTAACATTTAAATTTTAACAAGTGTTTGACATTAATATCACACATAAAGTGATATTTATTTTTCATAATTTAAGTTGTCTTCCAGGTAGAACAGGAATATAAAGCTAAAATATTTTTCAGAGTTCGAAATTATGATTAAGAGCCTTTAATATTTCACATAATTAAGGA
Organism: Meta bourneti; assembly: GCA_933210815.1. Lineage (NCBI taxonomy): Eukaryota > Metazoa > Arthropoda > Arachnida > Araneae > Tetragnathidae > Meta > Meta bourneti. The sequence continues at coordinate 71,079,122 of OW119925.1, forward strand.
GTAAAGACCACAAAATATTTAAACAAAAACTAAGTATTTTGTAAAAACAAAATTACTTTATTAGAAAACAAGTCGCTTACTTGTAATCTATCTCTCCATGAGATGTTGCCCAAGTGTCTTGAGTATCATTTTGAAGGATTTCATCAAATCCTTTGAGGGCTTTTTCAGTAATGATAGCTGCAGGTCGCTGATAAGCTTCTTCTTCAGCAAGAGGACGTACTTGTTGTGGTCGTCTGTAACAAAACAATATTATGATTTTTCATGTATATAGCTAACTACAATAATTTAAAAGTAATAATATTTAAAAATAATGCACCTATTCTCACTGTATGGATATGGTGAACGAGTATTCTGCTGAGGTTGTGGAGGAGGAACATTTGAATAATTTAATGGATATCCAGATGGGTAAGTATTTCTCCCAAACATCTAAAAAACATAAAATGGGTCATTCAAGGAGTAACACCAGTCTATAATAACAAAATTATAATGACATATTTCAAGAAAAAAAAACCAGAAGATTTCTGCATTGAAAAGCAACTATGCCATAAATAATTCTTGGAAATAAATAATTAAAATTGCTAAATTGGATTTCTTGAAAACAATTCAAAACAGAAAAACATGCTATATTCTTAGCTGCAGTTTAAACTCGACATCCAATTTGGTGACTTTTTACACAAAATGGCATCAAATATATGCAAAAATTTAAACATTTAAAACTTTTGGATGAACGCTTCTTTTGAAAATTGTGACAAAAGATTTTTGCAACAATCTAAAAACCAGCAACTCCAACAGGTTTTCTTTGTGGTTGTCAATACACTACTTAAAAAAAAAACTTTCTTCCTAAAAAAAATTCAGACTTCAGAAAACCAGGAAAAGTCGGTAAGTATGCAATGCAGTTTATAAATTAAAAAAAAAAGATGTAATAAGCAGAAAGCATTAAGACTTTACTGATTTGATTTAAAAGTTGTTCCTTTCATAAAACATGAGATGGGAAATGCTTATAACTTACATATGAAGGCATCATGCCCCTAAATTGCGGTGGTGGATGGAGGCCTGATCCAGGTCCCATTTGCCCACCCATGCCAGGTCCATGTCCAAGAGAAGGCTGTTGGCCCATTGGAGCCCCTGCCGAGGAAGAACCTGAAGAAACATTTCCTATGTTGCTGCCCGAAAGGGGTGCACCTCGCGGAGCAGAATACTGACGCTGGTCTCTCATGTGTTGTGAAGATAGGGGTTGGGAGTCTGGTGGTGCCTGTGGGCCGTTCACGCCACTGCCACTGTTCTGTAGTTGGCCGCCTGCCGATCCAGCGGGTGGCTGTTGCTGTAGCGTTCCTCTTCCCCAGCTCCCTTCCGCTAAACATCCAAAAACAATATTAGAACCAAGAGCCTATGATTTACATCATTTGATACTCAAAAGAATTTTAGATCTGGAAAATGCTTTGATACTTATATTTATAGTAAAGAGCAACTTTAGTTGAATAATAATTCAGCTAAAGCACGAGAGCATACAAACTTAAGAAAACATTGAGCATGGATTATAACTTATTTTCATGAGCTTTAATTTTTAGTGATTCCTTATTAAATGCGTCAACTTCGTTAATATAGATGCGTAAAAAATTAATTCATTATAATTTTTCTTTGGTACTTAAAACTTCAAGAACCCATCAAGGTTTTTCATAAAATTCAAAACCAATATAATTAGAATATTGAAATCAGTCACTACATTCTTTAATATTTAACTCAAACAAAACATTTATACAATCAATTCAATTTCAACAAGTATTAGAATATATACTTTGAGGCCTTAGACTTGGTCCGGGTCCATACTGGGAATCGACACTTGATTTCTGGCTGCCTTCTGTTGGTACATCTCCACCAGCTAACTTGGGGAATTCCTGAGGAAAAAATGGCGACTGCTGGCCCAAGAAGTTCCGTTCTGGACCACCATCCTCTTGGCTTTGAGTGACACTGCTCCATGTTTTGTTTACTCCAGATGTTGCAACTGTGTTTGTTGTACTTGTCTAAAGAATATGCACACATTTAATACACCCCAAGTTTGCAGAAAATTCATTACATTGTATGAATCACTACTGCTTAACCAAGACAAAAACATCAAAATGATAAACAAAAAGTGCAATTACTGCTCTTTTTACACAAATAGGATATTTTTGAGATAGTGATAAATTATTGGTAATGGAATTAATCCTCCAAGCGGCATGTCCGAACTCAACTCGGATACTTCGGCTTGAATATGGCCCATAAAAATTGCCACATGGCAAGTGGCAGACCCTAAATATTCAGACATGTCACCCTGACCCCAGGACATCTTGCTCCTTAAAAAAATATTTCAGATCTGGTGCCCGCCACAGAAACCCTTCTGAACTGCACTCGGGCTCGCCGCTTGGAGGATCCACAGAAGGAAATCTCGATGTTTTTGCAGAAATTGAAAAAAAAAAACATTAAATATTGAAAAATAATATCTTAATAGTATCTACAATGGTAAGTAAATAGGAAAAACAACGCTTCTTTATCATACAAGCAGAATTTTAAAACATGAAAATTATAGATTTACTCTGCTCAAGTACTTGGAAGATTAATTTTAAATAGCTTTCACTGAACTTGTTGAAAATAATATTTGAATGTACAAGGCCAAATGTTCACCGTATTAAGCCTCCAAAATGTTTAAAAGTGCATTTACCTTCTGTGTAGTTTGTGATAGTGAAGAGGCTGGCTGCGATTGCGGTGATGGCTGCTGATTTCCATTGGTCTCTTCTGATTTGCCTTTCTCTTTGGTGGTACTGCCCCATCCTTGACCTCCACTTGGAACAAGGCTTATGTTCGGATTATTTCCACTGTTTTCACTTTTCAGACTTGGTAAATTAGCAGGAGGAGGCATACGTCGCCCAGTGCCGACTTTCCCCAGTGACTGTAATCCATGTTTAGGTTGTACTGGAGAGTAAAAAATATTCAATTAATAGTGCATATTTAAATACACTTTGTTGACATGCGAATGCACTCTGTGAAAGGACGAAATGAAAGAACGAATTGAGTTGAGAGCAAGACTATATTTATATTAGCTAGGCTGCGATCGCGGTATAGTCCATCCGTCAGCACATCACTTCATCAATTTTTGTTGTCAAGTTTTCAATAAATCTTTGTTTCGTTTAATACAGTTCACTTAGTTTATTTTGTCTGGCTCAATTCATGACCAAAACACACTTCTCAACAAATTGAAACTACTTATCTCAAGACTGGAATTATTTCATCACCAAGAGAATCTCTTGCATTTTTAATTAAAATAAAATTCACACAACTTTTGAGGACATTTTAAAGGCAAGAAAATTAAAAGTGATGGAACCAGAACATAGATATATTCATATATACATATTAACATAGATGGAACCAGACATAACTGTCTGGACATTGAACTCACACCTAATCATGTATCCACCTGCCCTGCAATAGTAGCTGCTCTTCAAACCATTGATTACCATCCTGAACAGCTTTACAGCGAGAAAATAATCGACATCACCAAACTGGCTTCTTGTGCTTTTAAAATTGCTTCCAACACCAAGCTGTTAGCAGGTGGTGTAAACTATGCAAATTGTCAAAGGGTAATTACTTTCTATAGTTGGTTACTTTTTACAACTTCGTGATTAGGAAAACAGATTTAAAACAATGTTAAGAAATTTTTTATAAGGGAAATTGGTCTATACAACATCGACAAAACATCTGTCAATTGGAAATGCAGGAAAGCTAACCTTAGGAACATCTAGGTTAACTCTTCTGTACATTCAAGTTAAAACATAAATTAATAAGACTGATATTTCCCTGCTAATCAATAACAAAATCAAATCTAAAGCTTAGGATGCAAATTTAAAGATACTCCCAGATACAATTGCATTTTAATATAAAGATCTACAATGGATACATTTCATGATGGTGAATAGTAAACATCTTATATACTCACCGGCGGCTTTAGGGTTTTCTAAACTTTTTCCTTTATAAATACTATTTATATCCAACGCAACATACTTCGACCTTCCTTTCTCCGCCTTTGCATTTAGCCCCGAAACTGCAGACATGCTGATCAGAAGAAGTCATTGAGTACAGAGCACTGCACCCAGGGAACGGTCCGCTCCCTAATTCAACAATAATCAAAACTTAAAAAGTTTATTGCAACAGATATCACTAGTGTTATTTCACACTAATCCTAAAACAAGAAAGATTTATTAAAATTAAGAAAATACTAGGACATTTACACAAGATTATACATTATAATTAATTTACTCAATTAAATGTGTTGAATTAATTTGTGTAATCAAATAAAATGTTTTGAATAACTCAATGACAAAATAAAAAAAAATTGATTGCATACTGACAACCGTGACCTTAAATGCACACCTTTAGTGACCTTGTCAAAATTAACCTTTAATACATTAATTTATAATAAATTCAAGTATATATTTTGATAATCATACATTAGAAGTTAAATCTGTAACTCAGCTATAATAAACAGCATAGTTTCAATCTGCAAAAACAGCTCCTGAAGTAGACAGATGCAGTTTTAAACAAGTTAAGGAGAACCCTTCAGGACCCGTGTAGATTACATATGTATAACACGTATTATATTAGTTTAGAGCTTATAGAGATCCATACATCAAACACCCATGTAAATAAATTATTTAGTCACTAGAATACACAAATCAAATTTAGCAGCTACATAAACATATTGTATTAGTACAACCAACTGATCAACCCTTTGTGAATAGAAAAATCTGAATGAACTCATGGTTAAGATTACACAAAAGTAATCTTGAGAATAACTCTCAATAAGATAATTGATTGCCTACCAAACAAAGAAATAATCACTAGCACTATAAAAACACATGCAACTAACTTATCAATATATAATATATTAAAACATGATATCGATCGGTATTGAAAGAAAACACAAGAGTAACTAATTTTTTGCCATATTTCAGGAAGAGTAACCATTAAAAATCAAGAAATCCAAAGGGGAACTTTAAGGGTTAATGGGAGGTTAAGCATGACCACATATCAACAAAAGTATTCAATTTGTAGAAAAATGCTTTCATTTATCTGAATATCCGGGAAAGGGAATCTTAATGAAAAAAGCAGAATAGTCCTAGAAATTAATAAACTGCATGCAGAGGCATAGAAACACTGGATCTGTTTATTTGGATATTCAAGTCAGTAAATAAGAAAAAGGAAATTCTATAAACTACGAATGAACGAGGCAAATAACATTTATTAACGTCCACCAAAAATTTAGAGAAGCTGCAATTATCTGCACTGCATATCAAAATTTTTGACACCCACCTAATCAATCTGACAGCAAAATTCCGTGTAAGCCTAAATGATATTATCATGGATGCAAATAAACACAAAATTAAACAAATGCAATTCCAAAAGTAAAGGAAACGGTTGGAAGTTTTAGATGCAAGAATCCATTGAAAGTTCAACTTTACCTTGAGAGTTTATTGACTTCGTACAACGAAAGTATTTCAGAACAGCTATGAATAATTGCGCAGTAGGCGACGCGATAAACACGATATAATTACGAGAATCAAGATTTACTATAATCAGACGTTAAATCTAGCTTAGTTATCTATAATACAGAATTACAGTGAGGTATTTTCTTTATAAATGGATGCACAAAAAAAAGGCAACAATCTGAACAATAGCAACCAGGATTACTTTCACCTAACTGCAACAGATATAATATTATCATATAGTCGCTCAATATTGCTGAAAAATAGGTACTCACCTCGGTCCGTCCAAATGGGTTCCTTGTTAAAATGAGTATAGAAATATTTTGTAAGAGGTGCAAGGGATGGATGGCGGCAGATTATAATAAATAGTTCAAATAGGCCCGAATTCTAGGGACCTTTCCAAAATGGCGAACAACAACTCTCTTTTCTACCGTAAGCGTTTATAACCTGAAAGCTGACGTCACACGGGAAGCACCCTTCCCATAGGTCCGTGAAGACGTCAACTACGGGTAACGTTGCTCAAAGTTCGTAAGAAATCACAAAATACAGAAAACTAAAACATTAGCGACTTTACAAATTCTTGAGATTTTTTATTGAAATTGGAAAATTTCTGATGAATTTTCGAAGTTCAGCAGTCGGCTTTAAAAATTCTTTGTTTCAAAAGTTTGTATTAATTTTTAATAACCCCACTAAAACAACGGTTGTTAAAAAAGACAACGGAGTTGTATTAAGAAACAATAAAACTTCAAAAACAAACAGCTCGATATGAGAGTTGAGTTTGTAAAAACTTTGTCAGCACGGTTTACTTGATACCACAATGGTTACTTACTGCCAGATTGAAAACTTAACTTATTAAAAAAATTGCAAATGTATTAGTACTTTGTTTACTACTTTATTGAACAGTGTAAAGGAAAAAGATTTAAACACAATCCTTTGAACACAACCGCGACGATTGTTATCCTGTAAAACAATTTGAAATTGGCGATAAACACACGATTAGGTTCAATATACACTGAATAAATTTGAATTTTCAAAATTACTTGATGAAATTTCAAGATTGTAGGAAAAGGCATCCTGATGTAACCGGAAATTAACTTTTTTGGCGTTCCGGTTAGGTAATACCTTTTCAATATGAGTAATCATCGGTAAACATCTTTTCTCAGTAACTATCAACCTTCTCGTTTTTGTTTTGCCTTTGGCGTCCTTGAAAGGAAACTCCGTTTGTTTATGTGCATTACAAAAGTCCGTTCGTTTTCCAGGTTATGTAATGTATACCCTGAGAGAAAAATTAACAATCGCGATCATTCTCAATCGTGTGAGAGTGATCACAACTTTTCGCTAGCGCACATACGTAAAGAGTAAGTTGTATTTATCTTCTATTCAACCATTTTTTCTTTCCCTTAATCCATATGTATTTTAACACTTCAGAATTTGTAATGTATCGGAATCCAATGGACTATTTCTTGATACTGATTCCACCAATCTCATTGCAATCTAATGCCTAGCACTTCAAGCAGTAACAAACACCAAGAAAACAGCAAAAAAGTCCTTTTGTGTTAGAAATATTAGGAACTGGAAAGAAGTGTGACCTTTCACTGAAGGTACCTGCACAATGTATGTATAAAGTTAAATTTGTATGGATGTGTTTGTATATACACTGTAGAGACAAAAGTCGCCAAACACCAGGAGTAGAAACAAAATTTTGCATTTATTGACATATATTAGTAAGATGTAGATCCACCTTTGGCACTAATACATGCATTGACACTTCTAAGTCATGCTTTCAACAAGATTCTAATCATGCTTTCGACAAGATTTTTGAACACAGCAATTGGTATGCAGTTTCATTCAATACATAATGCTGCTGCTAACTGTTGTTTTGTAAAATGCCTTGATTCCAAACTTTGTATTTTGCACTCTTGTTCAACCCATAGATGTTCGATGAGATTGAGATCAGGGCTCTGCTGACCAGTTCGAAAACGTTACGACATCATCAAACCACTGTGTAGCACAGAGACGTAACTAGAGGGGGCAGACGGGGCATATGCCCCGGGCGCCAAATTGGCCAAGTATTTTTTACTATAGATATTTACGTATGATAAAAAATGAAGAGGAAAAACTTAAAGACTACAAAAACCAAAAACGAGCTAAATGCAGAATGTGTGAAGAAATAGCAGGAAAGCTTAACACCTAGATCCTCATTTTGAAGTACGGAGGAGGAAGCGGATGTTTGATGAGAATGGGCGAAGTTGAAAGCTATGAATTTGCGGAAGAAAAAGTTCAGATTATTGATTATACAAATAATAGATCGGATTCTGAATGAACTGAGACAAAGGTTTCAAGTCATTCAAAACATGAAAAGTTTATTTGGTTTCCTCAAAGGAGCTCGGGGTAAAGATGTAGAATCCGAGACATGTTTGTCGCCAAGCAATTTTTGTTGCCAAATCAAGATGGCGTCCTAAGCCAGTATGTTCGTTAAAAAAAAAAAAACGTTGACTTTCCTACGCGAAACACCTTTTGAATAGGGTTGCCATAAAGCTGCATCAAAACAACAAGGTTACCATGTTTGGCGATAAATCGCCACGGTCTCGGATTCGACATCTCACCCGAGCTCGGTATGAAACAATGAATGGAGAAGAATTGAAGAACCAAGCACTTGAGTTAGCTACCATATATAAAGAAGACTTAGACAACGACTAGCTGGCAATAGAAGTGGAGTTTTAAGTATTGTGCCTTGGATTTAAACCCTAATATGAAAACGGCTACACCATCAGGTCTTCCGACGTTAATATACAAGAACGGACTTGAAGACGTGTCCACCAACATAACGACAGCGTTGAGAATTTTCCTCACAATACCAGTCTCAGTCGCCTCAAATGAAAGGAGTTTTAGCAAACTAAAGATCATAAAAAATTACCTCAGAACAGGACAACAACGACTAACCAACCTGAGCATCATATCAATTGAGCACAAGTTAGCTTCAAAGATATCTTTTGAGGACATTGTAAAAATGTTTGCAGCCGTGTAAAAGCCCGTAAAGTTAAGTTTTAGTTCAAGTTTTCTGTGTTTAAATTAATTTTTTTCACATTTTGTCAATAGATTAAGAGATTGTGAAAAATGTCTAAATATAATACTCAAGATAATAACTTCAGTAAAATCTGTTATTATCTGTAAAATCTGTACAAGTTCCACAGTTTTCCAAAATCCTTGAATAGTTTTGGGTCGACGTTTCGATAATTCTCTTTTTAAAAGTCCAAAAGCACAAAAGAGGTGCTTTTGGACTTTTGTCTCACTCTTTCTCACAAAAGGGTGAGACATCTGGAGATTCAGCGAGAATATCAGTAAAGGGTATTTATTGACTTGATACCAGTTTCTTGTTCCAATTTTTCTACGAATTTAATAGTCGATTGAGATGTGTAGCTGCTTGCTTTATCCTGATGCAGTTCTACTGATTGTTGGTACTTTGGTTAAGATATAGTATTCCTTTTTTGAATATTGGGGATAAAATAGGGTCTTGATAATATATGGGAGTTGATTTTTACATTTTCCCCCACTCCTTTCTACTTTTAAATTTCCATTACATGCAAAACCGGGAACAATCATAAATCTCTTAGAGAATGTTCTCACGTTAAAGTTACAAAGTTGAACCACGTTTTAAGATTTCTCTCCTCTTTTATGATAATAAATTGTTCTTTTCTATTGCAATCTTTTAAATACACCCACGCCTCATCTATTGTCACAACATTTTCCCATCTTTCTCCAGCTAAATGCTTCTCGTACAGAATTCTGCAGCAAGTTCTGCTTTCTGCAATATGTCGTGGAGATAGACGATGAACATTGTATTTTTTGGCCTTTTTAAGATTCAAATCACTGTTAATTGTTTTATTTACATTTGAAACTGAACTTTTAATGACTTTGTAATAGTCCTTTGACTTGGCAGATTCTCTTTTAAAATTAAAGATCTTACCTTACAAACATTCTCAGAAATTCTTTTCTTTTTTGGATAGGTATTTGGAAATATTTTTCCACTTTTATGCGTCTATTCCTTTCTCATTAATAATATTACTTATAGTACCTTTAGATATAGAAAAAACATGACTTTTACAGCTTTTTTGAATAATTGAATAAGCATAATTCTCTGGAAAGAGTGGAAACATAGCCTTCCATCTATTGCTTATTTAAAAGCGCAATTTTGAAAGTAAACAAAACTCTGAGTTAGCAGACGATAAGTTATACTTTAACTATTTAACTGCTGTGAAAATAAAATTATTTCGTAGCATACAATTTTTTTTACAGCTCGTCAAAATCATTCAAAAAATGTCCGAACAGCCTCTGTATTTATCATAATTAAATATCCTATTCTAAAGCAATAGTCTGTTGATTTTGATGCAGCCCACACATATCCCGATATCATTTGATAAAACCTTTTAATTTAATTTGTAGCAATTATAAGTATGAAAGAATATACCAAATATGCTACTCTTAGATTATTTGTCAATGAAATATCTTCAAAATGAATTAATTAGGTATTTTATCTTGTACTAAAAATGAAATTGCTGCAAATTAATCTATTTTCCTTTGAAATCAAGCATTTACCATCTAAGTTTAATAAAAAAAATTTAGACTAGTGGAATTAATGTGTGGTGGTGATATCAGGTGTTGTCGGGGAGGGTTTTCGTTTGGTTGGGGGGGGGGGCGCCAAGGCGAGTTCTTGCCGTTGATGGAAACTAGCCTAGTTACGTCTCTGGTGTAACAGCCCTTGCTTTTTGGCTGCATGCATTATGATGGTACCAAAGAATTGCCACACAGTTGGTAGGGCATAATTGGCAAGAATATCTAGGTAAACGTGCTGGTTAACAGTTTTGTCCACGGTAACCAATGGGCCTGGACCATACTACGAAAAACACCCACGCACGAGTACACTGCCATTTCTAAACTTGAAACTAGGGGCTGTAATAAATAGCATTCTCCTGTTGCCGCCCATTCCAACACTTGGCCATCAGAGACTGGTGTACCTTGTATCTGGATTCGTCAGTCCATTTGACCCTTTTCCATTTCTCTGCTTATAGACTTCATAATTTGTTTTTTACCAATGGTGTCCAATATACATTACATCTTTTATCATGTACCTTGTGCATCAAAACTACATATCTATACAATAAATGTATAATTTAAAAATAATTTTTATGGTTGATCAGACTATTTTAACCTTTTATTTGTTTTTACTGGTTTGCATCATGTGTTTGGCACAGCTTGTCCATTTTTGGACCTTGTGCCATAAAACCCAAACCAACCATTTCTCTACTGTGCAAGATAAAGATTCTTTACGCCAAGCTAAATGACAAGTAGCATTCCGAGTTGAGATGAAAGGCTTATGAGCAGCCACACAACCTATGGAATGCAGTTCTCTGTAAATGGTACGTGTTCATGATGAGGTTTCAAAATGGCTACTCACATGTTCACTGATGTCTTGTGGAGTAGTATGTCGATTAGATGTAACGACTCTCCTGAGACTTCTGCGTCCTCTATCATTGATTTTCTTTGGTCTGCCTGTACTATTTGTTGCTTGAGGTGCTCCATGTTTCTTTCAGTACATCCAAAACTTGGTATATGATATGAAACTTGGTATCCTGACTTGAGTATGTTTGTGTATGCTTGGTTTCTCTTATAGACAAAGCATTAAGTTAACAACCAACCATCAAACCTTTCTCTCAAGCCTCGACATTTTTTATCAACCTCCCAGTGCGATATAGTCAAGGTAAGCCGGAGGCTTGTTTTTATATTGTTTGCAGGTGTACTGTGCATTAATGCAGAAGATCAATTCGTTTGATTTTGAAGGAGTATCCGGTGACTTTAGTCAGCACAGTGTATGAAATGGAACAGCTGGGAAAATCAAGATACAGTTACCACTCAAATTGTGCTTTTGGGGACAAGGAAGACACATTGTAATGAGGATTGAAAAAACGTGCTTTGTATAAAGAGGCACACATTATACATATAAGTATGTGTCTTTTAATTAAAATTATGTATACTACAATTGAAACACAAAATTGATGGTAAAACCTTTTTAATTATTCTAAATGATAGAATATTAATAAATAGAAATTTTTCTTTTCATCTACACATTCAAGATACCCAAACCGTTTTACTAATTTATTTGATGGTTAAATTGAAGAACACAGTACTATCGCCAGTTGACGATTATTACCAATTGGAAGTAATTATGGAACATAGTAACCCATCCTAGGCTTATCCAAATAGCAGTTTGGCAACGAAAAATTTAGTCACAAATCTGGCAAGGGACCTGCTGAGTTTTACCCATTTGATATTTGTTTCATAAACACTGCCATTACTCTTCTGTTTTCATCAGATTCGAAATGCTTTAGGCTACTGGTGGGGTGCTTTGTTCCTTAAGATCTATTTAAAGTCAATTGTTTACACAAGAATCTGTCCCACTTCACTGCTCCATGTTCTTTTTATTGGCTAGCCTGTAATTTACACAAATAGTGACACTGAGTCTTTGTATGAAGTTGAACTGAACAAGTCCTTAACTTTCTGATCCATGTTCACATTGTTTTAAGACAGATCCTTTTCCCTGGGCAGAGTAGAGCACAGGGGAAAAGGTTAAGATACCTGCTTGAAACAAGTGCTGTTTGACCTCCCAATTCTATAGAAACAGATTGAAATTTCTTTCACTGTTCTAAAACTAAAAATTTATTGGGGACAAGTAAAAATGAATGATAGCTAAGGGGTCATTAAATAGGGTCTGGTGGGGTAAAGTGGGTAATCCACTCAAAAGCTACCTCATTAATTATAAACCCTGTTTTGATGGAAAATAAAACTCACAACTATATATTTAAGTTCTTTGAAAAGTTTTTCAATTAAAACATTTTACTGGTAACATCTAGAATATCCTGGTGGCCTCTTGTTTGCTTTGATCCAGTTATGTGGGTTGTAATTGTCTGGAAAACTTTATTTATGTTTGCCTTTCTAAAACTATTACGTATTTTTTGTTCTCCCGAGCTAGATAAAGGACTTATTAATGTATTCCAATAAACTACATTATTTTTAATGCTAGATATTTTTAAATGAAGTGCGGTAAAGTGGGTATAGCTTTAGGCTTAGCGGCAACATTGAAGAAACTTCTTTTGGGGGTTCTTTTATACTAAAGATAATTTTTAATCAGCAAAAATGAATAAGTATAAGTATTCCATAATATATATGTACAGGTATAATATGGCTACCCCAATTACAAGTCGTGCCTTACAGCCCTTAGATGTTGAGGTTTCCACGCCACTGAAAATAACGCGGAAAGGAATTTCAATACCATGGTACAGGGAAAAAGACTTGCAAAATGTTTTTAAGGCCACATTTCTGTTTATTGAAACGGGTATGTGAAACATTAAAATTGACCATGTTGTGAAAGAATTTAAGGAAAGTGATTAGATACCGTAAATTGACAGGCTGTGGAACAGAATTTTAAGGATAGGAAAGGTATTCATTTCCCAGAATGAAGTTCAATATATTTTATATGCTTGTCACAAAATGAAGGGAATCAAGCGTAAAAGGAAATAACATAATTTTCGAGCAACTTACACATGTAACACACAAGATAAAGTTACTGTTTTCATTCATAAAAGACCTGAAATTAGCCATATTAACAACCCTCTCAACTCCTATATCTACTGATCTTAGAAATGATGATCAGAATTCGTCGAGAAAGGGATTCAGAAAAATAGGTGAGGTATTAACAGAGGCTCTCCTACAGCATTTATTTCAAGAAAGATAAGATAGGTTTAGTAAAAAGAAAAATATGAGATCAGCTCAGTCTCATTAAAAATAAAGTTACAGAACCAGAAGAAAGTATTGAAGTACTAAAGAACAAAATTGACACCAGCAATATTAAGCAAGGTTCTTGGGTAATATGTAGGTTCAAAAAAATTAGTTCAACAATTCGTCTACAGCATTCATAAATATTGTTACATATTATAAGTTAGGCATTTAGAAGGCCACTAAAATAGCTCATTGAGCAGTGTTAACTTAATAGTAGCTCATTCAACAAAAATTCTTTTAATACACTTATCAATTATATTGTGTTACTAATTTTTTTTTTACCACTTAATATGATTTTATAACTTCTATGAATTACCCACTTAACTAAAAGTATAGGTTTAAATATGAAGAAAAACATATACAGTATGTTCTTGAATAATGCAATGTATATATAATGCAAAGAAACACTATTTTTTTAAAACTTGTCATTGCTAAATTCTACGTTTAAATTGAAAACTCTTTTTTATACCCATTTTACCCCACCTGACCCTTTGTATCAAACCTATTACAATTTGTTTCATCCTTTGATTGCTTTTCTTTGTAAACCCATCATTCACTTAATTTCTACTTCAGATGGTATTTTTTCTATATTGGAGACTGCAGAACATTCTTATAAGCTTTTTGTTTCATTTGGAAGATGGTGCCTTTTGCATCCCTCCATTATTCAACAGTGATGTCAATTTTCAGGAAGAACAGTGTACCAAAATAGATGTGGTGAGCACAGGGGACAGCTGAAGCAGTGATTGTCAATTGCATACATTCCTGTTACCTCAAGAAATTGAGTGAGGGCTCAAACTATAGTTTCACTGTTTTAAATTTACAGCTCATTTCTGCTACACAGAATTGGCAATTCCAGCTTGTCGCCATAAATGAAAGTGAAATTACACCAAGGATATACTATATTCCAAGATTTTCAGTAATCCTCGTTTTAATTTCATTACCAACTGTACTCTGCAGAGGGGAGGACTAGACTCAATCCCATGCCCCATTTTCGATGTAGAATTTGTCTATCGTTTCGTTGCAGTACTGGGTCCCTCAGTAAAACTCTGGGTCCCGAAAAAGTGTACACCAGACTTTCTTTAATAATTTGAAAACTATAAAAGCTAGCAAAAACATAACCAAGTTGAAGGTATAAAGAACCTACCAGAATAGCATAGAGGTCACATGACGCAACAGTGAACAGCATGTCCACAATTTTGTGATGAAATCGGCCCTCTGCACGCATGGTAAAATTAGTATAACTCATGACTGCAACGTGATAGCACATGCCTTGAGGTGTTATTTGTTCCATCTATGCAAGATCTACTGATATCTAATAATATTTGAGAAAACTTGATTATAGGTGTGAAAAATTGTGAAATAGTTGAGAACTTAAAAAATTTCCAAAATATCTTAATTTAAAGGTTCAAGCCTACTAGAAAGAATGAGTCAAAAAGGAGTTCAAAATGTCTGAGGCAGAGCATAAGACAACCAGAACAAGTAAGCCATTCTCTCAAAACAACAGCCCAAAAAAATTAAATAAATCTCTAAACCTAACTGCACATTCACTCATTTCTAATATCCACCCAACAGCCACATGACATATTCTATGCTCAAAAGACATGTGGTCATCCATGGCTCCAACACTGCCCCTGTTGATTTTTTTTGGAGATTTGCAAGATTTGATGAAAAACTGATTAACAGAACATTTAATATTTTTTCAAAACCTTAAAAACAAACCATGGAAGTTTAGACTTTCGAGTTCTTTGTATTTTGAAACTGAAATCTTTGATAGTAAACCATCCTTAATATCCCGATGCATTTAGCCTCTTAACCCATTGAAAGGCATATTTTGTAGCCGAACAGAAACATTTCCTTGGGGTATCTCCTACTCAAAGTTAGGTATGTATATGTACAGAGATTAAATGAAGTAGCTACCCAATTATTTTTGTCTCATCATAGATGATTTACTTTTTAACGAAAAGTTCAGCATGTTTTCAAAGGCTGCATTGTTTCGTCCTCATCTTTGTATCAGTATTATTATTACTAGATTCTTATAAGCCCTCAATTTCCTACACGTTTTTCAGCTGTTGTATGTGTAGGTATATAGAATAAGAAATTGAATTTTACTAAAAAGTACTATCAAATAATACTTCCAGGTGTAACCCCACCAATTCATTTGTGTGGATTTAGTCTCAAATATCATTGGCGAGGTGTAGAAGTATGGGGAATGGGATGCCAGCTCCAAAAATAGTTGGACCTAACTGCGGTCCAAAATTACAAGGTGCCTCGGATCTTTCCCTTTGGATTCAATTACCCACCCACCAATAGGCAATCCTGAGTAGATGTCTGGAATATTTCAGATCCGATACTTGCCATGTGGAATTTTCTGAGCTGTGTCCAGGCATGCCACTTGGAGGGTTAATGTCACGATTCTAGTATTTGCTAGGGTTTTTGTTTTATGAATCTAAGTCAGTTTGTTATCCTTATTAAGCTGAGAAAACAATGCTGATTTGTTGAATAACTATTCAAAATTTATCTAAAATAAATGGTGACCTAATTGACAGGAATTGAGTTGGGAAGGGGGTTTATTTGTATTGTACTCCCACCATATACATCAGTTTTGCTTAAGATGGTTCCTTTAAAAGGGAGCGAATTGTTACACTTTTTTGAAGCACCACTCAAAGCAAAACTCCCTGAAAAATTATTTATGTACCAATACTTTTTCTAGGCTGTTTATTTGAAAACAATCTAACTATATTACTTTCTGTATTCTTTGTGTTTTAGGTAAATTCCATGTGAGGCTTTGTACTTCTCTTTGAAAAACTAAAGGTTCCTCTAGTGCATTTAAAAATTGGTAAAATATCAGAAAAATAAACTGAATGGTATTTGCATTTGAATGATCCTATTTGACATCAATTGTGGATACTTCTCGGTTGGAATACTGATGTGTCACCTTTTCTATATTGGTTAGCCTCAATGAAAAATTTTTGGATTTAACAAGTCAATGTACTCTAAAGCTAGATGAACTCTGAAAAATGCATTGGTTGAGACATGCTAAATTGGTGAATTCATTCTGTGGTTGAATAACTTTTCAATTAGATTCAAATAAAAAAAAAATCTGTAAAATATTGATTTAATAAATCTAATTTTTCATCTTACTCAAATAATCAATAAATTTTGATCAAATTTATAAACGATATCTAAAATAGAATTCTTTGCCCTCCCCAACAAATTTTAAAACCTAAGATTAGCCTTACAAAGGCTCTCAATTTTGAAAATAAAAGCATAGATGCATATTCTACTTTTGCTCAAGAAAAATATAACAGGAAATTTGTATACAAGTTTTGATCATAGAATGTGTTTAATATGTGCAAATCTTATTAGATGCCATATTAAATAAACAAGGTTGTTTATTGAATATGTTAGTCTCCTACTAAATTGGCTTTAAGTACATTTTTTTATTTCAAGGATTAAATTCATTATATAAAAATTGAAATATTAGATTAATGCATTGTGAGGAAAAACATTCTATTGGTTTTTTAAAAAAAGGAAAAACTAGAAATTACCATGATAAAGAATAGAAAAATGACCAATGAGAAATTGGATACAACTAAGTTTAGTTGTATCCAATTCCTCATTGGTCATTTTTTACAATACACTGGTTATAATGGAACAAGGACATTCATTCAAACCACTGAGAATACCATGTCCCCAAGATTCAAGCCTAGAACCTGTGGTACTAAGAATCCAAGTGCTAACCTCTGAGGTACCAGCCCAGATTGGCCAACTTAGTTATGTAGACTTGATTATGGTTTTATTTAGACTTTTGACCTGAGTAAAAGGCTGTCTAATCCTCAATTGGAATTTTACCAGACTTTTCATTGAGTCATACAAATATTTTTGTTTACTTAGGTAATAAATTAATCATGGGATAAATTACATTATAATGAACAATTAAAACATTTTGGTATTTTTTATTTGATACTAAGTAAATGGCAGCGTAAAATGTTTATTAACATTATTATTTTATAGGTTGAGAAGCAGGAGCAAATATATTCCCACTTTGCTTGTTAGCTGTTCTGGAAGGAGCGAATCCCAGTAGCTTTTGAATGTTCTGGAAAATAAAAGTAGAAATCATATTTGAGAAAAAGCATCCCTAATATTTAAATAGGAATTACACAAACTAAATATTAAAATTACTTCCTTGAATTAACAGAATATTTTATTCTTAAGTAAGAGATTAATCTAAGCTCTGTTCCTTTTTTAATATGAAGAAAACCTTTCATACTTTTGTAAGTTTAAACATTTGGTCAATACAAAGGTTTTTATATCCATTGTAGATGTAAAATTAACCAAATATATAATGGAAATATGTCAAAATAACTATTACATACCTGCCTGATTGACATGGTGCACAATATGTACAAAAATATAAATGAGCAATCACTGTAATCATCTCCCAATAAGTTTCTATGAGACAAACCTTGGATCCAGCCAATGGGTATAAAAGGAAGTTTGGCAACGACTCTACCATCAAATCTGGAAAAGGTTAGAAATGTATTTCGCAATATGTAGTTGCTAATCCTGATAGTTTTTATTTTTTCAATAAAATAGTATAGTAAATTTTAGTGTTTAAAATATTTACAGCTTTTTTTACGCACTTTTTCATTTTTTGAAATTGCTTAAGACTAACCCACTGAGGTGAGATGGAGATAGAAGAAATAACAATTTTATGGATTAGGGCAACAGCATTACAACCTTGCACCAATGGGGTATGTGGAAGGAAGGAGACATATTATTTTATCTTTGTGTACAAATAAATCATCTACAATTTAAAAACACGTGCTTCAAAATTTCATTCGTTTTTATATATAGATGTCATGAAAACCAATTGAAAAGACAGCATTGTATACATGCTCCTACTGATAGTGTTTATGGGAATATGTTGATTTTTATTTTTATTTAGTCAACTTTAAAGAACATCCTTTTAATCAATCCTCTGTTGATAATGCATGCATTATTCCACCATGCAACCTGCAGTTTCCCCTGCATGACTTCTAACAAGTTTGACGTTTTGATCAAATTGAATCCTTTTAAGAATTCTTTCAACCAATATATTTGTTTAGTCATTGTGTATTGTTGGGTAAAAAGCAATGGTACACTATTCGAAATCTTGCGAAACTCAGGGAATTAATATTCCTTATTTTAAAATTCCTTATTGTTGAGGTTGAGCTTTGAGAAAAAGTATTTTTTATAAAATAAAAAATAATTTTATCAACTGCATTAGTATCACATGAATTTTAGATCAAGTAAGGCTGATTAAAACAGTGATTTTAAGGGATATAGTCATTATACTTGCTGAAAATTATTTGAACACGAATCGAAAGATAAAATACAAGTAATGAAAATCTGCACACATGGCTAAAAACATATTCTTAATTATCTATGAACCATAACGGTCTTTATGGATATACTTACATGGAATTAAACATACTCAAAAGTGCTGTAAAAGCAAATCCAATAGCAAACATTGACTTCATTTTTACCTATAAAAAATATAACTGATTTAAATGTGCACTTTTAATCATATAATAACTATTGCTTTTAAACTTATTCTTTGCATCCTATCCAACTGTAAATCCTTATCAATAAGAATATGTGTGTGTGTGTGTGTGTGTGTGAATTAAAGTCTCGGAAAGAATAAAAATCTCAAATGAAAATACCAATGGCAAAAATATCAATGAAGTTTTTTAATAGAAATTATCAGTAAGTTATTTAAAAAATCATTGAAATTTTATCTTAAAATGAGTAGAAAATTGTAAACTGTTTTTCAATAAGCAAATTTTTCTCCAATAAAATGTGAAATAGTAAATGTTTTCTCAATTACCCAGCAAATGATATAAACTGTACCTAAACTTTAAAAGCCAGCCAATTAAAAACAAGGACTCACATTTAAACATGGCATTTTAAGGTAGAATATAAAATAATGGCAAAAGGAATACTACAATAGATTGAATAGGACATCAAACACTATTTGTTTTTAATAACTAATGTCAGAGGTGCCAATTAGGAGAAATTATCAACCTAAGTTCCCAATTACTTCAGATTTTTAGATGTATGTCATGCCCATAATCTTTCCCTTTTTATACAGCTTAAATCCTTTAGGATTATATTATTTTTCTTTTCATTTCTTCCTTTTTCACACCCACCCTGTTTCAATCCTCTCATTTGTATATTACTATTTCAGTATTGATTGTTACTTCTCCATTTCCAAATAAAACCCGATCACGATTTCAGATGCATAACATACTTTCCAAGGTTCTCTTCGATGACACCCTCATCCCCATATACATATTATGTCAAAATATGTTTTCCGCCCATGATCACCATTGTGCAAGGAAGGAGCTCAGAAATGAGCTGTGTTGAAATGGGCATTGGGCCCATCATTCCCAAGTTCAATCCATGAGTACAAAACTAATTTTTAATATAATTAAAACATACTCATATCTTTAAGCATATGCATATAAATACAGTGAGCACCTATGCATACTTGTAATGTAATTTTGGTCCTTCACTTTTGTGAGATGGCCCAATATAAAAGCATTGGGGCAAGAAAATCAGGCATTTAGCTGATATCCCTCCTAACTGATGAAATTACTTGATGTGTTTGGAGCAGCATGGCCAAATATGACAGTTGTGCCATAAAACCCATTCAACCAATTTAACTGATGAAATTATTTGGTAGATAGAAGTAATATGAAAGTTTGGTTGGTTGTTTTGGAGGTTTTATGGCACAAGGGCCTTATTTGGGCAAGCTGTGCCAAACACAAGACATACAACTTTAAGTTATAAATGTTGTGAAAGGGAAAAAGATTGGGAAATAGAATAATGGGATGAAAGCAGAAAAGATCACTTGGGTATCCCGGGAGCTCGACCTTCATGTTTACTAAAGACAGCAAACCCCATAGGAAAAGAAAAGACCACTAGAGTACCTAGGAGCCATGAAGCCTGTACTCACCAAAAGGAGATGTGCTCCTGAGGACGACAAAATTGTGAATCATTTTATTAAGTTAATTTAAGTTTCTCCACACATATTTTTAAAAAATGCTGTGGTGTTTCTACAATCTAAATTAGATGTTCACACAAGAACTGTACAATAGAATAAGGTAAATTAATGTAAATTAATAAAATTTGTCATTAACTCTTTTACTGGCTGCTTTGAGATTATGAGGAATAAAGTACTAACCAATGAGAGGTCACGATTGTTATTTTTCAGCTTCTCTTCTTCTCTTTCTGTAATGAATAAAATGTTTCAATATTTTTAACTAAACCATTAAACATTCTTTTGAAATACAAAACATAAAAACTAAATTTACCTTTGTTGTAGATTTAAAAATTAATTGTTTTGTTTATAGCCCTAGTAGTTAAAAAATCTGTATCCAATTTAATTCAACAAAGTTTTGTATTTTATACTAGTTTTTGCAGTAGGGAAAAATTATGATTTTTTTAATACTACATAATTTGTTTAGATTGCTTTTATGTCAACAATAGTATCTTTTCATTTACATGTTGAGGTATCTTTTATTATAAATAAAATTAATCCAAATAATCTTATCACACAAAGTGATAGCTATGTTCTTGTATAAAATTATGTAAAGATATATGCAACCTTTTGCTGACATAAAATCTATTTCAGTGACCACCTTTCAAAGACAATTCTTACTCCGATTTGAATGGAGTCACTTCCAACAGGTTTGAATATTGAGAGAGGACTAAATTATAAAGAAAAAGATACCACAATTTACCAATTTTTTTCTTTTGTTGACGATCTACTGTATCACCATGGACTTCCTTCTTTTTTTCTACTATAAAATATAAATATTGATTAAAATTTTACCAACACATTTATTTTTAAATGAATAAAACTTTCAAATAGACTTGAAGACAACAAAGCACAAAATACTCAAACGAACTAAAAATAATAACTTTAGAGAATCTCAAGAAGTTTGTAACACAAGCAACAACAATTTGCCTTACATCTTTTACTTTGCCTTTCAACTTCAGCCTTTAATTTTTGATACTTTTCTGTACGATACACCATCAGCCATGTTAAACCTAAAAATAATTAACCATTAAAAATAGAATTTAAATTTCTGTGCATGATTGTTTAAATATATACTGGTGTTCAAAATTAAGAGAATTTTCACTTTTGGGCGATTATCTCCAGAACTACTGGACATATTTTAATGAAATTAGTTATATACATAGGTTGAAATAATACAAAAAAATAACCATACAACAGTTATTGTACACACATGATCATGCGTAAGACTCATCAGCACAGAACAGAGGTTACAATATCGACACAAAAAAATGGGTTAATAGGGAGTATGATCTCTTCTTACAGCTCTCACAAAGTGAATTCATACTGGAAATGAGGCAATTTACGAGTCCCTGTGGCAGTCTGACCCACTCCTCCAGCAATGCTGTTTTCAGATCCTGGATGGTTCTAGGAAGGGGAAGGCGAATTGCAATTGCCTTCCCAAGAACATCCCAGATATGCTCTATAGGGTTTAGGTCTGGAGATCTGGCTGGCCAATTCTTCCGGCGAATATCCTCACTTTCTGCATATTTGTCGATCAGATGAGCCCTATGTGGACGAGCGTTATCGTCCATAAAAATGAAATCAGGGCCTACTGACCCCTGAAAAGGTGCATAGGGCTCCAAGATCTTATCCCTATATCTCACAGCAGTCACAGAGGGTCTGTGCCCTATCTAACATAATGCCTGCCTAGACCATCAAACCTCCACTGTCATAGTGGTCTCTTTCTCAGATGTTGGAGGACAGGTAGCAGGTTCCTGGTTCTCTCCAGATGAACATACATCGAGAATCAGTGGTTAGGCTGTACCTGGACTCATAAGTGAATAGAACAGTCCCCTACTTGATCCCTGGTACAAAGTCAATGTTCTCTGCACCATGCTAAACAGGCTCTCCTGTGTGCAGAAATGAGTGGGATGCAAACTGTAGGTCTTCTTGCAAACCGACCTCTCATGTAGCCTTCTGGAAACAGTAATCCTTGAAAATTGGCTTCCTGTGGCTGCATGAAGGCCACGAGAGCTGAGAAGCTGTTGCACTCCAGTTACGCCTTGCTGTAATGGAAAATATCTATCTTCATTGGCTATTGTGGCTCTTGGACAACCTTGCCCAGGCTTTCTCTCTACGGATCCGGTATCCTTAAACTGTTTCCATATGTTGGACATGTCTCTAACAATCTGCACATGAGACTGCCCTGCTTCCAGTCTCTCAACGATTCGCCACCTCATTCCATCATCCAAGCGTTGGTGGTTACTCATTTTAACTGTTTGCTTTCGAATTTCACCGAATGTTGCAAAAAATCCACCATGAAATTCGCTGAGGTGTGAGTGAACAAAGCACGGAAATTGTCACGTGCGTTTAGAAAGCCTGTTTCTCCAAATGCACAGCCCACACACATGTACGCTTACATATTCAACACTAAAGATTTGCATCTTTGTTTAGAAGCATTAGTTTTACCTTTCGTTCAGTACTTTTTGAGAAATCCGACAAACTATGCAAATTCTCTTCATTTTAAACACCAGTGTATATAAGATTGGCATAAACTTCTATATTTAATTACACAACTTATTAGATTCAGTGAAGTATTTTTAATATAAATGAAAGTTATAAAACTACCTACAAATAAAAGCATTATTTATTAAAAAGTATTTCTCGAACCAGAAACTTAATAAAAAAATGTGAAGGTAGCTGGATTGGTTTTGGGGGTTTTATGGTGCAAGGGTCATATTTGGCCATGCTGCACAAGACATACAATATCAAGCAATAGACATACACACAATAAAAGTTTTTACTGACACAGAAGAGAGAAATACACCCAAGGATGAAGGTAGCTAGGAAAATGAAAGCAAATTTGGAATAGGAGACACATGGGTTAAATGTGATAGTAGCTGTGAAACATAAAATGTATTTCAGAGACATGGTTTGCAGTTTGGATTGGATGCTTTGTCTAATGATTGTCAATTTTGTTAATGTTAAATGTTTTGGAGCAACTGAAGAGTGCAGTGACTGACATTAGTTTGTTATAATACTAAGAATTTCTTTAATATTATTTAAAGAATTGTTTGGGTGTTTAACATTAGTTTGCTTTCATATTAGCTTGTGTATTTGTTGAACATTAGTTAGTAATAGCCATTATCATGTTTACTTGTTTAATATTAGATAGTGGGAGTTTAATATTAGATTGGTTTGCCAAATTGTTTTCCTTGGAATATCATACAAAAATGCTTGGCTTAGCTATGTTTAATAAAAAACACTTGTGATCACTAAAATATTTGTACCAATTTTTATATTTGAATTGTTTTTAAAAACTAAATAGTCGTCAATTTCTGGTCAGATCACTATTCTGAACTTGGGAAAAAAATCATTTTGCACTAACAAATATGTTCTTGGCTAATTTTAATCATCTTCCTTAAGGCACGTTTTTCATGAATGAGGCCTTAATTGGTCAATTACAGGTTGGTTCACCTTAATTAACAATATGGCAAGTTTCCGATGAAATAAAGCACAAGTCTGATTTCTGGAGAGTACTGGAGGGAGTGTTAATATAAAAACATTTAAAAAGCAAAACAAATTAGTAAACTTTTTGAAGAAAATTGTATAAATTGTAATGGAAAAGTATCATACCCTCTCCTAAAAGAGCTGTAAAAATAGATATAAATAAAATAAGAAAACTGTCGTTGTACATTTTGTCACAACAAAATGTTTTCTAAATGTTCAATTTTGAAAGATTTTCCGCTGATTTAAATATTACTTCCTTCGTTTCGTGACTTTAAATAAACAAATAATAAATAAAAGTTAAGGTTGCAGACAGCTAAATATAGGATTGGGGCCTTCGTGGCACAGAAAATTGAGAATATATTTATTCCCGATTGCTCTTGATCTGATGAATCAATCTATAAATTGTCGAGGAGAAATCTATAATCTCAAGAGAAGAAAGAAATCTAAATAGAGTAAAATACAAAATCCGTGGCTCATTGGGTTTGCCAACTGCGCTGGCAGCCTGTAAGCTGTAGGGAGAGAAGGTTCAATTCCTGTATATTCCCTGGGTGTATTACTCTCTTCCTTGAGTCAATAAAACTTTCCATTGTACTTTTTAGACGACTATTTTAAGCGGATCGTTGAGATAAATCACAATCGGAAAAATGTGTACTCAATCCATATTTTATAAGAACCGAACATATACAATAGCCCGTATGTTGTTCAGTGTTACGTTAATTAAAATACCTACCTATCGAACATATACCTACTACCATAGACGTGAAATATAAGTAGACTGAGCATCGCTATTGAGAAGAGCTTCAAAAAGTGGGACCAACAAGTGGCTAGTAGTCACATGACTGTTACGAGAAAATTCAGCTACCAGCGTCTGCGAGTCACGTTTGTGCAAATCGTCAGCCTTTTGTGATTGGTTGAGAAATTACTGTATCGTAACGACTAAAAATCCCCTAAGCAATAATTTCTCGCCAACGGCTACCTTACCAACCTCGAATCGCCAAAGCATATGGCTATTTTTTCCTTTCATTTGACACCCGCAGAACGTGAATGGATGTGAGCTCTAGGGAGAAATTTCATCAGAATGTCAGTATAGCACTGTAAAGCTATGTACCGGTCCTGTTTCTGCATTGGAATTGGAATCCGTTCCAAAAGTAAAGTATTTGTTTCAATATAAATTTAAGTATGTTGTTTTTTGCCAACTGCGTTGCACAATCAAATGGAACATTTTGTTGAGTCTGCTTTTCATTTAATAGCTATTCAATGAGATCGTCTTTTTGGCATGCAGCTAATTTATCCTCTAATGTAAGTTTTGAAATGATTTTAACAATTTGTCTTCAAAATGCAATTCAGTAACTCTTGTCATTTGTATTACGTATCGTATCCTTCTGCTTTAAAATAACATTTCTAAATGTTCTTTTTTCTGAGCAATAAATATTGGTGCTATATTTGGATAATTTTTCTTTTTTCGCTTGCGAGAAGAGAGTAATGCTAATTTTAAACTCCGGGCGAAATAATGTAACTGAAAACTAAATTTTGTTGAGTTAGCTTGCCATTTAGCAATACTCAATCTGGTTTACTTTTGGTTGATTCCTTCCCTTAATGTTAGTCACGAACTAAAATTGTTTATACAATGTGTGTGCGCGGTTAAAGTAATGCCTGGTGAAACAAACTAGCTGGATTGTAAGGTTTAGGCCTAAAGGAAATGGTTTTAACAAAGTAAGCGTTGTCTTCCGTAAACACATTAAACTGCCCTTTATTCTTAAAAACATGTGTGTTTTTGAATTATCCATCACTTTCTTGCTATGTTGTCACTTCCTATGCTCTATGTATTTCATCAGAATGTCGATCTAGCACAGTAAAGCTATCCACCTGTAATTTTTTTTGTATTGGAATCTGTTCCAAAAGTAAAGTATTTATTTCAACATGAATTTAAGCATGTTTTTTGGGAACTGTACTGCACAACTAAATGGAAGATTTTGTCGAGTCAGCTTTTCAATTATGGCGATTCAATAAAATCGACTTTTTCGTATGGAGCTAATTACCCTCTAATGTAAGCTTTGAAATGATTTTAACAATTTATCTTTAATGTGCAATTCAGTAACTTAACATTTGTATCACTTATCCTTCTGCATTAAAATGATATTTCTAAATGTTCTTTTTTGTGGACAATAAATATTGGTGCTATAGTTGAATAATTCTTCCCTTTTTTGTATGCGAGAACAGAGTATTGCTATTTTTAAACTCCGAAGACGAATGTATAACTGAAAACTAAATTTTGTTGAGTTAGCTTGCCATTTGTCAATACTCAATCTGGTTTACTTTTGGGTTTATTCCTTCCCTTAAGGTTAGTTACGAACTAAAATAGTTTATAATGTATGCATGATTTAAGTGAAGCCTGGTGAAACAAATTAGCTGGATTGTAAGGCTTGGGCCTAAAGGAATTGGTTATCAGCGAACAAAGCTTTGTCTTTCCTAAACACATTAAAACTACACTTTACTCTAAAAAATGTGTTTTTATTTATACATCATTCTCTTGCAATGTTTTCACTTCCTATGAGCCTTACTGAATTATACTTTCTCATTTTATACCCAATTTTCCCTATCTTTATGAGCATTCTAATTGAAAAATATTAAAGGCAAAATATCTTATTTAGTTTATTTATTGATTACTTATGAAATTTGCTTTTTTGTATATGCAAACATGAAATACTTTTCATCTTATCCTAATTAAAGTTTCAGCCGCAAAGAGGTAATGAAAATTGAAAATAGTATTTAAGTCTATTTCTGTGTATTACATAATTACTATTTTTAACATCTTGCAGTCATTTTGATAAATGATAAAGAAGCCAATTCAACTTAGTTTGCAAGCATGCTCTACACTATTGATTAATACAGGACTGGTAAATTCGAAAAATAGTTTAAAGAACTTGAATGTAAGTATTGAAATGTTTTTGTTACATGCACTGCTCCCAAAGACAGTTGCAAATGCTGAACTTTGTTGTGTCAGCTTGCCATTTGATAGCCACTCAAAAAAGTTAACTTTTTAGATTTTGTTGTGGATTCATTCCCTATCAAGTATTTCCTAGTTATGAAGTCAAACTTTGTGTTTATAAAATGTATTTACTGATTTGCTTAATGTGAAGTATGGTGGAAAAAAGCTAGATTGTAAGGCATAGGTTTAATTGAATTTTTTTATGAAAGTACCGTTTTCTTTCCCTCAAGACATGTATTAAAATGTCCTTTATTTGGATATTTTATATTTAACTTGTTCAACATTCTCCCAGTTATAATTTTTTTCTTTCTGAATTTTCAATTATGAAATATTGATTTTTGCTTTCCTTGCAGTTTGTTTAACTGTTTAAATTTGAAAAGGATCGTAAAAGAATATTTGGGAAGAGCATTAATTGTTTGAGTACTTATTTGTACTCGTGTGTTTGCACGCCCTCGGGAGCTCATCTCCTTGAGGTGTGTACGGGCTTCACGGAACCAAGGTACCTTAGTGATCTGTTCTCCTATGGGATTTATGTCTTTAGTAAACACTGGAGTCACATATATATATTTTTTACTGTGCTTTGTATATATATATATAAGATGTTCGTAAGAAAGAGGACTAAAAACTAAGTTTTAATGAAAAGCAATAAAATTAATTTAATCCTATATCGATTAATACGTCAGTTTTTCAATTCCTATTGGAAGGAATTTTATCATTGAATTTGTCAATTAGTAATAACAGAAGTCCCGCTGCGTGGAATTTCATCGTTTAGGATTTTTTTGTCATATCTGGCTCAATTTTTATATCGTTTTTATTTTAATTTTCAATTTTAAAATGTTTATTTTCAAGAAAATCAATCTTATAACGCACACTATACTACCAATTCTGACATATAGATGGCGCCACTAAACGTGACCAATCTATCATCGTGCTGATATGCTATTACGCAGGCAGAGAGAGCTTGGACCTTAAATGTAGCGGACGCCTCGTCTGCTTTTTTGCCCAAATTGTATCTAAATGTTTAATTGTTTGTGTTTATGTTTTTACCGTCCTTTGTAACTGTGTTCTCTTATAATTAAATATATATAAAACTTTACCCCGAGATTTTTTAATGATTACTTTGGTTTTTACCCCAGTAATTACAGGAGGACAGTTATTAATTGGCCCCCCAACGTTTGGCCCGAAATAAAATATCCCAGCTCTCTCTCGCATTTTCACAGGATTTGGTAGGTCTCTAAAGTGTTTGTCATCCCGACAACAAGAAGAATAAAAATTCGCAACCTGCTAATGTCTTTACAGATAAGTGTATTTCTCTTATTGTGATTGTAATTTTGAATCTTGTTTTGGCCACCCTGGTGAAACAGAAAGCATAGAATGTTTAACATTGTGTATGACAAATTTTACAATAAGAATGCATATTATATTATATATATATATATTTAAATTTCGTTTTGATTTTGATTTTTGTTTGAATCTATCTTACTGTAAATTCTGTTTTGTTTTAAATACTTAAATTTAGAATTGATTTCGGTTTAGAATCCTTTAATTCTAATTTGGTTTTTTGTTTGAATTATTTAATTCTAACTTGGTTCTGGTTTTAAATTTAATTTTGGTTTAAATTTAGGCTTGATTTGAATTTTGATTTTTATTTTGTTTAAAATTCTGGTTTTGAACTTCATTTAGAATTTTAGTTGATTCGTCGCTATTATTGTTTCGATTTTTTAAGAATTCTATTGTTACAGGATTGGCATGGTACTGTGTTCAAAACTTAATTGATTAAATTGTGTAAACCTTTCATTGTTGAATAATTTAAAAGAAAATTTTTAAATTTTAAGAATATTTAGTAACTTTTAATTTTGTTTTGTTTAAATGAGAAAGTAGGCATATTGTTTTGTATTCACACCCTGTGTACTGTTTATGTTCTACCGATCTTGTGTTACTAATATTTTATGTCAGCTTACACAATTTATACACCAGTTAAATAAGACATTGTTTAGGACTGTTACATCCAATTAGGACAGTTTTCTTTTCTCGTCCACAAAATTTCGTTGGAACTCTCCTTCTCCCCAATACCCCCCTCAGGCAACAATGGCTTTCCTCGCGCGTGGAAAGAAAGAGGATCTGAGGATCCTGGCTCAAGATTTTGGCGTCGATGTCGCTTCTGACATAAGGATTGTCGAATTGAAGAATCTCATCGTCAAATCTGATCAGTATGATGAAGACTTTGCTAAAGAAAGATTGGCTACTATCATTAAGGATAGAAAAGCTGAAGAAGCCGATAGGGAACGACAAGCAGCCCTTGACCGTGCTGAAAAAGAAAAAGAAGCAGAACGAGTCCTAAGAAAAAAACAAATGGACCTGGATCGCGCTGAAAAAGAAGCAGAACGAGTCCTAAGAGAAAAACAGATGGACCTGGATCAGGCTGAAAAAGAAAAGAGAACAGGATCAACGCTTCGAATTGGAAAAGTTGAGACTACAGTTAGAAGCTCAGAAAATTTCTGCAGGCTCCGAAGCCCATGCTTCCGAAGGTGATGTTGACTTACCCAAGTTCGAGTTAAAAAAGCTGATTCCCTACTTCAACCCCAAGCAGGATGATATGGTATTATTCTTAAATCTCTTTGAGAGACAGTTGAAGTTCCTGAAGATTCCAGAGGCCAAATGGGTCGCCTACTTGATCGGTGTCCTACCAGCCGATGTGGCTAAGTTGATCGCAAGGGAGCCTGAAGAGAAGGCTCAGGAGTATTCCCACGTAAAGGATGTCCTGCTGAAGCGGTTCAAGCTAACCAGCGAACGCTTCCGACAACTTTTCAGCCAGCATCGAAAAACTCCTGAGAGTACCTGGCGCGACTTCTACTTTGAAATCCGCAGTTACCTGGAAGGATGGCTAGAAGAGCTGAATGTCACCAACTTTGACCAGCTAAAGGACCTGATGTTGGCTGACCAACTGAAAAGGAAAGCCCCACCAGAGGCCCGTGAACTTTTCCTGGATGACTGGCATACATGGAATTCCCCTGGAGAACTGACTGACAAACTGGATGCGTATGACAACCAACGCTCCACCTCTAGAAAAGATTCGGCTTTCAAGAAAAGAAATTTTGAAAGGCATAAAGAAGACGCAACCCGTCTTAACCCACCTAAAAAGACTTTTCCTTTCCATGGAAATAGAACGGACTGATCAAATCCTGACCCTCCACTCGAAGTTAAACCTGGTGTAGCATGTTTTGGCTGTGGAAAACCCGGGTACATCAAAGCAAAATGCCCAGATTGCTCGCCGCCAAAGAGGAAGGTCTCCACCAATCACCTGAAAGCCTTTGCTTTCAGGTGATTGGTGGAGGGGTGATTGGTGACCAAGGGATCACCAATAACCCTATTGGACGCAACTATTTGCGGAGTTTATGGAAGAGTGTGCGCTGACACAGGCTCTACACATTCCATAGCTGGAGCATATCTCTACTCCCTGTTTAAGGAAAACAACTTACCTTTTCAGAAGACGGAGCTGACGTTGCACCTAGCAAATGGATCCCAGACTCTGGAGAAATGTCTCACCACCCAGGTTCCAGTATACCTGGAAGACCGCAAGATTATGACCAACTTCATTATCCTGCCGGATGCAACCAACAACCGTACCTTACTAGGAACAGATTTCCTAGAGACCGCTAGAGTGGTACTGGACTTAGCCAACAAAAACTGGTTTTTTCATGACAAGCCCAAAGAAAAGTACCCCTTCGGTGAAGAATTACCTCTGACTCCCGTTCAGGGCAAAGAACAGATAGAATCCAACATCTGTCCACTGAGAGAGGAAGAAGGAGAAAACCTGGATCCTCACCAAAGAAAAGATCTCAATGATCTAATTGCCAAATTTGACACTGTCTTCAAGCTAGGGGGATGGACAACACCCTTGATCGAACATCACATCAATACTGGAGACCACCCACCTGTGGCTGTTCCTCCATATAGGATGTCCCCAACTAAGAAGGAGTTATTGAAGAAAGAACTTGATGACTTGCTACAGAAGAACATCATAGAGGAGTGTGAATCCGCCTATGGAGCTCCTGTGGTCCTGATTCCCAAACCTAATGGAGATGTGAGGCTGTGTATCGACTACCGGAAGCTGAATGCCATCACAGTTCCCGATGTCTACCCTTTGCCCCGCATGGATGACCTCCTGCAGGATGCGAAGCATACAGCCTACATGTCCACCATCGACTTGAAAGCAGGATACCACCAAGTAAATGTTTACCCACCTGACAAGGACAAAACTGCTTTCGTGTGTCCCTTTGGAACCTATAGATTCAACAAAATGCCTTTCGGACTAAGAAATGCACCTGCAACCTTTCAGAGATTAATGGATGTATTCAGAAGAGATTTGCCAGTCCTGGCCTATCTGGATGATATCATAGTTTTATCCCCAAGTTTCGACCAACATTTAAAGGACTTAGAAGCAGTTTTTACCAAATTAATTAAATTCAACCTTTGTGCCAATCGCGATAAATGTACATTTTCCTGTTCAAAGGTCAAATATCTTGGTCTATGGATCACTCCTAAAGGAATTGAAGCAGACCCGGAAAAAGTTTCATCTATCCAAAATATTCCCCCGCCAAAGAATATCAAGCAACTGCAGTCATTTCTACAAACCTGTTCTTGGTACAGAAAGTTCGTCCCGAACTTCTCCGAACTGTCAAGACCCTTAAGTAACCTAACCAAGAAAAACACACCTTGGACATGGACATCTGAACATCAAGAAGCTTTCAGCACCCTAAAGAAATGCTTAGTGACACCACCAATACTAAAGCAAGCGGATTTTACTCAACCCTTTACAATAAGGACTGATGCTAGTAACTATGCCTTAGGAGCGGTACTTTTGCAAGGTGCAGGTCAAGATGAACGCCCCGTCGAATATGCCAGCCGACTACTCCAAAGTGCGGAACGCAATTATTCCACCACCGAGCGCGAAGCCTTAGCCGTGGTGTGGGCCCTCATCAAATTTAGAGGATACGTGGATGGACAAGAAGTCATCATAGCATCTGACCACCAGCCCCTGAAGTGGCTGATGAGCCTGAAGTCCCCGTCCGGAAGACTAGCCCGGTGGGCCCTACAGTTACAAGCATTCAATTTGAAAATTGAGTATATCCCTGGAAAGGCCAATGTAGTGGCCGACATGCTGTCGCGCCCTACTTGCCTACATGAAGAGGATACGTGCGAAGCCTGCACTGTCTCTGTGATGTTGCCTTGCAGGAGCTCAAAAGAATTGAGGGAAGAACAACTTAAAGATAACGACATCAAGAAGATCATAGACACTTTTGAATCTGAAGAGAAAAATGAAAATTTTGCAAATTGGACTGCAAGAGGCTACCTGATGAATCAAGGTGTGCTATACCGTTTGCCCCTGATGTGGAAGCTGAAGACGCACAGGTCGTTGTTCCGGTTCAAGAAAGGGAAAATGTTCTCAAGGAGCACCATGATACACCGGCTGCCGGACACTACGGAGCCGAGGGAACATTCCATAGAATAGCCTCCCGTTATTATTGGACCGGCATGAGAAAGCATATCACCGAATATACCAAGAATTGCCCAGAGTGCAATAGGTATAAAGCCTCAAACCAGAAACCAGCTGGTTTACTACAGACTCCTGTGCAGTCGCGAAGATTTGAAGTCCTATCCATGGACCTATTTGGACCGTTGCCCGAGAGCAAAGATGGGAAGAAGTGGATCTTCATCCTTGAAGATGTGGCAACCCGATGGGTCGAACTGTTCGCATTGCCCAATGCTACAGCGGCTGAATGTGCTAAAGTCCTGTTGGAAGAAGTACTAATGCGGTATGGTTTACCCCGAAAGATAATCAGTGACAACGGACCACAATTCGTTTCTTTTGTGATCCAACAACTGTGTTCCCTGTTAGAGATAGACCAATCACTAACACCAGTATACCACCCTGAAGCTAACCCAGTGGAACGGAAAAATCGGGATTTGAAGCCTAGACTAGCAATCCTAGTCAAAGATCAACATACAACCTGGCCTGAACATCTGCCACATATCCGGTTCGCAATGAATTCAGCAAAGTGTGACTCGACAGGACACACTGCTGCCGATCTAACTTTCGGACGAGAGCTCAGAACTACTGATGATGTCACCCATGACTTAAGAACCGTCCTTGAAAGTGATAATTTCGTCCCTGAATTTACGCCCTACCTCAAACGTTTTGCAAAAATAGCCAAACAAGTGAAAGAGAGGTTAGAGCAGAAACAAGACAAACACAAAAAATATGCAGACAAGAAAAGATCACCTGCCCCACACTATGCACCAGGCGATCACGTCTACATTGATCTCCATCCCATTAGCAGCACCGCTAAGGGAAAAACAGCAAAGTTCGTACCAAAGAGAGATGGACCATATGTCATCGTGAAGCAAAAGTCACCCACCTCTTACGTGATAGCAAGCCCTGATGAGCCGACAGTGCCCTTGGGCATATATCACACATCAGCTGTGAAACCGTGCAACCAAAGACAATCCACAAACCCAGTGCACCCTCTAAGGAAACGGGGTCGTCCGAGGCATAAACCACCAGACTCAACTGCAGGTTCCTCATCGGGACGTCTTCGAAACCTGAGGGGGAGTATATAACGCACACTATACTACCAATTCTGACATATAGATGGCGCCACTAAACGTGACCAATCTATCATCGTGCTGATATGCTATTACGCAGGCAGAGAGAGCTTGGACCTTAAATGTAGCGGACGCCTCGTCTGCTTTTTTGCCCAAATTGTATCTAAATGTTTAATTGTTTGTGTTTATGTTTTTACCGTCCTTTGTAACTGTGTTCTCTTATAATTAAATATATATAAAACTTTACCCCGAGATTTTTTAATGATTACTTTGGTTTTTACCCCAGTAATTACAGGAGGACAGTTATAATCTTAATTTCAGTGCTATCAGCTCGTTAAATCTCAAATGTTGGATTTGCAAATTTGAAGAAACATGTGACTTATTTTCATTGTCAGTACAATTTCAAACTCAACTTTAAACTAGTATCATTATTATTATGGTCAGATAGCTTTCTAGAATTTTTACTCTACTATAATATTAGAAAATCCCAATAGTATTTCCATTACCATTACGAGAAAAACCCGAAGTTTACTAGAAAACTTCCACAAACACAGCAAACCTAAAGGAAATGTTTATAAAATATAGGTAAATCACGTTCAAAAAGGAAACGTAATTTTTTTATTTTACATTTTAGAAATCCGAGGTGTACTCCAGTAATTTTATCCGTTGCAAAAGAAAATGATAAGTGTCCAAAAAATAAACGAAGATTAAATTTGAAAAGTCAGCATCTAATTATTGAAAATCACCTGCTTGGAGATTCAAGGAATTCATTTTCCGCCCTCTGAGTACTTTATCATCCGAAAACTAAATGCATCCTTGTCATCTGAAGCATTGTTAAATGATCATCATGTGTTAGGGGGTCGATTTCTAACTACGTACATCTGTTAGTTCAGTCTGCCTTCGGATACACTCGTGAGATTTTCGACATGAGCTAAAATATACAAAAGACCCAGTGTTGCTGTTTGTGTTACAGGTTACTGGGCATCGAAGACAGATTCTTGAGTGAACAATTGAGTTCGCGTTCATAAGTCAGCTCCTCTTACAAACGAGCAAAACTTACGTTCATCGAGTACAAATTATAAGAATGTAT
Organism: Meta bourneti; assembly: GCA_933210815.1. Classification (NCBI taxonomy): domain Eukaryota; kingdom Metazoa; phylum Arthropoda; class Arachnida; order Araneae; family Tetragnathidae; genus Meta; species Meta bourneti. The sequence goes on from OW119925.1 coordinate 71,113,732, forward strand.
GGGATGACCTATCTTGTTAGTATCTGACTTTTACGTTTTCCCTCATCGAAAAACCAGGTTCAGTCCCCTTTGGTCTTTTAGAATGGGAGTTCACGGACTTCTAACAAAAGGGTAGGAAATATCCCACAACTTGTCGTGTCTTTATTCTTGAACTCTACTCTATTTGAGTAAAATTCTAAGAATCTACAACTCATGTGTCAATGCCACTCGGGTAATCTGCCCTTAAACATTTAAAAACATTTCCAGACGCCTCGGTTCTTCATAATGGGAGTTCTCACGAATTTATAACAATGGAAGAAACTACCCTGAACTACTTTAACGTACACATGACCATCGCTTTCAACACAGAATGTGACTGAAGCATGTTTCGCTTGTCGTTTTTTGTCACATTTAATTCTAATTAATTTTTGTGCCTACGTATTTATAACAGTTGCTGAAAATGATATATTGTCTAAAGAATAGCGATCTAGAAATGTTAATTTGGCGATTAATTAGCGACAGCAGGGTGATAGAAACATAAAACAGAACCACTATTATCATTCATGGTCCCCTTAGCTGAACAACTAATAAATGTTGGAAGGGAGAAAGCGAACACAAAAGAACGCGAAAGTACGGTCGTCCGTCAAAAAGAGCAAAAACTACTAAATTAAACTACTTTTCAGAGTTAAATTTTTATTTATTGATTTTTCTGTTTCGATTGTTCACGTGCTGGCATAATTAAAATGCTAAGGCTTTTTTTAGTAACACTTCAAATAACCTGAAAATTTTTAAGAGATAATAAGGATCAGAGTAATGAAACTAAGAATGGGATTTTTAATAAAATGAACAGAAATTTTTTATTGAAATTAAACTTTTGAAAAGTCTAAGTTGCCATGTTTTTTCAGGAATATTTCACCTTCGAATCTTTAATTCAATAACTATTTGAGATATCCAAAATCCCATCCTTAAAAGTAGTCATCAGAACGTTTTTATGAATATGTTTAAACCTTGCGCCATAAAATCCCAACATTCGATCCAATCCGAGTATGTTTAAAAAAATTAAACTAAAATATCGCAAATTGAAAGAGTAGCATTTTAAAATGTGTTAAAAAATTCACGAAATTAATATTTTTTTAAACTGGGAGGTAATTAAAAAAAATTTCTTCTGGAAAACCTTTATTTAATTCAAGGAGATAAATTGTAACTTACAATATTATCAAATAGCTCATATTTGAAAAATTAGCTCTTTGGGTGCCAAGTCCCCTTAAAGCAAGAATTTCAAAAGTTAGTTTGCGCATTAGATATGTAATTGGTGCATTACTGACAATTTTTTCACAAAAAAAAATAGCTGGCCAATAAAAACTAAAATATATATATATATATAAACTACCTAATGTAAAAAAAGAAATCTTTCCATAATTGCGAAAAGATTTTCAACTTATTGAAATTTTAGGGTCTCTTAGGGATTGATAGAATCAGGCTCCGATATTCTTAAGACAGGCCCTGATTTGAATTAATAAGAATTTGTGTTTTTTGCTCAATTCTCTAAGAATCGTTTATATGTTCTGTGAATATCTGATTTTTAACCACTTTCCTAATGGGGGCTACAAATTTTCAAGCTCCTGAAATTATGATGGAGGTGTTTAGGATGGTCAGCAACATTGATTTCCTATTTTTGCTCTGTACCACGTCTCATTATGGAGACGTTTTCTAGACATAAAAATTTGACTCTAAATCCAGATTTTGAGGAATTTGTTTTGAATAGTTGTTAAATAAAGTTTAATATTTTTCTTTTGCATAATTTCATCAATAAAAACTAAATTTCCAACCTCTCCAGCTAGGATGCAATATCATACAAGTCCCCAAACACATCCATTGAGAGATGAGAGTGGGTATATAGCGTTGCGGAAGAGATTCACTTTTAGGAATCTGATAAACCTATCATCGTCCATCATCTCGAGAAACATTGAATTTTTTAGACTGCAGTTTAAAAAATTAAGACTCCACTTAGTCTAGATAATTAATGAGGCATCAAGTAGAGGAGTTCCAACACGAAATAAAAAGTTAATCGCCAACTTTAGTGGAGTGGGAAAGGAAAAGCCATTACATATACGATAGAATGTCTTTTATTTATAAACCGAAATGCAGTAAAACCTCAAAAATCCGGGACCAGACCAGTGCCGGATTTCTGAAGCTACCCAAAAATTGCCTAAGAGGCGTTACGTAAAGATACAAGTAACAGGTCACTTTTACAAAAAAAATTCCGAGTCTAGTCTTATAAATACAAATAAATAAAAGCTCTCTGTAAGAAACTAAATATTTATTAACATTTTACCAATTACAAAATATAACGTGATGACACAATCAAAATGTTCTTGACATAAATTTAAAACAGTTTAAGTAGTACATATTTAATGTAAAGTACGTGTTCGCCTTTATGATGTACTAAACATTCGTTAATTTCAATTGCTTTAAGTGCTCTTATCTATTTGTCTTTCATCTGAAAAGTTGTTAAATTTCCTGCGTCGATATACAACTTTTTAAGTGAGAAAATTAATTGTTTACTTAATGCTATTCATGAGTCTAATGAAACTCTTCCTATTTTTCTCCATTCCGATCGTTAGTTCCATCTGCTTCTCTTGATAAAAATTGCATGTGGTATCTGAACCTGTCAAATGATTTACGACTGAAACTTTCTCATCAACTTTTAACCAATCTAAGATCGTCTTCCTAGAATTTCGGATCAGGTTAAGATTTTACGTATTCTAAAAGTTCTCCAATCAAAACTTTATGTCCTGAAACAAAAACCCAGGACATTCAGTCATATACTCATAATGATTAACTGAAATGGAATAGAACGAGGCAGGAAAGTTAACAATTATAATTATATTATTATTGTTATAAATATTATATTAAACACATATTATTTTTAAGATTATTCAGAAGGCACAACGTGTATACATTGTCTTAATTTGTAGTACCGCAGTTTAAAGTTTGATCTGTTGTGACAAAATGGCAAGTTCTTAACACTCCAAACGGTTTCCTCGATACCTTGTCCAACACGATCTGGCCAATTTAGTAATCACGAGGTACCTCCTGGAGATGAAAACTGCCCTATTTTGCTAAGGACGAGGCTACGGAGAGATAACCTGCAGGTTTCACTGCGAGGCTTGTCGTTTGATCCCCTTTCGAAAAATATCAAAGGTGAGCTGCTAATCAGTTTCGCGAGTGCCTCTTTCCCAATGACCTGATTGACAGGTGATTTTCGTTTGATTGAGCAGGCATGGAAATTGTTTGAAAAGGCTTTCAAAAACAGCTTTGCTGGGCCCTCACGCTTCTGAGTATTTTTGCTTGTGCTTCTCATGTGTTGTAACAATAACCATTTCCCCTTAAAATCTCAAAATAAGGCATACAAAGAACGTTGTATCTCTTAGATTTCCAAAAACCGCTCTACAGGAAAACTTACTTCAACCGATTGAACAGATCAGGGAGGATCTGTCAAGTGACTTTCTTGAAATAAGAATCAACAATTGTAAATTCACAACTTGATAAAGAAAACCTCAAATGTTCCTAAGGGTTAAGGGTCTGCTGTTCACTACATGCCTGAGGTATCCAGGGGAGAGGAACTTCATGACAGCTGGGGAAGGACCAAACGAGTTTATGAATTATTGTCGCCTGTGCTTTAACTCCATGGGGAATGACTATCCACACACACACAAGTAGGGTATTTTGCCAGCTTTCAGATTCAGTCTCAAAGAGTTTGGATTACCACAACTATGTACCCCTTCTGATAAACGAGATCGAACAGCAAATTTGGTTATTCATACTATTTTCAATATTTATCCCTTATGTTTGAGAGCTTTACCATAAAAATGATTCCAAGGAGACTGGCATGCTTGGTATAGATATTTGTTTTTTAACAAATTTAGTTTCTCATTAAAAATATTTCTCTCCCATTTGGAGACCAAGAGTAATGGCCTCTAAGAGTTGATGTTTGTTAGGGACAATGACAACTGATCTCCAATGTTTCTTTTTGCTCACTGAAAGTGTCTCATAAATCTGTTCATCAATAGAGGCTGAGTTTCATACATATGGAACCAGTCAACACATTCCAGTACTTTCGGTTAATTTCGATCTACTCTTACCCATGGTAGGGTGTGATAGACTTGAATTAATGCCCTTTCATGAGGGAATTTCGTGTTTCTGATAAAGGAATCAGCACTGTTTAGCATGTTTTCAGTAAGTTACAAATGAGTACTTGGATGTCCCTCACTAGATTATTTAAAAAGCCTTCCAGACAAAAATAAACTGAGTTTTAACATAAAGAACTTCTTAATATTTGCAAAGGCAAAATATGCATCTAGTATCATTCCTGCAATTACGAAAATTCAAGGGAAAGCAGAGAAGTTTTTATATTTCCTCTTTGTGAAAACATTGCATCCCAGATATCTCTTTTGCAATAGGGTAAATTCATTTATATTTTAGTAATTGTGTAAAAAGACAAGAAAGCCATTCATAAAGCCATCTTAAACCACTACTACTTCTGTACTTGTAGAAAGAATATTTTCAACTTATGTTTTTACACTTGAAACAAGTTAGGTAATGAAAGATGGAAATAAAATTAATTTAATTATAATTTATAAAAGTTTGAAATTCAATTTTCTCTCCTTATTACATTGTTTATTTTTAATTTAGAATTTTAAGTATTATGGATTTCTATTACGAAATGGAATACAAGCGATAGAATGAAAGCAACAAGGCCCAAAGAATAATTTTAGTTGAAATCTTCCCAACATTTGTTCTGCTACATTTTCTAATCCCCATGTATAATGTCAAACATAAATCACTTATCAAGAAACTGCACTGTGATTTGCATGTCTCTATATCATGCTTAAACCCATAGGGGAAACAAATTAAAATCATAAAAATCTGATTTGTATAAATTTCTACCCTGCAATAATAAAAAGTAAAATTAAATACACTTTATACAATTCCTAAATTTCACTTTCATACCACTCGGTAACTAAAATTCAAAATTGTAAATTCAGAAAGAAATCATCTCAGTAGCCTATAAATAAGTTGACTAGATTTAAAACTGGGAGAATGGGTGCATCAGTTACTCTGAAATAACCAAAGATCAGTTCTAATGTGTCTGAAGGGAGGAAAAATTTCAATTTCAGAAAAAATTTTATTGGGCCTATGCCTTACCAATCTAGCTCACTAGTTAAACAAATTACAAAATGCAATTTTACAAACATATACACAATTTGACTTCATAACTATAAAATACTTTACAGAGAATGAATCCACAACAAAATCTAAAAAGTAAACTTTATTGAGTGGCTATCAAATGACAAGCTGACACAACAAAGTTCACCATTTAAGACTCTTTGAGACAAGTGCTTGTTCCAAAAAATAATCATATCAATACTTATACTCATTGATATCTAGTGAACAGTTTTTCTAATTCCTTATTTGATTTATCACAAGTTGTGTAGTAGTTAATAACGCAAGCATGCTGCATAACGAGTGAATTGGCTTTTCTACCATATTTAAGATGACAGGTAAGTGTTTAAAAATTTTACAATTTTTCAATCTATCTTAATTTAATACAAAGGATTAGTTAATGTATTATATCCAAAAGAATATTTCATATTTATTTACTTTTAAGCCACGAAAATAGATTTAAATGCTTTAATTAAATTATTATAAACAGCACAGCAGAAAAAATATATGCACTTCAAACACAGCAGTACGATTAAGGACTCGCACATTTTCCCCAAAGATCATTCTCTTTCATCTCTGAAATTGAAACAAATAATCAAAATACAAGGAAAAGCAAAAGTCAATATTTCATAATTGATAAAGTTCAGAAAGAAAATCTTACAGTAGCCTATATATACATTTACAATACAATCATAATTAGAAGAATGGTGAACAAGTTAAATACAAAATATTCAAATAAAGAGCAATTTTAATGCATGTCGAGGGAAAGAACATGTTACTTTCATAAAATAATTCCATTAAGCCTATGCCTTACACAATCTAGGTTTTTTTTCCACCATACTTCACATTTAAGCAAATTACTTACAAAATACATTTTATAAACAAAATTTGACTTCATAACTATAGAATACTTAATAGGGAATGAATCCCAACAAAATCTAAGTAAAATTTTGCTATCAAATGACAAGGTGACAACAAAGTTCAGCATTTAGAAATGTCTTTGGGAGAAGTGCATGTAACAAAAAATATTTCAATACTTGCATTCAACACGATCTACTGAACATTCAAGTTCTTTAAATTATTTTTCGACTAACCAGTTCTGTAGTAATCAATAGTGCAAGAGCATGCTTGCAAAACAAGTTGAATTGTCTTTTTTATCATACTCATCAAAATGACTCCTAGGTATTAAAAATAGTTATTATGCAATACACAGCCTGGAACAGATGTAGTATAGACCCCCCCCCCAATCCATTTGGCGACTTTATTTCGTCGCCAACCCTCAATTTCGATTTATGTAGTTTTTGGTAACCCACTTATTTCCATTCCATTCTAGAAACCCTACAGCGTCCCTATGCTATGTATATATAGACCGCGTACTATAACCATTTTCAGTTATATTTTAGTTATAAGTATTTTTAGTAATCTTATTTATTAGTAGTCATGTCCGTTGAAAGTACTATTTCAAAGTTTCAGGAGTTAATTGGGAGCCAATTTAGCTTTGAAATTTCCTTTTCCATTTTACAAAAAAAATCGAATGGGGTGAGACTGAGGGTTCAGTTCACGACTGGCAGCCCCGTTTAAACAGGAAACCCTCATTTACAGTGAAATCTGTTTATAAGATTAGAATAAATTTATTCAACTTATGTACAGTTTTTTTTGTAATACATCTGTTAAATAATGTCACCAAGTAACGTCAGGGTTGGCGACGAAAAAAAGTCGCCAAATGGATTGGGGGTCTATACTACATCTGTTCCCACAGACTTAAGTACTATTTTCAATTTTCATCTCTTTGCAGCTGAAACTTTAATTAGGATAATATGGAAAAGTATTTCATAATTGCAAATACAAAAAAGCACATTTCATGAGTAGTCAATAAACTTAATAAGACATTTTGACTTTAATATTTTTCAATTAGAATGCTCATATAAAGATAGTGAAAATTGGGTATAAAAGGAGAAAATAAAATTCTGTAAGGCTCATAGGAAGTGAAAACATAGCAAGAAAATGATGCATAATTCAAAACCACATATTTTTAGAGTAAAGGGCAATTTTAATGTGTATAGGTAAGACAAGGCTTACTTTGTTAAAACCATTTCCTTTAGGCCTAAGCCTTACAATCCAGTTTGTTTCAGCAGGCTTCACGAATTACGCAAACATTATATATACAATTTTAGTTTGCAAGTAATATTAAGGGAAGGAAGAAACTCAAGAGTAAACTAGATTGAGTAGCTATAAAGGGCAAGCTGACTGAACAAAATTTAGTTTTCAGTTATACATTCCTTCTTCCGAAGTTTAAAATTAGCATTACTCTCTTCTCGCATACAAAAAAGGGAAGAATTATTCAACTATAGGACCAATATTTATTGCATAGAAAAAAGAACATTTAGAAATGTCATTTTAATGCAGAAGGATACAATACGTGATACAAATGGCTTCCATTTGGTTGTGCAGCATAGTTGGCAAAACATGCTTAAATCTATATTGAAATAAATACTTCACTTTTAGAACGGATTCCAAAGCAAAACATGACAGGTGCATTGCTTTACTGTGCCATACCGACATTCTGATGAAATACATGGAACATGCTCGCAGCTTCATATTTCTCCCTAGCGCTCACATCCATTCACGTTCTGCGGGTGTGAAATGAAAAGAAAAAATAGCTCCACGCTTTGGCGATTGAAGTTGGCAAGGTAACCGTTGGCGAGAAGTTATTGCTTAGGAGCTTTCACAGTTTTTACCGTAGAAAAATTCTCAACCAATCACAAATGGCCTACGATTTGCACAGACGGGACGCGCAGGAGCTTGTAATTCAGCATGGTTGATTGATTTGGCTTTTTATCGCTTCTCTTGGCGAAATAGCATTTACTTATAAAATGTGTATAATACTGAATAGTTCTTGAATTTGAGTTAAGTTTTAACATTGTTAGGCGATGCGAATGTGCATACTACTGAATATTTATTGAATTTGTGTAACTTTTAATGTTTTTAGCAATTTGAGCTGTTATATAATTAGCTTAAGTTCTCATTGGGATCAAGTTTAACTAGCACGTATACAACAAAAATACGTACGTGTAAGATAAATATGTCGTAGTGAATAGAGTGATTGCATGCCCGGAGTTCAGATACGGCCCTCTGGACAGGTTTAACAGGCTCTCATGTCGAATAAGCCCTTCGGATATGTTTACCCGGCTCGTACACCAGATATGGGCTCCCTCCAAATTTTTATCAGGACCGCAGTTCAGATACGGTCTCCGGACAGGTTCCGGCCCACAGTCCATATACAGTCCACCAAATATGTTTATTAGGATAGCAAACCAGATACTGGACATGTTTAACCTGCCCGCTGTTCAGATACGGCCCTCAGGACAGTTTTACCTAGCCCGCAATCCAGATACAATCCTCCAAATATTTTTTTATCAGACCCGGTCCTCCAAATCAGCTTAGCTTAACCAGCCTGCAGTCCAGATACAGTCCTCCGCACAGGTTTACTAGACCCGCAGTCGAGATCGGTCTTGTAGTGTTGGTTTGATTTATCGCTGGACTGTTTGTTACCTTTTACAATTGTATATTAAGATAAAATGTCAAAAGGGTTGGGGATGCTCACAAGTATATCGTAACTAGTCAAAATTTTGTGTAAGATAGTTGTCCTAAACCTGACCTTCTTTAATTCAATATATTACATATTTTTCTTTAACACATGTATTAGGTGTGAAACTTATCTTAAAGATTTAATGACAGAAAATCATTCAAACTTCCTTTTTTAAACTTAAAACTAAATGCACAAGTTAAGAAATGACTGCCTCAATAAATATTTTACTGATGAATAAAATAAAAATAGTGAAAACAAATAAAGTTGCTTGCTCAAATCAAGTCCGGGTCACCACTGAGAGCTTTCATTTATATTATGGAACATTAATTGCTTATGTTTTCGTAAACGCAAATTTATTTTAAGACGCATAAGTTACGCATAAAAATAATATTAACATGAAAAGTTATACATATAATCTTTACAAGATGGAACCATATATTTGAAGTTGTTAACTATTTTGCCCAATTTTAAATTTCTGATTCGAAAACTAAATAAGTCACATCCGTGTCTATATCTGGATTTTAAATTTATCAAATTGATCATGCAAATAACTCTTGACAATTTTCACGATCTTAAGTGTGTGCAAAAGTGCAGGATTTTTAATATTAAATTTGTATTACTAATTGTGTGTGTGAAATCAATATTCTATAAATATGAAAGATAAACAAGAAACAGTAAACTTATAAAACTTATTGTCAGATTCATCACATTTTAAATCCACTGAATAAAACTCATATAGAAACATGTAGCAATTTACTATCCATCTTTCTTCATCCTTGGGAAAACTGATGAATGGAACAAAGTAATAATTTTAAATACATAAGAACTGAACAAATGAATTTTTAGCAGATACACATCTTTACAAGTTCTTATTACAAGTAAATATAAATTGTTTTACTTATAATTCTAAAAATCCGAAATACAAAATCATGTTTATAATTTTGAAGGATAATACCTTAAGAGTTTAAGTTATCACAAATTTAATGCTTTTAAAAAATTGTTTTTTTTTTCAGTTTAAAAATTGTAGAAAATAAATGTTTCGATCGATTGAGGAGCATGTTTTATATGTGCATAAGTTTTCACAAATATATTTAATTCGTTCAAATACTCTACTTAGAAAAAAAATCAGTGTTCCTTTTTTAGGTAGAAAACAAGTGTGAAGGATTTCATTTCGCTGTGGAATGTGTTTTCATCACTACCGAGCTTATTTATCGATTTAAAGAAGCATATAAACATTGAAATGTTCACAAATATCGTTCGAAAGTACCTAAAATTTAATATTATTTATCTCAAGATTAAAACGTGTAAGGAAGAAAGATGAATCTGGTTTAAAAGTGGAAAATATTTAAATTTTAATGTTAGGTGTATTTAAACACTAAGCAAAAAAATCAGGGTGTCAAGCAGATTTTTTTACAAAAGGAACTTTTCCAGCTGCTTGGATTGTTTGGAATTAGTACAATAGAAGTTTCATTTCTTTCTCTAATTTTTTGCTTTCCCAATTTGCTATATTGTATGCTTCATTAACATGAATAAAAATACGCCAAAGCAGGTACAGTATTTCAATTTCTGTTCAAGCACTGTTTTTGTTGTCCCATGAGAGAACAGCAATTTGTTTTTCACCATTCCAGTAGAAAGTTATGAGGTTCAAGTTGGCGCCAAAAAAATCATCGCCAAGACAGAGAACGATTTCACACAAGTTTTTAAAGTTCGATTTATTATTTTTAATATTTTAAGCCCTTATAGAGGTACAATTTACTATAGCAAACACACTCGAACATCAGTTATTTTATTTTAAACACTATTTTGGATATGCATTGATTGCAAATCAATGAAATCTTTTTCATAGAACGGGAAATGTCAGCTGGTTATATTAAGAAATCCAAAGTTAGAACATCTATTTTTATCACACTATCAAATACTGAAAAACACAAAAACAAATATAAAGTACAGGTAAATCGCTTACTTGTGAAATGTGATGTTTTCACCGTTAATAAATTTGGAATTGCATCCATATGCACAGCAACGTAGAACCATGTTAGATTTCACTTTCAATGCATTTGCTATGGAAGGAATACGCAAATTATGCGCCTTGGAGAGAAGAGTCTAAGGATCACGTGACTACTGTTTTTGGTCACATGATCATGTGGGCATAAAGGGGTTGCCATAACTCACTCTACTTTTATATCTCCCCTATGTGTTGACACAGCGAAAGCGGAAATACTATAATGTCGACCAGTGACGTCACACACTCTATCCCAAAAAAGTTTTCCTAGGTTGTGTAAGTCCCCAAACGATGACCTCTGTTCATGTTTCCCGCTTCTCTTGAGTGGTAAGTTTCTTATAGTTTTTCTCATAAAATATATTCATAAATTACAAAACCACTAATGTGAAATTGTGTGTCATTTTAAAAATCGCTTTACAATAAAATTAAATGAATTACGCTAATACACTGCTGGCCACCGTAAATGCAACACCCTGAAGGAAGCATGCAAATAATATGAAATTTACAACATGCATTAGCGGAGGTGAGATATGCAAATGATTAGAATTTCAGCGCAGACGCACATCACGCGCGCCTGTGGCGCCACTTCAAAGCGCTATTTAAGGCTTGGAGATTTCGACGATTTCAAGTACGGCAATTGTGTTTTTCTTGTGGTTTTTTCAAAAAAACGATCAATTATGCCTCGTAGAAAACAGCGATCATCTTTTGATCAAGTATCCGAGTTCGACAGAGGAAGGATAGTGGCCTACCGAGATTGTGGATTATCTTTGAGGGAAATCGGTAGTCGTGTTGGACGAAACCAAACAACTGTAATGCGGATATGTGATCGTTGGATGCAGGAGGGTACGACGGACCGACGTGTTCGATCGCATCCACCTCAGTGCACCACTTCACGTGATGACAGGCATATTGTGCGTATGGCAGTGACGGATCGCTCAGCCACATCACGAACCATAGCACAGCACATTCAGTCTGTACCGCATCATCCAGTGTCTGCGCGTACCATTCGACGCCGTTTACAGCAGAGTGGTCTGTCCGCAAGACGTCCATTGCTTCGTCTACCCTTGACGCAGAACCACAGACGTTTCCGCCGCCAATGGTGCGATGAAAGAAGGATGTGGACGGCAGAATGGAATGAAATTGTCTTTACTGACGAGTCACGCTTCTGTCTGCAACACCACGATGGTCGGATTCGAGTCTGGAGACACCGTGGAGAGAGGATGCTGAACAGCTGCGTTATGCACCGCCACACTGGTCCTGCACCGGGTATTATGGTATGGGGCGGTATTGGATATCACTCTCGCACTCCTCTAGTACGCATTGCCGGTACTTTAAACAGCCAGCGCTACATCTCCGAGGTGTTGGAGCCAGTTGTCCTTCCTTACCTTCAGGGCTTGCCCACAGCCATATTTCAACAGGATAATGCGCGACCACACGTGGCACGCATTGTCCAAGGGTTCTTCGTCAATCGCCAGATTGAATTGCTTCCCTGGCCAGCTCGCTCTCCGGATCTTTCGCCGATAGAAAACATGTGGTTCATGGTTGCTCAACGATTGACCCAGAATACATCCCCAGCTGCCACACCAGATCAACTTTGGCAACGTGTGGAAGCTGCTTGGTCTGCTGTACCCCAAGAACACATCCAAAGTCTCTTTGAATCAATGCCGAGGCGTGTGGCAGCGGTGATCTCCAACAATGGCGGCTACTCTGGCTACTGATTTTGGCAGGAACCACACTTCACAGAAGTCTATAAATTTAATCATTTGATACTTGGTCAACATGTTATCTACAAAATAAATTTTGTTGTGATATCTCTTGTCTTTCTTGGTGTTGCAATTTGGGTGGCCAGCAGTGTATTTTAAATCCCAATTGTTTGATAGAAGAAAAAACGAAATCGTTCTATTTAGTGTTAAGACATTATTCTCCCAAGATTATTGATTTTAGTTAAACAATCTTTCAGTGTTAATTTAGCGTTATGTATTTCAGTGTTATGCATTTTTTATTTAATTAAAATCGATCGTAATTGAACTTACGAAAAATGTGGTATTCAGAATTCTATACAAATGCGCTCTGTTTAATATATTTTATTTTGTGCTATTCGTTGGTAATTTTATTTTCATACTGTTTTTACATAATTAAAATTAATCTTTTTCTGAATTATAACCTATTTTATACATACAATTATAAAGATTTATGATCAAAATTGTAATGTAATCGTATACATTCTTTCATGGAATATTTGTAGTTAAGAACCTTGCTAAGAAGCTGAATTTCATTTTTCTCAAGCCATCGAGAACATAAAATGACTGCACAGATGTATTTTATGCCAGCATTCGGTCGTATGATGGTCAAACATAAAGTAAAAATATTAAATGCATTACACTTTAGATGAGAATTCTAGAAAAATTAAAAATTTTATTGCACATTTAATTTATATACATTTGTATTTTTTGTTTATGTCAAGATCTAATAAACTTTTCCTCTTTTTGATGTTATTGTATAATTTGTTATCTGATGCAGGGAACACTATGTTCGAAAGCGCCAAAAACTCGAGTCGTATGAAAATGGAGCAACTAATGTGGATGTGATGGCCATCTACAGATGCGATTGTCTGTCGAATTTCACTGGAAAATCTGCCCGACTAAATTGACAGGATGTCTTGATGTCGTCTTAACGTGTCGTGTTCTCTCTCTTTCTACATCTAAGAGCCAGGCATTTGCAAGCTGGAGTTAGTGTTCCGTACTACCCTTCCCAGGGGCCTGTGTTGTGTTGAGCGACTCACCGGTTTCTCAATGTTCGAATAAAAGAATTTATTAACATTAAAACGTTAATACCTTTACAAGTTAGCTGGAGACTACAAAAAATGAGCAAGCAATTTCATTGCACTACATATTGCGTACTGCCCTTATTAAAGTTCCAGTGATTACTTAAGAGAAGGAAATCGCCTGATCGCGGAGGACCTATGGCGCCTAGGAACGGAAAAGAGTAATTACTTACTTTTACTTCTTTATACTCAAATGCGAACGATATTCAACATTCTGAATAGTTTCGGATATGAATACTTCATTTCTGTTCCTTTTTAAATTGTATAATTTGTTCAAAAATGGATGGTATACCTGATCACAGACTAAATACCTGATTATGTATGAATAAAAAAATTGCAATGTTCTTTTTAGTTTAAATAATTTTTCAGACTACAGAGATCAACAATCTTCTAAATAATAAATCGAAAGGGCTTGTTTTGGAAGATTTTCTTTTTTTTAAAGCATTCACTTAAAAAAGAAAACTAAAATTAAAGAAACAAGTTCACACATTGATAAAATTTTATAATTCACAAATGGCTTTCATAAATTAAGGTTCTTTTTAATTTGAGGAAACATTCAAAAATTACTAATTTCAAACATTTATGCTAAAAAATATGTGAAGAATACTTAGCTTTTAATTAGAAATACAAAGTAAAAATGCAAAAGGCCTTTGAAATCGTAGAGAATGGAGCAGCTATCCGATGGGGATGAACTTAAATCAAAAATCTTCCTGCTTTATCGTATATTTAAAGCTTGTGCTACAGTTGTCCTGACCCCATGTATTCCAGAATTGAAGCAAACAAATCTGTCGACATCGCTGAATAAACAACTCTACCACTGTAGCATAAACTTAAAATGTTCATGCGAAATAAATACCAAAACAATAAATAAACGAACCTCAACAAGTTCGGTTATGGAAACGAAGCTGGATCAGTTGCATGGTATTTTGACAGACACCCCCACAGAGGGCGCCACCGTCTATGCGATATCCCATGTTATTTAGAAGACCAAATTATTGGAATGCTGGAATTCGGTCGATCCCAAACCGAAGCGTTTCGAATTCTGACTGTGCCTTAGTGTGTTATCTCCAGACTGGCAGAGGTTTCAAACCACTGGAGATGTTAATCGACGACCAGTACCAAGTCGGCCAAGGGTAACAACCGCTGGGCAAGACCGATATTTGGCGATAACTGCGCGACGTCAGTGGAACCGTTCTGCCAGACAACTGGGTTCAGCCCTGACAGCCGCCACAGGAGTCCTAGTTTCGAGACAAACTGTTTACAGGAGACTCAGACACGTTGGTCTCTGCCAGACGACCAGCAGTTTGCATCGTCTGTTACCAACGTCTACACAGAAACCTGCGCGTTTACAGTGGAATTTGGAACATCAGCAGTTGAGTCGACAACAATGCCATGCTCAGTGACAAGTCCAGATTTAGTCTGCAAACTGATTCTCGTCGTACAGAGACGTAACTAGAGGGGGCATCTGCCCCTGGCGCCGGATTGGTGGGCGCTAAATTGGCTATTTTTTTTCTATAGATATTTACGTATGATAAAAAATGAAGAGGAAAACTTATTAGTAGACTACAAAAACCAAAAACTATAAAAGGAGCTAAATGCAGAATGTGTGATGAAATAGCAGGAAAGCTTAACCTAGATCCTCTTTTTAAAGAAGTACGGAGGAGGAAGAAGCGGAAGTTTGATGAGAAGGGCGAAGTGAAAGCAATGGATTCTCAGAAAAAATGTTCAGATTATTGATCATACAAATAATAGATCGGATTCTGAATGAACTGAGGCAAAGGTTTTAAGTCATTCAAAACATGAATAGTTTATTTGGTTTCCTCAATGGAGCTCGGTTTCAAACAATGAATGGAGAAGAATTGAAGAACCAGCACTTGAGTTAGCTACTACATATAAAGAAGACTTAGACAAGGACTAGCTGGCGATAGAAGTGGAGAGTTTTAAGTATCATGTCTTGGATTTAAGCCCTAATATGAAAACGGCTACACCATCAGGGGTCTTCTGACGTTGATATACAAGAACGGATTTGAAGACGCGTCCACCAACATAACGACAGCGTTGAGAATTTTCCTCACAATACCAGTCTCAGTCGCCTCAAATGAAAGGAGTTTCAGCAAACTAAAGATCATAAAAAATTACCTCAGAAACTTAACAGGGCAACAACGACTAACCAACCTGAGCATCATATCAATTGAGCACAAGTTAGCTTCAAAGATATCTTTTGAGGACATTGCAAAAATGTTTGCAGCCGAAAAAGCCCGTAAAGTTAAGTTTTAGTTCAAGCTTTCTGTGTTTAAATTAATTTTTTTTTACATTTTGGAAATAGATTAAGAGTTTGTGAAAAATGTCTAAGTTTAATACTCAAGATAATAACTTGAGTAAAATCTGTTATTATTAATTCTTGTTCCACAGTTTTCCAAAATCCTTGAATGGTTTTTGGTCGACGTTTCGATAATTCTCTTTTTAAAAGTCCAAAAGCACAAAAGTCCATGGGTGAGACATCTGGAGATTCAACAAGAATATCAGTAAAGGGTATTTATTGACTTGATACCAGGTTCTTGTTCCAATTTTTCCACGAATTTAATAGTGGATTTAGATGTGTGGCTGCTTGCTTTATCCTGATGCAGTTCTACTGATTGTTGGTACTTTGGGTAAAGATATAGTATTCCTTTTTTGAATATTGGGGATCAAATAGGGTCTTGATAATATGTGGGAGTTGATTTTTGCATTTTCCCCCACTCCTTTCTACTTTTAATTTTCCATTATATGCAAAACCGGCAACAATCATAAATCTCTTGGAGAATGTTCTCACGTTAAAGTTATAAAGTTGAACCACGTTTTAAGATTTTTCTCCTCTTTTATGATAATAAATTGTTCTTTTCTATTGCAATCTTTTAAATACACCCACGCCTCATCTATTGTCACAACATTTTCCCATCTTTCTCCAGCTAAATGCTTCTCGTACAGAATTCTGCAGCGAGTTCTGCTTTCTGCAATATGTCGTGGAGATAGACGATGAACTTTGTATTTTTTGGCCCTTTTAAGATTCAAATCACTGTTAATTATTTTATTTACAGTTGAAATTGAATTTTTAATGAAGTCCTTTGACTTGGCGGATTCTCTTTTAAAATTAATGATCTTACCTTACAAATATTCTCAGAAATTCTTTTCTTTTTTGGATACGTATTTAGAAGTATTTTTCCACTTTTACGCGTTTATTCCTTTCTTATTAATAATATTACTTATCGTACCTTAAAATATAGAAAAAACATGACTTTTACAGCTTTTTTGAATAATTGAATAAGCATAATTCTCTTCGGAAAGAGCGGAAACACCGCCTTCCATCCATTGCTTATTTAAAAGCGTCATTTTGAAAGTAAATAAAACTGAGTTAGCAGACGATAAGTTATACTTTAACTATTTACCTGCTGCGAAAATAAAATTATTTCGTAGCATACAATTTTTTTTACAGCTCATCAAAATCATTCAAAAAATGTCCGAACAGCCTCTGTATTTATCATAATTAAATATCCTATTCTAAACAACAGTCTGTCGATTTTGATGCAGCCCACACATATCCCGATATCATTTGATAAAACCTTTTCATTTCATTTGCAGCGATTATAAGTATGAAAGAACATACCAAACATGCTACTCTTAGATTATTTGTCAATGAAATATCTTAGAATTAATTAGGTATTTTTGATCTTGTACTAAAAATGAAATTGCTGCAAATTAATCTATTTACCTTTGAAATCAAGCATTTACCATCTAAGTTTAATAAAGAAAACTGGACTTGCAGAATTAATGTGTGGTGGCGATATCAGGTGTTGTCGGTGTGGGTTTTGGTTTGGTTGGTCGGGGGGGGGGGCGCCAAGGCGAGTTCTTGCCGTTGGTGGAAACTAGCCTAGTTACGTCTCTGTCGTCGTACCACAATCGGGAGAGAACGTGGAACACGTTGTCACCCGGGAAACTTCACGGAAAGACATCGTTTTCCTTCAGGGGAGTCATGGTCTGGGCAGGCATCATGCTGGACGGCAGCACAGACCTCCAAATCTTTGACACGGGGGTCTGTTATCGGTCAAAGATACAGAGACGAAATCATTGAGCCTACCGTTCGCCTGTTTCGAGGTGCTGTCGGTCCTGGTTTAATATTCATGGATGATAACGCGCCTCCTCGCCGTGCAGCCCTGGTCCACGCTGTAAAGACTTCAGACTAAGATAGATGGCGCTCTTGCGCATGCCCAGAAGGACTTTGAGAAAGGAAAGAGTTGAGAACGAGTGTGGCGAGAGACGTGTGGGTTGTGTTTTTTGGAGAGTGATCGAGACTGAGATGTTTCGTTTTTGATATTTACTACCTTTATTATTTTGTGTTGTGTGTCGTGCCTGTACTGTGTCCTGTGAGTTCATTAAAATGGTTTGAACCAAAAAAAGGAGTATTCCTTGTGATGATAATTTAAAATTTTGAGCAAATCAGTACAGACGACGAAGAAATGGTGGCAGCCGTTTGGATACGATCCTGGTATTGCTGATATCTCCAGTGCAAATTATTGGGTGAGTACCAGATTTCATTAGCAACAGTGCCTTTTTTAATTGTAATTTGTAAAGTTTTGCATGTTGAGTTTTGGTTCATTGAAGAATCGTTGTTTTGGTTTCATGCAGTTTTGGTTTTGTAAAAGGCAGTTGTAATATGCAAAAATGCTCTCTTATTTTAACTAGGCTGATATAGTTAAAATTTTGTTTGGTAAAAGGAGTGATAATTTCGAAAAGTGTTCTTATTTTAACTAGGCTGATATAGTTAAAACTTTGTTTGGTGAAAGGTAGTTGCAATTTTGCAAGTGTTCTTATTTTAACTAGGCTGATATAGTTAAAATTTTGTTTGGTAAAATTGAGTGGTAATTTTGAAAAAGTGTTCTTATTTTAACTAGGTTGATATAGTTAAAATTTTGTCTGATTTTGAAAGGCAAATTTATTCTGTTGATTTGCAAAACTATTCTTATTTTAGCTAGACTGATATAGTTAAAATTTTGTTTGATTGTAAAAAAAAAAAAAAAAAAAAAATTAGGACACTCATGTGGTATATATAAAAAAAGAATTTTCTGTTCTGAATGGTTAGAATTAGAACTATTCAAATGGTCAGTTTGAGTTTTGTTTTCTGAGAAAAGAGAATTATTTTAAAATTTTAAATTGAGATAGCCTAGTTTGTTTTGTGTTCTTTTGTATGATGCTATCTGATGACAATTGAAGTGTTGTTAAAATTTGATTTGATTCTGTTGTATGATTCAAAATAGAATTAAAAATTTGGTGTAGAAGTATATAGTTTGAATTACAAGTATAATTCTTTTTGATGAGTGTTGTCAACAGCACCAAATGCCTAGAATTTTCAATATTTAGTGCGTCTTGGGTTATTTTGCTTTGGAAAATATTTTGTTATATTTCTGAATGAATCGGAAATTCATTTAAAAGAGTTTTGGAGTGTTTTGAAATTGTCATTTTCATTTGTTGCTCATTTAAATGACTAAGAAACCCCTTAGAATTGTTTATTTATTTTGCGGAATTTTGAATGTCTAACTTGTGTACTTAAGGAAATTTTTGTTAGTAATTTGAAATTGCTTTGTGTAACTAATTTGGCAAATGTGAGACCATTTTGTGTTCAGAAAAAGAACTCGAAAAAAAAAATAATCTGAAAGTGTGGATTTGAATTATTCACTTCCTGTGTTTGTTGACGAAAAAAAAGAAAAGGAAAAGAATGATATTCTGTTTTATATTTTTGTGTGTGCATTTATGCTTCTGAGTGTGAATCAATTGTTCATAGAGAAAAGGGAATTCTTTTGAACTGAAAATACCTTTTCTTGATTAGACAGGAAAGTTGAGTTTATATTCTGAATTGTATTTTAATTGTAGTATTATTTTCAAAACAGCTGTTCTTTAGTTGAACTTTTCTTTAACTGTTTATTTTCTTCTCAATTTGAAAACATCTTTAAAAAAAGATATTGTTTTAATGAATGAAAATTTTAATTTGTTTATGTGTTCGAAAATTATTTCTATTGATTTTTGGTTGTTCGGTAAGAAAGTTGTAACGTAGAATTAGCGAATTTAATTCTTTGATAAAGTCTTGTGAATTCTGTTGGAATTTAATACCTTAATAGAGGTTTTTGATAGTGTTTCCCCTGGCCCTTAATCATGGCATTTCTTGCAATTGGTAGAAAGCAGGACTTAATTGCTGTTGCGGAAGAAATTGGTGAGAAGGTACCAACTTCGTGCAAGGTTGCGGATATTAAACAAATAATTTTAAAAAGCCCAAATTTCGATCGGGAGGAGGTAACGATAATCATGGAACGAGTCATAAAAGATAGACTGGAAGAGGAAGAATTAGCTAGACAAGAAAAAATTCGTGAGGAAGAATTAGCTAGACAAAAAAAAATTCGTGAGGAAGAATTAGCTAGGCAAGAAGAAGAACGACAAGAGCGGGAAAGGGTCAGACAACATGAACTCGAAATTAAAAAACTAGAAATGGCTCAGAAGGAATTTCGCCGGTCTGAAGAGGAATCTGAAAATGGGGCGGATAGAAACAGAAAAATCCAACTTACCCAAATCACTCCCAAATTTGACGAAAAAGGGGATGAAATGGGATTGTATTTGATCAATTTCGAGAGGAAAGCAGAGATGGCTCGAGTGCCGAAGGAGGACTGGGTGGCTTATTTGCTGGCCGTTTTGCCAGCCGAGTTATCTAACATGCTTGCCCGAGAACCTCCTGAAGTGGCCAACAATTATGATGTTGTGAAAGATCTCATTCTGAAACGATACAAAATGAACGCTGAAAAATTGAAACAGTGTTTCTACAGACATCAGAAAACAGCAGAGAAAACATGGAGAAATTATGCTCATGAACTGTACAGCTACTTCACTGAATGGCTTGCTGAATTGGAAATTGAAACCTTTCAGCAACTAAAAGATTTAATCGTTGCCGAGCAATTGAAGTATCGTGTACCAGATCAAATCAAGGAGCATTTTCTTGACAAATGGATGAAGTTGAAGACACCTTTTGAATTGGCAGAAGTGATCGAGGAGTACGAAACCATCAGGCAGAGTTTCAGGAAGAAGGAATTTCCAAAGAAGTATGGCTATCAAGGTTCAAAGGGACATTTTAGTGGAAGTAGACCCAAAGTACCATTCAAGGATGACAAGAACAAACATCCGGTCAAAACCGAACCCGCAAGCAACGAAAACCGTGAAAGAGAGTTTGAAAAGAGAAGACAGCTCCGATGCTATGAATGCGGTTCGTTATCACATCTGAGACCCCAATGCCCGAAGCTCAAGAGATCTGAAGTAGTAGCTGCCAATGAAGTCTTTGGAAGACACGTGCCTGAGTTGATGTCTCCTTATACTAGTGCTGGGACAGTAAATGGAGCCCAAATGTCTATCTTGAGAGATACTGGTGCCAGCATCGATCTTATTCCCAGAAAATTTATCAAACCACATATGTACACAGGTGAGCATGTGTGGCTCGCTTCTCCATTAGTAGACAGCCCGGTCTGCTTGCCCATTGCAGAAGTTGATTTGAACTGCGAATTGGGACATGTCCTTACGAAAGCTGCTGTAAGAGACAGTTTTCTGGATCAAGAGCATTACCTACTAAGTAACAAAACCGTTGCTCTGATCGAGAGTATGAAAAAAGATAAGGAGCTGGAGATCCAAGTTATTAATGCAGTTCAGACGAGAGCTCAGAAAAGTCTTTTGACAGCCGAAGTTGAAGAGTATCCAGTTGAGTCGAGTCCTGGAGAAGAGAATGACAGTACCGTGTTAACAGAGGAAGACGGAGAGGTATTGCCTATGGCGGAAGAAGCCTCACTTCCAGATCTGATTAAAGCCTCACGGAATGATTTTGTCGAAGAGCAGCGCAAGAGTAAAGAGTTGAAACCACTTTTCCTAGAAGCTGAGGAGTTAGCAAAGGAAACCAAGTATGCAATCGTTAATCAAATGCTGTTCTATCTGAAAAGTGACAAGGATGGTACATAGAGAAAACTGCTGATTGTTCCAGAGAAGTTTCGGGACCAATTAAAGAAACTTTCTCATGAAGGAACAGCGGCTCACTTAGGAGTGACCAAGACTAAAGATGCTCTTTTTAAAACTTTTTTTTGGCCGAATTGTTACAAAGATGTTGAAGAATTTGTCAGATCTTGTGACCAATGTCAGCGAGTCGGGAAACCTCGGGATAAGAAGAAGGCACCCATGAAGATCGTTCCTGTCATCTCGGAGATCTTCACAAAGATTAATGTGGATGCTTGTGGTCCTTTACCTACTACACCATCTGGAAACCGGTATCTCATCACTGCAATTTGCATGTCTTCCAAATATCCCGATGCAGTTCCTGTCCCAAATCTTAGTTCTTCAACCGTGGTCGATAGTTTCCTGCAAATCTTTAGTCGGATGGGTTTCCCGAGGGAGCTGCAAAGCGATCAAGGAACGTCGTTTACAAGTGCACTCACAACGGAGTTCCTGGAGAAATTTGGAGTTAAAGTAGTGCGAAGTTCCGTACATCATCCCCAGAGCAATCCTGTGGAGAGACTACATAGAACTTTGAAGAGAATTCTTCGAGTCCTGTGTCTGGAGTCAGGACCTGATTGGGAGAAAATCTTGCCTCATGCCCTGTTTGCTCTACGAGTTGTTACTCATGACAGTACTGGATATACTCCAGCTGAGCTGGTTCATGGACAGAATTTGAGGACTCCCATGACTCTACTGTACGAGAACTTGACGGAAAGCGAGGAAGAGAAGACTAGCGTAGTATCATATGTCTTCAAGCTACTAAACCGCATGAAAAGGTGTCAAGAATTAGCCGTCCAAAACATGGAGAACGCCAAAGACAAACAAAAACTATGGTATGATCGCAAGGCTGTGAAGCGTAAATTTTGTGAAGGCGACCTTGTGCTGGTTGTCGCTACATCTAGACCTAACAAAATGGCAGTTCATTGGATCGGCCCAGGGAAAGTCGTTAAACAGCTTTCCGAAACCAACTACATTGTGCAGTTTCCAGAAAAAGACAAATCCCATGTGTACCATGTGAACATGCTCAAGTCATATTTCCAGAGACCCGAAAATGTGAATTTAATCTGTCTAAAAGAGATTAGGAACTGTGACAACGAGGAGGACATTCCAAGTCTCGAGCAGAAGCCTGAAGTCTCGGAAATGACACAAATTTGGCAAGACATAGAACAAAATGGTCGCTTGTCAGAAGATCAGAAGGAGCAGCTGAGAGAGTTGCTATCAAAATACTCTAGCTCATTCTCAAACCAGCCGGGGTGTACTGATCTTACTGAACATGACATTGAGCTTGAATCTGAGAGGCCCATCTGTGCCAAACCTTACAAGATGTCTCCACGCCAAACAGAAATTTTGAAGATGGAAGTGGAGAAGATGCTGTCGCTCAAAGTCATTGAGCCAGGAGAATCTGATTTTACTTCTCCTCTTATTCTGGTAGAAGTACCAGGAAAGGATGCAAGACCGTGCATCGACTATCGAAGACTCAACAAGGTCACTAGAACCCAGTACTTTCCTCTGCCAAACATTGAGCAGCTTGTTGAAAAAGTGTCAGCTGCCAAGTATATCACCGTTCTAGATTTGACCCGAGGTTATTGGCAAATACCTCTGAGTAAACGAGCCCAAAGATATTCAGCTTTTGTAACCAGTTTTGGGACATTTCGACCGTTGAGATTGCCATTCGGTTTGAAAAATGCCCCTTATGATTTTAGTCGTTTGATGGCCGAACTGTTGAAAGACTGTGGAGAATTTGCATGCCCTTACTTGGATGATGTAGCCATCTATTCCCTAAGTTGGGAAGATCATTTACAACATTTGAAAACCGTCTTAGAAAAGATGAATGCAGCTCATCTGCACATCAAGCCTTCTAAGTGCCAGTTTGCTCGTGCGTACGTAAAGTATCTTGGGCACTTGGTTGGTCAGGGCCAGAGAACACCTGGAGAATTGAAGATCCAAACTGTAAAGGACTTTCCGACCCCTGCGACTAAGACGCAGATCCGATCTTTCTTAGGACTTGCGGGGTATTATCGAAAATACATTCCTGACTTTTCAGTCCTCTCAGCACCAATTACAGATCTGCTGAAAGGAAAAAATCGTCGTGCTGCTGTCATATGGACTGATGCTTGTCAAGAGGCGTTTGACAATTTAAAGAAACGGTTGTCGGAGAATCCGGTGTTGTACAGTCCAGATTTCTCGAGACAGTTTCTCGTCCAATGTGACGCGTCAAATCTTGGGATTGGCATCGTTTTGTCCCAAATTAATGACATTGGTGAGGAACATCCTGTCATGTACTTGAGTCGGAAGTTCTCAAATGCAGAACAAAAGTACAGTACCATCGAGAGAGAGTGCGCAGCTATCGTGTTCGCCATCCAAAAGCTGCGATGTTATTTGGATGGACACCAGAAGTTCATCATCCAGACGGACCATAATCCCGCTGGACAAAAATACGGGAACCAACCCTAGACTTTTACGTTGGGCTTTGATCCTGCAGCCATTCAATTATGAGGTTGTCCATAAGGGAGGGAAGGGAGGGAATTTCAATTAACGTCACACTGGAGCAACACAATGGGCTATTGGTGACGGTCCGGGATCAATCCCAAAGGGAAAGATCCGAGGACAACATCACGTAATTTTGAACCACGGTCAGATGACGAGGCAACACCTGAGCTGGCACCCCACTCTCCAAACTTCCACACCACGCCAACGTGAGTATAAGAGGGGGAAACAGCATCAAAATGCTGATTCATTAAGTCGCATCCCATAAACCTCATATCCTTTTATTTTATATTAGTAAGTTTATTGTTTATTTTGATATTTGTATTATGTGTGAAAATTTTAAATTTTTCTTATCATTAGTGTAAATTGTTTTCCTAAATTTTTAATAAGTATATAATTTTTTGTATAATATTTTTGAGTTCAAGGCACTGATTGCTATAATCTGGTACATGTGCAGTGTATTTTGTGTACTTGAACTCTTGAACTTTTCCAATGACTGCACCTATCTGGATACTTTTTCAGGCAGTGGAGTCATCAAAACTTTTCCCTCATTCTTCGAGAAAAGTTTCCTCCTTGTGGGGAGGAGTTTATAAGTCTGTAAAGACTTCAGACTAAGATAGATGGCGCTCTTGCGCATGCCCAGAAGGACTTTGAGAAAGGAAAGAGTTGAGAACGAGTGTGGCGAGAGACGTGTGGGTTGTGTTTTTTGGAGAGTGATCGAGACTGAGATGTTTCGTTTTTGATATTTACTACCTTTATTATTTTGTGTTGTGTGTCGTGCCTGTACTGTGTCCTGTGAGTTCATTAAAATGGTTTGAACCAAAAAAAGGAGTATTCCTTGTGATGATAATTTAAAATTTTGAGCAAATCAGTACAACGCTTACCTTCAAATCGAAGATATCCGCATGCAGTGGCCTGCCTCCTGATCTGAATCCTATAGAGCATGTGTAGGATATGCTCGGGAGACATTGCAGCCCTCCGCCACCCACCAAGCTCCGTTCCGGAATTGAAAACTGCTCTCCGTGAGGCTTGGAACTCTGAGCACGCAACTCGTCCATACCCTCATCGAAAGTATGGGAAATCGTGCAGCATGTAGGGCTACCTGAGGTTCCCATACACCGTATTAAACTTCGGCATCACATTGTTTTATTCATTCTGTTTCACTAAAGTTGACACTCGTATTGTGAACCTTTTTCTTTAAACCATTTTCTTTGGATAATAAAAGTCATTATTACCCTTGTTTTGCATTGTTTTCTTCTACCATTCTACCCCATTACCTACCTTCTACCCCATTACACCCGCATACCGCCTTTCCTTCCATTCCGATGTAGATTTTCTGAAATATTCACACAAACAGCAATTATGCTTAACTTTTGGACTAGCTCCTACGCGTCATGTCTGTGCAAATCGTCAGCCATTTGTGATTGGTTGAGAAATTTTCTACAGTAAAAGCTGAGAAAGCGCCTAAGCAATAACTTCTCGCCAACAGCTACCTTGCCAACTTCAATCGCCAAAGCGTGGAGCTATTTTTTCTTTTCATTTTACACCCTCAGAACGTGAATGGATGTGAGCGCTAGGGAGAAATATGAAGCTGCGAGCATGTTCCATGTATTTCATCGGAATGTCGGTATAGCACAGAAAAGCACTATGCGTTGGCGATTCGAGGTTGGTAAGGTAGCCGTTGGAGAGAAATTATTGCTTGGGGATTTTTAGTCGTTACGATAAGGAAATTTCTCAACCAATCACAAAAGGCTGACGATTTGCACAGACATGACTCGTAGACGCTAGTAACTTTTGGGCATGAGTGTAGGTAGGTAGGTATTTTAATTAGCGTCGCACTGAAGCAACTGGATTATCTCCTGTGTTTACATCCTTCCCTGCTTTTTTAAATTTGTTTCCCTTGTTCTTTTTTTTCGACGTGTTTAAAGACAAGCTCTTCAAAAACAACTTTATCGAAATGGGGTCAATATCCGGAAGATGAAAGGTTCCTTTTTTTGATTCTTGCTGCCAGTATTATTAAGCACGAATCCAAGTAAGTGGTAGGGGCCGCGGTGGCCCGGTTGGAAGAGTAACGGACTAGCAACCGAAGGGTTGCGAGTTCGAATCCAGTCAAACACCGTCGTGTACAAAGGGGGCTGGTGCACGTTAAATCTGTCGTGGCCTCAAATGTCCTCACGTTGGCGTGGTGTGGAAGTTTGGAGAGTGGGGTGGCATTTCAGGTCTTGCCCTCGTCATTTGACCATGGTTCAAATTAGTGGTGTTGGCCTCGGATATTTCCCTTCGGGTTTGATACCGGATCGTCGCCAAAAGCCGGTTGTGTTGCTCTAGTGCGACGTTAATTAAAATACCTACCTACCTGGTTGCACCCCGAATAGAACGGCTTTCAAAATCTTTCATTCTATTTTTTTTTCGAATAAAATTCATGCTGATCATGACACATCTAACTTAAAATTTGCTTAAAAATTCAGTAATTGACCAGTTTGGTCCAGTAATTGTACTGGAACACATGCAATTTTGTTCTACCATTGGATTGAACACAATGTTTATAACTTAAAATTAATTGTGTATGAAAAACAACTATGTATATATCAAAATAAGAGATTTATTTACCTCTATGCCAAACTTTATTTAAAAGAGACAGAATTGAGATGTTAAGATTTGAGACATCACTCCACAGAACAAGTTCACTATACTGTAATTACAGATCCCAACAATTTGATATGACTTGTTTTTAATTTTTTTATCAATAAAAAGAAAGATTATAAAGAACTTCAGATTGATTACTATTTATTATAGATTACTGGCTGCAAAAATATTTTGATTCGTGGAATAGATTAGTTTGCTTGTTTAAATGAGAAATATGAGGAAATGGTCAATTACTGGTCGGTGGTCAGGAGCTGGCTGATTCACCCAACAATCACTGTTTTCAAAAATAAAATGTCATGCTTCAAAAATAAATGTGCGTTTCACTTTACACACTTTGACAAAAGTTAATATCCATTACAAATATATATTAAGTTTTAAACGTGATTTTAGAAAGTAAAATATAATCGAAAATAACCACAACCATAGGGAACCCAAATCTTTGCTGCGATTTCCATCCACGCATTTTGCTTTTTAGAGGTGTTTCTGTCGTGTCGTATAGAATGGAGTACTTTTGTACCTCATCGATGTGGTTATTTTTCCTCATGTGGAATCGCTGGTTAAGTTCAATTGCCTGTTTAAATGGCTGTGCCAACTGGCAAATTCACTGATGCAATACCATGCAATATGGTGTGTTCTGATTCGTTGAAACGCATCACACATGATCTCCTCCAGAATATAGAAGATAAGCGAGCATCGTCTTTTTTTCGACGTGTTACTGTTACTCCGGGAGAACTTAGGCCGTGGTAGCCGGCTGGAAGAGTAACCGATTAGCAACCGGAGGGTTGCGGGTTCGAATCCAACCAAAGACCGTCTTGTACAAAGGGGGCTGGTGCACGTTAAATCTGTCGTGGCCTCAAATGTCTTCACGTTGGCGTGGAAGTTTTTGGAGAGAGGGGAGCCAGCTCAAATGTTGCCGTCACCGTTTTTCAAAATTACGTGGGGATAGACAATAGAATAGATTGACAATAGCCCGCGGACCGCCGACAATAGTCCAGTCGTTCCTACCAATCACTGCTTTTTCATCTCTCATTGGCTGGTCGGTCAGCGTTCCCTGCGTTACGTGTTTAGGGTCATTCTAGTGTGACACGGCCATTACTCTCCAAATGTTAAGATAAATTCCTCTTTCAAACTGGACAGGGCCGCGGTGGCCCGGTTGGAAGAGTAACGAACTAGCAACCGAAGGGTTGCGAGTTCGAATCCAGCCAAACACCGTCGTGTACAAAGGGGGCTGGTGCACGTTAAATCTGTCGTGGCCTCAAATGTCCTCACGTTGGCGTGGTGTGGAAGTTTGGAGAGTGGGGTGCCAGCTCAGGTGTTGCCTCGTCATCTGACCGTGGTTCAAAATTACGTGGTGTTGTCCTCGGATCTTTCCCTTTGGGATTGATCCCGGACCGTCACCAATAGCCCATTGTGTTGCTCCAGTGTGACGTTAATTGAAATACCCAAATACCCAAACTGGACAATCTAAACAACGAGAAAAGCGGATCCGCTTGCGATCAAACACTAAGTCGAAATATATGTCAAATAACATGCTTCAATGATATTCAAAATTGCTTCCGTTTTGTTATATGGATACATACTCATCTTTGCCAGAATTCCAAAATGTGTGAAGCAGAGTGCTATTCGATCGAGGTCGGCATAGATGGTCACGTTAGGCTCGGATGTTAACACACATAGTAGTTTATAGCTAAATATAAAATTCCCTCTAAATGCTATTAGTTTTTTTAAGAGGTAGGTAGGTGAATTTACGTCGCACTAGAGCAGCACAACTTCGCTTTTTGCGACGGTCCGACATCAATTCCGAGGACAGCACCTCGTAATTTTGAATCACGGTCAGATAACCGACATCAACACCTAAGCTGGTACCCCACTCCAAACTTCCACATCACAATTATAAGGAACAATATCGAGAACAATTTTTTCTGTCATCATGCCGCGGTAGCCCAGTTGGAAGAGCAACTAGAGGGTTGCGAGTTCGAAACTCGGTACAGCCAAAGACAGTCGTGTACACGGGACCTGGAGCACATTAAATCTGTTGTGGCCTCAAATATCCTGACGTTGGCGTGGAAGTTTGGAGAATGGGGTGCCAGCTCAGATTTTGACCTCGTCGTCTTACCGCGATTCAAAATTACGAGTTGTCCTTGGTTAATTCCCCTAGGGATTGCTTCCGGACCGTCGCCAATAGCCCGTTGTGTTGCTCCAGTGCAACGTTAATTAAAAATAGCTACCTTTGGCTCCGCCACTTAAGGTAGGTAGATATTTTAATTAACGTCGCACTTGGAGCAACACAACGGGCTATTGGCGTGGATTCCGCGATCGAACCCAAAGGAAGATCCGAGGACACCACCATTCCAGGAAAACTATCTCAACCAAAATAAAATGCAAATTTTTTAAGTGATTTGTCTCCTTCCCTTTATTTATAGAATTATACAGTAAAAGCTTGGCAAAACATGAGATTCCAGCTGCTGCACTTGTAAGAACCTGCGTAAATTGGAAGAGTACTCTAACACATTAATGCTAACACTAGCTTGTCAAGGTAGGTTGTTGAATTAACATCGCAATGGAGCAACACATGGGGCTATTGGCGGTAGCTCGGTTGGTAGAGTAGCATATTAGCAACCGGAGGATTGCGATTTCGAAACTCGATCTAACCAGTATGTGGTGGCTCTGAATGTCACGTTGAAGTTTGGAGAATGGGATGCCAACTCAGGTGTTGACCTCGTCATGACTAGTTCAAAATTACAAGTTGTCATCGGATCTTTCCCTTCGGGATTGATCCCAGACCGTCGTCAATAGCCGGGTTGAGTTGCTCCAGTGTGTGCAACGTTAATTCAACTAACCTTGATTAATCCCGAAGGGATCGATTCGAGGATGTTACGACCTGTCCTGTTTCTGGACCAATAAATGGCAACTTGAATTTCACAACGTATATTTCTTGCGACAATACATTGTAGAGTCTATGGTCATGTGAATAAGTTGTTTGCTGGAAACTTTTTTAAATATCTTATATCCCACAATGCAGATTCAGTCAGCACCCATTTTCGGAAACTGCTTTTATATAGGATGCTTTGTCAAATTGGATGCTTTTGGCCCTTTAGACATGGATGTATGTATTCAGGGCAGACCATGGGGCCTCGAATTCCTTCCGAAATGATTTTGGGGCAAGGGCTATATTTGCCATGCTGTGCAAACACAAGACAGACATCGAGTAATGGCAACACATATACAAGAAAAGTTTTACCAACACAGAAGAAATACACTCAGAGGAACGAAATGATTTTAGAATTACGCTACGTAAATTACATGCTAAGGCTGTAATGAGAAAACGGGTTTCGTAAATTACACAGGTAAAATATACGGTTAAATAGTCTGAAAAGTTGAAAAAAATCATTAATTGTAATGCTCATTCAACATTATGGCATTTACTGGACCAAGAGAAGGACAGCCATCCTAGGAATAAGTTTTTGAATATGTGCTTGATGAAAGGTGTTCTTCGAGAAAATAAAATGTTTTTGAGAATTGGAGCTTGATGTTTGAAGCATATACCCCAGAAACGGCCATTCCTTTAGTTCACAAAATAAACAATCAAGGACAGCAAATCACTAGCAATACATTTTATTTTATATTCTACAATTCAATCACAACAGCAAATCTAACATGCAACAAAAGGCACTTCTAAAATGATAAAAAGTAATATTAAGGCAATGCTGTTTGAAGCTGAATCACAGTCATAAATAAAGCATTTCAGATATGTGGCATGACTATGGAGCACAGGAAATTTTACATACAATGCATATTAAAATGTAAATCAAGCACAGGCGTCATTTAAGTGCATCACATGAATCTTTCCAAAACACTTATGAATATTAGTCAAAAATGTTCTCGTACAGTTAAGTTACCCACAAAAAAATTGCTTTGAGCAACCAGTTGATATATAAAATTTGCAAATAGCAAGAGAATAACACCTAAAATCTAACTACTTTTTTGGATATACAAACATTTTTATTACATCTAATCATATCAGATGTGCAATATGGGGACAAAAATGCTGTACAAGATAAAATTTTTAGAACACAACTGTTCAGGTTTTGTACACCACATGCTTAAAATTAACAAAAACTGCACAAATTAACTATATATAAAAAAAACTAAATTATAAGATCTGACATTCTGAAGTTAAACGAAACATCAAGCTTGCTTTTAACATGCAGGTGTACATTCAAACGAATAAAGTTCTCTTCGAATACTGATCACCATTACAATATTTCGTATTTATAATAGGTTACAGTAAAAGCATGTTTTGTTCGATTTGATCACATTAATTTCTATGGGGTTGTTAGCAACACACAACTAAGCTATTTATAACTTTAAAAACTTAAACAAGAAAAAAATTAAACTGATACAAATGTTGAGCAAAAGGTATGAAGCTCTTCTTAAAACAGAAGTATCAAGACAGATAAAAATTAAGTTCTAAGATCTTTGGGAAAGCAAGATATTCATGCTTGAGCAAACATTTGAAGGGTTTTCTAGACAGTGATAACAAATAAAATGAAGAATGAGCAAGATATAACTCATCGTAACGTAGTGAATATTATGATAGATCATACCCATCATAATGAATATAGATATAAAACATACATAAAATATAACTAGTCTCAACCTCATAATTTATGCTTATTTTTAAAACAATCTAATTTATTTGAAAAGCAAATACAAAATATTTGGGAAGTTCATTGAAATGAATTCTGATCATTCATAACTATATATAGGTATTTGGTTTTTGCAACAATTTTCAACCAGAAAATGTACTTTAATATACCTCTTTCCATCAACTCCTTTAACAGACAATTATATTAAATAAAACCTTCAGCAAGAACTTATACATATTCCTCAATATCCAAGAGGTAGAGATTAAGAAATCTTTTAAATCAAAGGTTTACATTCAAAGAATTTGCTCAGTATAAAATATGTATAAAAATATAAAGAAAACTTAATACTGCAGTGAATGAGATCTTTCTTACAAATTCCCATATAAGTGAAACTATTTGCGATACTGTCAATTTAGAAAGGGATGATATGATACTAGATAAACTTAAGATATCCATTAGTAAAAGTAAGGAAGATGAACTGGTTCAGTTTAGATTCAATGCATATCTTTTGCAGATGCCACCCTGATTTGATGTTTCAGTTTTCCAAAATGGTATTTATAGGAATGTTTCAGGAATTTTATTTTCAGGAATGTTGCATAATAAACCATTTTTTATAATTGGCATTTGAATCCAAACTTAATACATGGAAACTAGACAAACAATACACATAATTATATTTTTAGTTTTGTTGCTTACTTGGTTGCATTAACTCTTCCTTAGAGAACTATTGTAACATGATTCTATCTTTAATAAAATTTCACTGCTCTAATTTTTTTCAAAGCATGTTTTTCTGTCAGACTTATAACACAACAGAAACATTAATCTAATTTAAATTTAAACAAATTTTTAATAAGAAATATATTTTCATTAGTCTGTATCCTCTTTAGACTTAATATATTTTTAATGATATATACAGTGAAAAATTGTCTTAACTTGCTACTTCAAGAGCAAAAACAAGTCATGCAAAAAATAGGGCGTTTTTAAAAATTGAGATGTAATAAAAAATAAAGAGAAATTCCATTCATTGGTACATAGTAAATACAATGGCTGGAAAACATTTATTTGCATAAAAATTATGAATGAAATTCAATTTTTTTATTGCCATGCAAAAATGACACTAGTAGACTGAAAAAGCTAGATTGTAATGCAGACAAAATATGGATTGGAATTTTCCGATAGCTTATATAGCTGACAACTTATTTAAAAAACAGAAACATGGTGGCCAATTTGTCAACCACACCATTTTCTCATCAAGCAAGAATTTACGTAATAATTTCACTACTCCAAGTACTGCAGTAATAAAAGCCGAAAACCCTCAATAACTACGGAAATTCAGTAATGGTGGCATCTCTGCTTTTGCGCCAAATAAACTTCTCAATTATATTTCTACTTATAATGTTAAATTATTTAAAAACCTGGGGAAATACAATCAAGACCTAACTTTTTAGAGTTCAATGATCTAAGATTACTTAAAGTTAATTAAAAGAATTTAAATGAGAATGTAAATAATATATATATATATATGTAAATATGAGAACGCTTTTATACAAACATTATACATAAAATAAACTAAATACGCATGTTAGAAAATTTTCGGAAAGAAAAATATCCCAGGCCAAAATGCGTCCAAATAAAATTAACCCAACCATTATAATCTCATCTCCACATTTTATCACACAATCATAGGCTAAAAAGAATTTTGAATATTTTAATGTTTAATTTTCAGTTTTTTTTGTCAAAAGAACGGATTCTCAACAATTCCCAGAACTAGAGTAATTTTACTCATAAAATTTGAATAACTATATATAATAAAAGCCTTGCCCTCCAAATTTTTATATCAGACCATATAGGATATTTTACAATATTAATCCATGGGATAAGCAAGGAATCTTCATGAGCTATAAAGAGCCTAAGGTAGAATTTGAGCATCTGAATTTAAAGATTGTGATACCAATGCTCATTTAAAAGTATAGGTAGGTGTTGAATTAACATTGCACTGAAGCAACAGAAGGGGCTATTTTAAAAACAGGATAAAAATTTGGGTAAACCTAAGTGCTAAATAATTCCCGTCTGTATTTTTCAATTGAAAAACAAATACAATACATATTTCGATGTAATTTAACCTTTCAAATGATTTTCTTGAGTGTTATTGTTTTTGTAATTATAAGTGGGGGATATCTCCAACAGTTAGGTTACAGTAAGAATACATAAATGCTTGAAGTGCATCAAAACAACGTTTTAAGCACAGAACTATGAGTAATCTATAGATAAATTATTCTTTTTAAAATATGAAACTACATATATTAACAGAAGAAAACTACATTTATTTTTTGGATATTTGTGTGAAAACTTCCTATTTCTTAATATAAATCTTCCTTTGGATTTATTTTAATACTTTTCAGTGAATGAATTTTGTATTCATATTCAAATCAAATTATTTACTTGATCAACCATTTTTGGAGAAAAGTAAAAAGTTCTCAAAATAATTATTGAAAGTATCTCATAAAATCAATTGAACAGTAGATTTTATTAGTGTAATTGCACAATATTTGTAGAATACACATTGAAAGTTTCATAAAAGCATATTTCAATCTTCTAAAAACTGTTTATATTAGAATAATATGAAGTCAAATGGGTTGTATTTTCAACATAAGAAACTTAATTTGATGGTAATCTTTCACATCGTTTTTCCTTCTCCCATTTCAAAAAGGATTCTGATCATGCTAATTTGATTCAAGACATCTTCAACTGCTGACATGGCTGAATGAACGGAGGTTGTAAAAATGATACTTGAAAAATGTGGAAAAATGCATTATTTACAGTTTTCAGTCTTTATACAAGCACAAAAAATCTAGTGATGTCTTTTCTGCACTTCCATTTTGTGGCATATAAAAAGCTGCCATTTATGTACAGTTTTGCATGATGCCAGTTAGTATATGAAAGTCAGTCCATCAATGTAATACTGTCCTTTAATCAGTCTGTAGCAAAGCAATGAAAAAGAGTCTATGGCACATAGTCTAGAGGCACTTGACATCTTTACAGTTATGCAGTAAACGGATAAAATATTCCTATACATTTCTATTCATTCATCTTCATCATTCAAATGTCATCAAGTTCTCTAAATGCTGAAACAAAAGAATAGGATTGGGTATTTTATAAAACATTTTACAAAACAAGTAATAGTTAAGTTTCATTTTGGGATTTTTCATTAAAGCTCACTGCAATAAACAACTTCTTTATTTATGTGTTAAAACCATTTAATAGAGAGTGAATTCCCATACACAAATAATTTTTCCATATACAAAACAAATTCAATAAAAACGAATGCATAATAATTTTTATTCAAACGCTGACACTTTAGGTCTTGTCAAGATATGGACAGCATTTGAGTTAAACGATATCAAAGCACATAGCTGTATTTACATATGCAGATTTATTGGCTCACTGACATGCCAGTAAAAATAATGCATGTGAATTCTTACTGGCATATAAATTGCTGTCAGTCAATCTATTCCTGCATAAACCTGTTACATTGGAACATACTGAGAATGCTGTATTAGTATACTTTATATTAATAAAACAGATTTGGTTAGACAATGAATTTCTATTTTCAAAAATATTTTAACATATTTAACACTTGAAAGATGAATGGGGCCTGTGTGACCCTCACACTCTTTGCCAACCTGTAAACTCTCTTACCAATTGAATAAACTGTTATTGACTTAATTATTTTGCCCATATTTATTGAGTATTTAATCATTACGGTTTGGCTGTCATAGAACTAGATATATAGGACCTTATACCTAGAAAGATGAGAGGGGCTCCTAAGGTATTTTGCAATACCATGAAATTATTCATGTTTGGGGGCTATTATTACCTTGCAATAACACTCAAAGTAGTTTGACCTTGTTTCTCC
This sequence comes from Meta bourneti, assembly GCA_933210815.1. NCBI lineage: Eukaryota > Metazoa > Arthropoda > Arachnida > Araneae > Tetragnathidae > Meta > Meta bourneti. The sequence goes on from OW119925.1 coordinate 71,149,099, forward strand.
CTCTTAACATTATGCTTACAAATGCTTTGTTCTCCACCCCAGCTGTGAGCAGTGTTTTTGGAAACAGACTGGTAGCTAACTAGTAATTCCTTTTCTAAGCACTTGGAATGTCCAATACCTTACTCATGTAACACATTGAATAGGGACATGTGGAACATTTTTTTCTGATAAAGATGTAAGCACAGTAAAAAAATATTTTCCTAGATTTAATTAATTAAATAAAAAAATTTATGCTTTAAAATAAAATATTTGTTATCATAATACTTAAATTTTATGACTTAAACTAGTTTACCGACGGATTCTAATCGGCGAAATAAATGCTTCTTTAAATATCCTTTTGATTCTAGTTCATTCCCTAGAAAAATGCATGTAGTTTATTTTGGTAGTATCATTTTTCAAATTGGTTGAATAGATTTATTTTCATGTAGCACATTTGAAGTTTATGACAAATTTCTTTAAAATTTTATACTTAATTATCATTTTTACAAAATTATTAATATTTTATATATTTATAGCCCAATGTGCTATTGTTTAAAAACACTAAACATAAAAAATATCATTAAAATGTTACTATACCATATTTAAAAAAAGGGTCTCGAACGTGTTCGGATACATTAAGGGACTGCATAAAAACATTAATCAAAGTGCAGCTCCATTTCCTTACTTTATGATGTTCTGTAACACTTTGGTAATAAATGCTAAAGTTAAGAGATCTCAGGAAATATTTCCCTTAAATAGATACTTTATATATATCTCCATTTGACTAATTAGATACAGGAAAATATTTTTATTTAAAATTTCTTAGTCGAGCATCTACATAAAATTTAAATTTTACATTTTTTACATACACTTTTTTAATGCAAATGATTTAACCAACATCAACACGAGTTGTTTACTTTGTATTTCGAAGTATGGTTCTAAGGTCAATAGATAATTACTGCAACATTTACTTTTAATTTGATACCAAACTTAATTTATTGCCAGTGTAAACAACTTAATTTACTCACTGTGCATTCATCATACTGATTAGTTGCTTTCCGGAGACAGTTGTACCACTGGACGGTTTTTGATGGCGAGCCAGTTCGAAATTTGTACACATTGCCTTTTGCTGTGTCAGTAAGCTGAAACGCATCAGGTTGATTCCCAGATTCTGAACAGATCACTATACATCCAGAAACATCGATTGACTTAGACGGAGTGCTTTTGAACTGTAGGAGAAATAAACGGAAATGTATAACTTCAAATTACACAAAATTATATACTAAATGTTTTGTAAGTATGCACGAGATTGAATTATGATTTTTGAAACCATAAATCTGAGTTTTCAACCCTACATAGAACAAAGTGATAAGAAATGTAGCAAGTTATGCAACAATACTGGTAGAGCAAACTTTTAGTATGAAGAAATTCATTAAATGTATATACTCGATATACCACAGTACCAAATGGGAACCTACAAGTAAGTAAACCAGTTTTGGCATGCCAGTATAGCGCCGATAGTCAAGTTTAAACATTTTGGTATGTTAAAAATTTATTTTTACTTATAAAATAGCACAGTATTACATAACTCTTCCTCTTCCTGTACTTGAAAAATAAGACTGGCAAGAAAGCACACATTAACTTTTACCAGCATGAAAGGTCGAACAGCGAATCTGATTGTGCCCGTAAATATACGCATGCATAAGCCCCGCTTTCATCGACAATTGCAATACAAGGATATTAAAATCCAAACATACAAGAGAAACTTGATGCACAAATTCTTAACACAGAGGGATATTAAAAATAAACCTACATCAGACTTATCTGTTCCTCTTAGTGTCTTTGGTGGAAAATAAATAAGTGTAGTACCCTTCAATACAAGCCAATATCGCATCCAGGGAGACATCTAAAATAAATATTGTGAAAGGTAAAGACAATTTTTAATTTCAATTTAAAAATAATACAAAAATGGCAAGTTTTATACATTCAGCATATTTTCAAGGTTTTAAGTAATGAGTAATATATAATTTACATCTTATAAAGATAAAAACATTTTATCCAAGGGTTCAGTTTTGGTTAGTCACTTTATGGTAATTTTTTGAGGCTAATTAAATCATGATCTTGGCTTAAAGGCTTCCGAACTATTGCGAACTTGATTGCATAGATCAAAATTCAGTTCAATTAAGGGCCAGAGAGTGCTAACCACTCAGCTACCAGTCTGTTGGAAAATGGTTTTGGGTGAAAGTATTGAATGATTATACTAAAACCTGCAGAATTCCATTCTAAAAACCAAAATTTACGACAGCAAATTATACGTGTATCAATATACATAGCTATAAATAAAGCAAACCATTCATGTGCAATAAACATGTCCATTATGGTTTGATCTTTTATTTGTCTGTAGTATCACCTATTACACAATTATAAAAATCTGCCAACATTTCCTTTGTATGTGCCTATCTTTAAAAGTAGTCGTATATAAACAAAAAATTTACCAACAATTTATTGCTTTAGCAATGATTTGTAGTTCTATAGTCATAAAAAGCTAGAAATTATAGACATTCAAGCATGGCAAGTATTAGGTCATTAAGTATAAAATGTCCGATTACCTCAAGTACCAAATTTGGTACCCAATATCTTTGATAATTGCCTTTGACAGTTCTTTGGGTTTTTTATTGTGAAGGTACGTCATCAGCCTTTGAAACACGTTTTGGTTTGTGATTATCTGTCAAAGTGCCTTTTGCAGATTAAAATTTTGTAAACCACGGATAAGTCAAAAATGCGTGTTTTCTGATATCAGTTCCGTCATGGAACTAATGCAGCACAGCCAACTCGAAGCGTCAAAGAAGTGTTTGGCAAGAATGTGGCTAATGAACGCGCAATACGTTGATGGTATGAGCAAGGTGGATAACGATGAGCTGAAAGCTGCAGTGGAAGAGGATACATCTCAAACTATGCGTGAATTAGCAGCAAGATTTGTCGTTACTATTCCAACGCTATTAAACTATTTGAAACAAATTGGTAAGGTCAAGAAGCTGGATAGATGGGTTCCGCATGAATTAAACTAGCATCAGAACAGAAATCGTTTCGAAGCTTGCCTTTCTTTGCTGATGCGACATAAAGGCCAACCATTTTTACACCGTATTGTTATGTGTGATGACAAATGGATTATTTTCGACAATCGCAAGTGTTTGGCACAATGGTTGGATAAAGATGAAGTGCCAAAACACTCTGAAACCGAATATTCACCTAAAAAAGCTAATGGTGTCTGTTTGGTGGTCCAGAGCTGGTGTTTTCCACTACAGCTTCCTGAGACCTGGTCAATTGATTATGGCAGATGTCTACTGTAACCAATTAGACAAAATGATGAGGGAGCTTGGGATTAAGCAGCCGAGATTGGTGAATAGAGACAGGTCAATCCTCTTGCAGAACAATGCTCGACCACATGTTACACAAATAACGTTGCTCAAACTATAGGAGCTGGACTTGGAACTCATCCACTGTATTCCCCAGACCTGCACCAACTGACAACCATTTCCTCCAGATCTGGACCTCTTCTCAAAGACAATTATTTAATTCTCAACAAGCTGTAGAAAACGCCTTTTGATATTTTATCACCACTCGCTTTCCAGGTTTCTTCGCTGCTAGCATTAACATGCTACTGTTAAGATGTCAAAACTGTGTCGATAGTTTAGGTGCATACTTTGGTTAATTATACAACTTCTTGCTTGAGATATAACAAATCAAATTTTCAGTTCGAAATCGGACATTTCATACTTAATGACCTAATATATATGGGAAATATAAAATTTTGAGAAATAGCAACTGCATCACTAAATACTAACATATTGAGGTAGTTTTTCTTAGTAAAATATAGCAATGGGGATAATTAATGGATTGGAGTTATTTTTCTTTGAGAAATCTCAGTAAACAAAAATCATTTGCATCTAAAACATTGATATGATATACCTTTAACTAGTCAGATATAATAAAATAGCTCAGGTGAAATTAGACAAATCATGTAAGTTAATTATTTGAATAAAAGAATAAAACCTGGAAGTAGTTTTTACATTGCAAAAACACAAAATGTCAGTATCTAGCTTTGTAATGTTTTGAAATTCCAATCTATCAAACTGAGTACCCAGAAATAAAAAAAAATTATTCCAAACCTAAAGAATTAGAGCTCCCGGTTTTTAATTTAGTCTGAAATCAAATAAGATTTCAGAACAATTAATCTTTTTTAGCTTAAGAATTTGAAAAATATCGTCAGAGCAATAATCGAACAATTTGTTACTGTGCAGAACATGGTATCAATAAATTTAAAAAACTACATTCGAACTTACAGCTGGCTTCTTCCCTTCCTTTAAGACAGTTTTCCTTCTAACATAACCTTGAAAAGTAGCAACTGCATCAATAAGCCGTAAATTTATTTCTTGAGATTCACTGAAATAAAGAAAGATAATTCAGTTAATTAAAATATCATTAATCATAAAAACTATCAACAACGAAATTAATTTTCACTGTTAGCAAAGGATTAAGTATGGCCATACTTTGTTGAGAAAAGAAAGTCTGTTCTCATTTTCAGCATTGCTTCAAAGAATAAAAATATTTTTAAATAACTGTCAGATGATGAAACAGACCCAGGACAATTTTTACTTTCAATTCAAGCTATTTATTTAAGTGTAAGTATAAAAACAATTTCTTCACATGACAATTATGTTCTTGACTGATAATTGACAGTTCAGGCATTAAACTACAATTATTGAAAAAATTATAATAATTTTTTTTCTTCCAAAACATAAGTCTGGAGGAAAGAAAAGTCTCTAAAGTTGAGACAAGACATTTTTAATAGTCGGAAAATAAATTTTTCCTACATTGGAATGATTTATATAATATCCAAATAGGAAGCTTCTTTTTTTATTTTTAAAAATTCAAAAGAGAAAGTTGGGTAAAAAGAAAGCTAGGAGAAAACTTGCATACATATTCTATCATTACATGAATTCATACAAATTAAATATACATAAATGTCAACCTATTTACATATCTGATTGATACTCCCGACATTTTTGAAACATCAAATCTAATTCAACATTTGAAATAAAAAATAAATGAAAAATTACCTGCAATTAAGAGGAAGATGCTCCATCCATGTGTCAAAATGATCATGAATATCTAGAAAAAAAATTCCGGCATTAAAAAAATATGAAATTCTGAATAGAAAAAAAAATGTAATAAGAAATTTTAGCATTCAATCGAGTGCTGAGCTGCTTGAAAAATTGAATTTAAAAATAAGATTTCTATGTTATAAAATTTATTATAAGCTTTTCAGGATGAAGATGCAAGCCCACTTTAAAAATTTGAAAGAATTAAGCAATTATATGGATATACAGTTTGGAACTATAGAATAATTTTGATTAGGTAATTGCTTTGTTGAAACTAACCTTCTATGCTTCCTAGAGACCTCTTTCTTGTAATGATAGGAGTGTGTTCCAGTATACTATCATCGAGCAGATGTCTCTCGGAGGAAAATGTAGAACAAGAGCTGAAAATGTCAGAATAAATAATTAAGCTACTTTATATTCTGACACTACATGAAATAAAACCAGATTGAAGAATTCAAATAAAAATATCAGCATACCTTAATGTATCAACAGAGAGAGATGACATAACGCTGCAAAAGAAAGTAACAATCTTTTCAATAATTCTAAAGTTAGATAAAAAAACATACAATAGAAAATTACTGGAAATTGCAATAAACAGTTTTTCTACTTAGGTTATGAGTGAATAAACAGATTCTACAAAACTAAATAAAGCTGTTATTTCTGGGTTCTATGACATTATTTCTAATAATTTCTACTATTCTATTTACTAACCCCACTACTGACATTTTAAATATAAACCACCTCCTTTAAATAAAGTGTATAACATGAGTATCAAACATAAGACTTAGCAGTGATATAATGACTAACTGCACAACAAAATAAAAAATCCATTTGTTGAGAATCACGAAAAGCTGTAACCAAAGCTGCCCTTTATGAAAATTTGAGTTATAGTATAATTCATATTGCAAATTAACAAGTATACATTTAACGGCTATCAATAAAAATTGAAGTCTGCTGAAACGCATTCTGCATATTAATAAGAGCAATGATATCCTAGCTATTCATCTATATTACTGTCAATTTTCAGAGAACATTCTGTGCATTCGTGTACAGTGCAAATCTTCAACTTTACGAAGATATATTTAAAAAAGTTCGGCATGAAACTCTGAATACACAATACTTAGCTTTAATCAACAAACTACTTGTATAAGAATACAACAAACCTTGAACTGATAATTATCAAAATTCAAGATTTGTAGAATTGAACAGGTATTGCCAGTATACTAAATACAAAACTAAGTTTATTATCTAGAACAATTTACCAATGTTGTGGAATTATTACTTATAAGGGATTTATATTAGGTCATTAAGTATGAAATGTCCAATTTCGAACTGAAAGTTTGGTTTATTATATTTCAAACAAGAAACAGTATAATTAATCGAAGTATGCACCTAAACTATCATACAGTTTTGCTATCTCAACGGTAGCTTGTTAATGCTAGCAGCGAAGAAGCTTGGAGAGCGAGTGGTGATAAAATATCAAAAGGCATTTTCTACAACGTTGAGAATTAAATAATTTTCCTTGTAAGAGGTCCAGATCTGGAGGAAATGGTAGTCAGTTGGTGCAGGTCTGAGGAATACAGTGAGTGACAGTTTCCAAGTACAGCTCCTATAGTTTGAGCAACGTTATTTGTGTAACATGTGGTAGAGCATTGTCCTGCAAGAGGATTGACCTGTCTCTATTCACCAATCTCGGCTGCTTAATCCCAAGCTCCCTCATCATTTTGTCTAATTGGTTACAGTAGACATCTGCCATAATCAATTGACCAGGTCTCAGGAAGGTGTAGTGGAAAACACCAGCTCTGGACCACCAAACAGACACCATTAGCTTTTTTAGGTGAATATTCGGTTTCAGAGTGTTTTGGCACTTCATCTTTATCCAACCATTGTGCCAAACACTTGCGATTGTCGAAAATAATCCATTTGTCATCACACATAACAATACGGTGTAAAAATGGTTGGCCTTTATGTCGCATCAGCAAAGAAAGGCAAGCTTCGAAACGATTTCTGTTCTGATGCTAGTTTAATTCATGCGGAACCCATCTATCCAGCTTCTTGACCTTACCAATTTGTTTCAAATAGTTTAATAGCGTTGGAATAGTAACGACAAATCTTGCTGCTAATTCACGCATAGTTTGAGATGTATCCTCTTCCACTGCAGCTTTCAGCTCATCATTATCGACCTTGCTCTCAGGTCGCCCACGTGGTTCATTTTGATCAAAATCACGAGATCGGAACTTCTCATACCATCAAGGTAATCGAACATTTCATACTTAATGACCTAATAACTACATGCTTAAAATGCAATGGAAAAATTGATTTAATTACTTATTTCCTAAGCTCCATGCTTTTCGGTGAGTGGGGACAAATCTGGACCCATGGCCTGGCATTGACCTTGAGGAGCGGGCTTCTAATGAGCATGGAACGCCTAAGGAATTTCTGCCTGACACTTTCAGATCTTCTGTAACTAAATGGCGGTGTGAATTGGAATCCCTTAAATTCGGAGATGACTTTAAAGGTTCTAGTTCAAGTGATAACCTGTAAAAATAAAATATGACAACATTAGAAGCTTTTTTTCATACAGATATATTTAATTGAAATTATTTTTTTAAATAAAGAGCTCATTTCATACACTCCATTATTCAAGGCAGCATAATTTGGTAATACAGCTAACTGGAAATTTAAATTCATTTTCAAAATGCTTCAAGAATAAGGGAATCTATTCTCTAGTTATATCTACATTTATATGGGAGAAAAATTTCATCTACAGTTTGCAAAAGTAGGGAATCTAAACAAATTTTAAAACTGCATTTTACAGGCAAATTCATGCTTTTGTACTGAATCATAACATGATAAAAATTTTCAAGTTGACCAAGTCTAAACTTGCCATTTCAAACAAAATTTAGTATAAGTGTACTTTAACAGTAAAATTTTTAGATGCAAGAATTCAAGAACAGAGCTAAAGTTTGGAATATTATTTCCCTCATATTGTGAGGATAGCCACATTCAAGTTACACTATGACAGATTCAGTATACATTTTAAGGTATTTAAAATTAAACCGAATGAAGAAAATTTGACTAATTAAAAAACACTCTGATTTTAAATGCATGCAACTAAACTTAATATAAGAAAAAACCAAGACTCACTTATAATTTTCATCTTCCACAAACTTTTGGAGCTCATCAATATATCTGACTGACTTTAAGTAATTTTGAATATGAGGCAGAACAGGAAGATGATCTGGAAATTTCCATTAGTTAGAGACTATGATAATAACAGAATATCTCAGACATATTACTCCTTAGTAATGATACAAAATTTAAGTAAAAATGAAAATTAAACATTCTGCTTTCATTAAAAATGGAGACATTAACAAAATAATTTATATGAAGTAGCAAAAACTAATTCAGGAAATGGAATAAATGCAAGCAAAGGCCTTAATTGCATTTATACATATATTGTTAGACTAGGAGCAAAACTATTTTAAATCACTTTACCATACATTGTTTAAATATAGCATGTGAAGCATGGATCTCTTCAGAGAATTCAACAATGTGCTACAACCATCTACATTAAAATCAACATTTAAAAAATGCACTTGAAATCTACTCTTCAAACACGAGATGCTACATAATTAAAGAATTACACATTAATACTTGCATACCATAATTTGACTGTTGATAATCAGCTATAGTTCGAAGAATATTATTCATTTTCATTTGGCGATGATGATTATCTAAGCCTTGTGTAGGAGGATGAGCAATATCAATGAAAACCAAGTCTTTTAGAAATAAACCTGTAAAGATAATTTTCATTCATATTAAAAACACAAAATTTCAGCACTTTAAGAAAATTACAAACACTCACAAAATCTGAAAATTGACAATTTTTTAACTCAAAGTTCTGATGCCTCAAATTAAGATCAGTGAAGTATGAGATACAATTTATTGGAAATTCATATTTAAAATTCAACAAAATTTGATAGTTGTAACCTTTGTAAGAACTTAAAAGAAATTTTATTAATTCAGACACTAGCATTTATCATAAAAGTTCTAAATTTTTATGTATGCTCTAAAACTTATTGATAATATTATTTGATAAAGATATTGTAGTGAGTAATTGGAAAAACAAATGAACCTTGTGTTAATCTTTTCGGCATAACTCAAAATAGTTTTTTTACACAGAATAAACATATTTCAGCAGAGGAAAACCAGAATATTTGTTTTTGGCATGAAAACAGAATGAGTAAGAAATAAAGACAAACCTAAGTAAGGCATACAAGGAAGCTTCAGGTTAGTCATGTGATCTCTAAGCTTTTCAAAATTACTAGCATCTGAGAAGACATCTGCCAATTTATCAAATGTACTTTTGTCTTTTTTTGATAATTGCTGAAATGAAAAAGAAAAAAAAATGAAACAAAATATTATGTATTTACATATATAATTAAAATTGATATACTACAACTGAATCAACTGCTACAAGCTACTGTAGTAAAGCATATAGCAGTAGTAAATATGAGAACCACCTTTTCAATCTTTAGGGTCAATTTTTATTTCTGCCTTTAATTACATAATGGCAAAACACTTCAATGAAAAATATTTTTCTAAGTTTGATATACACAAATAATCAAACAATAAAATATTAAGATAAATACAGGAGATAAGTAAATTCCAATATTTTTCACATACTCTATCAAAACTTTAAAATGCTCATTTCTTAAAAAAAGTTTGGATTTATCAAATTTTACTGTGTACTACTTACTGGCCATGTGTTTGCTAGTCTGAAGATAGATGCACTTTGTAAAGCTGAAATAATTGCAGACTCTGAATGCAGGTTGTTCAGATCATGCAGTCTTTTAGCAACCTTAATGAAGTGAGCAATGACATCTGCTCTCGCTTTTGGTGTTTGACCAGAAAGGACTTCTTTAACAGCCCAAAGACTGACCTAAAGTTTGAGAATAGAATTAAAATTTCATTTTCAATTTCAGGAGATCAATCCAAAGACAATTATTATAAAAACATAAATCTTACATGGTTAAATCTTTGAGTAAAAGCTACAACATTAGGAGCATAAGTCATTTTTTCTTTTTTATTCCAACAGCAACTGGAGAGTTCCTGAAAAAGATATTTGGTGGTATTGATACTGTGACAAAACTAAAAGAATTCTAGCAAAAAAAATACATCATTCAATACTTGCCATATGCAAATTAAAAACAAACACAAATGTTGCTGACAGTTATTTTCACAAGGATTCAAATTTCAGGGCTACTAACTTTTATTTACTTGAGAAAGTCCATTCTCAAAATTAAAATGTCATGCAAGCACTCTGAATTTAGTTTTATCATGTGCTTGCCAACTGCTACTTGTTAACATTATATTTTGATATTATATTTATTATGCAGGTTCATATTGCATTATTAATTAATGTATTTTACAATTATGCAAACTGTAACCATCATAAGGAATATGATATTAACTGAAGAGAGCAATGTAGAGGGTGTATTAAAAAGGACTTGCTCCATATTCTTTGTAGTTTTGTATGTCCTTAGTTCATTAGTTAAACGTCACAATTTTTCATGCAAGTGTTCGTCTCTGTGCAACTGAAAAACAGAGAAACTATGCCTTGCCAAGGGAGAGAAAAGCAACAAGGGACAGGTGAACTAGGAGCAGACTCTGGAACCATGAAATCTGACAGTCGTACATAAAAAAACCATTTATTTTGTCCTAAATCAAGCATTTAAAAATATAAACAGTTCTCTTGATTTTGTTGGCATTAAACACTAACTTTAATTTGCAAGCTTTACTCAATTTAACTATTTAAACAAAATTAATTGAAAGACTTCCTAACATTGCACCAAAAAGATTTTAAAATAATTATTTATATACAGTAAACAGAATTAAGATATTACTTTTCTGAAGTCATTTTCACTTCAACGAAATACATTGTACATCAATAATTAATATAAAATGCAGACAAAAATATCAGTAGGAAAAGAGGTATATAATTATAAATGAAATTCTACAATAGTTCTATCTCCAGAGTTTTAAAGTTATTAAGTCTTTGAATGCAAGAGAAATTCTGACAATAATTCTGGTAGATTAACAAATGCATAATAGGCATTTCATTTCAGAAATGTAAATGTAATATTTCTCGAGTAAAGGTAAATGAATTTAATTTTTACAATTGCTGATTGAAAATGGCAAATACAGAAAAATATGGTTAATGTCACATAAATTACTATAATTAAGATAAATTATACTAGAACTTACATATAATGTGTATACAATTTCATCAAGAAATATCAATAACCAAAAGAAAAATGTTTTTTTTTCTCATAAAAGTATAAAATTCGTAAAAACAAAGCATACCTCAGGCTGAATTTCTTTAAATACTTGGATGTCCATTAAGGTTAATTGGCTCTATAAAGAAAACATGAAATTATAATCAAGCTGAGTGGTAATTAAGATTTTTGATAAATTCAAATCAAAATATCAACTGCTCAAACAATGAACTTACAGCAAAATCTTCAGGTGGTACTTTGAGAACCGAGAAAACAACAGCATCATAGCTTTTCTGATGGGCAACTTCACCATTTAACCGCGTATCCAAAGAATCGTGTGAATTAGAAATGCAGTTGAAGCCCTTAGGAAAAGAATTTTAATTAGTTCATGCTGATTTTTAATGAGAACATGTTATAAAAAACTAGATCAATAAATTTCAGACTTTATGATTATGTAGCTTGAAATTAGTTTAGTTACAAAAATTATCATTACCTCATTTTTGCAATAGGAATTCATGTTAGCACGAGCAATCTCTGTTGCTATTTCACAGTATTTCATCTTGCAAAACCTTTTAAGCTGCTTGAGAATATAGCAAATACGGGAAAGATATGTTCTGTACACCTAAAATATAAAACAATAAATTAAATTATGAACATAAGAAATAATTTAACAGAATATAACAAGTGAATTTTTAAAAATTATTCAATAAAAAAATTGTTATCTAATATTCCCACCAACATACAAAAATACATTAAAATAGAATATTTTAAGAATGCTAGATCCTTCATTGTCACTTACGTAACTGGTATTTTAACAAGTATCTAATGCACAATTATTATACGTCAAGGGTGCAAAAGTGGCTAATGTAGCACTTTATGGGTGAGGGAACTGTATTCAGCGTTTTGCAGCAAAGCACTTGCAAAATATATATCATATTTTCAAATTCCATCCCCGATTCAATTTAACAGTTTATAGTAAGCTTAACTATTAATTCTTACATTAACCATATGAAAGAGAATTGGAAACCAACACATTTTAAATTCAGCAATTTTCAACCACGTTTTGCTAAAATGCAGAAACAAAGCATGAGTGTCTTGGCAGTCCCTAGACAAACTTCGGAACAGATTGTTTTAGGGCCTTGCACCATAAAAACAATCCAATTGAATCCCTAGATAAAAAACTACTTGTATTCATCTCTCTATACACTAAAAAATGAAGTGTTCAGGTTGTGGGAAATAAACCTCAATAACAAATAGGAGAAAATGTAAAACAATCATGAAAAATTGTATATAAAATTAGAAAGCATGAAAATTCAAGAAAAAATTTATTCAAGGTAGAACATTAATAATTTATGAAGGTTTTCACAAAATAGATAGTATAGTAAAAAGGAATATGAAATACTAAAATTTATATATTCATAAATATTTAAAAATAACCTGAAAGTGCTGAGTTTGCAAATTAATAAATCATGCTAAGAACAATTTATAAAGCATATTTTAAAGATTTTTCATTTCAATGTGGCAGAAAGAATATTTAGTTATAAATTATACATATATATTTCCACTTTCAGTTCTTTTACTTAAACTGATACAGTATTAACATAAAAAAATTACAACATTTAATATCTAAACATGACACAAAGTAACCCTACTTATACAAACTGCCAACATATATTTGAAGTGAGCAGCCAAACACTACATATTTTACGCAAAATAGTATTTAGATAATACAGATGACATTACTTGGCACTGAAATATTGTTTGTGCCAAATTAAGTTTTAATTTTGCAACTACTTAAGATTGATAAAAAACATTCTTGGTTTTTACACCAAAGCAAAAAATATCTCTAAACCCTTGTTTGGCTATTTAATTATGATGTTTATACATTATATGATGGTTTTACATCATAAGATGGTTATACTACCACCTTATAATCAAAGACCACTAAATTACACATTTTTAAAGCATGATCAAAATTACTTTTGAATGATTTCAGATACACAACTCCTATAAGATTATTTAGTGATTCCACAATAAAATCAAATTAACGATATATAGTATACAGTAGATGAAGAAATCTTATTTATTCCATTCCATGAAATATTACTATTATTAATTGGATCACCACAATCCAAACATAATAGCAACATTTTGTACACACAATAAATATTTCAACATTTTAAAAGTTACACATTGATGTTAAGTTTCAAGATTGTTACCTTTGGTCTAATTGAAAACTAATTTACACGAAATTAGAAAAACATATTTTATTAAATAACGTAATTGTCAGCATGGAATAATTGCTTAAACTGTGAAATCACAGGTTTTATCAGAAGTTACTCTAAGTTTTATTTTGAACTCCACAAATCAAATTATTAGGTACATAAACAATAGTGATTATTTATGGATCTAAATAAAAAGTCAGATTTGCAATAATTAGAAATACACCTCCAACAGTTTTCACTGTCATGTAGCAGTAATTAAACAGTACTAATTTAAAACATCCAATTCAAATGACTTAAATTTCACAATTTCATTCACTGGGAAGGTAAATGATTAGTTTTAAATTAAATTGGAATACTGATTAACAGATCAAGTCAGATATTTTCTATAACAAAAACAACTGTTACTAATAGAATGCTGATTAAGGGCAGTTCAGGTAGTCAAGTATCCTACTTAATAAAATATCGATGCAATTTGAGAATTTGAAGTCAGTTGAAGAAAACCAAATGAACTGTCAAGTTGTGACATATACTTGATATGCGTTTTAAATAATTACTTTAACTACGAATCTACACATTTGGCTGCCTAAATAATTACTATACAGCATATCTTCGTCTGAACTGTCAAATTGTGTTGACATAAGATAAGACGTTACCCTTAAAGACTCAAAACATTCTAATATCACAAAAAAATCTATTTTTATACGTTTTGACGTTTGAATTGCTTCGAAATCAACATGTTGCAAAGTTACAAAAAGCTCACTTTTTGTTTATCTTATACTTACATTATTTATCAATGATGAGATGAATGGCACATAAAATTATAAAATATATCTTCCACCAGAACAAAAATGACGGCAGCTTCAGTATGTGACGGTGTAGATTGCGTTAGTTTGTGAAAGTATTCCAAAGAGGGAGTTATTTTGAATAATAACTTCCGATATTCAGATGAGAGTAACGAAAGAGAAACACACTATGACAACATTGATGATTCTTCGCGGTAGATCCATGTACAGAATGAAATCTTGTTTCGTTTTCTCCAAACAATGGCAGATCAGGATTCATCAAGTTCCTTGTCGAACTATATGAATGTCGGTGACCAGCAATTCATGAATTTCATTTTTACAGTGAAACGATCTAATTTGTGGGTGTTCCGAGTTTTAAGTGATAAAATACGCATCGCATCTCTAGCGGAAACGCAAAGGCCTATTCCTGCTGCCAAGGTTACCGGCAAATATTCACTCGTGAAATCACGCCAAACAGGCCGAAGTCGCCAACCTCCTACGCAGTTTTAGTTGCAGTTAACGAGCCGGGTGATAGAATTTTATCCGGAAAGGCCTCTAATCGCATCAATGAGCGCTCGGAAATAAAAGTTAATATTGGAGGAATAATGGAGTTCCATTATGCATTGTAGATTTCAATCGTTATATTTGCTGATAAAATTAATTTTTTACATGTGAACAGGTGTCAAAAATCTTAAACAGGAGAAATAAATTAGACCATTGATATGAAGAAAAAATGTGTATAATATCAAAGAGAACAAATGTTTCTCATTTCAGTTTTTGAAAACAAAATTGTGGGGAAATCAAAATGTTATAAAATACCAAAATGCATAGATGGTGCGATTTTTCCGAGAAGGATAATAAAATTAGTTTCACAAACTTCCGACAAGATTTATCGAGCCGACTAGTATAATGATTGCTTCAAAATTTTCCTAGTATTCCAATTGAGGTTCATACATGTGGACTAACTTCGTCTAAAAAGTCCACAGAAAGCCCTGGTAATAGGAAATGATGGAACTAGATTTATGAAAGCCAAAACTGCATAGTAAATAAAATACAGAATATAAGTTATAAGAGCTAGCCAAGTATGACAATTCCTTCTATTTAATTGTGTGTCCATATATATTCATACGGTAGAATGATTCAATAAAAAAATTAAGATAAAGTGTTTGATTGCGAAGTCTTAAGAGGTCAAAAATTCCAAAGTCGCATTCCAGAAAACAATTAATAAAAATTTCTACTGGTTGCATAAGCACTGTAAAGAATTATAAGATTTTTATTACTTTTAGAAAACAAATCTAATTCTCCCAATGAACATCAAGTCAAACAGCAATTGTTATCGATGGCTGCAGACCACAGAAACATTATTTTAATGCCAGTCGCTCACTCACCAATAACACCATACAAAAAAATTAAAACAAAACTACACCCACGATTACCAAGTATCATTTAATCATTTAGTAAGATTACGAGTGCGAAACTAATGAAAAGGGGCCACATCTATTTTGGATGACTATTTTCGGTCGAATTACGGGGCACCAAAATTCAAAGATCTCAAATTAACTGCACACAAGTGATTCCCATTCAAAACGTGATAATACTCAGCATTTGCAAGCATTGAGGAAATAGATTCCATAAATATACTCTTAAACACAAACAAGAGCAGATAATCTGCCTTGTCCCTCTATGGTTGTTAAAACTTCTATAATATTAAACAAGACTAATTAAAAACTTAATATATCTTTAGCGAAAGGGTAGAATGAAGACAGGTCATATACCATGACTTAATGTGTCTAGTCTAGAGAAATTGCGTAACGTAACAAGAGCAGATGGAAAGGTCTTTCAGTAAGCAAATGAATAATCTTGTATAATTTTCCTCGACAAACTCAACACATTATCCATTCTAAATTCGGGAAATGCATTAATACTTGCAAGCATTAAGCATTTAAAAGGATTCATTTTGTGAAGTTACTTCTGCGAAGTAGCTTACCACTTAGGTTAGAAATGTCTCTCATACCTGACTTTCAACCGATGAAAATTTTTAATTAAATGTATTTGGTTTGTTGGGGTTTTGACGTAAGGGCCATATTTGACCAAGCTGCGCCAGTCACAAACATACACTATCAAGTAATAGACATACACATACAATATCAAGTAATAGACATACAAACAATGAAAGTTTTACTGACACAGAAGAGAAATACACTCAGGGAGGAATTCACCTGACAAGAATCGAACCTGCGTAATGTACCAAGAATCGCATCGAAGCAAAGAATTCACCAAGCCAACAGAAAAGTACGAGAATGGGAGTCGCTAATTCACAAGGGCCCGAACCCCTTTGTTTGGCTAATATTTTAATGAATGCGGCAGATTACAAACATAAATAATGAGTCATGAAATTTTTTGTAAAGAAAATAAATTATACCGAAAGCGCGCAAGTGTATACGAAACAACTGGAATCTTTCTAGTTCCCAGCAAAATTTCCACTGATGAAAGCGGAAGCGCACATGGGGAAATTATTGGAACGGCCCCAACTCAGATTCCCAGTTGCCTTATATTTTTGTCTTTTTAGAACAATTTATTTTCTTTATACCCCATAACCCGCTTTTTATTCCTCGAGTTTGAGGGGGCGGTCCTCAACTATAACCATATTGGTGGAGGATGACTAAAGGATGGTGCCCCATCTCTTGGCAAAGTGGGAAAACGAACTAATCAGAGCTCGATCGATCTTACAAATTTGAACACCAATACTCTGTATATTTTGTAGCATTTATTATTCATGTTCGGGGAGACTGAAAATGTTGGTGGGAAGGGGGTTGAGAATCGATAGGTTGGTTGTTTTTCGGGTTTTAAAGCGTAAGGGCCATATTTGGCCAATCTGCGCCAAACACAAGACAGACAACAAAATGAGGAAAGAAAAGCAAAAGGGTAGGCTATGGTAAAAATGAAAGGGAGGAAAGATCACTTGGGTACCTCAATAGGTGCTGGAGCCTCTGGATGAAAACAATAAAACAAAACAGTATTTTGACAAATTTAAGAAACAAAACTATCAATAAGATTAAACGTTTGTTTAGCTATTGAACAACGATGAATTTTTTTTGTTCTTCGCGAGGTCACTTAAATATTGGCTCAGATCTTGCTGAAAATAGAAGGGGATAGATTGTTGAATATTCGTAAATCATACAAAAAGACCCAACTTTACAAATTTTAATCGAGTAAAATTACTCGGATTGAAGACAGATCAGAATGCAACATGTTATTTATTCATGTGCATCTTTATTGTTCCCTTAGCTCCTACTTAAAGCAGTCAGCGAGGTATGGCTAAGTCAAATAAGTGCGACAGCCACGAAACTTCAACGAACCCTTATTTTGACTCAGTGATTATACAGGATTCTCCCTCGATCGCCCTCTTAACAAACGTCGTCCCGCTTCAATTACTGAATGCTCACAAGCATGGCTTCAGGTTTGGAAGCCGTGAATCACTTCTGGAATTCCCAATCCGTGATTCCTCTGCAAAGAATAATTGGGAAGCACTCTACGCAAGGCTTCCCCTGTCCCCCGTCTCTCATCCGTACTCACACGCCATTTGAATAATTTTGCAAGATAAATTGGTCACAGTACAGCAAGTTGGTTGGATCTAATAGTGCAAGGGTTCAAAAACGGAAAACCACAAGAGAAAAATATCTTTACTGATAAAAAAACTTTCAAATATATTTATTGAAGAAAAAATACAGTTTCCTTTGTCTCATGGGGTCGTCGTAGCTCAATGAGTTTGCCCACTGCGCTAGCAACCTGCGAGTTGTAGACAGCGCAGGTTCGATTCATGTAACTCACCATGGGTGTTGTCTCTTATTTCTTCCGAGTCAGTAAAACTTTTCTTATGTGCCTGTCCAATACTTGACATTTTCTGTCTTGTCTTTGACTCAGCATGGTCAAATATGGCCATTGCGCAACAAAACCAGACCCAACAACCACCCTTTGTCTCAGTTGGTTCATTGTTTTGGGGTTTCATGGCACAAAGGCCATTTTGACCAACACTCTTTGCCTCAGATGACAAAAAGTAAAAAAGCAAGAAGGTATTGTTATGCATGTCGCATAACTAAATATTTGCAACAGAAAGAGAAATTTTAAAATTAATTCATATGATTAAGTGACTCGTAAAGGGATGAAAATTATCTTTATATGAATGAACCTAGACGAAAAACAACTTCATTCATTGTGTTTATGGAAAAAAACCTAATAACTTACATAACCTCAAAATGAGATAAAAGAGCGATGTCATAAAAGGAATATTGCTTGATAAGGGACCAGTAGAATTTATTTCCATCCGTATACGCTTTGTAAGTAATATAATACGCTTCCAGCATCAAAAATGGTATATTTTTAAGTTTAAATATGATCAGTTTCAACGTGATAGAAATCCTTATGAAGAAAAATTTGCTTCAAGCGTTGAGTATTTGCAAAGAAAATGTAGCAGTCCTTCATTGGTCAGTCGTAGTTGGATAGGACGAAAATGAAATTAAAAAGATCGTGCTGAAGTTTGATTAGGATAATACACGGAATTCTACATATTAACGAGCAATACGTTGTTTCAATGAATTAGAGTTGTAACCTCATATGATTCATAATTCTGATTGATTACATTTTATGGCGCAAGGGCCATATTTGGCCAAGCTGCGTTTAACACAAGACAGACAACGACAAATAATGGACACAAGGAAAGTTTTACTAACACAGAATAGAAATACATCCAGGGTAAGTTACAGGAATCTAACACACACCGCTTGCAACATGTAGGTTGCAAAAGCAGCGGGCACATTTATAACCTTCCATCAAAAATTTTATGTTTCTAATTCTCTCTTCAGTCAATATTCCAGCGCTTCAAATGATTTAGCAATGAAATTTCAATAACCGATGAAATTTTGACAGCTGTAATTCACACTTAGGCACTAGGTCTATAGCCAAATAGGGGTGGTCGCTATTACCAGGGTATCGAATAAAGCTGTGCAAATGTGAAAAGAAAGACAATAATAAAATTTTTATGCATGTGCAATTAAAACTTAGAGCACTTGGAATACATCTTTGTGTTTCATGAGCGGCTCTCATCGCCTGTTTGGTACAAGGTGCAAAGGTCATTTGGTTCGAGTGCAGATTTGGGATTCTTGCATAGCAGTGAAGTAAAATGCGTAAGAAAAATAGCTTGTAATAGAACTCGATAACCATATTGATCTTTGGGAACAGGGCGTCACCGTCAGGGAGATTCGGATGTTTACGAGTGTTTATACTACCAATCACTCAACTCTCACTTCAGGAGGAAGAGACTGCTTTTAGGTAATTACCTAGACTCGTTTTTTCGCTTCGATGAAAGAGTCACCTTAGCGTGAGCTGCAATCTTCAGAGATAAAAACGTTTTGTTTACGCTATGAGTTGCCTCACTCAGAACCTTATGAACTTTTCTTTTGGGTGCACAAGTACCTTGATTTGCAGTGCCAGCCTTCGTGTTTTTGGCAGATGGAATGTGAAAATATCTACCCCTTGCTCGACAATCTCGAAACAAAACAATCTAGGTCGAGTGAAAGGACAATGGATTGGGATTAACAAGTTCGATTAATCTTATTTTCTTTCATAATATTTCAGAGGATGAGATACATCTCAACCATTCCTTAACCCTGAGGGATAGATGCATGTATATCCGTTCGGCAGCCTAGTCTTCCTGAGTGACTTCCAACCAGTTTTGACCTTCCTTGACCAATATAATCTTTCCTAGGATTCTTTCAACCAATGGATGTGGCTAACCTTTCTGGTGGTTGTCTCGACGAGATATCTCGTCATTAGAAAAATACTGACCAGATTTTGATGGACGAGAAATCTTGTCATTAGAAGGAAACTGACCAGGTCTCGATCTTGTCATCATGAAAAAATCGGAAATATTTTGATGACGAGATATTTTGTCATTAGCACAATTGGTCAGATCGTGATGAACGAGATATCTCGTCAAAACCACATGGGGTTAAGTCATTATGTGAGTCATGGGGGGAAAACACTACACTACTCGTAAATCGCATGACGCTTAGAGGATTAAGGGTCAATTCTCAATATAATTGAGCGAAAAGCATTTTGATATTGAGCAACAGTTTTGATCTGTCTTCCTTTTCTTTGCTCACATTACCGTCTATAGGGGTAACTATGGAAGTTCAGGAAATGTGGAAAGATTTTGAAGTAGTGTGGAAGTCCACTTTCAACGATGTACCTTAATATTTATAAGTGAGCGAAGGAATAGACAAATAACTACATTAATGCAAGTTAAACAATGATTACCTTGGGATACATATTAATAATTCATGAGGTGAATCTCAACTAACCTGGTCGTTTATTTTATTGTTAATAACATAGGCGGCCTGGTTGGTAGAGTTTTATAGTGGAAGATCCATATTTAGCCAAGCTGCACCAAACACAAGGCTGACAACATAAAATAGTGAACATGCACACACAAGGAAAGTTTTACTGACAAAGAGAACTACACATAGGGCAAGTTGCAGAAATCGAACCTGCGCCGCCTACTACTCTCAAGTTTCTGGCACAGTGGGCAAATCCACTACGCCACGGCGTCCCCCATGAGCGGCCTGATCGACTAGCTATAATGATAATGTAATACTATTTTTAAGGAATCAAGTTTTTCGTGCTCAATTTCCTAGGATAACATCGAGTCGAAACAGTGTTAATGTACTTTCACATTCACGCAAAAAGGTATATTTCACGAACAAGCTTACAACTCTACATTTTTCACATACAATTTCGTTCCCAACTCATTTTAAGTTGACACATAGAGGTTGGGTGTTCGGGATTTTATGGCGCAAGGGCCATATTAGGCCATGCTGCGACAGACACAAGACATACAATATCAAGTAATAGACAAACACACAATGTAAGTTTTACTGTCACAGAAGAGAAATACACCCAGGGAGTAATGAACCTGACAGGAATCGCGCGCGAACCTGTGCCCCTACAACTCGAAGGTTGCTAGCGCAGTGGGCATACCCATTAAGCCATGACACATTTATAGGAATAAAGGTGATTTTTTTAAAGTATCACAAACATTATTTTCTTTTGGTTCAAATAATAAAATTAGTTATCTCTCTTAACATACAAAAACCGTGACTTAAAAAACATTCATCAATAAAAACGAATGCATTTATGTTAGACAATGCATATTTAAGATACGTGTACAAGTATTAAAAGGAAGACTGCACCTGTGCATGCTCATACACTTGGCAGATGCTCATAGACATCGTTATAAAATGTGAAAGCAACACGCAGCGGTTGTTTTTAATCACAAAAACAGATACCACAGAACAGCCGATTTGTCCCACATACACTCTTTGTAGACGAGGAAGTCGTAAAAATAACTAAGCTAAGCTGATTTTAATTCTACAGACAAGTACACAAACTAGACACTCACAAAACGGAGTGCAATATTTGTATTCCTTCACCAGCTCAATCTGGAGATAAACTGTATTTTAATTTCATCATATCCAGACAGAAGTTTTAATCTTCATTCACCATGAGTGATTTGAATGTTAATTTCAAAATTCAGATCTTTAACTGTTGGCTGGGTTTTAGCTCAAGGTAATAGACATACATACACATGGAAAGTGCTACTGACGCAGAAGAGAAATACACCCAGGGTCAGTTACAGGAATCGAACCTGCGTCAAATTCAGCACAGAATTTTTTCAATTGATTAGGGGGTAGTTGAATTAACGTCGCATTGGAGCAACACAATGGTCTATTGAAGAAAGTCAGGGTTCAATTTCAAAGGAAAATATTGGAGGACACTTTGACTTTTGACATCTGAGCTGGTATCTCACTCTCCAAACTTCCACACCACGCCAACGTGAGGACATTTGAGGCCACGATGGATTTAACGAGTACCAGCCCCCGTATACACGACGGTCTTAGGTTGGGATGAGTTTCGAATTCACAACCTTTCGGTTGCTAATCCACTGAACTTCCCAATCGAGCTACCGCGGCCCCAATTGACTAGGGATTTGCTGAAAATTCGAGGGATTATTATGCAGGTTTGAGACTTCAACGACGTTCAGCGGTCGGTCGATTAAGCAGTAGAATTATGAATTTAAATAATAAAATATAAATATGTTTAGAGAATCCTGTTTAGAACCTTTAAGAAATAGCGATCATTACCCAGAGCAAAAAAAAATATGTTTTGTCTTAGGAAGAACTTTATGTTTGCTTGGTTTTTGTTTTCTGAATATAAAACAGTACTGGACTAACATGCTTGCGAAATTTCTAAAACAATGATGTGCGATGGAATCCTAAAACATTTTTGTGCAGATGGTCAAAAAAAACATCTGCGCCATCAGCTAGCACCTGTGGTATATTTTGCCCCTCAAGGGATGAAATGGGATGTGGGGAGTTGAGAGAACACGTTCCTGACTGCACGCTTCAAATATAAAAGCTGGTTTTGGACAGTTGACTTTTGGGGCGGTCGTTTTAATGAGGTGACGTGAAATCCCCGTGCTAACAAAATACAAGAGCGAGAAAAGTCCAAAGCTAGAAATCGCATGGCTGACTCGAACGATATAGGTCGCTGAATTTTGAAGCAGGTTTGTATGCCTATACACACATTGAAAACAGTTTATTTTTATTGTAATGTTTGGCTTTTCAGCGTATTTGGTTAGAAAAGAGGAGTAAACGACATTCTATTGCAGAACTTTTGTGATTCTTTTCTAAGCTTTTTGCAGTTTCCATTCATGTCTAAAAGGAAGTTAATGAAAAAAGACAACCTGCCTTTGTATTTCAGCTGTATGCAACGCTGTATTTTTGTTGAAAAGCACAAGAAAAAAACAGAACATCCGAAGAAAATTTAAGCACTACAATCAACATTGCAATATTTATTGATTGTTGTATGTTTCAAATTTGCAATACTATTTTTCACTAGTCTTGTTCTATTTGAGTATGATTTATTTGAAATTCGAAACCGCTTCCGGACAAATACTTCTCCAGGAGCCAATGAAGCACCAACACAACTGGATCAACCAGTTGAATCTGAACCACCCAATGAACTGCAGTCTATTTCAAGAGATATTCTTAATTACTAGGCCGGCTGGTTCGGTATTTTATGGTAGAGTAATATAACTAGGTAAAACGCTTCTGTTCCTTGAACATTCAACGAAGCACTTTAGGAATGCACATAACCTCGTGAAGGACTTTTAGGGATAGTTGGTCTCCAATTTATGCTTGGGTAGGAGGGTAGATAGTGACTAAGCGACCACTGTATTCTGGAGAAATACTTCTCCAGGAGCCAATGAAGCTTTACGCCAACACGACTGGATGAACCAATGAACTGCAGCTATTTCAGCAGGTATTCTTAATTACTCGGCCGTCTGGTTCGGCAGTTCATGGTAGAGGGGTAATAACTGGATAAAACACTTCTGTTCCTTGAACATTCAATTTTTCGTCAACTAATATTAGGGGGGGGGGGTATTTCAATTAACGTCACACTGGAGCAACACAATGGGCTATTGGTGACGGTCCGGGATCAATCCCAAAGGGAAAGATTCGAGGACAACACCACGTAATTTTGAACCACGGTCAGATGACGAGGCAACACCTGAGCTGGCACCCCACTCTCCAAACTTCCACACCACGCCAACGTGAGGACATTTGAGGCCACGACAGATTTAACGTGCACCAGCCCCCTTTGTACACGACGGTGTTTGGCTGGATTCGAACTCGCAACCCTTCGGTTGCTAGTCCGTTGCTCTTCCAACCGGGCCACCGCGGCCCTCAACTAATATTAGTTTATGTATCGTCGTTTTACTATCAAAACCTCGTAGGGCAATTCTGTTTTGGTTTGAGGTTTTAACATTTGGTTAAAAATTTGCTCACTAAACTTGTTTCAAAAACTTCTAAGTCTACATCAATTATAAAGCCCTCCATCGATGATTTTTAAACCTCATATCCTATAACTGGTTTACAATTTGGTATCTAGTGTTTTTTTATCGTTCCTGAAACTTTGATTTCAAGACTTACACGGTTTTGATAGTCAAATGACGATATACTGTTATGGTGATAAAAGAGCCTTTAAAGAATTAACATCATACATTCGAGTCAGATTTAACAAATGATGAAAGTATGTCGAATGCAAATTAGTTAGAAAATAATTGAAATGTACAATTAAAAGCATATAAGTCGTTCGGTAAAACAATTTCAGAACAGTTCGACATTGAGAAATTGTATTTAGTTCTTCGTTTTGTCGATTTGAAAGGGGATGTCAACTACAGATCGCCTTGTGAAATATCATGGTTGAACGAACC
Organism: Meta bourneti; assembly: GCA_933210815.1. Classification (NCBI taxonomy): domain Eukaryota; kingdom Metazoa; phylum Arthropoda; class Arachnida; order Araneae; family Tetragnathidae; genus Meta; species Meta bourneti. The sequence continues at coordinate 71,173,861 of OW119925.1, forward strand.
ACGGGAGATCCCCAGGCACTTAGGGAGTGGCCGCATTTCAATCGGAACAAAGCAGAATTATTTGCCTATCTCTTGCAGCCTGAAATGGCAAGAAGCTTTCAGAGACCCGACAGATTTTACCCATAGATCAATAGAGAACCACCATCGCCACAACTTCCCAGTGGGTTTCCCATCTGTCATACTTCTTCCTTTTATTTCATTAACCATTCGTTGTGAATGGGAATCATTCTATTCATACAGGAGTGATATAACTTGGAGGAAAGCTATTTGAAGACACCCAGCTATTCATTTCAGAGTCAAGGAACTTCGACCCTGATGTTTTGAAGTTTTACGTGTTTGTTTATTTATTTTTACATAATACAAACAATGATCGGCTTGTGAATTAAATTGGTGCAAATCGCAAGCGTGGAACTTTCAGTTGCTCAGCTCAATGAAGTATGTAATTACTAAATTCCAATAACCAAATTCAAAAGCTCCAGAGTCGCACCCCTAGCGGAGTGGTAGCTTTCTAGCTCTCGGGTTCAACAGGCTGAGTTCGAATTCCGGTCTTAGCATGGATGTTCGGTTGGTTGTTTTTTAGGTTTCACGGCGCAAGGGTGATATTTGGCCACAAGTGGCTAAACACAAGATAATATCAAGTAAAAAATTTCGTGAAAAAGGAAAAGAGGGATTAGGGAATAGTGCGACTCCGTTTACCAAAAGACAGTTAAACCCTATGGGAAAAAAAGACCACTAGAGTACCTCGGGTCCGTGAAACCCATACATGGATGGATGTTCGGAATCCATTTTAAATTGTAGGTCCCGGTTTAATTAGTCTGTGTGTAGAAAAAATGACCGTAGAGTGACAAAACGGATAGTCACTCGAACTCGCAACTCTACCAATAATCGGCAACTCTAATAATCTACTCTGATAATCGGCAACTCTACCAACTGGGCTACCGGATTCGGAATCTACTTTAAAAAAATTCTTTGTCCTCTGCAACCGTTGATAGAAATAAGCCACTATGCCCTCTCAGTCCTAGAGGCTGGGCTAACCCCAATGTTTATGAAATTTATGCTGTTATCCAGTTTTTACCGGATAACGCAAAAAATTCCCGATTCGGATAATGGATTCGATTTGCAGTGTCACTGAAAAATAAATTCAACGACAAAGAGCAGCAAAATTACAAAAATTAAACGAAAACTCCGGATAGGTAGAATCTAGGCATTTTTACATGCCCAAACACAAAACAACCCCCCCGTTTCCCACTTTTATTTAAAACTAAACTAATCTCAAAACCTCACGCAGAGTTCACTTCGACAAAAACAATCCATCAAGCAACACCTGATCTTTACACAGATGAACGAACGAGCTCAAGGAACACCCCTATGTAAACACCATTCCACGAGCAGCTTAATTCAGTCTCAATTAAATTCGCAACGGATATCCTTTTGGGGTTATGGGAGTCGGAATGCGCCGAGCCGTTGACCTAATAACTGGAGCAGTTATTATGATCCCAATCGTTGCTAAGCTGTTCCAATAGCAATATTGAAAAATCTGGCGGCCGGCTGATCAGACACAATTGAATTGGTGCGATCGACGTGTTGCTGGTGAAATCATTTGTCTAATCACGAAGGCAGCAGAGCGTGGTCCGATTCGGATTTCTTTTATCCGTGCTCAACCTATTGACACCCCATTGAGGAGTTACACTGTAATCCATCACAATGTTGTTGAGGTTTTGAAGTTTGCATTGAGATCTTTGTGTCGGGTTTGATTGAGAATATCAGGTGGAATCAACATTGCCGTGTTTCTATATAGGCTGCGGTCCAGAAAGGCAAATTTGGTTTGGTTTATCACTGTACGGTCATTTTTGCGAATTACACCTTGAATTATGCCTTAACGCTCCAAGTGGTTTAGACGAGATATCTCGTCATCAAGAATGCCGATTGAATTCCAAATGAATATATTGCCGTTTTTTGATGATGGAAGGTCAGGTCAGTTTTGCTAATGACGAGTTATTTCGTCTAGATAACCACTAGGAGAGTTAAAGAAACGAGAAATTTTGAATAGTTTTGGATCAAAGGTATACAACATATTGAATAAAGGAAAGAAAAATTCATAGTGTAAGTTAAAAATTGAATATTTGGGATACATTTATAGCACAACTGAACTCGTGCTGTTTGGTTGGGTTTTTATGTCACAAGGGCCATATTTGGCCAATCTGCGGAAAACGCAAGAAATACAATGTCAAGTTATGGTAAACATGCGAACACACAAAGTTTTACTGACACAGAAGAGAAATACAAACATGGTAAATTACACAAATCGAACCTGCGCCGTCTAGAACTCGCTTGTTGCTAGCGCAACGAGTATATCCCGAGTCTCCTGAAACACGGCAGCCCCTAAAATTAAGCTAGTAACTGAAGCTCGGAGCGCAGATGATACCCCTGATGCTTTTGATACTAATTCAAAAATACTAAACAAATTACAAATTTGTTTGACATCTGATCCAACAGAATAGGTAATTTACCAGATGAAGACGGTCAGAGGAAATAGGGGCGGTTAGACTATAGACAAGTGTAATCTCAGCTTACAGGTGGTAAAAGGGTCAATTCGGCAATTCGGTTAGGTAGTGATTCGTGAATGGTAATTGTTTAGTTTTAGATATATGTGAAAAGAAAAACAGATTCAATTAAAATAAAGTGACTGGAGGAACAAATTTTGGATTTTAATAAATCTAAAAGGAATGTGATTAATTTTATTTTGTAATGATAAATTGAAATAGCCACCGAAGATATATTTTCTCTCCACATCTTTCGCCTCTTTAAAAGTCACATGGTTCGGTAGGTAGTTAGGTAGTTGAATTTACGTCGCACCGGTGCAACTCAACGGGCTATTGACGACGGTCCGGGATCAATCCCGAAAGGGAAGACCCGAGGACAACGTCTCGTACTTTTGAGCCACAATCTGATGACGAGGCCAACACCTGAGATGGCACCCCATTCTCCAAACATTAAATTAGTTTAGTGAAAAAGTACAGTGGAGTTAATTAAAATGTCAGCGAATTAATTTTCGAATAAAATTATTAGCCTTAGATGCGAAATCTAGTTCTTTTACACATTCTAAAAATACTCCATTATTCATTTAGTGATTGAATTTTGAAAGGTAAACAAAAATATAAAGACGAACTAGCTTATCAAATGCAAGGGTGCACAAAATCCAAATCTGAGTTCCAGGTGCTCTTTAAGATAAAATTAGTCATGCATTTAGAAATTCTTGTTTGCTTATAGCTATTATTATTGAAAATTAAAAGGATGCAAGAAAGGATGTTATAATAGCGAATTTGGGGGATATCTCATACCTCAAATTAGCTATTTTAGTCGAAGTTTTCATGAACCTAACACGCTTTTCTTCAGAGAACTTGCGATCGATAACTCATCGCATGATTTCCCGAAAGATCAAACCAAACATTAAAAATAATAGATCGAAACTTTTTATACCCTAGACACGCTTGAACACGAGAGCGACTTCAAGCATGGTGCGTGTCATTCATTTCTTTAATCGTTTCTCACAAGTTTGTTGTGACTGCGAGAAATTTCCTACGCGAAAATCGCAACAGAGGAAGGAAATTTCAGTTGAATCGGGATCGTGGTGAAAAATTTTTAGTTAAAAAATTAAGGACAAAAATCAGTTGACGATCAGAAGAGTTCGAAAGGTAACTTGTAAGGAATCCATATAAATATTTCACTAACGTACGTGGCGCAGAAATCGATAGTATTTGTGCATTGACGAATGGCAATTAAGCGGATATAAACAATTTAAAATCAACCACTACGAAATTCTTTGTCTAAATATGCTTTATTTAAGCGAGCTGCAAAATATTACTAAAACTACGGAAGGTTGGCTGGTTTTTAGGTTTAATGGCGCAAGGGCCATATTTTGGGCAATTAAAACTACAGAATTCTCCGCTTTAATAAAAATTTTAGCAGTCTGATTAAAGACAAGGAGAAATCTAGAAGATAGAAATCCGCGTAGAATAGAAAATGTGAGTGAATGTGTCAAAACGGTTTAGATGTTAAGAAAATCGAATCGTTTGATGAATGGGTTGGTTGGCCAAGCCGCGCCACACAAAACTAACGTCAAGTAAAAAACGTTGTGAAAGGGAAGAAAATGATCGGAGAATATAGTAGGATAAAAGCGGAAAAAGATGGCTTGGGTTTTCCACGACCCCCGTGTTTACTAAAGACAGTAAACCCCATGGGAAAAGGAAAGCTCACTAAGTACCTCGGGTCTTTGAAGCCCGTGCACACCTAGAAGAGATAGTGCCGAGTGGTTTGGTGAATGGGATGCAATTGAAGTGGACGTTCAGAAGCTAACTGTTGTGACATGACTGAGTTGTGAACTCTTTATTGGAAGTAAGATAATTAAGTTCAAGATTGTGATTAATTTTAATAAATTAGTTTAATTTTATTTCATTTGGTGATGTGAACTGCGCATATCGATGCGTATATTCTTTATAAATGGATTTAAATAACGTATGAAATGCGAGTAGACACTGCCATCAATAGATGTGAACAATTGAGAAACTAGCGTAGGCGGCATGTGCGGATCTACTAGTAATTCATAATTTCTTAGTGCATGGTCGGACACTATTGCTGTTCCGTTTCATAACAATCTCTCAATCCATTTCATACCGTGGAACTCTAAAAGTATTAGAACTTTCTGAGAATCCTCCAACCATTTCACATCTGATCTCCCGATGTACATGAACTTTCTGCATACCTTAACCAAGACATTTCATTTGGCTGTTCATTTTTGTCCATTGTGATGATTTTTGATTTCGGATCTTTTGAACTATCAACAACTATCCATCGTTAAGAGTCGTATAAATGGGAATGAATGAATTTTATACACATCAGTACTTTTAGAATTGGTGTCAATCGGCAAACAAAATTGGATTCGGATGAAGATTCTCTCGACGAACTTAAAAGTTTCCCGGGATATTCTGTGTAGTTTCGTTTATCTCATTAATCTCCATGCAGGTTGTACTTCTCTCAACACCACCATCAGAATGCCATTATTTAAATGAAAAGAAACAGCACATGATGTTTCTTTTCATATAAATTCTCAGTTCTAAATATCCTTTCTTAAAAAGTCCAACTACCTTAACGTTAAAACATTTTATTTTTATTAATTTATCGTTAGATTGTTACGTTTGAATAAATTATATTTCTTTGTTAACCTGAGATGCTTATTGCGTAGTTGAGAACACGCATAAATAACACCAAGTAATTGATTGCTGCTAGCCAGTATTTGAGTTGGCAGCTCCGAAAGCCAGAGGTGAGAGGCTAAACTTATATCCATCTCTTTAGACATTTATTGCAGAAAGATACATTCAAACATCTTTTCACGGATGAGATACAGGTTGCTTAAGTTCCGTGTTAATTATGAAGCATCTAATCTGTTTAAATAGATTGGACACCAACCTGATTGCTCTCTCTCGACCTATCGGGCTGGTGGTCAGGATGTCGGCTTCTAGATCGAAAGATTCCTGGTTCGAATCCGAGGAAAGGCATGGATGTTTGTCCGTCTGGAGCAAATGTATGGCGTATCTATAAACGGGTAGTGCCTTGAATGTATGGTATGTGAGATGCGACGTGAGCCCATCCCCTGGTACACCAGGGTTATGCCAAGTGGTTCACAATTCCACCCTTGTAGTGCCATGATGACTAAAAACGCTTTAAAGATGAACATTGGTAAAATGTATCTAGCTCTTTCAAACATTTGTTTTAATATGCAATGAATGTCAAAAGTAAAATAATGAGTGTCAGAGCAGACAGAATATGTACCCCGAGGGATTACTGAAAATATGGAAATTTCTGAAGGGATGGATTCATTAATGTATTGTACTAGTTAGAGAGAGTCTATAACACTATTGTAATTTGTTAGGACAAAATATTTACGAAATTACAACGGTTTCTTGAAGAAACACTTGTAATTTCGTAAACCTTGCACTTAAGGGTACTCTTCCTTGGAATACTGACGGTCTTACATGATAGAAAGGTGTACGTGTATAAACTAGAGGCCGCCGAAAGCAAAAGATGAAACTACTCTCCTAATCATAAAAAAATAAACTGCAAAACGTAATAAGAAATCCGTTTTTACTGACCATATATTGCTCAATTGAAAGGCTCAGGGAAATATAGTGATAAGTCCCAGAAAATATACGTCCCGCAATGAAAAAATTAAGCACAAAACATTCAAGATGATCAAAAGAATTTCTGTTTGTTTCAAGGAGTGCGTAACACTTGAAAATTTAAGATAACCTGACCTCTTAAACAGTGGATAAATCTCATTATAATTTGATTTTTAAAACTTAAAAATTTTTCTCCAGAAAAAGTTGAAATGGGGCTATTCCATTAGCTTGTCCTTCAATTCTATATTAGTTAAGGAAATGGGAAGTCCAAGAGCAAAATGAAACCAGCCCACCTAAAAGTAAAGGTCTGAATTCCCCAAGAAAAAAAAGGTTAATTGCTTCGAGTAACGAATTCCAATGCTGTGGAATGATGCGCAAAAATAATTGCCTTCGGATTGAAAATAGAGCAAACCATGCGCATCTTCGTAAGACAACAAATTCCATCACTAGACGGGAATGTATATCAGTTTATGAATCATAACCTTTGTTCCCATTCTGAATTGGCTACTTCCCTTTAGTTAAGTATTAAATAAAAAATATTATTTAAGTTTGACAGATGTAGATTGTTTAATAAATATCTGATAGTTGCGAAATTTTCGAATAAGGAAACTGCCTGGTTGAAGAATTTTCAGTTTTGGAAGTTCCCATTTGGATCTGTTTTCCCATCTCATGCATACAAACCATTTCAATCTCGAGATTTTTACCATTGAAACACTTAAGTAGCTATTAGTTGGTTGATTTAGGTTTTATGGTGCAAGATCCAAACATGGATAACCTGAGCCAAAAGCACTAAGTAGCTATTGAAGATTTATTTGAATTTGTTTAATGTAATTTGAATGATCCTCAATGGACCTTCAGTGCAATATCTATTACTGTTTATTTATAAAGCTGAAAACATCAGATTGCTTTTTCTCGCATCAGAATTTTCCGCGTAGCTTCCCGTAAGTTTGTGATATATTCTTGGTTGGTTGGGTTTTATGGCGCAAGGGCCATATTTGACCATCCTGCGCAAAACACTAGACAGACGATGTTAAGTAATGGTCATACACACACAAGGAAAGTTTTACTGACTCAGAACCTTCGCCGCCTACAACTCGCAGGTTGCTAGCGCAGTGGGCAAACCCACTAAGCCGCGATAGCCCCGCCCCTTGTTAAGATATATTCCTAAGCTTAACGCAAACTTGTCTTGTTAAACAAATCTTATTTATTCCTCCCAGTTTTGACGGGGGGGGGGGTCCGTTCCCTTCATCGAATTATTAGGGGTATAGGAGTTGGCAATCGCGCACAGCTAAATACATTGCAAAGTTGTTCAGACTGCTTTTACCAGTTGAGATTTAAAGATGGTTGGTTTTTATGGCGCACTTGTGAAACAACCATATATTTTAGTCATGAAAATGGCTATCCTCTTATTCTTTTTTAATCAATAAACTTTTTTAATATAACCAGAAATGTCACATACGTGACAGCATCATATGAGCTCTTTTTGAATGGGAAAAGTGAGATGTATTCAAAACTTTGTGGTAAGCTTACTTTTATGAATATAGTTAAAAATAAAAAAAGGTATTTGGTTGTTGAAGAATCAAAGACGCAGCCATTTTCTTGTCGTCCAAAATCCGATTGTCCAATACGTGACAGGGGAATGCCCCTGCAGTGTTGTCACTCAAGAATCAGAACTCGACAACCTCAACTTACTGAAATAAGCAATAATTAGTTTATTTTCCCATTTCAACACCAACTAAACTCGCGGAAGCATGACGCGACACAACTTCCTCTTCCCAAGATTTGCGAATATCCAATTTCTGAAAATAGACAAACGAAAAATAAAAAACAAAAAGGACGGGCCCATCTTCCACTAAAACTTTGACTTACGGTTCTTTTTTTATTGTTTCGCTTTTATTCGCCATTTGCATACACGCATGCGAGTGCTAGGTAATAAAAAATGTTTTCTGGTGGTGAAAAAGACATGTTCGGAATATATTTTCCGCCTGGGACGCGACGACAGCGTTGCTAATTGTATTCCCCTGACTTATGTTTGTATATAGGTCGATGCACTCTCGGAAGACGGGGATGAATAGAATGAATCAGCCGGCTCTGGTGATGGGGACAGAACTCAATAAAGAAAAACCGAGAAATGAAAAAAGGAAGCTGGCTTCGTTTAGCAGGAGGTAAACAGCAAGTAGAACGTGAAAGGCTCTGAACAGTAACTCCCTTCAACACGATGTTCCAAAATAGGTTTAATTATTTCACTTGATTGAAAAACAAAAAATGTTAATTTCTTTCCACTTCATCGACAAGAAAATGTAAATTAATTACATAACTTGTGCATAGACCCCCACGTATGGGGTGTAGCCAGACCCCTACATCGGCACTTTGGACTTCAGCACTAGATTAGTTAACTCATAGTTTACCTTGACAAATGTAGAATTTTTTCCAAACCTTTGAAAGCTTTATTATTATAAATGCAGTGAACATTTACCTTGTTAACCTTCCAAGTGGTTTCAACGAGACATCGTCCATCAAGATCTGACCAATTTTGTCAGTGACGAGATATCTCGTCATCAAGATATTGCCGATTATTTTATGATGACGAAGATCAAGATCTGGTCAGTTTTCTTCCAATGACGAGATATCTTGTCCATTAAGATTGGGTCAGTTTTGCTAATGACGAAATACCTCCTCGAGACAACTACCAGGACAGAAAAACAAAGAAAATGCTCATATACATAGCAGTAAAAACTTTCCATATTTCCCAGGCCTCCTCGTGCTTTGCCTCTGTTACCATGGTATACTACCTTCCTACGTGGGGCCCTGGCTTTAGCTGGTACTGTGGTATCATGTCTAGAGAAACAACGTCAAGTAAATGGACCACACACACAAGAGTTTTACTGACACAGAAGAGATAAATACACTCCGGGAGGAATCGAACTTGACATGATTATGCGCCGTCTACAACTTGCTGGTTAATAGCGCAGTGGGTAAATCCACTGAGGGCCACAGCGACTCCAGAAAAATTGGAGACGAACAGCAAGTAATACCAGAAAAGGAAATGAAATGATGTTATGCATTTTTGGAGGCATATTTATTTGGTGGCTAATTTCATTCAGAAGCATGGAATCCATTTATGTGAATACATCCATTTATGTCCTATGAGGATATTATATTCGTTATGAATGGATTGAAATACATGCAATGTGGGTAAAAAACACTTGCCATCAATAGATAAGCAATAAAGTTTAACGCAAATGCTATGCGCGGGTCTGCTACTTTATGATAAAGCCTTATAACAGGGCAAAGGTTGGTTGAATTTTATGGTACAACAGCCATATTTGGCAAAGCTTTACCCAACACAACGTCAAGTAAAAGACATAAGAAAGGCAACGTCAAGCTATGGACATACACGAACAAGAACTGACACAAGACAAAAATACACCCAGGGTAAGTTTCCGGAATCAGAGATGTGCGACCTGCGACTCACAAGTCGGTAGCGCAGTGCGTAAGCCCCCACTGAGCCAAGGCAGCCCCAGTATGCAAAGGAAAAGCGAACAGTAAATATTACTTATAACAATGGTACTCCATGTGCAAGTTCAACATTGAGCGCATGGAATTATTTTTTATTTCATGGGGGTTCCGTCATTTAATCTAGTACTGGGGTTGAAAAGCAGATATGGGAAGGCTGCTAGTACCTTTCCTTTTTGTTGAAAAACTTGTGATGTGAGGGAGTATGGTACGAATTTTAACTCTACAGACTAACTATTACTTAAAATTTTATTTCAAAATAATTGTTGAAACATTTGTTAAAAAAGTTTTCCAGAAGTCATCTATCTAAACTGGATTTTCCAGTGGTACACAAAAGTTAACAATCGTTCAGTCATTTGAATTTACAAACGCGGTGACGCCCCATTTTGAAGTCGTGCCCGACTGTAAATAGATCACGCGTAGAAAAATAAATCCGCCATACTTTTAAAGAATCATTTAACATTTTATCACGCGACTAGATTTCAGACACGACACAAACGACAGCTGTTTCTGAGAAAACATTCTTCCCTCCCCCATTTGTAGACTTTTAGGTTTATTTTATACTATCTATTTTTTCCGTCTCTTAGAAGATGAGAAACAATGATTTTAAACCAATCTCTCCATGAAAACTAGAATCAAAGTTTAAAAATGAAAAACTATCCAGCAGAAGAACATCACTATTATCAACTGCTTGCGAGAAAAATGTAAAATAGTTTCAAAGTGGAAGGCGGTTATGAGGCAAAGCATAAATCTGCACTTAAGATCTTGGATTACGTTTTAGAGAAATCTCAAGAGTTAGAATACCTAGTACTCTCGAAATTTACAGTCCGAAAGTTTTGTCATACGTGTCAGGTTGCAAGGTTCTTTTAACCATGTGATTTCTACTTCTCAATTGGGGAACACTTTGGGTCACAACTGCTATGCTAGCCATGAAAACATTATCTCCAAGTGTGACATTGAAGATACTGCCTTCTAAGGTTGTTAAAATGATGCGTATAAAAGAAAAGGAAACTTAATGACTCCAGAAAAACACTAAGAGCACTCAATGGGGTGAACTGAGAAATCATATTACTTATCTTGAGCGTTATTAGTATTAGTTACTTATACATGCAACAATCGTCAAATCAAAATGACCAAATTGGAGATGCAACCTTCTTGACTAGCAGGGCATATCACAGGCACACAAGTTATTCACGTTAAGCTACGCAAATGAAATCAAGTTTGAATATTTTCTAGACTTTCATTTTTATTTTAAAATAGGTTCTGTACAGTGCAGTTTTAAAGGTAAATAATGCTAATATATGCATTATCCACCAACGATTAAAAACGTTCCTCAGCAAAACCGCAAGGTAATGAAATTTTTTCCGATAAACAACTGGCGCCAGTAGTCACAAGGCTAGGCTGTTTTGGCAAGTGTTTGCGACCGCAAACATTCAAGATTAAAATATCCAGACACAAAATTTAATGTTAACAAACCGAGTATTGCACAGAAAAGAGAAATTTAATGATTTGGTTCAAATAAATATAACTCGTTGTGCGCATAAGTTGACACCTTTTTAATTGCTTACTGCGTGAACGAGTCCAGATATATAGGGGTATATTAAATCTTGTCAGTGTTTTCCAACATAAAGGTCATGAACCGAAATTAGTCTCATATTCAGGTAAGCAAGGCACATTCAGTGGGCGGATCTGGAAGGGAGAAGCTAATGTCAAAGCATCTCTACTCATGTCACGGCCTCTGCAACAAAACATCAGTTCATCGCTCTTGCAGACAGACATGAATTTCGGAAAATATATTCAGGAGCATTTGGCTGCACTTCAATGAGAGGAACAAAACAAAAAGAAGCGCAGTTGGCACATGACGATCCCTTGAAGACACAGACGCCAGCCGAGAATGGGCCAGCGATAAAACAAAAAATTTTAAATTTAGAATCTGGAACGCACACGTGATTGCCTGGATGAAGCCCATGCTTCATTAATAGGTCAAGTTTACTAGCCTTCAGCGACTATCAGCCGGATGGTGGCAGACACCACCACCGCCGACAACCAAAACAGCAGAGCCCGCTGAAGTTCAGGGATGCTTTGACAAAACTGGTTCAGCTGCAGAGATTTTTTTTCCCTTCTCGTTCTCCTCCCTATTCTTTGTTCGCGGCAGAGGTTGAGCTTTAGAGTAAGGTCAAGGCTTGGAAATATAGCGAGGGTGAGGGTAGAGAAACAAATGAAGAGAGCGAGTGGATGAGGGTTAAATTACTGTTTTTCCCAATGGGGAAAAGGTTGGTTGGGTCTTTTCATGGTGCAAGCGCCATATTTGGACAGGCTGCGCCAAACACAAGACAACGCCAGTTAAGGACTGGTTCGGATGATAGGATCGGGGAAAATGTACGCATCGACCGGTCTCAGGGGGTAGACTTTGAATTGTTAAAAGTAAAATATGCAATTTTAAACAATTTGAAGCCTCTCTGATTTTATCTACATTGATTCAGGGAAGTAACACCTCTTCGATTGTCACCTTATGAAGGTTTTTACTTGTTTTAATCAAATGTATTCAATCAATATAGCAAAAGCCATTACAAAATTGATCCAAATTTGAGACTAGATATATTTCTATAAAACATGCACGATCTACTTTTGAACAAAAGGTGAGGCATATCTACACCCTTTTATTTGCTACTACTAATATAAGGATTTCTCACATCACTGCCATCTTTTTCTGGTTCTTTGAGATTGGGTTTTATAGCGAAATGGCCATATTTAGCCAATCGGCGCCAAACACCATTCGACGAGGGAGGAAAACAAGGCAAAAAGCAGAAGGGTAGGCGAGGGTAAAACAGAAGGGAAGACAGATCACTCGGGTACCTCGGGTTTGCGATGCCCATACACACCTAAAGATGTGCCTCTGAGGGTCCATCTTCATTCAATCACGATCAGATTAATTGAATTTTTGTGGCACAAGGGCCAGGTTTGGCCAAGCTGCGCCAAACTATCGGTAATTTCAAATAAATTTTTATCATCATTTATTCATAAATTCAATCAATCACGATCAGCCTTGCTTTAAAAGTACAACAGAAAACTAATGCTACAGTCGAATTATGATATACAGATTGATTATATCACTGGTCTATTACAGCTCACAGCTTTGTAATTGGAAAAACATTTGAATTGCTGCATAAAATAAACTTCTAATGTCGCTATCTTTTTTCTATTGAAAGCCTTATAGGACTCGTATGAGCACCAGCCTCTCGGGCGGAGTAGCTAAATTAGCGTCGAACTGGATCAACATAACGGACTCGATGTGACGGTCCGGGATCAGCATCGAAGAGAAAGATCCGAGGACAACACCTCATCATTTACCAGCCTCTAGGGAATTTCCCGATTTCCTGACGGCCTATATGGTCACTGGATAATGTCGGATAATGCAAAGGGAGAATGGAAATTTCAGAAAACAATTTTTTTACTTACCGATTCGAGATCTTAAAAGCTGTGTTCAAAAGTAAATTTCAATCCTTCCATTTTGAAACTTTGGAGTATGGAGGAATATGGATCGAGTATGATTATCGGATGAGTTTTCCTAAACGCAACTAGTCAACTACGTAACTTCCAATTACACTTTGCGCTAAAAACTGACTTTTGGATAGGGCGAATTAAAAAGTGAAAATTTTGTTAGTAGATAGCAAAAGCTTATATAAAAAAGCGATTTCGAAAGTTTTCTTATCGTCTGTATGACAAGCTCCGTTCCGATAACCTTTCCATTTCGACCGATAAATTGATAATAGATTTTTGTAACAGATAAAATGAAATGATGCGTTGTCCCTTTTCCACGCATTAGGCTCTGATAAAGACAATTGACTTGATTCTCCTGAAGATACTATTCAATAAAGGGAAAAAAAGTAGGTCTAAAATGTTGCCAGGAAGTGCGTGATAAAATTGCACATAATATTTGGTAGTTAAGACGATCATCTGAGTTGACACAATTTACACTAAGTAATAAATAATGACCACATCCAATCTCATCGCCCTTTTTAATAGATATAAAATGGATTGTCTTGTTTTTTGGCGAGGTATTTACTATTGCATATGAAAGAGTGAAGTTAGAGAATATCTTACAGAATGGTTCGGGTGAATGTCATCTCCGCAGACAGCATTATATTAACCCTCTAGTGGTTTCGTTGAGATATCTCGTCTATCAAACAATTAAAAATAATCAAACCAATGAATAAAATCAAAACGCTTTGGTCAATAATGTAAAAGCAGTAAATGACAAGAAACTGTCGATCTACAACAAAAGTAGTGAATGGTTGAACAAAAACATTTATGTAGATGAACACGATTTAAAATAATTTTTTATGAAAGAACAAGATTTAAAATAAATGTCTATGAAAGAAGATAATGTAAGAGGTATCAGAAAACATTTTTTACAATTTAAAAATTTGATATCACGTAAAAAATTGAACAGATTTGGATGGAGATTTTCCCCAATCAAATCTTACAAGTTTAAAATAGTGACGATGATAGCTTAAAAATTGGACAATTAAAATATGACGAATGGTAAAAAGGAACCACTCACGGAAGTAATATTTAAAAAATGACATTAATTAAACGATTTGTAATTAAATCAAATATACAAGACCATGAAATAGAGCAAAATCGCATTCCTCCAGATAAAAACGTTCATTACTTCGAATATTCTTTCTCTATATCACTGTTATAGTTAACAAGCAGACAGACATAAATTTAATGAAGATAATGTTACTAACTTCTCGCAGTCAAGTTAGGATCTGCGGGTAGGATTATCATGCTCTCATTCAATGAAACAATAGAAACGAAAACTTTCTCTTGTGTCGAATGCAGTCTTGCTGATCCGAGCTATAAAAATCAAGAATGGTTCGTTGCGTATTAGAGCTGAGGGCAGTTCAAATGACTTCATTAACTTTATTAAGAGGCATTTAATCCATGTTTATAGCCATATTAACCTGACAATTTCGTTGAACACTTTTTGAAAGCCTGAAATGTTACACTAACCTTCAATCAAATGATTGTAGTAGGGCCGTTTATAAGGAGAAAAAAGAAAAAATTAAAGCTTCCTCGACTAATTCTTATTACTATTACAATCAGAATCTGTCCTTTTAAGGGATCCCCAGTTCTTTTTCTAACCATACTCCAGCGATATTCAAGCTATGTTTACAGGTGTTCCGCAACTTTTTTTAATTGAAAACTTGCATTTTCGAATTTTAATTGCTTTGAAAGGATTGTTCAATACATTTTGGCTTTTAATACTGGGTTATTACAAATGATTCATCGGGTTTGAAAATACTAATTCGCAGAGAAACATTACACACAAAACAAAAATGCTACAAGAAAAAAAACTGAAAAATGTCCAGTTTTGGTTATCACTGCAAATGTCCGACCATTTCAATCCTTAGACGACACATGTCCATGTGGTAGTCAATTTCGGACCACACGCATTTCAGTATTTCCCTGTTGGTGGTCATGAAAGCAGCGGTTATGAAGTTCATCCAGTGTTGATGGTAAGTAGTTGAATTTTCGTCGCACCGGAGTAACACAACGGGCTATTGGCGACGGTTTAAGATCAATCCCGAAGGATTGGTTGCTTTGGCGTTTTATGGCGCAAGCGCCATCTTTGGGCAAGCTGCGCCAAAAACAACGTCAAGTATAAAATGTCGTGAAAGGGAAAAAGAGGAATTGATGAAACTGAGATGAAAGCAGAAAAAAATCGTTTGGGTATCCCGGAAGCGCGATCCCAGTGTTTACTAAAGTCAGTAAACACCATGAGAAAAGAATAGATCACTAGAGTACCTTGGGTCCGGCAAGGCCGTATATACCAAAAGGAGATGTGCCTTTGAGGGCCAATCCTTAAGGGGAAGATCCGGACACCTCGTAGTTTTGAATCTCAGATGACGAGGTCAACACCTGAGCTGGCACTCCACCCTCCAAACTTCCACACCACGCTAAACGTGAGGACATTGAGGTCACGACAGATTTAACGTGCACCAGCTCCATGTACGCGATTGTCTATGCTTGGATCTATATACAAGACCACAAAACCCTCCATTTGAAAATCCGCGGTCCTTCCAATGTTGATGGTAATGGGGGCAAGTAAGCAGCAAGTAAGACTAACATACCCAAAGGGAAAAAACCACAGGGCGTTAGGTCGGGAGACCCAAGTGGCCATCTGAATAGGGCTAAGTCATATCCACCACATCGCCCAATCCAGCGGTGTGGGAGTTAATCGTTCAGATAGCGACGCACCTTACTGTATCAATGAGGTGGAGTCCAATATTGCTGGAATATGAAATTTCGGGAATCATCTTTCAGTTGCGGAAACAACTGTAACATCGCGATACGATATACCCGCCAAGTGCGTCACAATTAAGTCTTTTTTTGTACGCGTCAATTTTAAAATTTGAGGTATTCTCTTTTGTAACGTGAACGAGTGAGATCAATTGCTTGGAAATTATAGGACAAAATTTAATCATTTGTAAATACCCCTGTATATACATTAAAATTTTACAGCATCACTTAAAAATTACAAACAATTATTCAAAAAATTTAAATAATCAGTTTTATATTGATTTCGCAATCGTAAATATCTAAATTTTCATCTAATGTTTGACCATGAATTAAAAACAATGCTTGCATCGAATTTTTTATGCTAGAGTAAGAGTAAAATTGTCTGTCTACTACTAGAACTGATTCTTCCACAAAGTCTACCTGTCTGTTGCCAAAGAAACGAATCTTATCCCATTCTCCATAGGGATGCTTGAAAAAATGTATTTAACTTTATCATGTTGGCGCACTTGTTGACTAATTGGAATTATTTAAGTCTTACTTGTTGCCGAGAAGGTCTGTAGAACTAAAGTATCTCTTTAAACCGCCGACAATCGTCAAAAACAAATTAAAATTAAGACATCCATTCGAGTCACCACTAAAATTGAACACGACCTGCTCCTATAGCGATTTCCACCACCCAGACTTGGTGTCGGGAGCGTTTCTCGTGGTACAGTCAGTACATATTACTGTCATGAAAGCTGATTGTATAAGTCCACATCCTCGGGTGATAGATTCTATGTACGTATCTTGTTGACTAATACGACCCTTTTGAACTTGTTATTTCAACCCTATCCATTCATCAGGCAAGGATCCATTGGGTAGGAAGGTAGTTGAATTAACGTAGCACTAGAGCAACACAACGGGCTATTGGCGACGGTCCGGAATCAATCCCGAAGGGAAAAATCCGTGGACATCTCGTCATTTTGAATCACGGTCACATGACGAAGTCAACACCTGAGCTGGCACCTTGCTCTCCAAAATTCAACACCACGCCACGTGAGGACATTTAAACGCACGACAAAAATCGAACACCTGCCCCCACGTGAACGACGGTCTTTGGTTGGATCGAGTTTCGAATTTGTGACCCTCCGATTGCTAATCCGCTACTCTTCCATTCGGGCTACGGTGGCATTGGAACAGCTAGCAATGTTTTACTATTGGATACAAGAGTTGGAATCTTTTGACTACAGCTTCAGTAAGGGCAAACAAACTCATGTGCGTTAAATGTCATGCCTCATTAAATATTTTTGGAATAAGTTCTAATCAGTGACATCAGAATTCACTTTGTTTTGACCATTAAGTTCATAGAAAAAGGGATGCTTCAAATCTTTTCTCGTAAGTTTTTCAACTGTAAACGATATAATTCTTGTAAATTAGATAGGTAGTTGAATTAACGTCACACTGGAGCAACACAACGAGCTATTGGCGACGGTCCCGGATCAACCCCGAAGGGAAAGAACCGAGAATTACCTCGTAACTTTGTACCACGGTCAGACGAAGAGGGAAAAACTTGAGCTGGCACCCTATTCTCCAAACTTCATTACAATGCCAATGTGAGGACATTTGAGGCCGCGAAAGTTTTAACATGTACCAGCCCCACATATACGGCGGTTTTGGTCGGATCGAGTTTCGAACTACCGCGATCCCTCTTATAAATCAGAGAAGTCGAAATTGTTGATTCATGAATTGGATTGGGGCAATAGTCGCGTTTCACTCAGATGAAAAGGAAACCACGCGCTTATTCCGGAAAGCGTCACCAAAGTAACGAATCAGAAAACCGTATTTTTCCCAAGATGAAAATGTATAAGGAAGTAAAGGCTTATTCCATCCACAAGGTGTGGTCACATTTGAGTCTAGATAAATAATAACAAGACATTTATGTTTTGAAAAGCTTTGATCATGGTTTTAACAAAGCAAATAAGACAGGATTTGTGTATATTTTAGACATCTCCTTTATATACGTATTGTGGAAATAGACAATTTTATTCAGGCAGTTTTCCGCATTTTATTACATAAGTTTCCTTAAGTTGATTTAAATCAATGCAAGAACAAAATTTTTCAACCAAGTAGGCCGCTGTCAATGCTACTTTAATGAAGTTTCATATATAATGTCGCATGACTGCAAAAAGGGGGGAAGTTAATGTACATATGCCGGTAAAGTTGATAAGAAATTAGGTAAAGAAATGAGTTAGCGATTTATTTTAGTACGCACGAATGAATTGAACTAATTTGAATAAAAGTGAGATTTGGCGAGTGTTCGTCACACTTTTCCAAACGCATGTGGTTGTCCTTAGAACACCAAGGTTGGCGATTTCTGCATTCGATTGTAAATTTAGAACATTCAACGGAGAAAATAGATTTCTATTCAAGATTAAGCGTATCTAAATACACTTAAAATCTCGAAGACAAAATAATAGAAGCATAAGAAAGAAAAGCAGAGCGAAAAATGAAGCGGAAAATTTTTTAAATTTCATCATTTTTACGAACTTTCCGTCTCCAACGAGCGCCAACCCCTATGCGCTCGAAACCCTTGGCGCAAAATATTTTTACGAGCCCCAGAGAATATGGAGGTGGAGGTGGAGGTATTTCAATTAACGTCACACTGGAGCAACACAACGGGCTATTGGTGACGGTCCGGGATCAATCCCAAAGGGAAAGATCCGAGGACAACACCACGTAATTTTGAACCACGGTCAGATGACGAGGCAACACCTGAGCTGGCACCCCACTCTCCAAACTTCCACACCACGCCAACGTGAGGACATTTGAGGCCACGACAGATTTAACGTGCACCAGCCCCCTTTGTACACGACGGTGTTTGGCTGGATTCGAACTCGCAACCCTTCGGTTGCAAGTCCGTTACTCTTCCAACCGGGCCACCGCGGCCCCCCAGAGAATATGAGGGTAACAGGACTTATAATACGGGTACTGATTTTTAACAAGTAAACTTTTCCGAGAAAACGCATGTGTGAAGCAATTCGGGTTTTATCACCCCCACTCCCATAATTTCTCCGTTTGGTTTTTTAAAGCCCAAGAGCTTGTATTTAGTTCGGTTTTTATGGCAAACAATTGGACAAGCTGTTCCAAACACAAGACACAAAAATAAACCAAGAAAACTAATAAGTGTAAAGTTCAGTAGTTCAGGTATAGATATTTTAATTAACGTCATACTGGAGCAACACAACGGGCTATTGGTGACGGTCTGGGATCAATCCCAAAGGGATACCAAGTAATTTTGAACCACGGTCAGCTGACGAGGCAACACCTGAGCTGGCACCCCACTCTCCAAACACCACGCCAACGTGAGGACATTTGAGGCCACGGCAGATTTAACGTGCACCAGCCCCCTTTGTACATGACGGTGTTTGGCTGGATTTGAACTCGCAACCCTCCAGTTGCTAATCTGTTACTCTTCCAACCGGGCCACCGCGGCCCATCAGTAGTTCCGGATTCTCCAAGTTGGTACCACTGCTACCTCCATTTGAACTCCGAATTGGAGAATTGAATTTCAATTAAAATGCCTGAATTTCAATTAAAAGCACTTTTTGGAACATTTATTAGGTTAGTTGGGTTTTATGGCGCAAGGGGGATAGATTTGGCCAAGCTGTTCCAAACACAAGATCGAAAAACTGTAACATAAATCGGGAAAACTAATATTCATAAAATTGAGCAATTTACGATATTAAATTAAAGTGGAATATTTGATAAGATCATGGGGGGATTTACACATCTTGTCACATCAAGAAGTTGAAAAGAGCAAGAGTCGACTTCAACACAATCTATTCTGGAACTCGTGACGCAGTCAAGAACGTTCACAGACCCCTACCCTTTTAAGAACCTCAGCTGTTAAATTATTCTAAAGACGAGTACCGGAGTCATGGCATCACTATTTTCATTCACTCCTGTGAGGAGGGAAAATGGGGAACAGTCGCGCGATAGGGTGCACTTTGCGTGCTTTACTTAGACGTATAATTTTAAAGTAGCTGACGATAAACGAAGACACTAAAGAAAAAATCGATGAAAATACTAAATTATTCTCTCCGAGTCATTCAATTGACAAAAATTTAAACGTTTATTAAATGTGAATCTGAGTCGAGAACTATCGAGTTTTCTTTGAATTCCATTTTTTATATAATTCAGTAATACAATAATCTTAAAGTTCAAGGGAACGAGGAAAATTTGTAAAATCGGAAAATTAGTTCAAAAGAAATTAAACTTATTCTATGATACTCGGACG
Source organism: Meta bourneti (assembly GCA_933210815.1). Lineage (NCBI taxonomy): Eukaryota > Metazoa > Arthropoda > Arachnida > Araneae > Tetragnathidae > Meta > Meta bourneti. The sequence continues at coordinate 71,194,138 of OW119925.1, forward strand.
GTATTTGATGGAAGTTCATAAAAAACGCAAAACTCGTGAAATTAGAGTTCATTAAAACGAATGTCGACTGAAAATATATTGTGCATTTTATGAAAACAAAAATTATTCTTCGAGTCTTTCAATAGTTGACAATATAAATGACAAAATAAATGACAAAAATTTAAACGTTTATGTGAATCCACTATCGAGTTTTTTAAATCCTACATATTATATCATTCAATATAGTATTATATTTTTAGTAATACAATCGACTCTCACCAAAGCCCAAGGCACAGCAAAAATTAGTCAAAGCGAAAAATTAGTTTAAAAGGAATCGAACTTGTTCTGATACTCGGAGGGGATTTGATGGAAGTTCGTAAAAAACATAGGTTCGTGAAATTGGAGTTCATTAAAACAAACGTCGACTGAAAATGATGTGATAAAAGGTAAAACCGGGATGCCACTCTTCAAACAAGAGATTAGGGCATTTTCAAGGCTATTTTTCATTTTTACTGTTACATTTCACAGATCGTAATACTAGATTAAACCGCGAGTGCTGATTAAGTAACATCAGTTTTAAAAACATCAATTTTTTAACTTAAAAAATATTGTGAAATAAATTTTTGATGGCACTTGACTGATTTTAAATGCAGATGAAATAAAATATGCTGTTATAAAAAGTAAGGTCTTTTTATACTTTTAAAGGACTTTCGGCAAATATCAAGGTTTTTAAAGGGCCTTTACGAAAAGAACCCCAGTCAAAATCTTCATTGATTTAATCTTTAAATATGAATTGAAAATTTAAATCAATTCCGAACCATCGAGATATTTTCTTAGTTTGAAATATCAATGTAAAAATAACCTCACTCCAGACAAAGGAGTGACATACATAGACAAATTGATACCTTCTATTGCAGCGAACTGCAATTTATCAATAAGGAAGATAAAAGAGAAATTATGGTTTTCGGTTTGGTTTGTATCAACGATCATTAGATTTGTTGGTATTTTATATCGCAAGGGCCAGTATGGTTAAAACTATACTAATTAAAATGCACTTGAATCTTCGAATCAAATTTAAGTGTAAGCAAAACCTCGATGTGTAATTTAAAATTGATAGCTTCCAGAAAGAACATCACCGTAGTCATGAAACTTTACAACACAATCAGCACAGATTTTTACAAAACAAGAAAATAAAGCTGAGAATTTTCGCGAATCCAGGCTAAAGATCAATTGCTATTGCAAACGCAAACTCCAGATTCTGCATATAAATGCATCTTGGCATAGTTAATGCGAAGCAAACACTATCGCATCCCCAATCTACCAGACGCATCGAATCAAATACGATGATGCAACGTTGATATGAACATAGTGGGTTGTAAACACAAAGCCTGAAACATTAATGACAGCGTTATCAACTTTACATCTGTCTTGTCCTGCAAAAGTTGGCCCCGAATCCAAGTCAAAAAGAATATTTAATTTGTCGCACGAGTACATTTTCAGTTTGCATTTCGACTAATATTGCAATGAGTATTCAAGGGAATATCAGAGCGGTGGATTCAAAACACATGACTTCGCTGTATACACTTAGCAATACAACGGAAAAGGAACAGCATTGAGTGAACGAGGAGGATATTTGATTGAATGTTCAATTCTAAGTAGTTAACCACATGTGGGGTTGTGCATGTGATTTCCGATCTGGATTGAGATAAGAGACCATAGGGGTTTTCAGTTAAATACTAATGACCGGAACATGTTTGTGTTTCCGGGAGTAACAAGTGTTATCGAGTTTCGCTTATCTGTTGATTTAGAATGATTCATGAGGGAAAATAGCAATCGCTCTTAGCAGGAAGCAGAATTACTTTAAATGATTCTTGGTAAGTAGTTAATTAACGTTTCTCTGGAGCAGCACATCGGGCTATTGGTGACGGTCCGGGATTAAGCCCGAAGAGAAAGATCCAAGGACAGCGCCTCATAATTTTGAATCATTCTCCAAACTTCCACACCAAGCCAACAAATGATTCTTGGAAATGGCCTCGAAAGTGCAAAAACAGTGTCGTGTATAACCAGACAGTGAAACCTTGGTAACTGACTAGTTGAGGTTGCGAGAGGTAAGAGACTCATTAATTCTGTCCTGGACAGTTTACCAGGAAGAGAACAAAAAGGTCTGATTTCAGATTGCATGAGTCAAAATATATTTACCAAATATGTAAACTTTTTGGTATTTTTTATTTACGCGATAAAACATTTTGCCACTATTTACGAGTCAACGATTGCTCTGATTGCTTGTGTATTTTCAAAGATGTATGAATAGCAAAACACTCAACAAAACTGTAAGCTTATTTTTTTAATATAACTCAACTCAGATATGACTAACCAAATGGTCAATTGTACTGAGCCAGTATCACCAAATCTCAAACACAAAGAGCATACAAATAGTACTTACACATTTATGCAATTATAATAGCAGATTAAACACGTGACAACTTAAGTTACATAAAAAAAAACATAGCCACCAGAAAAGTTCTAAACATATTTGAAAAAAGTAAAGGAAAAGATCGAACACTGCGCACAATTTAATGCTGCAGATAATAAGCACTCACCGAAACTGTCAAACTTAAAAAACCGAAAACATCTCGAAAAAGCGAATGAATCTTCAGATGATGTTGCTGTATTGTACTAGACAATGGCGCAGTATTAAATTTTCCACAACGTTCAGACGATCTTCAAACCGCAATCCGTAGCACTAACACAGTCCGAGACTAGCACATGCGATCAAAGAAAACATTGGGATAACATCTGTGAAGTGAAAACCGCACCAGACTCTCCCGAGGAAAACCGTGTTTCAGTTTTGGGGTTGCTCCTTCGGAAAGAATCGCCAAAGAGAAACGAAAGGGTCTTCATATTCTTCCCCTTATCGCTTCAAAATTCTCAAACTTTTAATTACCGGTATTATTTCCTTACAAGTATCACCGAATATTTTAAAGTATTCTTGTCCTTCTGCTACTTCCATGTTTGAGTGGAATGCAATGGGAAAAAGGTTGAAAGAAAATACGACCCAAAACCCATCAAACTTTTTAAGAATTTTAACAGAAAAGTCAATGCAGCGTCAAAATTGAAGTACATTCTCTGCAATGCGCCAAATCAGAAACATTGATACATTGGATGAAACAAGAAAACGACAGGTAGGTAGGGGGGGGGGGGTATTTCAATTAACGTCACACTGGAGCAACACAATGGGCTATTGGTGACGGTCCGGGATCAATCCCAAAGGGAAAGATCCGAGGACAACACCACGTAATTTTGAACCATGGTCAGATGACGAGGCAACACCTGAGCTGGCACCCCACTCTCCAAACTTCCACACCACGCCAACGTGAGGACATTTGAGGCCACGACAGATTTAACGTGCACCAGCCCCCTTTGTACACGACGGTGTTTGGCTGGATTCGAACTCGCAACCCTTCGGTTGCTAGTTCGTTACTCTTCCAACCGGGCCACCGCGGCCCTGACAGGTAGGTAGGCAAGTTGTTTAATTAACATCGCATTGGAGCAACACACGGGCTATTGGCAACGGTCCGGGTAGGTATGGTAGGTTGGTATTTTAATTGACGTCACCCTGGACCAACACAACGGGCTATTGGTGACGGCCGGGATCAATCCCAAAGTGAAGGATCCGAAGACAACATCACTTAATTTTGAACCACGGTCAGATGATGACGCAACACTTGAGCTGGCACCCCACTCTCCAAACTTCCATACCAACGTGAGGACATTTGAAGCCACGACGGATTTAATGTGCACCAGTCCCCTTTGTACCTCTTTGGGATTGATCTCGGACCGTCACCAATAGCCCGTTGTGTTGCTCCAGTGTGACGTTAATTGAAATACCCCCCCCCCCTTTGTACATGGGCCGCGGTGGCCCGGTTGGAAGAGTAACGGACTTGCAACCGAAGGGTTGCGAGTTCGAATCCAGCCAAACACCGTCGTGTACAAAGGGGGCTGGTGCACGTTAAATCTGTCGTGGCCTCAAATGTCCTCACGTTGGCGTGGTGTGGAAGTTTGGAGAGTGGGGTGCCAGCTCAGGTGTTGCCTCGTCATCTGACCGTGGTTCAAAATTACGTGGTGTTGTCCTCGGATCTTTCCCTTTGGGAGTGATCCCGGACCGTCACCAATAGCCCATTGTGTTGCTCCAGTGTGACGTTAATTGAAATTCCCCCCCCTTTGTACATGACGGTCTTTGGTTGGATTCGAACTCGCAACCTTCCGTTTGCTAATCCGTTACTCTTCCAACTGGACTACCGCAGCCCCTATGAACAGGACATTGACACCTTTTTCTTTTGTAACTTTCATTAGCTTGAAGTGATTTTTGGACATAACTCATTGGAATAAACGGACCGTCGCCAATAGCCCGTTGTGTTGCTCCAGTGCGACGTTAATTAAAATACCTACTTGCTTTGGAATAAAAATTTAGCAAATTATTAAGTTTTTAATCGATATAGTGTATTATATAAGTTTTGAATTAATATAAAATGTATAATTTAAAGTAGCTTCGGTTCATCTTGAGCTCTTTACAAGTAGTTTTAAAGTATGACTTGATTCTACAGATCCTGGTTAGAATCTGTCTTTACATGGATGTTAGTAGTGGGCTTAAGCCCCCATAACTCCTTCCGGAGCTGTGCTCCTGGACAAGGTTCCCATTAAAATTTTGAGAAATTATTTCTTAAGCCTAAGAAATATCCACGGATTATGAAGGATATATAATACAAACCACACAGGGGATCATGTATGTTAAAAATTTTGTATCCAAACATTGGTATTTGGTATTTTGGTATTTTCAATTAACGTCACACTGGAGCAACACAACGGGCTATTGGTGACGGTCCGGGATCAATCCCAGAGGGAAAGTCCGAGGACAACACCACGTAATTTTGAACCGCGGTCAGATGACGAGGCAACACCTGAGCTGGCACCCCACTCTCCAAACTTCCACACCACGCCAACGTGAGGACATTTGAGGCCACGACAGATTTAACGTGCACCAGCCCCCTTTGTACACGACGGTGTTTGGCTGGATTCGAACTCGCAACCCTTCGGTTGCTAGTCCGTTACTCTTCCAACCGGGCCACCGCGGCCCTAAACATTGGTAAAATATAATATTTAACAATATTTCGAACTACGTTCCACAAAGAAGTTCGTACATTGAACCCTTTTCAAGAAGACCCAACTTAAAAAAATCTTTCAGGAGTGGTCACGGAAGAGACTCGGTAATTGTTATTGACTGAAAGTTTGACCAAGAGGGAAAGGATATTTTCCCCAAATATTTAAATTACTTCACCTCTCAGTATCATTATTGTGATTGGAGAAAAAGGTCTTCGCAGTTCAATGAAAAAATAAAAAAATGTCCTTTTATGTCTTAAATTGGTCAGGATTTCTATTTTTGGTGGAGGAGTGGTTGCTCGGTTGGTAGGGTCGCGAATTATCAACTTGTGGGTTGCGAGTTCGATTTAACTAAAGCCCATCGTGTATGTGGGGCATGTTAAATCTGTCGTGGCCTCAAATGTCTTCAACGTTGGCGTGGTGTGGAAGTTTGGAGAGTGGGATATCAGCTCAGGTGTCGTTCTCTGACCGTGATTTAAAATTACGAGGTATTGTCCTCAGATCTTTCCCTTAGGGATTGATCCCAGACTGGTCGATTGACCATTGTGTTGCTCCAGTGGGTCATAAATTCAACCACCTACTAACCATTAACCTGTACAAAAGGTACCTGTGCAAAGGATGCGAAGAGACAAAAAGTATGTATTTCTGTAAGTTAAGCATTAAGTATTTGTTTGTATTTCATGAGGTGCCCACCATCCAAACTAGTACTGGGGCTCGGATGTAGGTTATGACCAAACTGATTATTAAATTTAACGAGCTAGAATGTAAAGAGCACTAGTACCACAATGATTCACAGATGGATATTCCTAATGTGTTATCAATTTCCAACGTGCTGAGTAATCAAGCTGGATCGGAAGCAATTACTGGTTCCATTATGCGTCTTATTTACGTCCGGTCCATCAAAGCGCAGTTTCGATCCTTAAATGCCCGTTTCTATTTATGCTCTCTGCGATCTTCCGCTTCCGGTTGCTTTCATCACACAACACGGATGTTACATCCAGAATATTCGTGGATTTTTGGTATTCGTGGATTCCAGAATATTCGTGGATTCAACTTGGTAATGTGTTGTAATCGAGGGAAATATAGGAGCTAGGCAGGAGAAACTAGTTTTTATACACGAGGACTGGTGAACTTTAGACCTACGAGACGCATGGGAGGCACAGCACAATTTTTTTGTGTTCTGCAAAGTCATATAAAGCGCATTTTAATAAACGTCTCACCAAAGCAAAACACCGGGCTATTGGTAACGGTCCGGGATCAATCTCCAAGGGAAAGATCCGAGGACAACAGCACGTAATTTTGAATCACGGTAAGATGACGAGGTAACCTGAGCTGTCACCTCACTTTCCAAACTTCCACACCGTGCCAACATGAGGACATTTGAGCCCATGACATATATAATGTTCACCAGCCCCCACGTACACGACGGTCTTTGATTGGAAGAGTAACGGATTAGCAACCTCAAATGTCCTCCCGTTGGCGTGGTGTGGAATTTTGGAGTGGAGTGACATCTTAGATGTTGATCTAGTCATCTGACTGGTTCACGGGTTGTTGTCCTCGGATCTTTCCCTTCGGGGTTGATCCGAGACCGTCATCAATTGCCTGTTGTATTAGTCAAGCGTAACGTTAATTCAACAACCTACCTACCGAAAAACAAAAAAATCAAAACTCAGACATATTTATTTTTAAATCTGTTTTTATTTTTTACCTTCGTACAAATACGGAAAGAACACGTAAGGAGTTATTGTTATGGTCTTGAAATAGGTTATTGTTTAATAACACACAGATGTGGGGGTTAGTAAAAGAGAGTGTTTTCTTGGAAAAAACGCAAGAAATTAGCTGAGGTCGGAAAGTATGTCTTTCTCTAAAATTTTGTTCTATTGTTCTAGATTTGTCAGAGATTTGAGGTTTTTACTTTTCAAAATGAATTAAAAAGGAAGTTTACGCAAAGGAAAAAAAGCTAATCAGTAGTTAGTGAAGTTGATCTAAAAAAGTAGAAGTCGCAAAGAAAAGAAAGCATATCAGTGATAATGCCAATACATTTTTAAGTGACAATGTTTGCTTTTCTTTGCGAATGGAACAAATTTTGTAAAATGTTTTGTTTTACTTTTAAACTTACTTTGCATGCGGCCTCTAAGAACTTCAGTACAAAGTTTCGGTTCCATATACAGCCTCATTCAAGTGCCAGCGTCATTTTCATAAACATCTACTTTCGCAGAGGGAAAACGAAAAAATCATCAAATTTCATACTTCACAGCGCCGAATTCGAAATAATTAGAACACTTGTACAATTTTCTTTCGTAGAATACAGATATGGTACAAAGTTCAAAATACAATACTTTTGTCACAATATGGCTTCAAACTTTCTGAAAAGTTTCATTCAAGTAAGTTTTTCTCAATGATTTTATCCTTTGAGATAACTTTAACGTGCCAGTTAACTTTAACCAGTAAATACGCAAACAGGCAAGACGCTACTTAAACAGTGATATGCCAAGTGTACAGTCTATAATAGGGCCAAAAATCAGTTTCTCTAAATCTTTTGTTTAGTATTTATGATTCATTAAGGTTTTGAGAAAAATTGACTTGAACGAAAACTTTCAACAACTTTGAAGCCGTATTGTGACAAAAGTATTGTGTTTTGAACACAATCGTATTGGACGGTAACTGTAGTCAAACTGGTATTTGTGCTTTATCTATTTTATAGATTGAAGCTTCCAAAGAGGATAATCAGAAATTAAATTGAATTCTATTATGCAGTGTACTATATGTCACTATTATTCTGTTGTCCGAACAATCCATAATAGAACTGCACGCTCAAAATAAAAGGTTTTTGAACTGCTATGTGCGGAAAAAACTTAAAAAGAATTAGCAACACGCACTAACCATAATTCGAGACTAAATTCAAACACTATTAGCTGGAATCCTTCCAAAAAGTAAATCTGCTTCATTTTTTATACCATTACATCATCATTCTATCTACTTACAATTACTAAGTGATTGTTTTATGGGATTTATTCCCAAAGGAAGACTAAAAAAGAGCAGTGATATGCGACTGGTACAAACATAACATTCTGATACCCCATATCGTTTCTCCTAAAATATTCTATACTCAAATAAACATGCTTACATCGTGACTTCCTATATTTAAACTTTCTACGAATACTTTCCGAAAACGGTTTGTTAATTTAGTTCCTGGAATACATATTTTAAAACAAGATGAGAGCATTTTCCCCTTGAATGTTTCCCTAAAATATTCTGGTACTTAAACTTCCCCCATTACTATTCAAATAAACATGTTTACACTTTGATTTCCTGAATTTAAATTTTCTACGAACACTTTTCAAAAATAATTTAACAATGTAGTTCCTAGAATAAAATATTCAAAAACAAGAGGTACATATGCTGAAGAATCCAAATCCTTAAAACTAAAACTTTGGAAAAAAATATCAATTTCAATGTTCCATTCTGGGTAGGAAATTTTTTTGTGTTAAGACTTTCCCAACAACGGTTAACACTTAATAAAAAGTGTTAAAAGAATTGGAAGAGTCAGACGATTTTTACTTTTCCCTACACATGAGCCTGAGAAAGATTCTTCAGTTGCAACGCATTTGATTTGTGTCACTATTTAAAAAAATATGAAATGCATTACTACGAGGAAAATTTTGTTTGTTTTGTATTTCTATTTAAACTACTTTATAATTTAAGTGGAAGAAATTGAGATCGAATTTATTTTCAATGCAGTGAGAACTGTATCGGGACAGAGAGCGTTATCCTATTACCGGAGAATGAACTGGTCTTTTAATTGTAATGTGTAATTATGAAAAAGCTGCTGTATTGAGTGAAATACCAGAACTATTTTTTATCAAACGGCATGCATTGAAAAGTAAAAAATTCTTATTTATATTTCATCAGACGATAATTATTCATACAAAAGAACAAATTTTATATACGTTTTTTTAAACGATTTTGTTAATGTTTTCATTTATGTTTTATCTTTTCTTTATATTCTTTTGCTATAAGACAATAGGTGAAAAAAATAATAGATATTCCACAACTATGTGGCACGAAAATATTGGAATTCGTTAATGGAATAATACTAATGCCAAAATAAAAATTAACTTTTAGACAAGCTTTCCTGGTCTACTGCCGAAATAAAAACATTCAAGAATCTACACTACCTATCTGCGTAGGCATTGACAATATTCACTTAGACGAAACAAATGTTGACTTTATTGTAACTACCTCTTGTGTCCCCCTGAAATGTTCTCGATGTCACAAAAATAAATGCTGAAGTTGACTAACTTCAGCATTATTTACATAGAAGTTTTGTTAGCAAAATAAGCAGAAAAATCGTGGACAGGTCTGAAAATAGTCAAATATTCGTATTTTCAAATGAAATGCTCATTAAATTTGTTAGCAATTTAATCGGTTGCTTTTACAAGCGAAGAATCCATTTATGCTCCAGGTGAATGTCTGAATAGGATGGGATTGGGAAGGCCGTAAAAATCTCGATTGTCTATTTGCCCAGTCTATTACATTGTCTGTTCGCCTAGACATGAGGAAGTGTCCACAGGTCTCGAGTCCTCCCCGAAGTATTTTAAATGTTGAAAAAACATTCGAAAATACACGCTGAAGATAATTTAATCAGCATAAATCGAAGTTTCGCTTATGACACGATACATCTGTAAACAATCAAGATATTTACCCTTACGGCCTTTGCAATACGAATAGAAAACCAGATGAAAGATCGGAACTCGTCCAAAATTATTTTCTATAAATTCGTACCTGTTTCGTACACCAAAGACAAATACAATTTTATAAATTAAAACAAATATTTATAAAATCGAACATACTAGATGTTTATAAAATCAAACATAATTTTTATAAAATTGAACATTTTTAGAAAAGAAACTGAAATCGAACAAATTTTGAACAAAGTTTTGCAAATATTTTTGGATAAAGCATTCTTTTTTAACGCTTTACAATGTTTAGAATACCACCGTAACAAGTTAAATAAACTACATATTGGCAGTTTTTTAAACTGACGATAAATTATTCAATCAAAAAAGGGCGATGCACTGCCAAATCTAGTAGTTACGTACGACAAACAAAGCGTTACGATATCTGCCAACTGTTGAAGCGTGCAACGTGACTCATTTCATCCGAAGGAAGCTTATTGGCTAACCATCCGGGCAGGAAATAAGGGTGGTTTTACAAGGGAAACGCATGGCTGAAGATGTTTATAAACTTCAGTCACCCTTTTTTGTGTTTTCAATTAGCTGTCATATGACGTCTCCCCAAGAATCAAAACAACGAGGCATGAAGCCCGGCTGTTTAGCCGGCTAGTTCATTTGAAAAGGCAAAAATATAATACAAATACGCGAAACCTGCGAATAATTTCTCTGAAAGATTCATTTGAAGATTTTCAATTTTAATTTCGAATTTCAAAACAAGAACACGATTAAGATCTATCTGATTACGGATCTGAATCCACTTTGAACTATTTTTCTTCTGACCATTTGCATTTCGACCTGATGCTTTAATTGTTTGTTAAAATTTAAGGTTTACCAAGTTTTTGTTTTGTTCACGTTGGCGTGGTGTGAAAGTTTGGAGAGTGGGGTCACAGCTCAGGTGTCGACCTCGTCATTTGACCGTAGTTCAAAATTACGAGTAGTTGTCCTCGATCCATCCCCGTTGTGTTGCTCCAGAGCGACGTTAATTAACTACCCCTACCTACCAAGGCTTTTGTTAAATTCGTACTTCATATTTCATTCGATTGACAAAGGTTCAACATGTGAAATCGCTAAATTTCAATCTCTTCTCAGAGAAAGTACTATGCACACACAGACCTTACATTATTCATATATTTGAAACTTTTAGATACAGTTTTTACCTGTGAGAGGGATTTTCAATGCAAACAAGTAAACCAGACTGTCAGAAGATTTTGCTCCTGCTGTCCAAATGCTCTAGCATGATATGCATCAGGATTACCTTAAAATGTAGTTTATCAATGTTTTGGCAACGTTTGGCGTTTGATGAAATTGGCGTTGGTCAATCAACAATCATCTATCAATTCGAAATTTATTCTTCAGAATGTTTACTGTCAAAGTGTTGAAATCGTATTCGAAAAACTAGTCAAGTGACGTCACGTCCGGAATACATACAGGAAACACTTATCGATGCAGAAACACTAGACCTCTCAAACAGATTATTCAGTACATTTTATAGAAATGGACTTTTTAATGTATTTTTAATATTTGTGGAAATATAAATTAAATTGTAGATAAACGCATTTTTCAAAGAAAATATCAAGTTTTTTATTTTACTTTTTTCTTATTTCAGTACGTAGCACAAGTAGAATAGACTGGACACTAACATAGAAGGACGAGAAAAAAACGAGAATTTATTTTAATTTCTTAAAATGTTCATGATTTTGAGTGAAATCAGTTTGGAATACTGACTGAAAAAGTAATAAAAATAACTAATTTGTGAAAAAATCTCCAAAAGTAAAAAAAATTTTAAGTGGGGATTATCGGCTATACTCAGAATGAAAGAAAAAATATCCAGAATCTAACATTGTGGGGATCACAGAGCATGATCAAAACATTATTTTATGAAAGACAAATATAAAATATTGATATTCATTTACGCCGTTTCATCTTTCATATCACCTTTGAACAAGAGAGCAGCGTGTAGATACCAACACTGTCATAAAACCTCGTGATGGTCAAGCTTGATGACCTATCCAGACTCATTTAGGGTCATGAATCAATTCCGGCAGATCTTCATCAGGTCACCGGTCATAAATCTGTCATATGCAAACCAAATGTCCATCTGGAAGATTTCCATCCAGATGGTTTTAAGGGGGCTTGAAAACCCCTTTTTCTGGAACTGTCCATCGGTGGTGACAGGAAGTAATGAGAGAAGACATCTAGCTCACGAACGGGACGATAGAGTTTTTGGCAAGTGATCCTAAAGACGAGCTGGTGTTGTTCTGATAGCAGTTTAAATAACAGTGTTATTTCAAAATAACAGATACCAACTGTTATCGAGTATATGAACAGTTACTGATAAATACTGTTGGGACAGCAGAGCAGATTAAATAATTTAAATTGAATTAAATTTTATTAAAAAAAATCGAAACTGATAAGAATATGTGACAAAATAAAAAGTTGAAAATACTGAACATTTTAAAATTATTTAATGTCTTATTAAAGTAATTAATAACTATTCAAATTAATTGTTAATGTAAATTTCCAGCATTAATAAGAACAATTCAATTTTTCTTGCTAACTAATAAACAATGGCAATTATAATACTGTTATCGAAAAATAAGTTTTGCCCATCTCAATGTTCTTAGCATCAGCAATCCTTTTTACAGCACCTGCAGCGACCTAAGTCCATGTAATTCATAGATCTCAATCTAAAGTTCCAATAATCAAATGTTGTTTAGCTTTTTTGTTAAAATGAATAATTTCCTTAAATTTATTTTGGCTGTCGTTCTTCTCCAACCGCTCTTCCCAGTACGTCACCCCTGTATTGAACAATCCGACTGAATATTCCGCCGCACAACTAAAACACCAAAAGAAAACTCAATTAAATCTCGTCAATCTAGTAGCACACCTGACTTCGTTAGAAGGCTGCATGTCGATCAAGATAGACCCAGTGTTTATCACTCTAAAAAATGCAAATTCACATCCTTTTCCTAGTTTCGAAGGCTGAAAACAACCCATTGTCTGTGCAGACAGAGACAGAGTCGTGTTTTCGAAAAACGTGTTCTATGGGTGCTTTCTCTTGACCCATGAAAGAATTTCGGCTGTCAGATTCAAACAAGAACAGCGTCCCTTTTCTCTCCCTTTGTGTAATGGTCGAGTGGGAAACGACGGCATTATGGAAGAGTTCTTGTGTTTTGATATTCCAATTTTTGTGCTTTTTCGTTCTTCTCCTTTTCGACCGCTGTATAAACGACCCGATTACGTCTCGGCGTGTGTCAGAGGAGCTTTTTTGAGTTTTGAGGTTCTTTGAAGGTCGGTTGTTGTTTCGGAATCAGACTGCGGATTTTCTTTCATTTGCATCCGTAATTAGGCCTCGAAGTGTTGTTTTCTACGGCAGAGAGGGAAGGGAGGCAGAAAATAAATTTAATGCGAGTAAGTAATGGGGAGAAAAACTACTCGCATTGTCAAGCCAACAGTGGCGCCAACTTGGGAAAAGTATTTGGGAAATCATTTCACTGGCCTCATTATCACATTTACTATTCACAAACACATACCGACGCCCAAAACTCATCAAAAAGGTTTAGAGCACCTCGATTACTATTTATACCATTACTCAAACTTTTTTTGGAGGGGGGATGGCAATAAAAATATTAACCACTCGTGGTGGTTGTCTTGACGAGGCATCTCGTCATTAGCAGATCTTGATGCACGAGATATCTCTTTCTGAGAAGAAAACTGATGACATCCTGATCTCGTCATCAAGAAATCTGCAATATCTTGATGACGATATATCTCGTCATTTGCGAAATTGATCAGTGATGGACGATATATCTCGTCGAAACCACTTGTAGGGTTAAGAGTGGGTAGATAGTTGAATTATCATCGCACTGGAGCAACACAAAGGGCTATTGACGACAGTCCGGGATCAAGATCCGAGGACACTTCGCAATTTTGAGCTACGGACAGATGACGAGGTCAACACCTGAGCTGACACCCCACTCTCCAAACCTCCACACCACGTCAACATGAGGACGTTTGGGGCCAAGACTGATTTAACGTGCACCATCATCCACGTACACGACGGTCTTTGGTTTGTATGGAGTTTCCAGTGCATCCGGATCCGTAGACTAGGGTAAGATTTTGTAATGAATCTAGCTTTGAATCTTTTAATTGTATTTATAGTAAAGTTGTAGGAATGTACAATAGAAATGAGAAAAAAGTTATACATTTGTGTGGTTATTCCTAGTACTCCATATTTACCTTAAGTTAAATATTGAGAACTTGGAATGTATACTTTTATTTCAGTGATTTAACTTGGTACAGGAGTCCAGAGAGCAGAAATGGAGAGCCTCTGGAGCAAATCAGTTTATCAAAAAGCATTCACACACGTTATGCACTCTATTGAATACGACTTAAAAACTCCAAACTTATATGTAACTAAAACTAAATTATTCTTTATAATCAACTTGTGAAAAAAAATATTCCAGTGCAGTGAATTTACGTTGTTGAAAAAATTTACAAATCAAACGAAAAAATAGAACTCGGCAAGCACGAAGTACAGTTAGCAATTTAAATTCTTGGTGGCTCATTTTAATGTAATAAAACTCTCCAAACTAGGTGACTGAACGGGCTATTGGCGATGGTCCGGGGTCAGTCCCGAAGGGAAAGATCTGAGGAGACAACACCTCGTAATTTTGAACCACGCTCAGATGACGAGGTCAACACCTCACTCTCCCAACTTTCACATCAAGCCAATTGATCTAGATGGAATTAACACTTCCATATTAAACTATTGAGCAATTTCTCGGTTTCGTGTGCTTTCCTTTCCACGCGCAGTTACAGCCATGCACATTCTGACACCTCTGCCCTCGTTGGTGTCTTTACGGCTTATCCAGGGTGACACGGAACACGTAAAACCCAGTTAAACAGTCGAGTTTTAATAAATCAGTCTCTCTTTTGAGTTGCCGAGTCTGCTGCACGGGACAAAGGAAAAAATGGCCGGCATTCCACGAAACAGAATGACGAACAAGATTCTATAAAATATTGTAGCGATTTATTTTCACCTGGAAGACGCGAAATACCAAAGAACAAGAACGATGTTCGAAAACGTGACTCCTTACGTCTTTCGCAATGAGGCATCGGGGAGTGCGGGAACGTACGCGACTCAAGGTCTTACGTCCTGACGGAGCCACATGCTTCAGTGTAACATTAAACCTCAATCAATAAAATCTTACGTCAAAGCGCCCTTAGATTAGGTACTCCCGACATTTCCAATGGGGAATGTCCCCTACGTCCACAGTTAATATTACTACATTCACTGGGATTGTCGTCCTTATGCATGACGTAAAGGCCTTAGTAGAAATTTATCCATCTCTACAGTGGCTCTCAAAATTGAGTATACAACTTGAAAAGATTTCTTTAAGGGAGCTAAAAGTGAAACATAATTTGAACCTAATTTTTATTGAAACGGTAAAGTACACGTTTAGAAGTATATGGGACCAAAACACAGTTTGTATTCGCCTAATATTTTTAAAGATAGATTTTAAATATCAAATTTACAAATTTTTGTGACAGAATTGTCACGAAAATTGAAAAAACACCCAACCTATTTTGTATCGAAACACTAAAAACGTAAAATATAGCTCTACATATTTTTTGCATAGAACAGTTTTTAAGCCGAGGAGCATTGAAATGATAAGAATTTGTGTAGTTTTTCTAAATATTTTTACCCATTTCTATTATACAATTGTTTTTACGCTCAGTACGCTCTGAATATCGTGATTTTAATCATTTTTTCGTATTAGGACCATCTTATAGAAATTAAGTTCAAATTATTATTTATTTAGTTTTGGTCTTTTATAAAGAAACCTCTTCATAAACCTCTCAATTTAGAGAGCCACAAGACGAAAATAATTGTGCTTTATTGTATCAAGTTAAAAGTTATAGATCTGTGTAATAACGTTTATTAAAACTCCGATAAAGAAATTGCAGTAATTGGTAAAGAGGATGGTAGGTAGTTAATATTAACCTCGCACTGGATCAACACGACTGGCTATTTATTATAAAGAGGAACTGGTGAACTAAGTATTTGTGAGAAGTAAAATCGTTAGGCCGTTTTTTTTTTTTTTTGGGGGGGGGGGGTATTTCAATTAACGTCACACTGGAGCAACACAATGGGCTATTGGTGACGGTCCGGGATCAATCCCAAAGGGAAAGATCCGAGGACAACACCACGTAATTTTGAACCACGGTCAGATGACGAGGCAACACCTGAGCTGGCACCCCACTCTCCAAACTTCCACACCACGCCAACGTGAGGACATTTGAGGCCACGACAGATTTAACGTGCACCAGCCCCCTTTGTACACGACGGTGTTTGGCTGGATTCGAACTCGCAACCCTTCGGTTGCTAGTCCGTTACTCTTCCAACCGGGCCACCGTGGCCCTAGGCCGTTTTGGAGTGGTGTGGTGAGCACTTGTGCATGCAATCAAAAAAAAACGTGCCGAAAACGAGGCACAATATGCTTAAAACTTTAAATAAACTTGCTCATCAATTAATTTTGGGCTGCAGTTGCCCAGTTCGTGGAGTCGTGGATTAGCAACCAGAAGGTTGCGAGTTCGAAACTTAATCTAACCAAAGACCTTCGTGTATGTGGGGGTGCACGTTAAATCTATTGTGGCCTCAAATATCCTCAAGTTGGTGTGGTGTGGGAGTTTGAAGAGTGGGGTGCCAGCTCAGGTATTGACATCGCCATCTGACGGTGGTTAAAATTAAGAGGTGTCCTTGAATCTTACTCTTTCGTACTGATTCTGGACCGTCACTAATAGCCCGTTGTGATGCTCCAGTGCAACGTAAATTCAACTACCAACCAATCAACTTATACCTCTGTTTTTATGCTAAAAATTTCTCTTGAATACAACGTGGACATTTGAATCTACAGGTTCTTGTATGCATATATTCTCTTTGGCAATAGAATTACAGGAAAGCGTAATAAAAGTCAATTGTTTTGTTTAAACATTATTAACATCTTCAAACAAATTCCAAGATTCTTTTCGTACTGAAATTTTCTGTGTAACATCTATTGATTCCTTGTTTTTTATTTCCTTTTAGTTGCCACATGTCGACGAATATCAATAAAGATATGTGCATAAATTACATTCTGAAATTAAGGAAATCAAAACACTCGCGAAAATCGTTTTCAAAACACAATCAAATTTGTGCTGTTAAATGAATAATTATGGTTTGGTAAAATTTATTCTTGGTATTTTGCTTATAAGAAATCGGTAATATTTGCCGTTTGGATCGTAAATTCATAATAATCAAGAAGTGCTACAAACACTTGGAAGAAACGGCTCCTTGGAGAAAGTAGTTCAGTGTTTGAATATTACACAAGCGCAGCTGTGGTGACAAGAAAAGCGAAAGGCCTCGTGAGCATACGTCAAACCATCGATATTAATAAAAACTTATTTGCCTTCTCCTTGAGCAGTGTTGTCAAACAATTCCTAGATTATCTTACGCAATAGGTTGTTACTTTCATATGCATATGAATGCTCGTATAGTCCGACCAAGGCATGAACATGTCTTGGTCGGGATCATGTGGTTTTAGACGAGTATACTCCATAGATTAGGGGGCAGTTTGAACATAAACAATGTGGTCCTATGATTGACGTCTTTAGCACGGTTCCTAGCTCCGAGTTTATCGTAACTCAGGTGTAGACCTCATCATCTGACCGTGGTTCAAAATTACGACGTGTTGTTTTCGGATCTTTGCCTTCGGGATTGATTCCTGATCGTCGCCAATAGCCCTTTTGCTGCTACAGTGCGAGTAAATTAAACTACCTTGCTATCCAGTTTGTCGTTCGAGCAGTGATTACGAGTTGGCGAAACAAATAATTGCCTAGGGTGATAGCCATACCCGATTTTGAGTGTAGCAGCCCTTTTCCAGTGGGCTTAACCACTTTTGTCCAAATAGACTTCCCCAAGGTCATGTACCTTCTCACCGTAGCAGTACTATAGCGATTCGTCTGCTTATGTCTAAAATTTCAACGAAACAAAGACCTTTTCTGAAAGCTTCAAAACCTTCTCCACCTACCCACAACAATTAAAGTCATAGGGGATAGTATCCAGATTCCTACTGATTGTCTTATATTACTAACAATACAGCTCAGAGGCAGCATCTCCTAACTCCTAACCTCCCAAAGCAGTCCCCTCCCCAGATATGAGATTATTAAAAATATGCTGAGAACATGGATAAAGATGCATTGTCACTCGATTTCACTGATTAGGTTGTCTCCACCGTGTCAGTAGTCAGGGCCACCAACTCGTAGGAGTTGGTATCCCCTCTGTGTTCCACCTATACCTTTATAGTTCGGGAACTCCCAAACATACTGAATGCATATGCAGGTGTAACAATGGTAATGAAATGCATAAAAATAAACTGTTCTGAAAATCCCCCTTTATATGAAACAATTGAGATCTTGTCCAGGGCCCTTCCATACCTCGAGGCTCAATGAGTTTTTCCCATTACGCTAGCAACTTGTCAGATGTAGGCGGTGCAGTTTCGATTCCTGTAACTTACCTTGAGTGTATTTTTCTCTTCTGTATCAGTTAAATTTTCATTGCGTGTGTATGTCCGTTACTTGACGTTGTCTTGTGTTTGGTGCAGCTTGGCCAACTGTGGCCCTTGCGCCACAAAACCCATCTCAACCAACTATCCAACCCCCGGTAACTGTCCCAAGTTCGTGCCACAGCTGCTGCATATCATCTTGAAAAAGAGTTGCTAAGGTAAGTAGGTGGTAGTTGAATTAACTTCGCACTGGAGCAGCACAACGGGTTATTGGCGACGGTCCGGGATCAAAGGGATCCGAAGGAAACACCTCGTAATTTTTGAATCACGTCAGACGGCGAGGTCAGCACCTGAGCTGACACCTACTCTTCAAACTTCCATACCACTCCAACGTGAGGACATTCGAGGCCAGGGCAGATTTAACGTGCATCAGCCCCCGTGTACATGACGGTCTCTGGTTGGATCGAGTTTCGAACTCGCAACCCTCAGGTTGCTAATCCGCTACTCTACTAACGGGGCCCCTGCCAAATTAAGAAAATCGCATGTGTACTCGTTCACTTCCACTGTGAAAATTTTAAAAAATATCGTGTTCTGGTTGGGCAGGGTAGTTTGCATTCTATATCGCAAACCCAATGCATTTGCACAGCCTTATACGAGAAAACACAACCTCCCCTTCACTAGACAACTTATTTTCCCTAGACCCAATCATTCCCTACCTAAAAAACCACTTCTCTGTTACGAATAGCCAAACAGAACGTAATTAATAACAGCTGACCATCTAATCGAATCCCATGCCACCCGCAACCCTACCCTATCACTCACTCTTACGGTGAGAGCAGAATGAGCTATTCATGATGTACAATAAAAGTTCCTTTCATTCGGGATTCAATGTGGATGAGATCCACCCCGTGGGGATTTGTTGGGAGAGCGACAGATTGGAAGGGGCGTCACAGAGGAACCACAGCCTGTTCGCCCTCCACGGTTCATCCCCATTCAGAGGCAGGGCAGAGATACGTCCACTTGCCAAGAGCCTGGCAGTGGTGTGTGCTTGCTTTGAAATTTATTACCCAGAAATTGGCGAGCCCGTGACGCGAGGGTTACTACAACACGCGAAAGAATAATTTAAACGCGAGTGAACTCTCTTGGACGAACAAAAAGAATTTTTGTTTTATTTCGACCTCAAAATAAGCAGGGTGGGAGACACGTGTTTCTCTTGTAGTTCATTCTCTTGGTGCATATAAGCGAGTTTTTACTCTTTCAGTTTAATATCTTCGCAAGCCGAGCAGTTCCAGTTTGGGTAGTTCCTCTTTGGAACCTGAATTTATTATAACACAGCAAAATTTTGCTTTGCATTGCTGACTAAAAATTTTTAGTGGTGGCTTTCTCAAAAGTAAAATTTTATTTTCTTTGGCACATTCATCTACAAATCTTTTTTCAGAGTGGTATAAACTTTGTATTCGAACCAACACGTGACACATTCTTTGTGTTAAACAGTCAAAAATAAATTTATTATTCTAACCATCATGTTCTTTGTTTTCAGCAGTGCATAATTAATTTTATATGTCTAATGTTTGCCACAAATTTGCAAGATTGTAACTTCCATGATTTAAAAGGCAAAGTTTTTACTTTTCATTAATTTTCATTTTTCGAAAACAATGAAAGTTTTACGGTGATAATAATGCATTTATCTCTTCTCAAAATAGTTTTTTTTGTCTGATTTTAGTTTATAAATTAGGGCTTTTACTATGCAAGACATTCTTTCCCCTATTTTCTTTATTATGTCTGAGAGAATTTTTGAATTTTGTTTCTCAAAGAATCATCAAATAGGAACACTCACAACTATGATATCGAGATGAAGTTTAAATTTGATCATAACCTATATACATACCTTCCCCAAAAAACCCAGTTATTCTCAATCGTGAAAAATATGTAGTGAAGGATGCTCAGATCACATTGAGAATTTTCAATAAAACCTTTCGGCTATGTGTAACTTTAGTCAGAATGACGTAACAGATAAATATTTTGCGATTTTTTTCCAATATTGAAAAGTTTGATTTCTGTCCACTGACCAAGGAATTTTCCTCAACTTTTACCCGAAATACATTTATATTTTTGTTCGTGGAAGCCAATAATAAAAAACAAATGTTTAACCAAAGGGCACAAAATTATGCAGTATCGTTACTTGATAATAGGACATGTCGTATATTGAGAAACCATATTTAACTTTGCGACCAATCGATTCTTTAATCCTAGTTTGGTAGATGCTCGTAGAATAGTAAGATAGAAAAAGCTCGTAAGGTACGTAAAGGTTCGACAAATTTAATGGAAACCATAAACTTGAGTCAAGATATTTTAATCTTTTGGATTCGCCAACCTTTTTTGAAAATTATCGCAAGCAAAAATGTTTTTAGAAGCATTGGCAAAAGCAATTTCGAAATTGAAGGAGTTGAGAAAATACTTAACAAGAGCCTCTGAAACCCAATTATCCAAAGAAGTTCGTACAACAGTTCAAAATCTCTGACCTACATAATAAAAGATCCTAGATGTTAGTAAAAGAAGTTACCCAAAGTACATCGTATTGTGCATCTCTTCTAAGGTCATCAGGTGTTCTCTCTCCCCCTCCACTGTATTTATAATATCATTAGACGCACCATCAACTGCAGAATAGACGAGTTCTTCAGTCATCGAATCGAATCTCTTCCAGTTTGCTCAATTTTGAGAAAGAGTACAACAAAGTTCTCTTTTAAACTATCCACTCAACTCAACACTTGAACGAATCACTCCGTCTTTAGAGGATTCGGATCATTTATAACAGTAAAAATACAAAAAGTAGAATGTGTAGTTTATCTTCAATGAGGAAGCAGTGAGTGTTAAGGTCCGTCTTTGAGGCGTATGGTAAGGACATTTTTTTCTAAACCAGAGATGTAGCGGAAAAGAAAAGTTCTGAAAGTCGTCATAGTGAAACTCTACAAGCTGAAGTAAAAACGAGAAAGACTCAAAAAACACTGGCAAGATTTTTCAGGTGCGTAGATTTCAACCGTAACAGAGCCAATGGATGGCATTGAGCAACGGCTATATTTACCTGTTGGGAGGAATACTGTCTGTGGAACGATCAAGCATCGCCATTATGGAAGAAATTGGATCCGTGAGTTTGAGGGAAAAAACTATCAAGGAAAAGGGCGCAAATAAGACGAGAGCCAAAAGTTTATACATATGTATCTACATTACCGTGTTTGCTGAAATTTACGACAGTAGTTGTGTGATAGCGATAAAGTGACGTGACAAGTGATTGACTTTTGTGTTTTATTTTCTTGTAACACAATAGGAAATTTCGGTCAAAAACCATTGTATTATTTCTTGTTTTAGATAAATTTCATAAGATAAGAGATTCAGAAACAAAAAAGACAGGATTTTAATTTCGCTGGGTAACAAGAAAGATATGGGTCACAGGAGTATTTTCTGATGAGATGTCAATCTATTGATTCAATTAAATATAATCATTCATTCATCGTTCATTTTAAAAGTGGGATCTTGGCTGCGTTTTCAAAAAATGTTTCGGATTTTTATTTTTTATAACGTTTTATAAATTTTGCCACGTTCCGAAATGTACAGACGATAAATAATTGAAAGAAAATAGAAAGATTGCCAGGTTCAAAAAGTTTTTTGGACTTAGAAGGCAGAAGATGTTTATCCCGATTTTTTTCATTTAAATTTAAATATTTTATTTTGTATTTTTGGTATTGGCACCATAAAACATTCAAGTAGCTTCTTGTAAACAATCCTATAAAACTTAAAACTGTTTACTATTTTGTATAACGTTGATTAGTATTTAATTATCATTAGTTCTCACCTCTTCTATTATGTTTTGTTCTATTACTCTTTTCTCCATGAAATTAAATTTTCTTTCTTCGAATTCTTAATTACTTCTATGCGATAATACGATTGAACTTATGACAGAATTTGATGCTGGAAAAAATATATATTAGTTCTAATCTAAAAAATAAATAAATAAACATGCATGAAATTTTTATTATTTTTTGAAAACTATTCAAGTGGGTTTTGTCTCTTCAAGAAGGAAGACTTGACCCATGATAAGTGAGGCTTGGCAAGGGCAATAAAAGATATTTTTGTGTGTGTGATCAAGATATAAATTTATTTTCCTAAAATAAATATCTTTTGCAATCACAATGAACCAAACATTAAATATAGTAATGTTAAACTTGAAAAATAATTTTAAACATAAAATTATAAAAAATAAATTTTTCTTGATTAAATAAATTCAATTACAGTTATCACAAAATATTTTCATGTTTTTTATCATTTTTTAAAATGTTGGATTTGCAATATGATAGATTAGGAAATTAACTGAATTCGTTTCTTAAACAACTAGTTAACCCTCCTTCGCATGGAATGGATCATGACCATAACATGGCCATTTCGTGAAGAAAAATCACACGATTATTCAAAACTTAATTCCATGAACTGAATTGATGTCTGGAATCAAAGATTGTATTTCAGAAAAACAATCTCATTGCTTATATTTATATCGGAGGACCGCGGTAACCCAGTTGGTAGAGTTGCGGATCATCAATCGAAGGGTTATGAGTTCGAAGTTCGATCCAATCAAAGACAGTCGTGTACGTGGGAGCTAGTGCATGTTAAATCTGTCGTGGACTCATGTCCTCACGTTCGCATGGTGTGAAAGTTTGAAGTGGCCGGCTCCAGATGTTCGCCTCGTTATCTAACCGTGGTTCAAATTTACGAGATGTGTTTCTCGGATATTTCCCTTCGGAATAGAACGCGAATTAGCACCGTAGAGTTGCGTGTTCGAAACTCGATCTAACCAAAGACCGTCGTGAACGTGGCAGATGGTGCATGTTAAATCTGTCGTGGCCTCAAATGTCCTGACGTTGGCGTGGTGTTGAAGTTTGTAGAGTGGGGTGCGAGCTCGTGTTGACCTTGTCATCTAACCGTGGTTCAAAATTATTATTTTTATATCAAAATTACGAGGTGGCCTGGGATCTTTCCCTACAATACCCTGACTGTCGCCAATAGCCCGTTGTGTTATTCCAGTGCGACATACTTTCAACTACTACATATATGTATTTATATATGCCTAAAATCTTTTTTCGATTCAGGTACCTGATGACAAGACACCCTGAAATTAAGTACCCAGGTTTTTTTAGTGAAAAGTCTCTTGTGATATCTTTAGATATGAGGCCCACTTTTTCACATAGTCACAGGAAATGCAATGGGGATACGACGTTAGATTTTTGTTACAGTATTCAATATGCTTGGTAATATTTTCAATAAACAAATACTGTCTCGTAGATGAAGAAAATACTCCGATGAAAGTTAAATATAGTTCTTTAGAAGTTAGCTGAGAATTTTCAAGAATCGAAACACAGACAATCCACACATCAAAAATTTGAACAGACAAAAAAACTTTTACTACCTTTCCCAACATTTGGATTACAATTGTACAAAGTTATGGTGTAACGTAATCAAGCTGGTATAGGGTAGCATTTGACGTGGAGACCAATCGAACATTTTATTCTCAACTTGATAGCCAAATAAAAGGAGTGAATAATGGAAAACTCTTGAGCAGACAGATCGCAATAAAACTAAAATCAGTGTACCATTGCTCAGAATGAAAACTGACGTAGCGAAGATAACAGCCTCTGACTAAAGCGATATTCCAGTAAAAAGCCCCCAACTACATACTTACGAGAATAAGTCAGACCAATTGATAAAATTGAACGCACGTGGTGACTCATTCTCCACTTGAAATATATTCATGCTCAGATTACAATCTTGGGGAGTTTCATTCCAGACAGATTCTGATACCATCGATAAATAAGTAAAATGGGAGTAGTACTTAAGATTGAGCATGATTATATAAGACTTTGCTCTACTTTATTGTGCAAGTCAATGCATTGTGTTGGGACATCGAACCGTTCTTCTTTTTCATTATGGCATTCAACTTAGTTTTGCTCGGAAATGTTAGTTTCTATTTTACCAGATTTTGAAGACAGATTCATTTTATTGTTCGACACTCAACTTGATATAGCTAGAATTGGGTTTTCAGTTCATGCGACGTGTTTGTAATTCCTTCAATTCTAATCCTTCGAATAAGACACACCACTTCTCAAAATTTTCGTTGACTTCACGAAGAGACGTACTATTAGTTTCAGCGATAGACGTGAGATGCAAGCAAACTGAGCATTGCTACTGAGAGGAGATTCAAAAAGTGCAACATGTCGACTAGCAGTCACGTGACTGGTCTGTGAAAGATTGACTTGTCTGACCGATTTGGCATCTTATCGCCTCGTTTGGAGACATAACATCTAATGACAAGATTGGTGTTTGAATGTGCATTTCTATAGAGTGGGGACAAAATTGGTGAAATTGCCAAAGTCTACTTCTATGTCGCACGGACCAATCAGATGATGAATCAATGAATGGGCATCTTGTCCCATCACGTCTACCAACCGAATGAAAAATGTTTGGTTTCACCCAGATGACGAAAGTAGTCTAAGGGTCATGTTACTACTAGTTTTATGTGCCCGGCCACATGATCCTGGGCACATAAAAAGGTTACCATTGCTCACTCTACTTTTAATTTACTCCATGGTTTCAGCCCCTCCCCTCTGCCCTCATCTGCAGCTCAGGTTATATGACGTAACCCAGTATCAGCGGGTCCATCAAGTTAGATGATGGATCTCAGTTCTTGTTTAGATGACCGGCTCTGGTACTAGATTAGATGACGAGTCCCTAGTTGAGTTAAAAATGGGTACTTTCGTTTCTCCTGTTTAACTTGCACCAAAGCAATCCTCCCATTTCTTTCCACATTTGTACAGCTTTATTTCAATAAAAGAGGAAAGTAGGTAGTTGAATTTACGTCTCACTGAAGCAACACAAATGGCTATTTCTTATAAAAGAATAATAAATACAACGAAGATTTATAGATTTAAAACTTGGAAAATTACACATTTCAATACAAAAAGAATTTCGCATTTTCCGGGCCTCTGTAGCTCTCGGGCCCTTCGTACCATGGTGCCGGCGCCCCTCCCCCTGTGTGAGACCACGATTAGTTGCGCCCTTGTAAAATGAGACTTGTAATGGTCTCCTGTCGGGATACAGTTTCTGCTGCCAGTTTTCGTTTCAGTGGACACAGTGGCACATCACAGAAAAATAGCATCAAGTGTAACACTGAAATTTCCCAAACCTCCAAGCCTGAGGGATGCGAGAGCTGCAGGCTGTGCCGGTTCGATTTCGGTAACTACCCTGGGTGTACTAAAATTTTCTCTTCTAAAATTTTGCTTGTGTGTGACTGTCCATTTACTTGACGCAAAAAACATTGCTTGGAAAGTCTTACTCTTGCACCATATAAACCTACCAAACAACTAAACATTTGAGGCTCATCTTTTAGACAGCTTTACCATAAAATCATAATATCACGCCAAGCTGCTTAGTTAAACATCTTATAATTAAATTGTGGCACGACATGATAATTATAACTGCATGTGATCATGTTGCTTTCACCATTGTATTTTTGTCAAACAATACAGCAAAAAGTCAAAATGATAAGACTTCTTTTTTCTCTGCATTTCGTGATTTTACTCGATTTTTTTAGGAGTGAAAATTATTTTTTGTTTTGTGACAACTGTTAAATTGGTGCTCATGCCCTGCCTGCTCTATGCTCTACCTTGGATACCCCATTGAGTAAGCATATCATTGTAAGCACCCCATCTGAATCACATTTGTTTACATAAGCCTTGAGTTGAAATGTTCAATAGTTCTGGGTAAGTGATCTGATAAACGTTATGTACTATAAATGTAGAGGTATCCAGCCTTGAACTTACACCATCCTGACTCCTGACGGTTCCAGAATATTTCAACCGCAGAATTTACAACCACACAAAGCGTAGGGGTTTTTCATCGAAAGAGAGGCAGAAGAACGCTCAGTATGAGTTAGACAGGAATGTCAGTCCAAGGCCAAGTGTCAAGGTTTTTCTAAGATAAGAACTTCAGTAGAACTATAAAAACGCATCCCTCAATTCCAACAAAATTTTAGTTGTGAGTAGCTAATATACTTAGCAGAAACTATTTTATTTTTCTAACACTGAATTGTGTTTAGAAAGACCAAATGTCTTATTCGTCGATAGAAAGATCACTTGGGAAATCGGGTTCTATTTACCAAAGGACAAGGTACAGATCAATTCATGTGAAGAGGGCCGACGGAAAACCGAAACCACTGAAAATCTTAACCCTCCTGATGGTTGTCTTGAGGAGATATCTCGACGTTAGCAAAACTGACCAGATTTTGACAGACGAGATATCTCGACATTAGCAAAACTGACCAGATTTTGACAGACGAGATATCTCGACATTAGCAAAGCTGACCAGATTTTGACAGACGAGATATCTCGACATTAGCAAAACTGACCAGATTTTGACAGACGAGATATATCGACATTAGAAGAAAACACGATCACGATCATTAGAAGAAAACTGATCAGATTTTGATCTCGTCATCACCAAGAAATCGACAATATCTTGACGACGAGATATCTCGTCATTAGCAAAATTGATCAGATCTTGATAGATCAGATATATCTCGTCGAAACCACTTGGAGGGTTTAGGAAAAGTGTATGGGGGCGTAGATTTGTGGACGATCTCGCATTTATATATTTTAGTAACTTCTTGCAAAGATATTTCATAGTTTCAATCTAAGAGGAGTTTTTGCTTCGAAACTTTTTTTGCTTTTAAAAACTTTCAACTTATCGAGACAATTACAAAAGAGGAATCTTTTTACACTGGCTCATCAACCCTTTCAGAGGCGGTGAGACTATCCTTATATAAGATTCTGATGTCCTGGAGTGGTCTGGATGGATGGTGAGAAACCAAGGTTTATAGAAGTGAACCTTGGTGAAACCAAAGTCGACCTTGTTGAGAAACAAGGGGGCTACCATCCCTTGAAAAACTAAATTTTTTGTTTGTACAAAATATATTCATACAAGATGCATCAACCATAAATTAAAAAAATCACTTTTTCAGAATAATACTATTCAAAGGTTTATAAATTTGTCAGCCGTCTGTACTCTTTTCGATACTGTCATTTACGATGAGTACTATTTAAAGTATTATTGATCATTGGGATTAAATTTCTCAAGGCAATCCGAAAAAATATTTCGACGATTTGCTGATGATTCTCGTGAAGAAAATATTGTAGTCTTTACCAAATTGTGCTTTGAACCAATTATTTCCTTTAACTGAGTAACCGCTAATGTTTTCAAAATCCATCTAAACAAGCATTTTAGCCTTGAAGTTCCGTCATTTATCATCATCAAAGCTATGCTGGTTTGGACAATGAACTGCGTCACAAAGAAGAGGGTAATGCCGAATTTTTGTATGAAAATTGATCGACATTAACGATCAGAATTAATTACGTGAGTTTTAACACCAGAAATTCATTTTATTGATGAATAATTTTGAGTATGACTGTTTATGACACATGCTTGAATATTAAGTATCACTTCAATGTAAAATGTAGATTTAAGTTAAAAGATTCCTTACAACGTTTTAGGTATCCCAGAAGAGGATCAAGTTATTTTGAAGCCCTAGGCGTAACTTTAAAGTCATTGTCTGTAATTATTCTTATACTTGCTCATATAAAGACATTTCTCTGCATTCTTTTACAAAAATGTAATAAATCAATAAATATGATTCATTCCAATAATGATTAATATAAATTAATTATAAAGGGTAACAAGGAAATTTTCATACAAATCTGTTAAGTAAACCAAGCATTCCATTGAGTCGTGCGTTCCATACATGCCCCAGTTAAAAATAGAATGCAAATTTATTGCGATTAGCATTCAGTGTAACCATTCCATTGTTAAAATAATCACTGATTTTTTTAATGTTTGCTCTTAGTAAAGTTCATATAAAATTTTCACACCCATTTTTCGAAAATTATCAACACTTGGTAATTAGCAACCTGTTACAGTGGCTCAAACCCCCGAAAACAGGAACAAAATTAAAAAATCAAATTTATTTATGTTGTATTGAAAATTATGACTAATTTACTAAACATTATGACTTTTTTAAACAATAAATTCACTTTTTCATTCAAAATTTATTAATTATCAGCGTATCTTAATTACTTTGTACTTCACTGGAGTTTTTCTTTGTATAAAAACTGACATTTGGCAATTGAGTTGATACTTTTGGCTCTTCCAACAGTTGCTTAGTTTCACAGGAAAAGGTATTTGTGTCATTTGTTTGGGGCAAGCGTGAACGCATGCGCATGTCGTATGTTTTGTCGCATGCTGCTCCAGTTGTGGCAGGTCTAAGGAAGATTTTCTCCCCTCGAAAAACAATCGAGGGTGATTTCCTCTCTTTAAAGCTAATGGTAAAGAACACGAAGAAAAAGAAAACCCCATTGTAGTCTTGTAAAATATTTACAATTATTTTTAATGTTTCAATTAGTATTTAAACTACCGAGTGATATTATTTTAGTGATGTAGTTTCACATAAATGGAAGTCCTCATTCTTGTCATTAATTATTTTAATGACTAATGAAACTAGCCGTTTTCAATTTCAAGTCTTCTACGTAACAAAAAGAATTAAAACTTTTATGAACTAGATCATATCAGCGTCGTGTGGTAAACTTTTTATGTTTCTTTCAAAGCGAGGAGAAAACGAGCTAACAGGAATATACATTAATCATGTAACAAATGTCATTATCGACCAAACATCGCCAACACCTAACTTTGAACATGTTTTAATAAACATGCAGCAAATGCAGAGATGTATCAGTAACAATCCTCGGTTTCTAAGGAGAAATATCGGAAATTGTGTTTCTCCAATACAAACATTAAATGCGTATTAGGTCTATTAGGATAATGATGTTTAAAGGTTTTTAGTGAGAAATTCTATTAGCGTCACTGGATGGTTTTATAGGATACATTCTTGTTTATAAAAACTATTTTACAAGCACTTTTCATGACATTTTGACTTGCCTAACCTATTCAGATGAATTTAGTTTCATATTTTTCTTCTTTTCCACAGCCATCATGTCTTAAAAATTATTTTTACGAAGTAAAAGTTTTGGCGAACTTGTACTAACATCTTCAGTTGATGGTGTAAATTCGTAATTTTCGCAAAATATATTTTTGTTAAGTTCTAAGCATTTAATTGAGCTAAAAACTCACATATAGCTTCAGAAAAGTATAGTATATTTGTGTTTTGCTTTGTATACCGTTACATGGGCCATGTTAAGCAAAGTTATATTGAACCATCGACTTTCTAATGAAATAGACGGAGAATGTGCGTGCAACTTCATGTTATTTCCCCCGATCACTGGTTCTGAAGGTATGTTAAGTGGTATTGAGCTAATGCATGAATCCTACTGTAGGACTAATTGACGAGTGATGAAACACTTGTTTGCGCTTCGATAGCCAATCGGCCCTCACGTGATCTACATTTCTGAGATCTTAACTACGGGGAGACTTCGCCCACGGGCTCTGTCTATTTCATTAGAAGGTAGCTTCATTGAGAAATTGATGCTAATATGATGATTAATGAAAAGTAAAGTATTCCTGATTAAGATATCCTAATTAATGAAAAGTATCTAGTGCACTTTAGTTATGGCGTACCTACTTTACAAGTATACCATTCTCAGATAATTATAACCCTAGAGACAAGACTCAAGACGGTCAATTGCGCAGCAAATGCACAATGACACTCTTTGGACTGCTAAGATCAAGAATGAAACTTTAGGATCAATGACTGCTTGAGCTCATTACGTCAATCCAAAAGAAAACCATTGTTCTTTCATAGAAAAAGGAATCTTCACGTATCTATCGATTTGTACGTTGTTTAAGTAATTACCTGCGGCTTAAAAGCGGTTATCATGGCTCGGGTGACTTACAAGATCGAACAGGAGATAAAAAAAGATTTCAGGAAGACTAAACAATGATACTTTTATTATTTTAAGCGTTTCTTTAACCGTACACAGCACTTCGATAGACATCTTCCTCAATCTGGGATGCGACATAAATTCAATTGAAATAGTCTCAACACGTATGTCACAAAGTGATTCAAAGGTCCTGTGCCATTTGGAGTTTTTTGCATTTTGTATAAATTTTCACTTCAGTTATAAATTTAAACCCATTTAAAAATTAGTTTACAATAGCATGTTTTTTCTCATATTAAGACAAAATTCTGCTTTGTACTCGTAGTATATATATGC
Source organism: Meta bourneti (assembly GCA_933210815.1). Taxonomy (NCBI): domain Eukaryota; kingdom Metazoa; phylum Arthropoda; class Arachnida; order Araneae; family Tetragnathidae; genus Meta; species Meta bourneti. The sequence goes on from OW119925.1 coordinate 71,224,816, forward strand.
ATGCATATGTATTGCTTGATGTATAAATAATTCCCCTAATTTTGATTTCAGACATATTCCCAATGAAAGTATTAGCAAATAAATATTTTCTTCGTATTCTATAACAAACATTAATTTATTTCCCTTAGAATTCTTATACTCAGAGACTTCTGTCTAAAATTCAAACAATGGAAAGATCCTTGGCGAGTTGTTTAAACAGTGAGGACAACACTAGTTCCAATTTTTTTGTCCTTTTGAAATAGTTAGATGATCAGTCTTTATTATATCTTATTCACTATAGATTCTCATAGCAATTGCAATCGCTAAGAACGCAGAAAGAAAGTCTCCAGTTGGTAAACTGTCCCATGAGTGGTCGAGGGATTGAAGACGTCGCTCTTATAAAACTGGTTGACTGAGGCGTTTGGCTACGAGTTCGAATCTCGTTTATGTCTCGGTTGTCTGCTTGAAGTTTCCTGGTTTCTTCAAGACGACACGTAAATGCGAGCCAGCTTCCCCACTGCCAGGAAGACCTCCCCACACACACAGTTCACAGTGGGTGCAATGTGGCACCACTTTTCATGATGCCCCAGGTGTTAACACTGAGTATATCATTTTTCCGTCAGTTGCTTCAAGGGTCATACGACCTGTAAGCTGGAAGTGGGGGAAAATGTGTGGTACTCCTACGAACCATACTTGTTCATTTGTTTTTTCTAAGAGTCTATTATGCATAAAGTCTATTTATGCATAAAATAACCCAAATATTTAATAAGTATAAGCTATAGTGCGGTTCCGACGAGAAGGCAGATGACATTGGGTCAATCGAATTCTGAAAAAGGTGAAACCTTGTTAGGAGAAGGCTGCCAAACACAAAAGCATGAATGGCGATCGTCGGGGCTGATTTTCCCCCGACAGCGCGATATCACCGCTGTAGATTTCAGCACCGAACGGTAAACTTAGAACCTGAATCCGCGGTAAAGACACCAGCTGTAGAAGTAATTTGTTTACTCTACCACCAGTCCCCCTCATTCAACTATAGTCCTGCTCCCGCTAGTAGGTAGTCTAATCACGTGGTTTTGGACGAGTCTATTATTTAAATAAGGTTTTAGGTTGGAACGTCAACAAAGCGCTTCCACAATTCCACTTCAGCGCGAATTCTGGTTTTATATTTATCATTAGGTGCCGAATCGTGGCGAGGGGGAGACAATTCACGGCAATCACCATACAGACTTTAGAGTATGGCAACCCTCCTCCAAATGATGTTTCCAACCTATTCAAAAATTGACAGACCCAAGGTCGACTGCCTTCTCTCGTCCTAGCCGCACTATAATAAACTCGTTCAAAACCACGGGACTCGACTGCTAACTCTCAGGAGAAGAGAGAAGTACATCCCAGGAAGGAATCGAACCCCAGTCCACTATGGCTAATATGGAAGTGATATTAACCCTCCTATTAACCTATCTTCGCGTCGAAAACTGCCCTGTAGTGACCAGCCTTTGATGCAAAAGCTTGTTGCAAATAGTTACCAATTTTGGATGAGAGACTTTTTTCTTACTTGGAGCTTCATTCCTTTGGAGTAATAGGATAGTTTTATCTCGACGAGATATCACGTCATTAACAAAATATCATATCTTGTTCGATGAGGTATCTCGTCGAAATCACTTGGAGGGTTGGGAAGGTCATAAGATTCTTAAATTGTTCAGGGAACGATGTTTAACGAAGTGTTTTGGAATGGGATATCGATAATTTTTTTTCAGTTATATGATCTGGATTCGGCATCTACGCTCTTGAGCCGGAAATCAGAACTTCAATATTTTTTATTTTCTCTTGAGAAACGTTTCGATAACGTCTCTATCAATGCAAGCAACCAAAACTAATCCAAAGAGCGGTCTCTCTCTCTCTCTCTCTCTCTCTCTCTCTCTCTCTCTCTCTCTAGTCCGCGCGACCCCAGTTCCCCACAAACAATCGAAAGAAATCAATAATGTCTCTTCTCCTAAAGCAACTACAAGCATAACCACCGACTTGAAAACAAATTTCAACTCGAAACCATTTATCTCCGGAGATGTCGTGCGAAATTAAATGTTCCCCTCGAATTACTTGACTTCAGTCAAATTTCTGGGAATTCTCAGGCCACCTCCGATGCTCCAGACCGTGGGTGTTTTCTCTGGAAATTTCCTCAAGCGAGCCGAATCTTGTAGGTTTGTTGAACGCACGTATTGGAAGAGGTGTGTGAAGATGATTGCACATCACGAGTGCTTACCAAACGTGGACAAATTACATGCACAGGGTCGGCTGTCGGCTCTTTCATGCATTTGAATGGTGTCGGGTTCACTTTGGGTTTAACCCGTCGAATCAGTTGACACTGAACCATCTCGCGGTCATGGGCGTCCGTGTTCAACCTTTCTCGTCAAGTGCCAGTTCCCATTTTCTAATGGGATGTGCCATGGCTCAGTGGGTTTGCCCATAAACGAGAGATGTAAGTAGACTGAGCATTGCTATTGAGAGGAGATTCAAGAAGTGTAACATGTCGACTAGTAATCACGTGACTGCTCTGTGAAAATTTGACTTGGTTGACCAATTTGGCATCTTATTGCCTCGTTTGGCAATATAACATTTAATGATAAGGTAGGTGTTTGAATGCTCATTTCAATAGATAGGCGACAAAATTGCAGACTCGACAAAGTCTCACTATTTCGCGCGGACCAATCAGATGATGAATCAATGCATGGGCGTCATCTACCGTCCAGTGAACCAATCAGATAATGAATGTTCGATTCCACCCAGCTGACGAGAGTAGTCTAAGGGTCACGAAACAACAAGTTTTGGTTACATGATCGTGGGCCCATAAAAAGATTACCATTGCTCACTATATTTTTATATTTCCTCTGGGTTTGCCTACTATGAGTTGAATGCGGCCCAGGTTCGATTCTGCGGTAACTGTTCCACTTATATATAATACCACTTCCATATTAGCCATAGCGGACTGGGGTTCGATTCCCCCTGGGATGTACTTCTCTCTTCTCCTGAGAGTTGGCAGTCGAGTCACGTGGTTTTGAACGAGTTCAGTGCGGCCCTGTAACTTATCCTGGTGCATTTCTCTCTTCTGTGTCAGTAAAATTTTCCTTGTGTTTGTTCATTATTTAATTGTCTTGTGTTTGATCCAGCATGGCCAAATTTGGCCCTTGCGCCATAAAACATAACCAACCCATGTTCTAATCATCTTAAACTTCCGTAATAGCTGAAATTCTGAAGGTCACCAAGGGAAAATATTTTATCAGTACTGAGTAATATTGGGAACAACGATTATTGTACAAGTTTAAGTAAATTATTTATAAATAGAAATTTATTGTATTAGTTGTTTGGCCTACGTTTCATAAATCGGGTGAGAGGATCTCACGGCGGAGTGACGATAAATTTTCTACTCTATACATTTTTCGCGTTGGAAACCCCTAAACAATCTGTTAAATCTGTCGTGGCCTCAAATGTCCTCACATTGGCGTGGTGTGGAAGTTTGGAGAAGAGGATGCCAGTTCAGGTGTTGCCTCGTCATCTGACCGTGGTTCAAAATTACGTGGTGTTGTCCTCGTATCTTTCCCTTTGGGATTGATCCCGGACCGTCACCAATTGCCCGTTGTGTTGCTCTAGTGTGACGTTAATTGAAAATACCAATACCAAACTGTGGTTTTATTATTGGAATGTAAATTTTTATGATAATATAAGATTTTTTATAGAAAGTGGTCTTTTTTTTATCGTCGATATGGTACAGAGGACTAGGGACAATTGGAATTCCTCAAGGAATAACATTGCGTATTTATACGATCAATGTCAGACCAATTCACACTAAATTTGGTACATTCATCCTGTAGAATTCTACGGGACACATAGGCTATATATTAACCCCGTTCGATTTGTTCTGGGTCTGCAGGGGGGTAAAAACAATTCGAAATCTCAATAGAAATAATATTGAGTAAGATTACGATCAATTATAAACAATTCAACTCGACAAACGCCGGGTAAGTCAGCTAGTTTCATTAGAAAAACGATAGTTCAGGTAGATAGAACTGAAAAATTACATATTGCATATTCTTTCCACTACGATAGAAATTAACTTTTGCTTCCCTTGTTTGATTTCAGTCATTTGACCTTGATCGTCTAATATTCAGACCTAAGTACTTGACGTGTCATACTTTTCAGAATCCATTTTCGCACTGACAAGTTGCGCTTCCAGCGGTACATAAAACACAAAGAACATTAGTGTTTAACTCATTATCGAAGTGAACCCTTCCAGACATAGATGACTCACTTACTTAGTTTCCTCTTTACCCGCCAATGAAAAAAAAGCACTACAAGTCCAAGAAGATGATGACGTGACGATAAAGAGGGACACTGCGTGCTTTTTTTTCATCACTCTTCTCAAGCCGACCTTTCCCCCACTCCTCCGACGGTATATAAATAAAGAAACATTCGTGCTTAATCTATCTTTAATAACGAGCTTTCTAATGTCCATTATTCGGAAAGGACATTGGCGAAAGCACTCAAGGTTGAAAGGAGAGAGGGAGGAGGAATGGTCTTCACGGGCGGATGTTTACTCTCGTGTTGCGTCAAGAGGCGATCGACGTCGATTTTTACTCCACAGGGATTTTAATATGTTCTTCTCACGAGGACTTCGGTTTAGTGGATAAGTAGTGTATCTCTACTGGGCCTGTGTGTCACTAAGCAGTGACGGACATTCCCACCAGGAAATCTGAATTCCAGATAGGCCGGTCTGTAGGACTTCCTATAAAAATATCTTTAAAATAATGTGATTTAAGACAGGAAAATTCATTTCATGCAGTTATTTATATGCTTTTTCAATAATAAAATAATAAAATGTTTAAAAAATTAATGAAATATATTATATCGTAACTGGCAAGGAATCTGCATTATCATTGGTAGCAATGCTGATATGGTTGCTGAATTAACCCTCCTGGACATCTTCACGTTTGTACGGGGTTCACGCACCCGAGGTGCTCTAGTGATCTTATCTTTTCCCATGGAGTTTACTGTCTAGTAAACACACGAGGGTTACGAGAAGTATTAAAAATATGTCCATAATATTGGTAATGATCTATGTAAGCCAGTTAGGAGTCCCGAAAACATATGAAGCAACTGATGTTTTGCTTGGTTACCTTCCCCAATAATTTCACCCTAGTCGGTATATTTGAAATATTTGTCTTTCATGTTTTAGAGCTTGGATCTCAACAATCAAGATATTGGTGGAGACAAAGGGGTCAGGCCTTTTGGAGTTGCAGATTTCAATGTTTGTGTGTATTAATAACATTTGATATCGTATCAAAACATTATAGCAATCTTATTTATAAATGACTCAGTGATTATTGACGCGCAGAAGTCCTCCGATGACGTCTCATAAAGCAAGATTGCGTTGAAAAGTGAAATAAAAAACCCTATTCAAAGTTGTTAATCCAATTAAACCATTTATATATAATTCTTGTTTTTAAGTAAATTTATAAAATTGTGTAGCTGTTGTAAACTAAATTTTGAATTTCACATGATCTGAGAATTTTCAGAATCCTGAAAATTCCTCTTCTGATTCTGAAAATACAAACGACGCTAAGAAAAATTGCTGAAATATGTTTCGCAATAAGCACTAAGACACACGTCACTTTTTTCATTGCTCATAATTTGCACATTTTTGAGATACGATGAGTAAGAAGACGAATGTTCGAAATAGGATGAATTGGAAGAAAATTGAGTGAAATATCTTATTCAGTTTTGCGAAATATGAAATAACATCAGGCGGAATTCAATATTTGTTTTACAAGACATGACAGTGCTTCTAGTCAACATTTTTCACATAACGAAACATATGACTCAACACCAAAACATCTTTTGCTTAAGATGGAACACCTCAAATTATCCGTTGTCATCCTTTTCACAGGCCGTTTTTAGAAAATATTGATTTTTACTATTAACTTGTTCTTGTAAGCTTAAAACCAGGTTTGTCAATGAAGAATAAAGTATCATAAATAAAATTGTTATAAATTGTTATCACGAAGTATAAATTGTTATCTCAAAGTATCATAAATAAATTGTTCCGAAAAGATTTTTTAAACAATTCAGAGCAAAAATGGTAGGTAACTACTTATTGTCTTTGGTAGATCAACCGAAATTTTTAATTTTTTGTTAGATTCCCAAAAATTATAACAATCTTTGGTGTACCATGAGATGAAAAAGATGTACCAATTAGTTTGTGTACCATGAGATGAAAAAGGTTGAAAATCGCTGTAATAGAAGATTGAAATTAGTACAGAAAAGGATAAATGTTTTTTAAAAGAGGAGATAATGGGGTATATATATATATATATATATATATATATATATATATATATATATATATATTAAGGCTTTACTCCAACTTTTCTAAGTTGGCATTTGAGTCAAGCGGCTTAGAAGGGTCTAATCGCCATAATTTTACATGCAAATGTGAACGGTTTTACTCACTTCGTAAATAATGAGTGGATTCCTAGAATTTTTATAAATAAATGCGTATGAAACTATTCTTGTTTATCATCATGGTTTTTAAAAGTATTAAAACATAAATGCCTGACGATTATTTTTCTTCCGAGAAACAAATTTCCTAACGTATATCCAACGTGCATTTTAAACATTTTTATTACCATCCAATTCATTCGAATTGGTGAACCTGAATTCGAAAATAAATGACTTTTATTCGCAGCGAAATAAAATCGACACAAAAAGTTAGGTCAAGCGATTTCTTGGAATATTCTAATGAGAGTTACCTTGCGGCAAACGTGCATTGTACTTTTCGGCGAGCGTGACTCAGTCCACTTTTGCTTTTCCCCCATCAGAAACTCCTTCGTCAACAACCCACTTCAAGACACGCCTTGGGAAAGTTGATTAAAGGACAGCTTTCCCAAGCAGTTGGGTATAGTAACTCCATTGTCTGACAGCGCTTTCTCTCACTCCAAATATAATGACGGATTGACAACACTGTCGATTTCTTGGCAGAATGCTTCAGACGAGGAGTGTGCGATTCAGGGTCGTACCCAAGGGTGGGGTACGGAGCAGCGGCCCCAACTTTGGGAAATTATTGGGATGGGAACCTCAAGTCAATCCATTTGCCTTACAAAGTGTGCGTTTTCGGAACAATTTATTTTGTTTGCACATTTCAATCCCAAAATTGCCGCTTAACCCTCCAAGTGGTTACGATGAAATATCTCGTCCATCAAGATCTGACCAATTTTGCTTATGGCGAGATATCTCGTCATCAAGATATTACCGATTTTTTTATGATGACGCCATCAAGATCTGGTCAGTTTTATTCTAATTACGAGGTATCTCGTCCATCAAGTTCTGGTCAGTTTTATTCTAATTACGAGGTATCTCGTCCATCAAGATCTGGTCAGTTTTATTCTAATTACGAGGTATCTCGTCCATCAAGATCTGGTCAGTTTTATTTTAATTACGAGGTATCTCGTCCATCAAGATCTGGTCAGTTTTATTCTAATTACGAGGTATCTCGTCCATCAAGATCTGGTCAGTTTTATTCTAATTACGAGGTATCTCGTCCATCAAGATCTGGTCAGTTTTATTCTAATTACGAGGTATCTCATCCATCAAGATCTGGTCAGTTTTATTCTAATTACGAGGTATCTCGTCCATCAAGATCTGGTCAGTTTTATTCTAATTACGAGGTATCTCGTCCATCAAGATCTGGTCAGTTTTATTCTAATTACGAGGTATCTCGTCCATCAAGATCTGGTCAGTTTTATTCTAATTACGAGGTATCTCGTCCATCAAGATCTGGTCAGTTTTATTCTAATTACGAGGTATCTCGTCCATCAAGATATGGTCAGTTTTGCTGATGAGATACCTCGTAGACAACCACCAGAAGGGTTAACTGGTATAGTTGTCATAGCGCTTGTCTGTCACCTAGTTGGTCGCGGGTTCAAATCCCGGTTCGTAAGTGCATAGATGTTAATAATTGTCCTTGTTAGGAGGAGCGGCGGCTCACCCATTGGGTGCTCCTTCACAAATAGCCGTCAGTTCGCCCCTTGTAGTCACGAAGGCCTTAGATCAGTGGTCGTGCTTGAAAAAAAAACCTCCCCCAAATTTTCTTAATATTTGTAAAATTTATCCTCATGTTTGGAGGCCCGAGCTCCAGTAATAAAAATATTTGCCAAGCCGGGGTCGGCCTCCTAGAGTTTAATGCCCCTGTGACCTGATAAGGTCTAATCAGTAAGGTTGAGTAATCTTGAATATTTGGCTACCATGTTATCTCTTATTTGTAATATGTACACCTGTTTGGAGGGTGGCGGGCCCAAACAATACAAATATAGGGGACACTTTAAAGTTGGCGCCCATGGATGAAGGATTCACAACTCTGGTAATTTAAAAATAATTTCGCAACTAGGAATCCCGATTGGTGGAGGGCTTTGGTTGGTTGAATTTATATGGCGCAAGAGCCAGATATGGTCAAGCTGCAAAGAGCAGTATTTTTTCATCAATTAAATGGGTGAACATTCACACAAGGAAGGTTCTACTGGCACAGAAGAGAAAAATATATACTCAAGATATCGCGTCATACCCTGAAACATCAGGAATTGAACTTGCTCTGTCTTCGGCTCGCAGGCTGCTAGCGTGGTAGGCAAACCAACCGAATCACTGGAGGGTCTTGGAAATGATCCAGTTGAAGAGGGCTTTTGTTGTTTCGATGCTTCTTTTTTTACGATTTAAAGTGTTTCCTAGAATAATCAATTGGAAATTTCGTCAAGATTTAAAATTCATAACAAAATGAAACTATTTCCACAAGAATTAAGGACCAAAATATAAATTTTAGACCCCCTGAGAATGAGGGGCCCATGAGAAATGGACCTGATGGCCCCTTAACTCAGATGCCCTGACTTTTTGTTTACATGAGTCTGTTGACAGAATGTTTTTATTTTCCAACTATCCCCTCAAAGATATCGCTAAACAAAACCATTTCTAATATTTTCGTTCGCCATTGAAACTCAATGTTTTTGTAAAATCTAATCTGCTTTTCTACTCATTTGTCAAGTTCATAAAATCATGTAATTTCAGTTAAATTGTTTTCCACTGTTTCTTTGTTAAATCAACTTACTTCTGTAAGCCCCGTGTTGTACTTCTGTGGTGCACGAGGAGTTTGCTTTTGTTCAATTAAAAAAAATATATATATTCGTTCTCAAACCCGTCTTTAGCTTAGCTCTTTCTGATCCTTATTTCTTATCAACTCACTTCTGATTTTTCGTACATGACTCATGCTACTGCTCCTGATTTCTATTTTATGTATTTGTTGTTCCAATTACCACGTGTCTGAATGGTGTTCATTATCTTGTTAACGAAAACGGGAACTCTAATCAGGTCATTTGAACGGGAACGAAGACATAAGTCGTTCCTCCTATGAGAAATTTCTGAATATGCTATTGAAATTTTTTTTTCCTCTGTACGTCAATGTGTAACTTTTTGAAATAACTGTTAGAAATAACCACATAACAAAAAATATTCAAACATACAACAAATGAAGGAGTGTTTCGGTTCACTTTGTTTTTCAAAATGAAAATAAACCCAAACAACGAATTTCTCCTACAAAAGAAGGAAAACACAGCTTAGCTTAATTTCGCTAATTAACTTTTCCAAGTGTTTCTTCCACTCTGGATTCAGAAGGATTCAGTTCACTTCCTCAAACAAATCCTGATGGTACACTTCGCACGTGCCATCGCTGTTAATGAGAAGCTGGCCCATCTGAAGAAAAACCCGAACATATTGAGTGACTGTGATAGCTGAGAGACATGTACACTGGATAAAAAGGGGAACTCAATTTAATGCCCTTCCTGCAAGCTGCCACGTGATCACTCCGAGAAACAGAAATGACCTTCAGAGAAATCTTTTTTTGAGGATGCACTCCGCCCTCACTCCTTGCCCACCAATTTAACCGGCCTCCTGTTGTATTCTCATTTCTTTCTCTCCTTTATTTCAATCGAGGCGTTGGCAACGGGAATGCGTTTCCCACGTTTTGATCGAAAGGAACAAATGATTATTTTGAATATGGGGTATCCAGTAGCCAAGCTGGAAATACAGATTTATTTTTTCAGAAATTGATTGAAATGGAACATTTTAGAGTGCAGCTTTAGAAAATATATGCTCTGATTAATATCGGCATTTCTGAGAGTCCACATGTTTCAATACTTTTTGTACAAACTTAACCCTTCAAGTGGTTTTGATGAGATATCTCGTCCATCAAGATCTGATATTTTGTTAATGACGAGATATCTCGTCATCAAGAATGCCGATTGAATTCCAAATGATGAAGATATTACCGTCTTTTATTATGATGAGATCAAGAACTGGTCAGTTTTCGTCTAATGAAGAGATATCTCCTCCATCAAGAATATGGTCAGTTTTGCTAATGATGAGATAATTCGTCGAGACAACCACCAGGAGGGTTAAAAGGACGCAAAATCAAATCGTATTCACATAGGGGATGTATGTCCATCATCGTCACCCGGATGTACTCTAGAGGGTATGCTTAGATTCAGGAAGGGAAAAGTATGTGAGCAACATCTTTATTAGCCCTAATCTTCCTGTTTGACAACAGTTGTACACTTATAGTTTCAAAGTAGCTGCTCAAAGTTGCGACAACCAACAGCAATGTACTCCTGACAGGTATCTAGGTAGGTATTTTAATTAACGTCGCACTGGAGCAACACAATGATCGAATTGTGTTGCTCCAGTGGCGACGGTCCGGGATCAATCCCCAAGGGAAAGATCCGAGGACAACACGTAATTTTGCACCCAGGTCAGATGACGAGATAACACCCCTGCACTCCTGACAGGGTCAACGCATGGAATTGTGCATGTCGATCGATATCATACTAGTTTCCGTTGTATGTTCCGGTTTCATAAAGTCCGGTGCAAATGCTTGATGATACGCCACACTTCTGTCGGGATACCGTTCACGTTTCAATATCACAATGACACGTTCGTTTTCGTTAGCCTCCTCATGAGCTACGTGCATGTCCGTTATCTCAGTATTCGTGAAATGATAACCCGTACGAAATTAAAATCCGTAAATTGTTTAAAACGACCACGGTCCAAATTGGGCAACTGTAGCATTGCCGAACAGCTTCCTCCAGAAATATAAGTCCCGTTATGATAAACACATCCACATGTTAATACGGTTGAATTTATGTTCTCTACCTTCCCTTAATCCTCCAAGTGGTTTCGACGAGATATCTCGTCCATCAAGATCTTACCAATTCTGCTAATGACGAGATATCTCGTCATTAAGATATTACCAATTATTTTATGATGACGCAATTTTTTTATGATGACGAGATCAACAGTTGGTCAGTTTTCTTCTAATGACGAGATTTCACGTCTATCAAGATCTGGTCAGTTTTGCTAATGAGGAGATACCTCGTCGCGACAACCACCATGAGGGTTAAAGTTTGTCTGAAGCAGCATTAGTACATCCGATCACGGTAGAACAGTGATCGGTTGTACTTCTGCTGCTATGCAAAATTGGAAATAGATGCAGTATCTTAAGTTGATTACTTTGTCTAAGAGAGGAAGCTCCCTCTCATGTGTATTCTGTATCAGTAAAGCTTTAACTGTGTGTGTGTCAATTACTTGATATTCTACGCCTTGTGTCAATTACTTGATATTGTATTGTGCCTGGCGCAGCATGGCCAAATATGGCCCTTGCGCCATAGAACCCCTAAAACCAACCAACCCTTTCATGTGTAACCGTTTAAAGCTAATGGGTTTTTGGTTTCGTTTGTTACTCTACGGTCATTTTGTACTACACGAGGGCTAATTAGGCCGGGATCTACTGCTTAAAGTTGATTCCAAACCCCTACGAACATTCATACCAAGACAAGGATTCGAATCCAAAACCTGAATCAAAGGCTAGAGCATTAGCCGGTTACCAGAGCTTCTATGGTTTTGCAGAAGTAAATTCAAAATATGATAGATGGATGGCAAAATAGTTCTTTTTTGGGGCAGGTGTTATTCAGCAGTGTAATCCAAAAAGTAGAACATTTTAAAGTGGTGGATATTACATTTCAACTGGAAAAGGAGAACTTGGCCTTCTTTTGGAATAGTAAGTGTGCAGGATCTAAATTTCAAATATCTTCAGCACACACATAAATCTACCAAGTCTGGGAAACACGACGACACGTAAATATCTTTTTCAAACACTCTTCTTTTTGTAGGCGAAAAGTTCTTGAAGTCAACTGTCATTTTGATACTTATTCATCAGTCTCATTTCTTTGTGGTACACATTTTCCTTTCCCTAATAAAATGTACGCTTTCAGCAAAATTGAATTTTTGGGAGTCTAAACAAATGCACTTGACTAAAGAACACAAAATATATGATCAATGGATGATTGTATGTAAGCGAAGGCTACCCTTTCCTGTTCTTTGAAATAATCAGGAATATAAGTAAAACGTGTTAGTATTTCTCTCACTTGGTATCTCGCCAAGAACCGTAAATCAGTACATCAATGGTGTCACTTTTTTAAACATGCTTTGGTGTAGTGTAGAAGAAAAGCATAATTGTTTGAACGAAGTAGAAGGTTAAAATCAATAAAACATGTCTTTGCAGATTAGTGAATCCTAAATCAATCTTAAGCAGTACCGTCTTCAGGCATGGACGCAGTTGCCCACGGCTCCATGATTTAAAGGCGCGTGGTGTTATTAATTTTACTATTACCAGTTTATTCTTTGTTCAAATTTATTTGTAATTTGATTCATAAAATTATAAAAATTGTGTAGTTTGCGTGATTTGAGCTTCTGCATTGACTCCAGATCAATCGGAATTAAAACAACCCATAGGCGGTAGAGAAGTAATTTTATTTTTTAAAATAATTAAGTTTAATAAAAAATTCTAGTTAACAAAAGAGAGCATTTATGTGCACAAATAAGACTTAGAATTGACACAAGCACATAAAATGTTATGTGAACATATTATGTGCTTAAAATCAGTCATCCTCTAATAGTGCATGATTGAGTGGCATTTATATGCACACTAGAACATACGCAGTATCAATGTATTGAAAATATAAAGTAAACAAATTCTTGGAGAGCGTTGGCGTGGTGTGGAAGTTTGGAGAGGAGTTCCAGAGCAATGTTGGTTCAAAATTACGTGGTGTTGTATTCGGATCTTTTCCTTCGGGTTCTATCCCAGACCGTCGCCAAGAGCACGCTGTGTTGCTCCAGAGCGACGTAAATTCAACTACCTACGGAAATATTTTAAGCTAAATAAAATAATCAAAAATACACACTGAAGCTAATTCAATCATCGTGAATCGAAGTTTTGTTGCGATATAGGTAAAAGGCGCGTAGATATGTCTGAAAACCGTCAAAAAAGCATGAAACGTAAACCGTAAAATTCAACGTAATATTCATTTAGGCCGTTCGATTGAAATAAAAAATGGAAACTTAGATTCTCTCCAAAGATATTTTTCTGAATACGTGCCAGTTATGAGAGCAGTCTCTAAGACCTAAAAAAAAGATTCAATCTATCTAGAAGAGAAGGAAAAGTGTCAAAAATATAATCCGAAGACATTTAATTTCAAGTTAATTGTAAAACATTTGTCAAACCTAAATTTTACAAGCATTAGTTCTTGTTTATAAAAACGTTTGAAACTGTATTTGATTAATAACAATTCCATATCGTTTTATATGTTGAAATGATTGTGTTTTAAATATTATTCTCAGAAACTTCTATGTGCTTCGCACCACCCCTTTTACGTCTAAAAATATTGATTTCATTGAAATTTAAAAACTGAGAAGTTTTATTGATCGTGTTATTTTCAGTCCTGTGAATGGTACAGTTGGAACCTCAAGTGAGCTTTTTTCCCAGGGTCTATATGAACCCGAAGTACTCTAATGATCTTTTCTTTCATCATGGGTTTAATGTCACGGGGGTCTCGCTCCTGCGATCTTTTTCTGCTTTCATTTCACTACTCTATTCCCCGATCCCACTCTTCCCCTTTCACGACATTTTTTATTTGACGTTGACCTACCTTGTGCTTGTCGCCGCTTGGTCAGATATGTCCCTTGTATCATTAAACCCAGAAACCAAACAACCTCAGGGTCTATAATGCCTTTAAGACGTCCCTGATCGTAAGAACTTATAAATATTTGTATTGACACGTTCACTAAAACCAGTTTAGAAGTGTTTTTTGACTCTCCTTGTGGCTTGGTTATCGAATTTCAAAGACATTAAGTGATTAAGAGATTTACGAATAACCACAATTTTTAACGGAGAATTTGCACACTTCTGCTCGAAAAAGAACGAATAAGTCATTTTCCACAACTAATTTTTCTTACATTCTCCGAAGATGCATTCGCTAAAATCTTTAGGGCTCTTGACTGGAATGAACGAAGTTAATATATTTCTTATTCCAGAGCGACGGCTTGCAGATTCTTTTTAAGTTAAGGCCACGGATTTAAATTGAATCTCATCCTTGCTTTGTAGGTAATTCAACCCCAGTCACCCGACAACGCCCAGATTTCAGTCATCAGGATATGCATTCTTCTTGAAACACCCTATCTGGGATGGGAAGAAAGACGAAGAGAACATTAAATGACTTCATAATTTAGTACCAGTAGGAGTTGGGTTCACAGTACCAGTCCCTCTCAACGAAAGTATTGGTTTCTGGTTTTTTAAATATCTACGAATAAAATATTTTAAATGCCCTGAGATACTTTCTAAATTCAAAATTAATTAACAGGTCTCAGTCAAGCCGCAAAATGTCGCGAATGATTTCATTTGAATGATTAACCAATTCAGATCCATGTTTAAAAAGACGAAGAATGACGTTCCTAAAAATCGGCCTTTATCGACTTTCTTAATCGGCTTGGCCATTAAACCAATTCATTTAAGCGGGTCGAAATCAAACCAATTTGTGAATCGAAATCGATTATTGCAATTATCCTTGCTCTGCAGAACTAATTCAGTGGGTCGAAATCTTTTTTTATATATAATTTCTCGTGTTTGATACAAATTCATTAATTAGAATTGCATTCCTTTTGCTTATTTTATTTGTCAGTTTATTAATCATATCCATAGTTAAGTTGTCCTTCAAGTGTTTAATTGTAATAAATTTTAAATATGTAATAACTACAGTTCTTTTTACCTTAATTTTTAACAGTTAGTTTATGCTTAAAATACTATTATTTAATGAATTAATATTCAATAAGTATTATGACAGTTTGATGACTTAATATTCATACCGAAGTATTAAAGCGATGGTTATGGACATCTTTTTCTCTTTGTTGACTACACCATCTCACATATCTACGTTTTGCATCGATACTCAAATTAGGATACTAAAGTATATAGCGCATTTCCACAAACAATATTTGCTTAATGCTATTTAATGCACTTTATTCTGTAAACCTTACGGGAAAACACTGTACAGTCATTCGTGTATCTCGAATCAGCTCGTAAATAACTCGAGATGTGTCACTTTTTACGAGCTATCAGTATTCTTTTTTAAGTTGTCTGGTAACAAAAATTAAACAAGACCTTTTAACCATCCGAGAGTCACGAGATTTCCGAGTAGTGTAGCATTGCTTTTACCCCACGAAACACATGACTAAATAGCCACGTTTATTGATTGAAAGATTCCTATTGATCAAGCACAGGGGTGGAGAACCTTTTCATGTTGCAAGCCCAAATTAATTTAACTGCAGTCAAATAAGGTTGCATTCAAGAAACTTCAGTTAGATGTATTTAAAAATATGCATTATTTTGTAAAAATTTAATTACTATGTACTTAATAATTTCAAAAAATGAAAACGTAGTTAATTTTAAAGTTAAATAATTTTTTTGTCTTTGTTGTGTCTGGTTTTTGTTGGTAGATAGGTACTTGAATTTACGTCGCACTGGGCTTGAGGCGACAGTTCGAGATCAATCCCGAAGAGAAAGATCCGAGGAAAATACCTCTTAATTGAACCACGGTCAGATGGCGACAACATCTGAGCTGGCACCCCACTCTCCAAACTTCCATACCATGCGAACGTGAGGAAATTTGAGGCCACGAAGGATTTAACGTGCACCACTCCCACGTACACGACGGTCTTTGGCTGGATCTAGTTTTGAACTCGCAATCCTCCTGTTACTAATCCGCTGCTCTTCCAACTTGGCTACTATGGCCCTGTAGATTTTGTTGGAAAGCTTTCGAAGTTGGAATGCGGACTATGCGTTCGCATAAGGTCCGCATTTGCAGTTGATCCTCTACTAGATCAACCTTTTGACTCGCGGAGCCTTTTTCAGAATCAATTTCTATGGCGGAGCCTCTTAGGCCTACCACAAGTTAATGGTGATAAGGGGTTGTGTTACAGGGGGCTGTTTTGATTCTACTTTTTGTTTCTTATTCCTTATTTAATTTAATTTTTATTTATTTTATTTTCATAGAGCTGCCGCCGATCCCCTGGGAAGGCACGTGGAACCCTCAGTGCTCCGCGTAGCACAGGTTGGAATCACTGCTCTAGATGGTATCCGTCATTTAAGAGAATCTTGATTTGAGTTAGGTAGGAGAATGCAAATTCCCAGCAATAATTGGTTGAAAAACACACCCGCATTTTTAGGCTTGCTACCAAAGGCGTGGTTATTCTACTGAAGTTTTCCATATTTTAATTGGATCTTTCTAAGCATCAAACGTCTTTTAAATGAGTGCTTAATCAATTCCATCTGTAGTTCTTTAAGTGACTGTGACATCAAGTAGGTGAGGCTGAAATGCTAACTTGAATGTGATGTAATTCTCAAACTCAGTGAAGCTTTCATTGTAAGTTATCAGACGTTTTAGAGTCGCATTAGAATTAAATCATGAGCGTAGCAGCCGTCAATTCAGCCCTTATGGCTAACTAATGTTCTAATTGTAGCGGTCAATCTAGGAGGATTATTTCATTGAAACATATTTTATTCTTTGGTATTTTAAATACGTTCGTTTTTTTAAAACAAAATATAAATATAAAAGACGAACAAAAATGTATTATTTAAAATAAAAGGATTTGTTCTGTGAAATTGGGATACATTCAAGCCAACACTTTAAGAACCTAAAAGACCACATGTGGCTTTAAGGCCACGGGTTCCCCAACCCTGGTCAAGAATAAAACTACACTGCTGGCCACCGTAAATGCAACACCCTGTAGGAAGCATGCAAATAATATGAAATTTACAACATGCATTAGCGGAGGTGAGATATGCAAATGATTAGAATTTCAGCGCAGACGCACATCACGCGCGCCTGTGGCGCCACTTCAAAGCGCTATTTAAGGCTTGGAGATTTCGACGATTTCAAGTACGGCAATTGTGTTTTTCTTGTGGTTTTTTCAAAAAAACGATCAATTATGCCTCGTAGAAAACAGCGATTCTCTTTTGATCAAGTATCCGAGTTCGACAGAGGAAGGATGGTGGCCTACCGAGATTGTGGATTATCTTTCAGGGAAATCGGTAGTCGTGTTGGACGAAACCAAACAACTGTAATGCGGATATGTGATCGTTGGATGCAGGAGGGTACGACGGACCGACGTGTTCGATCGCATCCACCTCAGTGCACCACTTCACGTGATGACAGGCATATTGTGCGTATGGCAGTGACGGATCGCTCAGTCACATCACGAACCATAGCACAGCACATTCAGTCTGTACCGCATCATCCAGTGTCTGCGCGTACCATTCGACGCCGTTTACAGCAGAGTGGTCTGTCCGCAAGACGTCCATTGCTGCGTCTACCCTTGACGCAGAACCACAGACGTTTCCGCCGCCAATGGTGCGATGAAAGAAGCATGTGGACGGCAGAATGGAATGAAATTGTCTTTACTGACGAGTCACGCTTCTGTCTGCAACACCACGATGGTCGGATTCGAGTCTGGAGACACCGTGGAGAGAGGATGCTGAACAGCTGCGTTATGCACCGCCACACTGGTCCTGCACCGGGTATTATGGTATGGGGCGGTATTGGATATCACTCTCGCACTCCTCTAGTACGCATTGCCGGTACTTTAAACAGCCAGCGCTACATCTCCGAGGTGTTGGAGCCAGTTGTCCTTCCTTACCTTCAGGGCTTGCCCACAGCCATATTTCAACAGGATAATGCGCGACCACACGTGGCACGCATTGTCCAAGGGTTCTTCGTCAATCGCCAGATTGAATTGCTTCCCTGGCCAGCTCGCTCTCCGGATCTTTCGCCGATAGAAAACATGTGGTCCATGGTTGCTCAACGATTGACCCAAAATACATCCCCAGCTGCCACACCAGATCAACTTTGGCAACGTGTGGAAGCTGCTTGGTCTGCTGTACCCCAAGAACACATCCAAAGTCTCTTTGAATCAATGCCGAGGCGTGTGGCAGCGGTGATCTCCAACAATGGCTGCTACTCTGGCTACTGATTTTGGCAGGAACCACACTTCACAGAAGTCTATAAATTTAATCATTTGATACTTGATCAACATGTTATCTACAAAATAAATTTTGTTGTGATATCTCTTGTCTTTCTTGGTGTTGCAATTTGGGTGACCAGCAGTGTAGTTAAAAGTCATGCAGGGAGGACTGCAGGTTTAAGAACGTATATATACGTATAAATCCCTCAAATAGTTAAAAATATAAGATTTTAAGTTTACATTATAAAACTTACATAATTTAACTTTGGGCCCCCTGCGAAATAAAATCGTGGCTACTGTACTATATTACAGGGCCCCATGGAATATAAAGGTGTATTACTATTACTCAATGTTAGTTAATTTGCAGAGGTGTGTACAAGGGCCCCAAATCGGAGAAATTATTGAGAGATCCCTAGTTAAACCCTAGATGCTTCTTATACATGTGTGTTTTGGGATCAATTTACTTTATTATATATATTTGTAACATTTATCCCTCCTTTAGGGGGGCGTGTCCAACCCATAAACATATTTCGAGGACCCAAGTGGTTCGGACTCTTGGAGGCCCAGAGAGTGGAAACATTTCTCTTTTCCCTGTACAGCAGGGATGCAAAGACCGCGGCCCGCGGATCACATGCGGCCCTCCGTTGATTTACTGGCGGCCCGCCTCACCATGTATTATTTTTCCTTTGACGAATCATACGAAGGTAATTTTTAAAAACTGCACATGTGCACAACAAAGTAGCTGCGGCGCCAGATTTTGCACATATATTTGTGAACAAACTTTTCAATCATGAATATTAACAAATCGAAAAATAGGTACCGCTTGACTAATGAAAATTGAGAATCAATTTTGCACTTGGCTATTACAAAAATCGATCAAAATATTAAAAATTATTAAGTCAATGCAATGTCACGCAACAAATTAAAATTTTTTTATTTACTTTTATTATCTTTCTTTGTTACAATATACGATAAAAAATAAAATAAATAATACATAACTTGCATGTTTTTTCGGCGCCCTCCCAAATGTCAGAGAATCTAAGTGGCCCTTGGTCTTAACAAGTCTGTGCATCCTGCTGTACAGCTTTATTATTATAAATACAATGGAAATATTTCTTTCTTTTAAACTTGGTATATAGGTAGGTAATTGAATTTACGTCGCACTGAGGAACACCATGGGCTATTGGCGACGCTTCGGGATCCATCCCGAAGGATAAAGATTCGAGGACATCTCGTAATTGTGAACCACTGTAAGATAACAAGGTCAATGCCTGTTTTAAACGTAGGTAGGTATTTTAATTAACGTCGCACTGGAGCAACAGAATAGCAACTGGCTATTGGCGACGGTCAAGAATCAAACCCGAAGGGAAAGTCCGAAGACAACACCACGTAATTTTGAGCAACGGTTAGATGACGAGGCCACACCTGAGCTGGCACCCCACTCTCCAAACTTCTACAAAACGCCAACGTGAGGGCATTTGAGGGCCACGACAGATTTAAAGTGTACCAGCCCTCTTTGTACACGATGGTCTTTGGCTGGATTCGAACTCGTAACTATCCGGTTGCTAATCCGTTACTTTTCCAACCGGGCTACCGCGGCCCTTTAAACTTAGAAAACAAGCACTACCAGTTCAAAAAGAAAGTTCTTCAAATTTCTCGGGCAACTTCGTCATCAGATGAATGATATTAATTCCCAGAAAAATTGTTTTTAACTCAAGAATAACCTCATATTTGTGAGTAAAAAGACTTGGAAATGGATTATGGAAGCTAAAATTGCGAAAATAAACCTGTTCCCTTACCTCGTATTTGCACATTCCATCTGTTCTCATTCTTGTTTGTTTTTCATTACATTACCTTTTGGAAGGTTCTTGTGCCATAAGAATGTTTATTTAGTGAAGACATCTTTGAAGCAAATGAAGCATGAAGTTCCTGATTGAGATGTTGTGTCTGGATGTTTTCGTCTGTATTTTATATTTTTTAGAGTCCTTAACTCTCACTATCACGGTGGCGTGGCGTGGAAGTTTGATGAGTGGGGTACCAGCTCAGGTAATTTTATTCTACTTATTCTCAATTTTACTGACATCTAATTAAGACACATCCAATACATCTTATTGAGGTCGAATAGTTGTACCTTTTCTTGCAGTGGTAAAAATGCGGTAGGAGAGAAAAACTGAAGAAAAATACATCGGTGCCTATTTTTATGGAGGAAATGGCACAAAACAAATATAGAGAAAAGCAAAGATTTTAAACAAAAGCAAGTTTTAAAAAGAAAGAAATTTTCAGTTTGCTGATAATTTTATGAAAAATTTTCATTTAACAACTATATTTTTCTGTTTTGAGGTCGTTACGTAAAAAATATTCTATAGACGCGCGCTTAGTGGGCGAACCGCCAATGGCTTTTAGCTCTACTTATTTCGGGCTGAGGTAGCCCGAAATAAGGAAGAGCAACGGATTAGCAACTGGAGGGTTGAGACTTCTAAAATTGATTTAGCCAGACTGTCGTGTATACGGGGCTGGTGCACGCTAAATCTGTATTGGCATGAAATGTCCTCACGTTGGCGTGGTGTGGAAATTTGGAGAGCAGGGTACCAGCTTAGGTGTTAACCTCATCATCTGACCGTGGTTCAAAATTACGTGGCGTTTCCCTCTTTCCCTTCCTGATTGATCCCGGACAGTCACCAATAGCCCGTTGTATTGCTCCAGTACGATATTAATTACTTACCTACTTATTCAAAAATATGAGTCAAGACGCATCAACCTCGTCAAATGTTCAGAATTCTTACCTCTTGAGAAAATGTCCCATTCATGTGCTTTATACGACCAAATATTTCATTATTACTATATCCGAAACATGATCTGCAAATTAAGCTTTAATATCAAAATATAATTTGTGCGTATTATCACAATGACCTCACACCACGTGGAGAAAATTTTTCAAAATTCGAATATTACAATCTATAACATTGTAAAAATATCAGACACGTGCGGTGGGGTGAACCTCAACTATGACTACTACACTTGATAAAGAAGCCAAGCGTGAGTAATGTCGCTTATCTTTATTGTTGCACAAGCTTTTTATTGATAAGAGCTTAACTGTTGAAATCATTGATAATGAAGTTGGTAACTAAATAAAACGTTGACTAAAATTGATGTAAGCGTCTGAGAGGCGACATATGTGAGGAATCTTAATCAAATCATTTTTCTGACGAAGCAATGTCTGGCACTTTTTAGCCCAGAGTATACAAGAAGGCATTCAATTGTTCCGGATCACCCGATCTCTAGGAAGGAAAAAAGATGCGTGACATTTTATTTTGATTTCAGTTTGAACATTTTACATAAAACTATGAATTCATAGAATAATTTTTTATAATTACCATTTTTTATCGAATATCAGTATGATTACAGGTAGGTTTCCCAAATTTAAATAATATCAATTGTTTACGGATGCCAACTGGAAACAATGAAGGAAATTTGAAACAAACGAAAAGTTTCAATTTCATTTATGCCTGATTTTTAACACTTGTCCGAGAAGAAATAAAAAGACTTGATTTAAATAATACCAAAACTTTTTATTTCGATAGACGATTAGATAGGAATCAGATATTTGTTAAAAGATTCAATATCTTTTAACAAATAACAGCGTATAGTCAATGAAAAACAATATGTTTTGTAACCCAGGAGGCGTTTCTTCTGAAGTATGCTCCACTTAAATTTTAATGAACAATTAGTTGTTTAAAAAGAATTCAGTTTCCAAATAATTAGTTGGAGGAGAATAGTTAGGCAGGAGAATAAACGTCAGATATTTCGATACCCGTTTCAATTTTACTCGCCAAATAATCAGGAATAACAATTTCCGTTTTTTTTTTGCGATTTACTCAGTTAATAAACAAAATCGTATTTTTCATTTTTTTCATTTGGAAGCTCAGGAACTCTCCGAATTATAGATCCTTGATTTGAAAACCTATAGCTTTTCTGTATGCTCTACGAAAGGAACTTAAAAATTGGTTATTTTTGTGATGTCAATGTTCTCTAATTTTTAATTTGATGTTATAATACCAATGTTTTACTTTTTTGAAGAGTCACATGTTTGTAATTGTTTGTGTCTGAGAAACACTCAAAACAAATAAGTGGATTTCTTTCCATCTCTATATCACATTTTCGTTTTTCCCCTTCACCAGTCCATGGTCATTTCTAGTCTTTTAAATTGCCTTTTTCAACATTTCAAATAAAAATTATTGGACATAAAGTTTAACTTTTTTAATGCAATCTTCCATTTAAATTTGTGAATCGGGATCATTCTCAGGGAAATCAAGGATAAGTGCGTGATTTTTGCATTTGTGCACAAAACATTTCATATCTAAAAACATCTGTTTTTCTCTTTGAAGCTGGAGGTAAGTTAGCTAAAGATTTTGAAATTCTTTCAGATAAACTGATTCCTACATGTTTTATGTGACAAAAATATACTTTTGATATCCTATCTTAACCCGATTCCAACTGGTACAATAGCTGTCGTACGAAGCAAATATACTGCCTTGAATCGGGAGAGCATGGAACACTTAAAAATAAGAAATAAAATCTACCTAGAATGAAATGATTCCAGTAAAACAAAAAGATCTGAATTTTATTTACCAAACAATTTAGAATAAATTTTGCTTCATGCTTTGCCCTAAAAATAAAATTCCAATTCAGAATAATCTGAACAAGACGGTAACAATGGCGAGCAAAAAATCTGAAAAGAAAACGTTCGCATTATCTCATGTGTGCCTCAGATTTCTAGCGTGAGAGGATTGGATATTAACTCCATAATTTTACCACACGCAGTTTCCCTTTTGATCGCTAACCGAAGGGACATTCGAAATTCGCACTTAACGTGTCAAATATTTCACAATAAGCCTCGCTCAAGTAGGTCAGCCCTTAGCTTGTTGCCACAGCCACTCGCATTACTCTGAATAAAATAATAAAAGACAGAAAAAAATCGAATGAAATGAAAACCAGAAACACACTGTGGGTGCGATAAACTCTGGATTGATAGGAACTATGCAAAACATGGGTGTGGAAAATTCGAAGGTAAAAGTTGGAGTATAATAAAATAGACCATTTTGCTTGAATAAAACATGCAGACTGATGAAACTGAGCATACAGTACTTACGATTCGTTTACCTTCCAGTTGGTTAAATGTTCCGAATTACTTCTACATCGCATTAACGACAATGAAAGAAACAACACCGAAATTCTTTCAATAAAACAGTTAATTAGGACTACTTGAAAATGTCCCGTTCTTAGAGGTAAAATCGAAACTTACCAAACAATTGAGTTGTCCCTGCTCATGAGGCAACTAATTGGTGCATAACATCGAGCTTAAGTGTATTGTGGTAGTAGTCCTAATCTCTTAAACATTAAAATGTCAATCTTCAAGAAACAATTTGAAGGATCTTAATCTCTTTGTTTCGAAGAAAATAATTATGTATGCACAAAGAAACGAATAAAGAAATCTCCAATTTTAGGGCTTTAGGGCTCTCCATACATTTAACTCGAATAAAATAGTTGGTATAATCACCTTATATTAAGTAATAATTTTACACAATCATTCACAAAATTGGTTTTTTGAAGGAATTTTATCAACTCAAAATGTAATATGCGAATCCACCTGTTTCCTTTTACTTAGACCCGTCAACTGACCGTGGTTCAAAATTACGTGGTGTCCTCGGATTTTTCACTTGGAATTGATCCCGGACCGTCGCCAATAGCCCATTGTGTCTGTTGCTCCAGTGCGACTTTAATTAATTACCATTACCTTTTACTTAGAAATAAATTTTCTTACAGTGGTAAGAGTTGCCTTTTAGTTTGGAAGCACAACCTAATGCCATGTGCACTATACAATCACCACAGAAGCAGGATTATATTTGGTTTTATAGCTCAGCTTTATTTTAACTGGGTTCCTTAGAGTACAAAGAAGCATTGTTGTATTTCTGAAGGTTTTATATGTATTAATTGTTTTTAAAAAATTGATTTGCAAATTTAAATTTGTGCATCAGCAATCCATACGTATATTATCGTAAACAGCAACACAAATACAATGGAGAACAATGGGTGAAAATATTAAGGATAAAAGTAATGACGGGAATTAAACCATGGATCATTTGAGAATATTAAAGTATTGATGCATTCGATCTCTCTCAAAGAACCCAAAGAAGATAAACGAATTTTTTTTAAAAATATGTGTAACAGAAACTGGATATAAGCAGATAAGGGCAAGTTCTGCATCTCTAGAATTTTATGGTATTATGCCGTGTCAATACTTCTTGCAGAAAAACGTTGACACGGGGAGAAATAGTAAACAAACCCCTATTGCTTGATCAGTGAAGTGTCTACACTTGAGGTGAAAACATTAGCATAGAACAGAGAAACCAAACTACGTGGGACGAGGGAGATGCCATGCAGATGGGACGACAAAACAGAAGTGGGAATCAATCGCCTCAGGAATCCCTTAACTACGACACAACAGGTGTACTTTTTTATGTACGGATTGAACTCGGGAAAGCAGGAAGCGAGCAACACGGTTAGCTCAGCAAAGAAAAAAAATTAATGCTCAGATCGTATTTTCAATTCGTCAAGATGTTTTGGCAACAAGTGTAGACGCAGATTTATCTCGACTACGCACTTCAGAATGCCATAAAACATACGACATGCGCATGCTTACTCCGATTCTGTGCCCAAAATATTGGTTCGACCAATTTAGTGTCGCAGGACTGATGTTGGACTATTGTATGGCTTGACTTAGCTTGACACAATGCTGTCTTTAACCATCCAGGGGATCTTTGCCGTTCGACAATTAGCCATTTGGAAGTCCCAAGCTTCACAACCGAATGCTTGTGGTCATAATGATTAGGATTCAGGGGGATTCCAATGAAGTAATCAATTTCCCTTTCCTTTCATTAAATCCAAATGTATTCGATTACTCATAAGGTCGTTCCTCCACCTAGTCTCTATTCACATACTTTCTTCCACTTTGTATTGCAACAATCGGTACCTGATGAACTTAACACTTCAAGGGACCACACACAAAAGAGTATTATGCTTGTCCAGTGTCTTGTTTCGCGTATAGTGACATCACTCCTTTTCTGTTTAAGTTGGGTTTCCATGTGGTGTTCAAATGGTTATATAATGAAAGAAAGGTATTTTTTGCTTCTCGCTGCCATTATTTGTTTCTTGGGCCTTTGTGTGTATTCCGAGCTCACAAAAGGTATTTCTGTTCGTCAGAGATCGTGACTGCCGTCAGAACAAGTTTGCTCTTTTTTGCGTCACACCTGTTCACTTTCTGCATCAGTGGTGCCGTACAATGGGCCAGTGCCCGTCAAGGTTAGGGGAGAGAAATGTAATTTCATTCTTTGGGGATGATGTCATGGACAGGATACACGACCATTTTGCCTCGCGCTACCCCATCGATACTTTGCATTTGTTTCTTGGAACAGATGTCACACGTTTTGGGGATAGCCGCTTCCTTTGCTGAGATCACTGCAGAAGAGGAATGCCAGATGAAGTTGCGTAACTGTTTAAATAGAAACAGTAATTAAACAGATAGACATAAATAATGAGCGATATACCACCTAATAGTGATGACAACTTGCACCAACGTAATACCTCAATTGCTTCATTATATATATATCATCGGCTTAGAGGAGAAACTCATTAACTGCGGTTTTTTCGGAGACTGATTATTTTCATGATGAACAATGCATTGTCATTGTAATATGCTTAAAAGATACATAATACTATCAAAATGCTTATAATTTTTAATTTTTGAACTAAATTTTTGTTTTGTCAGTTGAGTTCCTGTTTTAAGCCGACGATATGGATGTGTTTTTGGAATATAAGGTCACACATCGGAGATAGGAATAATAGGCATATAAATAATAAGCAATATACTACCTCACAGTGACGCCAACGCACCAATGTAATAACCCAACTGCTTCATTTACATATCGTCGGTTCAGAGTAGAAACTCATTAACTAACTTTTTTTCAGACACTTAATGCTTATTTCACGATAATGAGAAATGCATTGTCATTATAAAATGCTTAGAAGATACATAACAACATCAAAATGCTTATAACTTTATTTTGAACCTAAAGAATAAAGGGCCGCGGTAGCCCAGTTGGAAGAGTAATGGATTATCAAGCGGAGGGTTGCAAGTTCGAAACTAGGTCCAACCAAGACCGTCGTGTATACGGGACTGGTGCGCTTTAAGTTTGTCGTGGCTTCAAATGTCCTCACGTTGGTGGGGGCCAGCTCAGGAGGAGTTGACCTCGTCCTCTGACCGTGATTCAAAATTACAGGGTGTTGCCCTCGGATCCTTCCTGTCGGGATTGATCCCGGACCGTCGTCAATAGGCCCATTGTTTAGCTTCAGTGTGACGTTAATTGAACTATCTACCTACCTTTTACTTTTAGAAGCTGATTTGCCCCCGTGTAGTAAAAGAAAAAACACAGTAGAGGACAAACCAAACAAATCTTTACTTTTAAAGATAAATACAACAAATGTAAATGAACTTCAAATAAAAGGAATTAAATTTATTTGACTTAATCGTATTTATGTATCGCAGCTTCGAGAAACAACTAACCACAGAGGCATTGTCCTTCACTTTTCATGCTTTTAAGAAGAATTAGTCTTAATCACTTTAATAGTTTGGCAAGACAGTATCATAATCCTCAGTTACCTACCTCAGTTCTATTAGCTTGAACATCTACGAACAAATTCGAAAGTGAAGGTTATTACTATTTTTAAACAGAACAGAATCTCTTAATATGTCAATAGGATTATCACATTGAAAGCCGAGTGAAAATATCTTAAGTATTTTTAAAATACCTATTTCTTTATTTATAAACAGAAAACTATCCTTTTCGCACGCTGCTTGCCCGAACTAATTGGTTGAACTGCAACGCGTGTTTAATGATTCGTTTGATTGCACTTTGCGCAAGAATCTATGGCGTTTCCCTATTTAACATTGTTTTCCTTTCCAACGCTTTTGGAAAATATGCACAGCTTTGGTGATTACATTTCCCGTGAAGATATTAGAAAGCGGCATTATGACAACAGGAACAAAAAGAATTGTTTGGATTAATCTAAGACATCTTCAGGCTGTTGTTAAGGCAGCGGTAACCCTGTCAGAAGAGTAACGGATTAGTAAATGTTCTCATGTTGGCTTGGTGTGGAAGTTAGGAGAGTGAGACGCCAGCTCAGGTGGTGTCCTCGTCATCTGACCGTGGTTCAAAAGTTCCAGTTGTTGTCCTCGGATCTTTCCCTTCAGGACTGATCCCGAGCCGTTGCCAATAGCCCGTTGTGTTGTTCCAGTGCGACGTTAACTATCTACCTACTTTCAGACGGTTGAAGAACTTTATTTTTTTATGCATTTAAATTGGATGACTAAACTATGTAAATTATATGAATCTCCGATTTGATTTCAGTTTTGTAACTCGACAGCCTCACACTTTGGTAGGTGAGTAGGTATTTGAATTTACGTCGCATGGAGAAACACACGGGTTATTGGCGACGTTTTGGGATCAATCCCAAAGGGAGAAGGCGATTAGGGATCAATCCCCATTCCTAGGACGACACCTGTTA
The DNA here is from genome assembly GCA_933210815.1 of Meta bourneti. Classification (NCBI taxonomy): domain Eukaryota; kingdom Metazoa; phylum Arthropoda; class Arachnida; order Araneae; family Tetragnathidae; genus Meta; species Meta bourneti. The sequence continues at coordinate 71,252,848 of OW119925.1, forward strand.
ATTTTGAACCACGGTCAGATGACGATGGCAACACATGAGCTGACACCCAAGTTCCCAACTTCCACACCATGCCAACGTGAGGATATTTAAGGCCACGACAAATTTAACATGCACCAGCCCCCACGTATACGACTGTCTTTGATTGGATCGAATTTAGGACTCACAAACCTCCCTCTTGCTAATCTCCGTGGTTCAAAATTACGTGGTGTTGTCCTCGGATCTTTCCCTTTGGGATTGATTCCGGACCGTCACCAATAGCCCGTTGTGTTGCTCCAGTGTGACGTTACTTGAACCCCCCCCCCTCTTGCTAATCTCTGACTCTAACATTTGGGCTACCGTGCCCCCATAACTTTTTGAAACGGGTAAAATGAATTCCAGAAACATCGAAATAGCTAATCACCAATTTAAGGAAAAAGTTCACACTTGGAGAAAACACTTTTTTCGTCGCCAAGGTATATCACGCAAAAGCTTGAGGTCAATGTCACAGGATTGCGATTCTGTAGTGTTGTCGACAAATGTTTGGCACCAGTTGTCAATTTAACCGTGTATTTTGTTTCAACTCAGTGATTTTCAACCTTTTTTCATCTCATGACACAAACCAATTGCTAAAATTCTGCGGCATACCAAAAAGTATATAAATAATAGATATAATTTGGATTGTTTTACAAAAAAATAGTAATTATCTATCCTTTTTGCTCCAAAGTGGCATTTAGGGCCGCTGTAGCCTGGTTGGAAGAGCAACGGATTAGCAACCGGAAAGTTGCGAGTTCCAATCCTACCAAAGACCATCGTGTACTAAGGCGGCTGATGCATGTTAAATCTGTCCTGGTCTCAAATGTCCTCACATTGGTATGGTGTGGAAGCTTGGAGAGTGGGGTGCCAGCTCAGGTGTGACCTCGTCATCTGACCGTGGTTCAAAAATACATGGCGTTGTCCTCGGATCTTTCCTATCGTGTTTGATCCCGGACCGTCGCCAATAGCCAGTTGTGTTGCTCCAGTGCGACGTAAATTGAAATACCTACCTACCAAAGTGACATTTAAAAAATATTTTTAAAATGATTTATTTGCGATACTTTTTGTAATTAAAATTTGTACCCAAGATTATTTATATGGGTTTAAAAATATTGTTATTACTTGAAATTGTTGTGGTAAACTCTCCTCCCCACTTGGTGAACGCTTCTAATCAAATCCTTGAAATGAAATAAAACTTTCACAATTTAAACCGTTTCACCATCCATAAGTCACATCAGTGTGCCGCTGAACAGCGGTTGCAAATCGCTGTTCAGATTATATGCGTATATTTAACGTTATGAGCACATATATTTTGAATGAGAAACGATAGGAATGGCTAGCTAATAACTCAGTAAATCTCTTTAAGCTGAATTCAAAAGGAAGCGCAAGAGACAAGCGCGTGTAACTTTGCGCCTTAAGTTTCCTATTTGGATTCAGCTGCTGCAAACCTCCTTCCGACTGGCTGGTAGATAGAGTTACGAATCATCTTGCACCAGAGAACCGGGAACCGTACAATTAAGTTTGTAAACATTATTAATCGGAATGGGAGAACGCCATCATATTACTCTGACAAAAAAGGGAGTTGTGAAGATAAAATTGATGAGAACCATTTTTTCAGTTTTCACTGGCAACCAACGATTATTCATTCCTTAAAATTTCAAGTTTTGATAAATTTTCTGATGTGACGCTACCTGACGAACTTAGAATTCTTATGAAACGAACTGGCATATAGCTTGCAATAGGCTATCATTTCTGAGATTATACTGTTTACATATAATCTGATAGGATGATAGCAATTTCTCAATTTTACAAATCTATCTCACTTTCAATATTTCTTTTGTTTATAGCAAGCACTGAAATCATACTCATTTATAAGTAGGCGGCCTATCAGAGGTTAGCAGAATCAGTTAATTGTTATCTTGATCAAATCATTATAGATTTTAGTGAAAACAGTAGATGAAAATCAGATATATTTCATATCTTTATGCTACGAACTTTAAAGATACGAAGTTATATATAAATTTTACTAGTTTAGTAATCTATTCTTTGTTTTACTATCTCTAATTATTATTGTTATTTAAATCGTCATATTCTTCTATGTACAAAGGAGTATCAAAAAGTAAGGTGAATTTTTGATTGACAGAAAAACGTGCAGAGAGAGATAAATATATGAAAATTTATTATGTTTACAAATCGTATCACACTATCATTCGACAAAGGAACCATAGTGGTCTAAACATTTATTCCAACGTGGCACCAAATCATTCATGCCCTTTTCAAAGAAATCTTGCTCCAGGTTCCCTAACCAGGTAAGTGTGGCCTGTTGTGCCTCTTCTAGTGTATGGAAACGCTGCCCACGGAGGTGTTTCTTCAGGGGGCCAAACAAATGGTAATCCGAAGGGGCTAAATCAGGGCTATACGGAGGATAGTCAAGAATTTCCTACTTCGATACTGCTCACTGAACCACATGAGCTATTCAATGCATTTGCAATATCATGCAATCTCACTCTTCTGTCTTCACGAATCATAGCATCGACGACAGCCACATTCGTGTCGATGATGGACGTTGCTGGTCTGCCACTTCTGTCACAGTACTCCTGCCATTTGCAAATGCGTTACACCACAAGTACACTTGTTTCTGCGACATAACACTCTCTCCATGGACTTCCAACAATTCTCGATGAATATCACATGTTTTTTCCCCTTGGCCCATAAAAAACGAATGACACCGCGCACCTCCTCCTTGGAGTAATGCTCAAGTCGATGCGCCATTTTGATTTGCTCTAAGCACCAGACGGGTTGACGTAGAAGTTTCTACAAGCCGTCACACTTCTATCACCTTGGTACTTGCAACATATAAAAAAATTAATCAGCTACACAAAAAACTCTGAGTTTTAGAGACAAATTCACCTTACTTTTTGATTCACCTTACTTGTACTTGTCTAGCAGGAAAGTAAATGCCGTCTAGTTGGACTGCTTCTCACTGTCTTCACTTACGTCTGTGTTCTTCAGTCGCCCCTTGTAGTGCCTTACATCAGATTGTGGTTCAGGCGACCTAGGAAATATGAGTGTAGATAAGTTTATCCTATTAATTCCAAAAGATGTCTGTTTAAATAGGAAACACTTTTGACTGGTTAGAATGTTGCGTTTTTATGAGTGAAAATGGGTGTTCTGCTTCAAGTTAACCGTGCTGGTGGTTAGTATGGACAAGATACCACGTCATTAGAAGAAAACTGACCAGATCTTGATATTGTCATCATAAAAAAAATCGGCGATATCTTGATGACGAGATATCTCGACATTAGCAAAATTGGTTAGATCTTGATGACGAGATATCTCGTCGAAATCACTTGGAGGGTTAAGAGTATATCCCCGTCAAGAATATTTGCGCAAATCATATCCAAACATTCAAGTTCCAATGTTCAACTCTCTCCGGGGCACATCTTACGTGTGTATGTCATCAACCCCGAGATACCGAGTGATCTGTTCTTCTCTTTTACCCTCTCGTACCCTTTTGCTTTTTATCCTCCCTTGTCTTGTGTTTGGAGCAGCTTGGCCAAAAATGGCCCTTGCGCCATAAAATCCAAAACCAACCCGGTGATCTTTCCGTCCCTTCATTTTACCCTCCCTACCCTATTTTTCATATTTTTGATTAACATTTATTTTTGCTTCTCATGTTCGTGAATGTGCCATGTTTTTAAACACCTTTTAACTGTTGTTTTGGTTGGAATTGGATATTATTTAATCTTGCGTTGACGCAGTTGGTCCGCTCAAAACTCAGACCACGCCTGCGGGTAAATGTTTACTTTCAAAATTTTCTCTCGTGTGGCAAAACATGACAGTAGAGCGATGAACAAATCAAACCTTTCAAAAAATTTTAATTATTTTTCTAATTTTTAATTATTTGGAAGTAACAAAAGGGTTTGAGTCAAGATTTTTGAATTGAGGTAATCTGGCAGTTTGGTTGGTAGGTAGGTAGGTTTTTAATTAACCTCACACAGGAGCAACACAACGGGCTATTGGTGACGGTCCGGGATCAATCCCAAAGACCTGGCAGTTATGATTTCGTTCTTTAAATTTTTACAAAGAAAAAGCTTCAAATTTCTGTCTTAAATCCAGAGGTGCCAGAATTTTTGTGATATTAGTTCCTTGGGTATTATGAAGCCACAAGGGCTTCGTCTGTGCAAAGTACTGAAATTACTATGGGTATAGATTTAGTCAAAATTAATGTAAGGACAATGTAGTCGCAAAGATAAAATAAATTTCTTCAGATTTAAATTTAAAACAAAAGGAGACACACTAATGTTTCCTTTCCAAGGGGTACAGAATTTAAAAAGCTTAAAACTACTATCATAGTATAAGAATTATAGAATTATAGAAAATCATACAATTTTACTAAATTATTTATATAGTTCTTTGTGAGCATATAAACAAAACTTGCTTGATAAGACAAAGATTCTGAGAGATCCTTTTAATTCAAACACGAGAAACAAAGTAAAAAAAGCGCTATTATCTCAGATCTTTCACATGAGAAATTTTTGCGAATTAGATTTGCAGCTCTCCATTTTGCTGGTGTTGCCATCTATTGGGAAAATAATGAAATAGCTTTAACTGTTAATAAAGAATTGTCAATCGAAAGTTTAACTGTATAAAACTGTAGTTTCATGTGATATGGTTAGTTGTTTCTGGATTTTATGGCGCAAGGGCCATATTTGGCCTAGCTATGCCAAACATCATGTGATAGGAAATCACATCTATAAATTTGTCTAAAGGGCCGCATTCATACCTCAAATTCAACTTTATAATTTCCCTCAAAATAACTATCAATTTGAACGCTAAATTTCAAATCTATACAAAAAGAAACCTCTAATACCAAGTTTCAAAGTCAGTTGGTTCAGCCGTGTCTGCACTATGAGCTTGCAAATTATGGAGTTCGTAAAGTTAGATTAATGTTTTCCTAACTTTTATTCGGAAACTCCAAAATAATCTTTACATCGCGCCTTTTTGCTATGGCACTATTGAAGAACCTCAAAAAAATCCCCGGAATGTTTTCCAAAATAATTTTTAGTATGCTATATTATAAATTAAATTAATCGGAAAAATGTGAGTAGTAACCTTGATCTATTTTGAAGGAAATTGATTCAGAAGGATATTTTATGACTGCAAAATTTCAGCTCTTCTTTTCCGCAGAAGTCAATAATTTCTTTTTGCCAAAAATCTCTAAAACTTGTTACTATTAAATTTATTGTTGTAAAAAACTAACAGAAATAATTTGTCTACGATGATTTTACATCAAAATTCTATTGATACTTGAGCTATTTATATTTGAAGAAATCTGCTGTTCACTGTTTCGAGGTTGAAAAACTTAAAAACTTTCTCCATAGAAATTGATTTTAGGTTACATCAATACAGTGGAAGTTCGTGGCCTGGAACCTACTCCGAATGCAAAAGAAAACTATTTTAGGGTTCCATGAACAGGCAGGGGCAGATAAAGGTCAACGGTATTCATGTTATGGAACGTACTAGGTCTGTCAGGAAAGATCAGCTATCGCTAATATAACGAGATTGGTTAGTGGTGCGTTGATGTAACTTGACAACCAACAGAGACGTAACTAGGATAGTTTCCACCCGGGGCATGAACTCGCCTTGCCCCCCCCCCACCGACCAACCAAACCAAACCCCTCCCCGACAACATCTGATATCGCCCCACCACACATTAATTCCCCTAGTCCAATTTTTTTTTATTCAACGTAGATGGTAAATACTGGATTTTAAAGGTAAATAGATTAATTTGCAGTAATTTGATTTTTAGTACAAGATAAAATACCTAATTAATTCTAAGATATTTCATTGACAAATAATCTAAGAGTAGCATGTTTGATATATTCTTTCACACTTATAATCGCTGCAAATGAAATGAAAAGGTTTTATCAAATGATATCGGGATATGAGTGGGCTGCATCAAATTCAAGACTTGCTTTAGAATAGGATATTTAATTATGACAAATACAGAGGCTGTTCGGACATTTTTGAACGATTTTGATGAGCTGTAAAAAATTGTATGCTACGAAATAATTTTATTTTCGCAGTAATTAAATAGTTAAAGTATAACTTATCGTCTGCTAACTCAAGAGTTTAGCTTACTTTCAAAATGGCGCTTTTAAATAAGCAATGGATGGAAGGCTATGTTTCCGCTCTTTCCGAAGAGAATTATGCTTATTCAACTATTCAAAAACGTTGTAAAAATCATGGTTTTTCGATATCTAAAGGTAAGATAAGTAATATCATTAATGAGAAAGGAAAAGAACGCGTAAAAGTGGAAAAATACTTCCAAATACGTATCCAAAAAAGTAAAGAATTTCTGAGAATATTTGTAAGGTAAGATCTTTAATTTTAAAAGAGAATCCGCCAAGTCAAAAGACTTACAAAGTCATTAAAATGTTCAGTTTCAACTGTAAATAAAATAATTAACAGTGATTTGAATCTTAAAAAGGCCAAAAAATACAATGTTCATCGTCTATTTCCACGACATATTGCAGAACTCGCTGCAGAATTCTGTACGAGAAGCATTTATCTGGAGAAAGATGGAAAAATGTTGTGACATTATGCGAGGCGTAGGTGTATTTAAATGATTGCAATAAAAAGAACAATTTATTATCTTAAAAGAGGAGAAAAATCTTAAAACGTGGTTCAACTTTGTAACTTTAACGTGAGAACTTTCTCTAAGAGATTTATGATTGTTGCCGGTTTTGCATGTAATGGAAAATTAAAAGTAAAAAGAGGAGGGAAATGTAAAAAAATCAACTCCCACATATTATCAAGACCCTATTTGATCCCCAATATTCAAAAAATAAATACCATATCTTCACCCATAGTACCAACAATCAGTAAAACTGCATCAGGATAAAGCAAGCAGCCACACATCTAAATCCACTATTAAATTCGTAGAAGAAATGGAACAAGAAACTGGTATCAAGTCAATAAATACCCTTTAATGATATTCCTGTTAAATCTCCAGATGTCTCACCCATGGACTTTTGTGCTTTTGGACTTTTAAAAAGAGAATTATCGAAACGTCGACCGAAAACCATTCAAGGAATTTGGAAAACTGGGGAACAAGAATTAGGAATAACAGATTTTACTCAAGTTATTATCTTGAGTATTATATTTAGACATTTTTCACAATCTCTTAATCTATTGACAAAATGTGAAAAAAAAATTAATTTAAACACAGAAAGCTTGAACTAAAACTTAACTTTACGGGCTTTTTCGGCTGCAAACATTTTTACAATGTCCTCAAAAGATATCTTTGAAGCTAACTTGTGCTCTATTGATATGATGCTCAGGTTGGTTAGTCGTTGTTGTCCTGCTAAGTTTCTGAGGTAATTTTTTATGATCTTTAGTCTGCTAAAACTCCTTTCATTTGAGGCGACTGAGACTGGTATTGTGAGGAAAATTCTCAACGCTGTCGTTATGTTGGTGGACGCGTCTTCAAATCCGTTCTTGTATATCAACGTCAGAAGACCTGATGGTGTAGCCGTTTTCATATTAGGGCTTAAATCCAAGGCATGATACTTAAAACTCTCCACTTCTATCGCCAGCTAGTCCTTGTCTAGGTCTTCTTTATATGTGGTAGCTAACAAGTGCCTGGTTCTTCAATTCTTCTCCATTCATTGTTTCAAACCGAGCTCCATTGAGGAAACCAAATAAAATATTCATGTTTTGAATGACTTGAATCCTTTGCCTCAGTTCATTCAGAATCCGATATATTATTTTATTAATCAATAATCTTAACTTTTTTTCTTCTGAGAATTCATAGCTTTCAACTTCGCCCTTCTGATCAAACATCCACTTCTTCCTCCTCCGTACTTCTTTAAAATGAGGATCCTAGGTTAAGCTTTCCTGCTATTTCTTCACACATTCTGCATTTAGCTCCTTTTATAGTTTTTGGTTTTGTAGTCTACTAAGTTTTTCCTCTTCATTTTTTATCATACGTAAATATCTATAGTAAAAAAATACTCTGCCAATTTAGAGCCCCCCTAATCCGGCGCCCGGGGCACATGCCCCGTATGCCCCCCTCTAGTTACGTCCCTGACAGCCAAAGAAAAGGGACATTGATACACATGCTTGAAAAATCACGAATCCACTGAACTAATCCATTGGGTGCTAGACGCTCTTGAGTGAGCGTGTGTTCTGTGAGACCATCGCATTCGCAATGAAAGAGCGAGTAGAGCAGCGAATTTGCATCAAATTTTGTTTTAAGCTTGAAAATTCGTCCACAGTAACTATTCAAATAATTAAGTCTAGTTCATACCTATCTAGATGGTAAGTAGGTATTTTATTTAACTTCGCATTAGAGCAACACAACGGACTATTGGCGACGGTTCGGGATCAAACCCGAAGGGAAAGATCCGAAGAAAGTCCGGTAAATTTATTTAAGATGTAAATTTCTAAGTTTAACTCATTCGGCCGTTTTGTAACGCGATTTAATTTGACTAAAATGCAAGGTCTTTATGAGAGGGTTTTCAATGTAAACATGAGCAACCTACGTGAGAAAGGACATTTATTTCGGTTAAAAGCTAATTTGATTAATCTGTGTTAGGATGATGTGGGCTTTAATGTTTTTTGGTATTGGTATTTTAATTAACGTCACACTGGAGCAACACAACGTGATATTAGTGTCGGTCCGGGATCAATCCCAAAGAGAAAGATCGAGAACACCACCACGTAATTTTGAACCATGGTCAGATGACGAGGCAACACCTGAGCTGGCATCCCACTCTCCAAACTTCCACACAGCGCCACCATGAGGACATTTGAGGCCATGGCGGATTTAACATGCACCATCCCCCTATGTACACGACGGTCTTTGATTGGATTCGAACTCTCAACCCTCCGGTTGCTAATCCGTTGCTCTTCCAACCAGGCTACAGCGGTCCTTAATGTTTCTTATGAGAGGTAAGTCGCCATTTGAATTTACATTCCACTGGAGCAATACAGCGGGTTGTTGGCGACGGTCCGGAATGAATCCCGTAGAAAAGATCCGAGGACAACGCTTCGCAATTTGGAACAACGGTCAGATAATGAAGTCAACATATGAGCTGGCACTCTCTTTTATGAGAGGGATTTTCAATGTAAATGCAAATAAACAATCGGGGAAGGAAAAGTACTGGTTGACAGACATTTTGATTTATCGCCGTTTTGACAATGTTTGGCATTAGTTTTTAACATAAGTGACACGCTGAAATTGCATTCGAGCACATGCCAAGTTGAATCAAAAGATCCGAAACAGTTACCAAAGACTAGCGCTCTGCATTAGCTTTGCAGAAAAAGCCTCTTATATGCGATGCGCTAAAATTGCATTTGAGTAAAATGCCAAGTTACACAACAAGTTACGAAAGAGGTTATCAAATACAAAACGCTAATGGTATGTATGTATTTAGTTTTCAGAAAACCACGTCGTACGATTTATTTTCAGGTAGGTAGGTAGAGAGTTAGGTATTTTTAATTACCATCGCACTGGTGCAACACACCGGCGACGGTCCGGGATCAAACCTATAGAGGAGATATAAAAGTAGAGTGAACTATGGCAACTTTTTTATGTCCGAATGATCATGTGACCAAAGACAGTAGTCACGTGATCCTTAAACTCTTCTCTCCAACCAACTTCTAATTTGTGCATTCCTTCTTCCATAGCAAATGCAGTGAAAGTGAAAGCTAACATGGTTCTACGGTGCTGTGCATATGAATGCAATTCCAAATTTATTAAAGGTGGAAACATCACATTTCACAGGTGAGCGATTTACGTGTATTTTACATTTGTTTTTTTGTGTTTTTCAGTATTTGATAGTGTGATAAAAATAGGTGTTGTAACTTTGGAATTCGTAATATAACCAGCTGACATTTCCCGTTCTATAAAAATGATTGCATTGATTTGCAATCAATACATATCTAAAATAATGTTTAAAATAAAATAACTGATGTTCGAGTATATTTGCTATGGTAAATTGTACATCTATAAGGACTTAAAATATTAAAAATAATAAATCGAACTTTAAAAACTTGTGTGAAATCGTTCTCTGTCTTGGCGATGACTTTTTTGGCGTCAACTAGGAGCATTATATTCTTTCGTGTCTTATACGATAAAAATGTTATGAATTGAAAACAAGAACTTAAGTACATCATTTAAATTGTTATTTCTTGCTGAACAAAATTGTTGTGTATCCACCCATTTGTAGAATTATATAAGAATAATAATTAAAATACAAGATACATTTTGAAACTTAAGAATTATGAATTAAATAAAAATCAGTTTGTTAAAAATAGGATTAAAATTATTTCATAAATCGTATTATAAATGCCCACATTTATCCGCTTTAGGGAACCTTTTCGTTCATGTTTTAAAATATATGTAAAATCTTTCAGTATAAGATACATTTGACAAAAGAGCTTTCCTTTCAAATAATTTCCCTTGAACACAACTTTCTACTAGAATGGCGAAAAACAAATTGCCGTTCTCTTATGTGCAAAACTAAAACAGTGCTTGTACGGAAATTGAAATGTTGTACCTGTTTTGGCGTATTTTTATACTTGTTAATGAAACATACAATACAGCAAATTAGTAAAGCAAAAAATTAGAAAACGAAATGAAACTTCTATTGAACTAATTCCAAACAATCCTCGCAGCTGGAAAAGTTCCTTTTATAAAAACATCTACTTAACACCCTGATTTTTTTTGCTTAGTGTTTAAATAAACCTAACATTAAAATTTAATTATTTTCCACTTTTAAACCAGATTCATCTTTCTTCCTTACACGTTTTAATCTTGAGATAAATAATATTAAATTTTAGGTTGTTTCCTACAATATTTGTGAACATTTCAATATTTATATAGTTTTTTAACTCGATAAATAAGCTTGGTAGTGATAAAAACACACTCCACAGTGAAATGAATTCCTTTATCTTTTGTTTTCTACCTAAAAAGGGGACACTTTTTTATTTTTTCTTAGAGTATTTAAACGTATTAAATACATTTGCGAAAATTTATCCACATATAAAACATACTACTCAATCGAGCGTAACGTTTATTTTCTACAATTTTTTAAACTGAAAAAAACTAGTTTTAAAAGCATTAAATTTTTGTGATAACTTAAACTCTTAAGGTACTGTCCTTCAAATTATTCACATATTTTTGTGTTTATGATTTTTAGAATTATAACTAAAACAATTTATACTTACTTGTAATAAGAACTTATAAAGATGTGTATCTGCTAAAAATTCATTTATTCAGTTCTTATGTATCAAAAATTTTTTTTGTTCCATTTATTAGTTTTCCCAAAGATGAAGAAAGAAGGTGGCTAGTAAATGGCTACATGTTTCTATATGAGTTTTATTCAGTGGTTTTAAAATGTGATGAATATGACAATAAATTTTATAAGTTTACTGTTTCTTATTTATCTTTCGTTTTTATAAAATATTGATTTCACACACAATAAGTAATACAAATTTAATATTAAAAATCCTGCACTTTTGCACACACTTGTGTTTATGAAAATTGCCAAGTTATTTGCATGATTAATTTGATAAATTTAAAATCCAGATATTGACACGGATGTGACTTATTTAGTTTTTGAATCAGAAATTTAAAATTGGGCAAAATAGCTAGGTAAAACTGTTCTGAAGACCGTATCTGGATAGCGGGCAGGTTAAATCTTTCGGGTGTATCTGGTCTGCTGTCCTAATAAAATATTTGGATGACCGTAGATGGACTGTGGGCCGGGTAAACCTGTTCGGAGAGTCGTATATGAACTAAGGTCCTGATAAAAATTTGGCAGGCCGTATCGGGTATGCAAGCCGGTCCAGGACTGCATACCAGAAACTGGGTCCAAATCTGCCCGCAAGACCGTATCTGAACTGCGGGTTGGTTAAACTGATCTAGAGGGCCCGGCCTGATCTGCGGGCCTGAGACTAATATTTGGTGGGCCGTATCAGGATTCCGCGCCTGAGATCAATCTATTCACTACAACCTATTTATCTTACGCATACGATTTTTTTATACGTGCTAGTTAAAATTGATCCCAACGAGAACTTCAGCTAATTATATAACTCAAAAACATTAAAAAGTAGCACAAATTCAAGAAATATTCAGTAGTATCTTTATTCACATCGCTAACAATGTTAAAACGTACCTCAATTCAAGAACTATTCAGTATTATACACATTCTCATCGCTAACTTTTTATAAGTAAATGCTATGTCGCCAAGAGAAGCGATAGAAAACCAAATCAATCAACCAAGCTGAATTTTCACGTAACAGTCACGTGACTACTAGCCACATGTTGGGCCCACTTTTTGAAGCTCTTCGCAATAGCGATGTTCAGTCAACTTATATTTCACGTCTATGCTCAAACCCGAAGGGAAAGATACAAGGTCAATTCCACGATATTTTGAACCTCGGTCAGATGACGAGGTCAATACCTCAGCTGGCACCCCACTCTCCAACTTCTACACCAAGCCAACGAGAGGACATTTGAGGCTCCACCAGTTCCCATGTACACGATGGTCTTTGGTTGGATCGAGTTTCGTATTCTCAACCTTCCTGTTGGAGATCCGGGACTCTACCGACTACTCTATTGATTTTCTTTATTTTCAAGATGAGAATCAGAGTAAATAGCTACGCATACAGAGGGATCAGTGCCATAGGAAGCAATGGTATAATAAATAACATGGGAAATCGCATAGACGGTGGCGCTCTTGGCGGGAGTCCAGCATCCCGACCATGGCAACCGATTTAGCTTCGTTTCCATAACAACCGAACTAGATGGTTTGTTTATTTATTGTTTTGGTGTTTGTTTATTTCGTATGTACATTTTAAGTTTATGCTAGTGGGGCTGGCTTAAGTGATTGGGGTTGTTTATTCAAACGATGTCGAGATTTGTTTAATTGTGGAATATTCAGGACTGCTGTAGCACAAACTTCAAATATACGATGTGTATACGATAAAACAAATTTTTGATTAAGTCCCCATCCGTAACTGTATTTACTCTGGCTGTTTTATTCTCTACGATTTGAAAGACCATTCTTTATATATTTTTATATATTATTCTTTATTATTATTCTAAGTATTCTTTATATATTATTCTTTATTATTATTCTAAGTATTCTTTATATATTTTTGCATAAATGCTTCAAATTAGCAATTTTTTTAATGTCTTCTTAACTTAAAAAAACCTTAATTTATGAATTATTGATTCTTTTTTAAGTGAATGCTTTTTTAAAATGCGAAAATATTCCAAAACAAGCCCTTTCGATGTATTATTTAAATTGTTGATCTGTTGATAGTCTGAAAAATTACTTGAAGGAAAAAGTACATTAGAAAATTTTTTTTATTCACACATAATCAGGTATTTAGTCTGATCAGGTACATCATTCTTTTTGAACAAATTATACAATTAGAAAAAGGGACAGAAATGAAGTATTCATATCTAATTAATCAGGCCACTAGGAAGGTGAGTAGTATAGAACATAAATTCTAACTTGAAAACGTCTGGCACTTCGCTGTAGGAAGAGAACAAGACCAAATTTCCAGTATTTGTGACACCCGCAGGTGTGCAGCAAAGAGTAAAAGATACTATTTCAAAAATACCACAATTTATTGACAAAGCAGTTCCAGTAATGCAGGTCAGGTCGGTCAGAACAGGACAGAGTACATTCAAATAATCATCAAAACAATCTTTAAACGAACAGAACAGTCCATCCGCTGCCAGCTTGGCAGGGAAGCAGGAACACAGGTAAGGGGTAAAAAGAGAGTGGCTGAAGACTTCGGGGCTACTTAAGTATTACGATTCCATCGTGGTGAACATGTCAGCACTGATGTTGGCGAGCACTGCTTATGTTTCACATATTGAGTCATTGCATTTTCACAGAAAAGTCCACAAAGGCCTACAGAGCACTGAATCAAATGGGTGTGAATTCCATGTCATCGAGCAAGTTGCACTGTTAAGACACTAGGCAGAGATCCGGTCAATTTAGTCAGGCAGTTTTTCCACCGAAATTCGAGGCAGTTGCAACTGTACTAATAACTGTAACTGGAAAAACTTCTTAGATCTGCCACAAACATTAAAAAATTCAAATGTGTATAAATTAAATGTATAAAATTTTTAATTTTTTAGAATTCTTATCTTCTAATGTGTTGGCATTTAATATTTTTACTTTATGTTTGACCATCATACGAACAAATGCTGGCACAAAATACATTTGTGCAGCCATTTTATGTTCTTAATGGCTCGAGAAAAATAAAGGTCGATTTCACACAATTTTTTAGCAAGGTTCTTCACTACAAATACTGCATGAAAGTATGTATCTATAAATGTGAAGAAGCACTTGCTAAGTTCTGTCATGTATGCCAGAAATTCAGATGTAGGCCATTGCAGTAAAAAATTAGTTAGTGTTATGTATGTATAATAGCGGGTTAATAATTCATCTCAGAAAGTTGTTGATATTAGACCAGGTTGGAAATACTTTGAAATAAATGTCATGAGTTTATTCTATTAAAGATATTACATACTTGCTGAGAATCAACCTCAAAGAGTCGCCTGATGTGCCTCCATGTTGCAAACATCGCAGGCATGTAGACTTGTCCTTTTTTTGTTCCAAGAACAGGATCCCATGATTTTTAAAAAATTATTACGGACAGATTCAAGAAGGTGTGGTGGATCCCAAAGGGTGAACACCTTTCTTCCCTTGTAAAGGAAAAATGGTTCCTCCACAGACCCTTTCAAATCTCTCTACAAAGCTTGATTTGGTGGGCCTGCTAACAAATGAACACATATAAATTGCTAACTACATTAATAGGATTGAACTCACTTTTATCATTAAAATGTATGATACTGGTGCTTCCCTACCATTACATGTGGCCTGAAAGGGCTTAAGTAAAAATGTGAATGGTAGTATCATTACCATGGTGAACATTTTTTTCAATCAAAATTGCTACAGGCCAGTTTTATCTTGTTCTTATCTTTATAAGTTTTTTAAAGCTTTTACGTGATTGCTTTACATATCTGTTATCATTCTAACTCAGAGCATTAATAACCATCATGTGTAACATTCTACACTTGACAATGATTTGGAAGATGTGGATAATAAAATTAAAAAGAGCTCAGTTACATTTACCTTGGTCAGACTACTGCTACAACCTTACTTTAATCCACAACTGTCAGCTATGTCCAATGCTTGTAGCAGTAAATTCTTTCTGTCACAACTGTTCTTTTTTTCGACATGAAAAAATACCCTAATACCTGTTAGAAAGGAAATATTAAAAGAATTACCATTTTTTTTAAACAGTTATAAGACATAAGTATAAAATTTGTATGGGTTGCACACACATACCAAATGTGGTTGGTTTATGGGTTTTATGGCACAAGGGCCATATTTGGCCAACACACCAAATGTGAATTAAGTTTGAGTTATAGGAAGTTAAGTTAACGAGAATAAATAACGAGTAATAAATTATCCATTACCTGTTTCCAACTTTTGGCAATTCCTCTAACCAAAAATACAAGTGCCTCACTTGCTCGAAGAGGGTTTACACTTCTCACAGTTTCAAACCCATCAACAGCATCAATTCTTTCATTATAGGTTAAACCTACTTTTATAGACATCTCGTCTAAGGCCAAGACACAGAATTTGTCCACATCTTTCATTTTAGATGTGTGTTTCCTCAGATAAGATGTCAAATTAGGGCAGAAGCCAGGACCCTTAGCTACATTTAATGTATATCTGTAAGTTTCAATAATTCATAGTTTAAGTTTCAGATGCAAAATAAAAATAATTAAGAAAAGTATTTAGACAAACCTGAAATTAATAGAAAAACAGGTAATGTTTCATTTATTGAAATTAAAAACATACCTCCTTAATGCAGTTTTGCTGGGAAAAGCAAGATGCTTTTACAAAAGAGCATAAGCCCCTGGACTCTGAAGATAAATATTAAGAGCGAAAGATTTTTCTTTCTTGCTCCAGCGTCTTCCTTTCCCACTCCTCTGAGACATATTAATTTGCGACAGGACAAAGTCGTACTGTGAAGAGGTCAGCTTCTCCTTCAAAAGTTGAAGCATTGATGGGTGCTTCTTATACAACTGCCTCTCAACTTTGTCACCGTCGTCTTTAAATGCCTAATTTTTAGTGTCTTAGGAGTGGGTACAAAGTTGGCCCTACATTCTGGCCTGCTACCTTGTGGAGATCTAACTGATTCTTCTACCACAGGAGAAACCACAATTATATTTCCAACAACCGAGTATTCCGTTTTCTCTTTATTCGGAAGGGCATCCGTTATTAAACGTATTTTCCTCGAATCCGAAAATGCCCAGTCGTGAAAGTGTTTCTTGCAGACTCGTAGATTGTTTTTCACAAACCTTTCTCCTGAAACTAATAAAGTTTCTAGGTTCAAAAGCTTTAACCAAAGCTTTACCCTAACAAGAAAAAAATAGTTTAATTGGAATCTTATGTATCTTTCAAATTTTAAAATAAAATTTAAAGCATGATTGAAGACATTGGATGATGAAGCATAATGAAGACATTGGAACAAGATGCATGTTATTTTTTATTCAAAGTTAAGAACTAAATATATAAAATAAGTTAAGTCGTCTGTTTATGAAAAAAATACACTTAAACACAATGAAAAAGTTTTCTCCAATATCACAAAAGCATTCCAATTTTGCACATAAATGTATAATTGGAAATTTTAATATTTTCATTTTGTTTTGTGTAATGTTGGCTAATTTTTATTTAATTTGAATTGGAAATTTTATGCATTGATTCCTGGAAATTCTTTACACTGCTAGCATAACTATTCTGTATTTATAGAATTGAATTTTGGAATCTAAAAGTTAATTTGCCCATCTGATCATTGAGTGAGTATGTTAACAAAATAGATTTCATTTTCTATTAGTGACATGATTTTTTCTCTCAAAAACAAGTCTAACAGATTAATTAATCTATATAAAAATAACTACAGAAATTCGCTAAACTTTATTCATATTATAAATATATAATGTAACATTTGATTTAAATAAAAAATGATTTAAATCAAATAAATCTGACTTTTATGATTTTTTTAAAAAATCCTGATTTTTTCATACCCTGGTTACTTTACAAAAAATTTAGGTATAAAGGATCATTATTCTATGTAATTATGTGGTCAGTTCTAGACAAGTTTTTTTTGTACATAAATTTTTTGGTGAAGATGTCGAATCCGGGGCATGTTTGTCGCCAAATCAAATCTAAGCCAGGATGGCTTTGGACGCCATCGCAATTTCGTTAAAAAAACGCGGGCTTTCCTACGTGAAAAACCTTGTGCATAGGGTTGCCATAAAGCTGGATCAAAACGCCAAGGTTACCATGTTTGGCGATAAATCACTAGTGCCCCGGATTCGACATCTCCACCAATTTTTTAAATACATTTATCAGAGTAACTGACATTTATGGTCCACATTCAACGAAATTTTTTTGGAACTCTGCAGAAATGTTGCATTAGGGCATCATTCATAACAAAAAATGATATAGAAATAGAAAATAGGCCATAACAGAAAAATATCAATTTTAATTACACAAAACAATATACAAAAAAAATCACCAACAAATATCATAAAATAAAATACATTTAACAGCACAATTCTATGGAATTCTGAATACCAAATTTTTCGTAAGTTTAATTACGATCGATTTTAATTAAATAATAAACGCAAAAATTAACACTTCAAAAGATAGTTAACAAAAATCAATAATCTTGGGTAAATGAAGAGAAAAAAGCGAAATGACACACTATTTCACATCAGTGGTTGTCACGTAATTTATGAAAAACTAAAGCAAAATTTACCTTTCAACAGAATCGGGAAACTTGAACAGCGGCCTTTCCTTTGTTTTGCAAACACAGCATGGATATTTATTGGTAGTCATTTTTATGGAAGTTTGTGAAAGAACAGTAAATATAAAATCGTAGTCAAAAAATATATTGCAAAGAATTGTAAAGTGGGATGACGATTCACGAAGTCTGTCGATTACAAAATGGCTATTGCTCTGAGTGGAACATATCTAACTCCGCCCAGAATTAGGGACATCGGGCACGCACCGAGGGCGCTGTAAGTCATACCTTCAGTGGAGCCTCTGTATCTTACTCTGTGATGAGAATTTTCGCCGAAAAACAAAATCTTTTAACTTTATCTGGCAACCCAAGCTCAACCAATCCGATTACGACTTGAATACGATTGCGAATAGTATTCCGAATTTGCTTGCTTTACATTTGTCTTTTCAAATTATTTGCGTGCCTTCTTGGTGTCTCGATAAATCCTTTGAATTGAATCTTGAGTTTTTCGGTGAGATTTGTATTTAGTTTTGTCTTGTGAATATAAATATTGGTATTATTCAATTTAAAATATTATCTGTAATCTACTTTCATCGTATGAAATTAACTTTGCCGTAGCTTATTTATGATGGAGATGGATTGTTGAATATTGTCCAACACGTGAGGTTTCAACTGACAAAATGCATATTGATTCTATTTTTTGCTCGCAGATGACTCTAACCTCTAGGAAACTCGTGAAATTAAAGCTGTTTGAATTTAGATAGTAACAGCATTGGCATCTTGAAAATCGGCTTTAATTGAAAGATGTAAACTAAATGTCGCTAGAAATTACTAATGAATTAATGATTAAATCTGAACTCTCTCTTTGATGTACAAATTTGTATTTTTAAAAATTAATTTCAATGTCAATAACCTGAACTATTTATGGCGATTGCAAAACAGAATTTTACGTAAGGTAGCCCTTTCCCCTGACAATGGCCAATGCATAGTAAAATCAACCAATTTTTGTAGAAATGATTCCCTTAAGGTGATCTTCCTAAGTCACTAGCTTTTAACTTTGTTAAAATTGTACATATGATGATATACAGTCAGATGATTCAATGATTAAACTTTGAACTCTCTCTCTGATGTACAAGTTTTGTTTTTAATTAATATCAATAACTTGGTACTATCTATGGCGATTGTCTTTCATAATTTTATGTTCGGCAATCCTTTTCCCTGGCAATGGCCCCTACATCGTAAAACATAGATTTGGAAATATTTCCCAGAGGTGATCTACCTTCCCATCAGTCAGTAGTTATTAACTTGATTGCTTAAATTGTACTCATGATGATATGCAATCAGATGATTTAATGATTAAAATTTGAACTCTCTCTCTGATGTACAAATTTCTATTGAATTATTTTCAAGCCACTGATAAAACTAAGTTAATTTAGAAATTAGCATGTTGCATTTTGAAATGTGTCTTAAGAGTACTTGCACATGATGATAAATCATATTCTGAGT
The DNA here is from genome assembly GCA_933210815.1 of Meta bourneti. NCBI lineage: Eukaryota > Metazoa > Arthropoda > Arachnida > Araneae > Tetragnathidae > Meta > Meta bourneti. Next base: position 71,272,222 of record OW119925.1, read on the forward strand.
TCATGATTAAAATTTGAACTCTCTCTCTGATGTACAAATTTCTATTGAATTATTTTCAAGCCACTGATAAAACTAAGTTAATTTAGAAATTAGCATGTTGCATTTTGAAATGTGTCTTAAGAGTGTACTTGCACATGATGATAAATCATATTCTGAGTTCATGATTAAAATTTGAACTCTCTCTCTGATGCATATTAATGATTATGATTGAGTATATGCAAATTGCATCTAGATTAGTTACACGAATGATATAACAGGTATGAGTTTTTTCGATTAAAATTCTCTGCACATTGGTAGTGCCTGTGGTAGCCGAGTTGGAAGAGCAACTGGAGCGTTGTGAGTTCAAAACTTGGGGCTAGTGCCTGTTAAATCTGTTGTAGCCTCGAATATCCTCATGTTGGTGTGGGAGTTTGGAGAGTGGGGTACCAGCTCAAGTGTTGTCATCTAACTGGTTCAAAATTATGAAAAATTTATTTAGAATTCATTGCGTGTGATGAACAATGATAAAATTAAACTGCACAGGTTATTTGCTTGTAATATGTATGATAATTGCATTGAAATGGTGAATTTTGAAACACTTTCAATATTGTCTGACTTGCAAGTTGGTAGTCGAGTCGTGATTTTGGACGAGCATTCTTTAAATTAAGAGACTAGTTGAAATGTAAATGAAAGTGCTTCCATAACTGGAATCTTTAGCAGATTCTGGTATTAAGTTTATTGCTTGGTGCCGAAAGCAATGACATGAGTTGGCAGAGGGAAACCATCCACGTCAAATGCCATTCATGCTTTAGCGTCTGGTTGCCTCTTTAAAAATTCACACTAAAAATAGAAAATGTATCTTTTATTCATATTTCCAAACTTATTGAAACAGAATTAATGACTAAGAATGCAGGTATATTAATCTCATTTCAAAATGTTCCAATGTAGTAAAAGTGTGCAAATGATGAAGTTTAATTATGAATCCTTTTGATTAAATAATGAACTCTCTCGTACTGATGCACATCTAAACTATTGATACAGATTATATCTCTAATATTAAGTGTTGACTTCAAAACAATTACACCTTAAAAATCCTATGAATCTGATAAAACTCTGGTTTTATTCACCTATGTACTATTGCAGATTCGGTAAAGATGTAGAATCTGAGGTATGTTCGTCGGCAAGCAATTTTTGTCGCCAAATCGAGGTTTTCGGCCAGTACCAGTATGACGGCCATCTTGACGATTCGATTTGTTATAATCGCAAGTGAAAATGAGGACTACACAAATAAACAATAAAAACTAAAGAAAAAAGGAACTTGCTGTCTAATTAATCCCGTTCCTCTGGGTTGTAATGTCTAACAATTTTGGCAACAGATGCCAGGAACATCCGCTGGATTTCCATTCCCATATGTTGCCGTCGCCATATACATTCGGCAAGGTAACTGTCAAATTGGTCTTCCCCATGTCCCCTCATTGCGTTGGTATGGGCTCCTGTAGCCGTGTCCTTAAAGCGCTCATTATGGTCGACCGTCAGATGCTCGAATCGAAAACCTTTGAAATCTTTGTCCTTCGGGTTATCAATACCAGCATAAGACTTCCAATGGTCAGACACTATGGTAGTTCCCAGCAAAATCCTATCATTCACTACAGCCATAAAACATTTGTCCGTACTCCTTTCAATTCCACCAAACATCCATTTACCCTCCACTCGTCTACCCTTATTATAATTCCTTTTGCCAAACTTACTCATCAATTTCCAGTCTTTCCTTCTCCAATCTTACCATTGAATTTCAAGCAAGCATCCAAACACTTCTCTACAAAAATTATACCAATCGGTCATCGTATGGGTCGCCACATCCATTTCATTCATAACACATTTAATTGGCATTTCATTCACCAAGTACCACGTAATCAAAAGAATCTTACATGCAAATTACTATTTTCAAACCATGTTCCCTTTCACACCGCGTTTCATGTCCATCCTTTCTACGCAACCATTCTTGCCTATCGCCCGCATCCTTTCTGTCTTTCAAAACCATTTCACTCCCACATTCTGGACATTTAACACTTTTCGCAATCAAGCCAACTTTCTGGCACCATTCAATCACTTTCAAGCTCTCCAGTTTTGCTAAAGATTCATCATAAATTTTTCCAAAAAAAAGGCATTTATACCTCCAGTCAAACCATCCATTGTCATACCTAATCAAGGGTAAGTGAACGGCTAATAAATCTATAACATCACGCAAAAGATAATTAATTTAATTTCTAATTAAAAACCCCAAAAATATCAATAGAAATGGGCCATTTGAAAAAATTGTAATCAAAATTTTGGAAATCCAACAGCAAACACGGAAACTAAAGATACACTGATAGTATCCGTTGTGACTTCAAATTATCCTATTAAGTGGTAACCAATTAAAATCATGGAACAGCTGCAGTATAGACCCCCAATCCATTTGGCGGCTTTTTTGTCACCAACCCTGACGTTACTTGGCGACATTTTTTAACAGACGTATTACATAAAAATGTACATAAGTTGAATATAAGTTATTCTAATCTTTTAACAGATTTCACTGTAAATGAGGGTTTCCTCATTAAATGCCCCTCATTAATGGGGCTCCAGTTGTGAACTGAACCCTCAGTCGGACCCCATTCGATTTTTTTGTAAAATGGAAAACGAAATTTCAAAGCAACCATTATAGAAACCCTGGCATTTTTTTATGTGAAATTGCACATTCGCCATAATAAATAATGCTAATCTTGATTATATATAAAAATACAGTTATCACAGTCAATATATGTCTGGGTTAAATATGTCTATATATACATAGCGTAGGGACACTGTAGGGTTGCTAGAATGGAGTGGAAAAAAGTGGGGGGGTTACCAAAAACAACAAATCGCAATTGAAGGTTGGCGACAAAAAAAGTCACCAAATGGATTGGGGGGGGTCTATACTGCATCTGTTCCAAAATCATTCTTAAAAGCTATGACGTCAAAGAACATAAATAATCTAAATTTTAAAACAGTAACCATCATAGAATGCAATACATCAGAATTCTGTTTTAAAAAATGTTCGTTAAAAAAAGCGCTCTTTCCTCCCTAAAAACCAACCTTTTGCATAGGGTTGTCATAAAATTGGATCAAAACTGCAAGGTTACCATGTTTGCGATAAATCGCCATTGCCTCGGATTCGACAGGTATATTAATCTCATTTCAAAATGTTCCAATGTAGTAAATGTGTGCAAATGATGAAGTTTAATTATGAATCCTTTTGATTAAATAATGAACTCTCTCTTACTGATGCACATCTAAACTATTGATACAGATTATATCTCTTTAATATTAAAGTTGACTTCAAAACAATTACACCTTAAAAATCCTATGAATCTGATTAAACTGGTTTTATTCACCTATGTACTATTGCAGATTCTTTTGTAGTTTGTAAGAGTAACATCCATTTCTGGGAAATAAATAATATGATCATTGTATTCATTTTATGGGTTACCCTATTCCAAAATTATCTGCAATTGTATTTATTGGTGATTGTATTGTTCTTGTGTGCAAATGATGAAGTTTAATTATGAATCCTTTGATTAAATAATGAACTCTCTCTTACTGATGCACCTTCAAATCACCTAATCTCAAATTAAATAGTGTATCTTCTATTTCATTGTTCTAGTTTTTTTTTTTTTAAGTTCTGACCTGTTTTAAAAAATTTGTACACATGGTAATATGTAATACCTGCTAATGTCTGATTTGGCCATACAATGTACAAACTTTCAGTTGAATTATCAGATTATACAGGAGTATGGTAATATTACAAAACTTATAAATGAATGTAAAAATTTGAATTTTTTCCTAAGAGGTCCAATGTGCATTTTGAGTTAAGTATTAGATTCTCCATTATTTTTATAAAGAAACATACTATGGAAGACGTAAATTATGTAATGGTGTGTAGTTTTATTCCTTAGTATGCTTAGGACAATTTCTTTAGAAGTTATGACTCATGAAAATTCTTCTGTGCAGGTGTGATGGCGCAAATTAAAACACTGCCCCAGAGCAAGGAAGCTCTACTGAAATCCTACAACAAAAGACTAAAAGATGACATAAAATCTATGGTGGATAATTTTGTAGAGATAGTTAAATTAGCAAGACCTACGCATGAGGATGATGGAGGAAATGTTATTAGACCTCTTGCCACCTCACAAGACCAATGTGAAATGCATGTGAGAGCTGCTAATATTGTAAGTAATTGTTTTCACTAGAAGATGATGCTGTAAAGTAGTTCATTTTTGTGTGTTGTAAGAGATAAATTTACTTAATCGCTTACACTATTAATATTACGAGTTTCATATCGATGGATGTTGATGACATGAATTTATTTTAGTACAAATCTGAAAGAATGGAAATTTTATATAATTTCAAATTTTTATTGTTATATTTGTTCAATTCTTGAGTTATTAATTGTATATAAGTTATACTTGATCATTATTTTTTATCATTAATTCTGTTAAAGATTTTAACCTAAAATTAAATGTATCCTTACATTGCTAAACATTTAATTTGTTAGAACTTATTATAAAGGATAAGTATACTTACTATAAAGGTGTTTAGTGAAAAGCTTTTTATTTCTCTAAATTAGATATGTGCGATATTTGCTTGTTATATATATATATGTGTACAGATCACCATCATGATTCATATAATCCTCACATGGAGTATGCGTAAGAATTTCGTTTTATGCCTAAAAGCAACTTAGATTCAGATGTTCCACTCAATGACAAATGCACGTTCAGACATTTTAGGCGACACAAGATGTCTATCTTGTATGTGAATTTTTAATGCTCTAAGTGTGCTTTGGGTAAATTAATGTAACTAGTTAAATTGAATAACCAATAAATCTGTTCAAATTTTGGTTAAATATTACTTGGATAAATTATTGTATTTGTGTTACTGGATACACTAAAAGCCTCGAATCCAGCATCAACGAAACTGGGTATGTGGGGAGCCATTGTGAAGAAATGTGCCAGAACCTGCGGCGCTGTGATTACTTTGGCATCACAATAGTGGGGCTATCGTTCGCAGACATGCATGCTTTTATAAGGCGCTTGAAACCTACAAATATTTATCTTCGGATTTGAAAGTGATAATTGATTTCAGACTTCCTGAATGGTATGATGGGTGTACGGAGTGAAAACGGGGAGGCATCTTCTCTTCTGACTTCATGTTATGAGTTATAGTTACTTTTATGTTGATTCATTAGGTGCTTTTCATTGTTAATGTAGTACATATAAATTATATGGAAAAGATCGCATCGCATCTAGATACGAGTTTGAATGGAGAAAGAACATTTTTAAAAGGAAATGTCCCAAGCCTATCCCTCCAAGCAGTGATCAGGGGTGCGCAAGTACCGGATGATCTTTATTCTTTCAATCTAAAATAGAAGGTATAAGATCGTTTCATTTTCCAGTCCTAAGATTCCTACTGTTAGTGGCAGCATTAATTTACTACTGCACTGGTGCAAAGATGTTACTCATTAGTAACAAATAGATTGTAAAGGAGGAATTCGATCTAAAAGCTTATACTATTGATTATTACATTTGAAGACCAAGTACAGTTAACCCCCGTATAACACAGCACTTCTATAGCACGGATTCACTCTAACACGGTTCGAGAATTAGGAACATGCCCGTATAACATTGTGCTTTTATGGAATGATTGGAACAATGATACGAAAAGGACGGCATTATGAAAGTTTAATTTAAACGGTGTAGCATGGGAATATCCTAAGATCTACACGCACGGATATTATCTCGATAAATTAAATAAAAAGTAGCTTAGAGGAGACATGGTGTCTCTTGGGGATCCCCGCTCGTCATCGAAAGAAAAATGGCAAGAACGCTTAACGCGTTTTTTCTCACAAAACTGCAAGGTCGTTGGACTGAGGCGAAAAAAGAGAGCGTATTCTTCCTCCACGATTTTTATCAGGGGAGGTGGTCTTGTCAATCAAGGGAGCTGGACTTCCTGATTCTCTATTTTTAAACTAGCTCATCTGTAATTTGTTAGATGGACACACATGATATGGCATGACGTAACTTTCTGGAAAATTCTTAGCATAGTTGATGAGCGTCACTGGAGCGAGGGAGAAAACGGAATTGAGAAATAAAGGACTTAAAAAAATAAATGGCATCACTGATCTCGTGGCTGTCACTCGGAGGATGAGGATATCTTGCCAAAAAGAGAAAACACCTTCGGTTAATAGTGCTTAGTGATGACGAAGAAAGCATTGTTTAATTCATATTAATATGTATTACTTAAGAGAAAATTTTAATAAAGATATTTATCTTAATTATGAAAATATAATAGCATGTTTTTTAATTTTTGGAACCTAACCCCCTTTTCGTACTAGTTCTTTGTTTAGTATAACACGGCAATTTTTTGGAACATAACTCTTGTGTTATGGGGGTTACCTGTATAAACCTTTTAAGTCTGATAAAGCTACAATCAAAAAGCAATGGTAGCTTCCAAATAAAGACTTGATTTTAAGGATTCAGCTCTAGAAACTAACTGACTTAGATGTGCTTGAGGAGATCATTTACATCTGTAATAATGATAATGTTTCAGATGTTCTACTTGTTCTAGTGTATATATCTGGTTATGTTGCCAAAGAAAAGTGTAACATGAACTGAATTGTGAGATGTGCTGTTCAATCTTATCAATTGATAAAGAACTAACTTATGAATGTTCGGAAGAGTTCACCAATATTTAAAATTAAGTGATGAGGTGGCTTTAAATGTCCTAAGGAATTTATGTTACAACTGATTGTTTGTACTTATCAGATTTTTAATGAATTTCTGAGCAGCATGAAGACTTTGTCACAAATTTCAGAAAAGATTGTTAGTTGTACTAACTCTATTTAATAGGTACCTTCAATGAAATATCTGTAGTGCCACATCTAAAATGCCGCAAAATTGATCAGAAAATGTGTCAAAAATTGCTTAAGGGGCATTATGTAATGCACATATCTACATGTAACAGGTCACTTCAACCAAAAATTGCATGCCTGAAAGAAACAAATGTTAACATTTTATGAATTAATTAAAATGTTTCAATGAAACTGAAGTTGTAGACAAAAATTTAAGTAGTATATATGTGCGTATTTAACATTAAGTTATTTAACGTAAGTAAACATTAAGCACTCATAATGTTAATTAAATATCTTATTTTCAGCTGCTTTAATTATTTTATCTCTAAATTTTTCTTGAATCTTGTAAAATTGAAAATTTTCGTGTTCAGATTAACAGCTTTATTTTTCTACTGCACAAATGAATTGTTTACTTGTCACAAGTTAGACACCTTTCAATCTGATCGCTTTTTGACTTCATTGTGTTGAAAGTTTCGCTGTTTATAACATTTGTGATCTCTGAATCTCAAATTTGACTGGCTTTTTCTAATCAAGTCTATACAGGGTGTCCCAGAAAGTTTGTTCCGCAATTTATCTTTTTACCATTTTGAGATAAGTAGGCAATGTTAATTGCAAAAGTGCACCAAATAAGGTAAGTAATTAAGATATGAATAAAATTCACGCGATAACAATTTAAGCGGATACAGTTTTTAATTTGTATACCACCCCTCTAGATAAAAATCCGAGATAGCAAAAATGTTCCTTACCTGTATCCCTATTGTTAGTAAAAAACCATATTTCTGTAGGTTGAATAGTAACGGAGATACAAGAGTTTCTATTTTAAGGGGGCTGTATCTAATCTAGAACGGAAACTGACCCATGGCCAAGAATGAAGAGCTAAGTTCTGCATTGCTGCAGATGGAAAAATTTATTTTTATTTAAACCATTTTTTTTCTACAATATTTTTATTAAAGATTGCATTGTCTACTATTATGCATTGCGATTTTCATCTGCAGTAGGAATACTACATTACTTTGCACAATGTTACACCAATTTTTTTTCCTGCTTGTACTCCATTGTAGTTTTTGAAAACCTTAGGTCAAGGATCTAGCTGCTAGATAAAAGTATTTTCCTACTATATTTGAATTTGTTACTGTCTTACAAGTGCTTTAGCTGTGGCAGTTTTGTAATTGTCTTTATAGGCATAGTGTCATTCATAATATTTGGTCCATTTGTTTTTTAACTTCTATAGAAATATACCAGCATCTAATTCAAACATGTAGCAATATTCAGCATTCTGTACTTTAAATCCTTCAATTTAATTTTTCAAACTTGCAGCCCTTGATAAGTGAACTAAATTTAATTTCTTTCTTGAATTGTACCCCTGACATTAAAATTAAATAAACCTGAAGCTCAAATTTGTACATTTTTTACCTTTTATTCTCCAATTTTTATTGCAAAATGATATTTACTTCAAAATGCTTTTTGCTTTACATTTGAATTTCCCAGTTTTATGTGACAATTTTATTTCTTTGAAAAGTACTTGAATTTATTTTCTATGAAATTGTGGGAACCCTTGTCAGTTTGATTATGGTTCTAGCAACCAGCAAGTTGAAGGCAGCACAAGTTCGATTCTTACCTGGGTGTATTTCTCTCCTGTGTCAGAAACTTTTATTGTGTGTGAATGCCCATTACTTGATGTCTGTTTTGTGTTTGGTGCAGGATGGCCCTTGTGTGTTCCATAAAACTCAACCCAACCAACCATTCTGATTGTATTAATGCTCTTTTGTTCTGAGTGCATTCACTTGTTTTTGGTTTCTTAATTTTTTATGCAAGGAACTATTTTGTGTAGATGATTATATAAAGTATGCACACAAATTTGTGAATTCCATTCTCTGCTAGGCAAGCACACAATATCTCCATTTGATTATGTGACATTAATATTCTGATTGATAATCCAGGAATCACTGATTGTGATTGATTTACTCTTAACATTCTGATGTATATTCATTTGTTTAATTTTTTGTGCTAGAACTATGCATTGTGCAGATGATTACAATCTTTGGGAATCTCTCTGAATTATTTGAGTGATAATGTTTTAAAAATTCTGATGCACAATGTATGCATAGAAGAAAATTGATTATCTTCTAGTCAAGAATGCGGTATCTTCATTTCCCACCCTGGCTGCAATACCGCCATAAGTCAAAAATTTATAATTTTACAGGAGAGCTTGTGAAAGTTTTAACATGACATTGAAAAGCCTAAATCAGGGATTTCATCATTATTTCAATAAAATTTCTTTTTAACTTAGTTATGGCAGTTTTGCATCACGAAGAAACTTTGCAATCTTTCATACATAAAAGTTTGCAAAGCTTTGCAATCTTTATATGCATAAAAGCTTTTTTTTAACTTGTGGTATTGCAGCCAGGGTGCAATTTGGTTACTTCATATTTATGTCCGAATTAAGAATTGTTTGGGCATCACTGATTACAATTGACTAATATTCTTATGTACTGATGTATATTAATTTGTTATTGGATATTAAATTTTATGCTAGAACTATTTATTTTGTGCAGATGATTACAATTTTTGGGAATCTCTCTGAATTTATCTGATTGAGAATGCTTAAAAAATTCTGATGCACAAAGTACAAGTTTGAAATTGATTCTATGCTAGTCAAGAATGCATCATCTAATTTTGATTATTTCTGATTAATGATTGTTAAATGCTGCTGTATAATTTAAGCTTTCTGACTGCCAAGAACTTTTGTGGGTATTATGGTTATTCCACACCCCAAATAGAAAATGAGCGCTCTGCTCTATTTCCCTACAAAAACTACTTTGACTAGCTTAGCATTGTAAACGTAGAATTCTTTTATTCCCTATATCGATTTTTAAGATAAATGCCTTCTTTTTTACTTAATTTGAAAGAAAAAATATCAGAAAAGAAAGCTTTTTACTGTGTAATGGACTTTTTATACGATTTTCATTCATAGGTCGACTAATTGGTCCTTTCTTTCAGGTGCGAGCAGGTGAATCTTTAATGAAGCTAATATCTGATATCAAGCAATACCTGATCTTAAATGATTTTCCTTCTGTGAATGATTCAATTTCACAGAAGACCAAGGTGTGTCGTGCAGTTCAAGAAACAATAGACTCTAAACTAACTGCCCTGCGTGACGATATGGCATCAGAGTTGTATGACTTGGAAGAAGAATATTATTCTTCTGCATTTAAATTGAAGCCTATGTTTTCCGAAGATAATGTCTTGAATTAAAAATTTAGGAGATCTAAGAGTTTAAAAAATTGTTTGCATCAGTTAACATTTGAAAGTGTTACTGAAATTGTATTGTCAAGATGGAAAATAAGGATGTTTCCACCTGGTTTCAGAGAAGGATTGGAGCCTCTGATGAGCCAGGTTTCATAAATGTGAAGAGAATAAAGTGAAAGAACATCAGACCACTATTTCCTCAAGTTATATCCTGACAAACAGTTTTGATTGGGTTTTACTCCATGGAGCAAAATCTAACAATCGATGCATATTTTGAAATGCAAAATATTTTAAGGATTGATGTACCTATGAATTCATGACTAGTGTATGAAATCTATTTGGTTTACTCTTACTCTTGCATGTAAATTTGTCTCAGTATTTGTATATAAAGCATTTATTAATAAAAAGTTTAAATTCAATGAAGCCTTTTTATTCAATACTAGCAGATCTGCACTTGTTTCTTAATTGTTATGTATTGGTGGCAGTATTGTCACTTACATTTCATACCTTAGTGAAGTGTATGATAAAAAATCGAAACATCTCATTCACCAAGGCGATTTGGTATTTTTAACATTCAAACATACTTTCACATTTACTCATTCTTTTCTACACTGATTTCTCTTAAGTACTGGAGAACTTTTGAGCTATACTTTCTGTAGAGTTATAGTAATATGCATAATCGCAGATAAAAACTGAACCACCCCTCTGAACAATTTTAACAATAGAGAAAATCAAAGATGGCATTCGATAGGAAGGATAACGTCTTATATAAATTCAAATACAAAATTCCAATGGATACCCTTATTTTGACAATTTCAAATCTATCAAAATTTAATTTCAGATACCGAATTTCATGACGGTCTTGGCCCATCCCCTAAAAAAAGAGGATTTTGAAGTTATGCTTACAAAGATTGGAGCTCCTAATGTTAAATCAGTTTCTCTGACTTTCATGGATGCCTTCCTAAATATTTCTATAGCATATTTTGTACCATGTTAAGCAACCCAAACAAAATCCATGTAATATTTCATTTAAAAATAGTTTTTATATGCAATAATAAACCTTACTATATTTTGATGGCAATCGATTCAGGACTTCTAATGACTGCAAAATTTCAGGTCATTCCAAATTTAAGTTTTTGCGTTACATTAAATTTTCCTCATGACGATTTTAGGGGCAACCAAAAGTTTAAATTTTTGAAAAATGGCTCAAAATGTCCTTTAATTTTTTGAAACCTAAAATACATTTCCTTTTGTCAGTTATGTTGTATACTAATAAATGACTCGCTATTCAATTTTTGGATGATCGGAATATCAGTTCGATTGTATTAAATAATTGTAGGTAGGCCTTTTGGTAGCATACATAGAAGCGAACGCTAATTTTAAAAATTTACATTTATTAAGAATACTAAAGACTACAAAATTATACAGAACATCGATCAACACTTTCTCCGTTTCGAATTGTTCTCAATTCCAAAATCCTTTTATTATATTTTAATCATGATTACAATTCACAATATCGTTTGAAATTCGGGTAGCTGTAACTACAATTAATCGCGATCTACGAATAGCAATTTTAGCATTGAGTATCTCCGGATATAAAGATGGTCAAGTCATGAAATTTCATATTAGACTGATTTAACGATGTAGAATCTGATTAGGGCATCAAAACGGTGTTTCCATTGGAAATTTTGTTTGCAAAATTTGACATGAAGACTCCCTTATGCATTTTTTGAATTTGCACTATGAATAGTTCTCGAAATAAAGGTGATTTTTCCCGCGACTACATTTGTGAAATGACAGATTTCCAAGAATTACGGTTTTTGTGTTGGTGTGGAAGTTCAGGTGTCAACCGTCATCTGACTGGTTCAAGATGTCCTTGGATATTTCCCTTCAGGATTGCGCGATTCAAAATTGAATCGGCAGATGTAAAAAGAGGGGATGCGTTACAAAACTCAAATTTTATAGGAGAGATTAAAAGATGTACCACTTTATAATTGGATGTTCATAAACTAAAGAAAAAAATTCAGATATATAGCCACTTGTAATTCATGAGTTTTGTTACTTACAAAGCCACAAAATTCCTAAAAATTCGCACATATTCCTTTTTACACATTTTACCTAGTGTTACACTGAAATTACTGGGAAAAGAATAGGAAACTGAACGAAATTATTTTTAGTTATAAAACTTGAAAAATACTTTTATGACAAAACAGTTTTTGTTATGAAAAAGGTAGAAATAGTAGTGACAAATGGAAAAATAAAAATTAATCATCAGTCTCACTATCGCTGAATTCTGCAATGATGGTTGGCCACTGCATTATAGACGAGTAAAAGTTCATGTGGTGCTCCGAAATGCACTGGAGGCATTTTGCAACATCTGATCTTTTCATTGATTGGAACCTTTCCTGTCCTGTAAGCTGGTTGATCCGACAATCCAATGAGAACGTTTGGTTTCCTTAGCGTAAGTGTTCTTACTTAAACCATGAATGTAGGTCGAGGCTGTGACTTTATTTGGCTCGTTGATGATAATGTGGCTGACAGAAGATATCTTGAAGGCTACTTAGTCCTCTTTTCTTACATGCCTGCCATAACGGTTTCGGATATTAGACCGTCCATTTCTCCCATTTAGGTTACTTCATGGAATCCTCTTTACACAGTATGTGGGTCTTGGTATAAAGGTATGCTTCCGCCAATAAAATCATTTTTCGAAAAAATGTCACATATCCCCTTTTTATAACTGCCGATTCAATTACGTGGTGTTGTCCTCGGACCTTTTCCCTTCGAGATTGATCCCGGACCGTGTTAATAGTCCATTGTGTTGCTCTAGTGCGACGTTAATTACCAGAACCACCCTTCAGGATTGAGGTTCACAATTATGTGTCCTCGAATCAGCAGCTGCTAGTGGTTGGAAAAATAGGGGAAGGGCTTCCCCGGAATCCCCCCCCCCCCCCCGAAATTAAATCATGGCTATGCCAGTGCTATGAAAAGATAGCAGTTCCGAAAATTAGTTAATGAGAATTTACCTATTTTCTGTAAATTAAATCAATTCTGTCTAATGCTGCAAATCGGTCTGATATGCCTGTAAGATCGTAAAATAACTTTCTTCATAAGTGTCACTAATACCTCTTTTTGAATATATATATTTGCTAAAGAAAGTCTCTTGCGAAATAGTATTTCTAGAGTAAGTTTTTATTTTTTAAGGCAAGAAAAACTATATCCACTGATACATGGAATTGTTAAGACGAGAGAAAACAAATAATAAGCTTCTGTGCAAATTTCTTTATCATCATAAAAAGCATTCGAAGTTTTTGCGTCGATATATTCCTGAATTTTCCATTGGCATGTATAAAACAGTTCCTTTTAAGGCACTGGTTTTTTTAAACACATCACCTTAAAACTTGGAAGATTTTCAAGTGCCTGAGATGGAAAATGTAAATTTAATTGTTCGAATTTCATTTCATCAGCAAGGCAGATAAATTGAAGTTTTCACAATCTTGAAATCTTGTGTTTATTTCCATAAGAATGTGGTCTAAAATTTCAAAATATAGCTGTTTATAATTTTGAGAAATTGTTTCTAGTGAAAGAGCGGCATATTCACGTTTAGATTGGACTTTCTGTGATTTTACGCGTGTTTTCACACAGTGTTTTAAAAACATCATCGTCCTTTTTACGGCTCAATAGCTCACGAGTGTATTTTATTTGAGATACACAATAGTTTAAATCTAGTGATTTTTCTGGAGAATTTCGAATAATATATCAGTAAGACCAAAAATTTCGCTGCATACTATTGCCAAAAATGTAAATTCAAAATCGTTCATATCATTTAAAAATCCCTTTGCAAGTTGTATTGTTTTATCTGAATATTCGCTGTTTGTCATAAATTCGAATATTTCTTTTACTTTATCCCAATCATCAACAATCACATTCACTAATTTCGAATTGGAGGACCATCAAGTTTGTGTTCTAGTCGCTGATGAGATCGCTTCGCCGACTGATGAAAAAACGAAGGGATGCCGCTGAGGCTTGCAAAAAAAATTCGACACTTAGAAATTTTAGAAAAACTTTGCTGCAATTCAAGATTGAAACGATGTGCTAGACAATGGACAAAAACGGCTTGAGCTTTATCCTTGACTTTTTCTGGAGTCCAGACATTACACTGGCCCCATCGTAACATTGTCCTATTAATTTGTGTTGATAATCAAACGGATCCAAAATTTTGTATAACATTTCTGACGTTCTGTCTTCACTCACATCATGGAAACCCAAAAATCGCTCAACTAATACGCCTTCACAAATCTCAATATTAAGGAGCACTGGGAAGTTTGATTTATGTCAGTGGTGTCGTCCACTTGAATAGAAAAGAATTTAGCCCCGTTTATTTAATCTTCGACGTGATCGTTTATATAATCGGAAATACATTAAATCATTTCATTTTGAATGGTTTTGGAGTCACTAGTGCAGACGTTTTCAATCTTTTCGTTATGATTTTGAATTTCTAAAGGGACTTTTGCTATCAACAATCCTAGTAATTCCTTGAAATTTCCGCGATTTATGGAGTCATTGCTTTTATCATGGCCTCGGAATGCCATTTCTTGTTTGCTCAAATATATTACTGCATCAATCACTATTTGTAGAAACAGTCTATTCAAACGAATGCTTTCATTGAAATGACTTTAAAAAGTCTAGCATTCTCCCTCAGGGCATCGGCAATCGTGTTCTGATTTTAAAAAAATTCTTAATTCACACTTCAGATGTTCAGCAAAATCATCGTGCCTATGGAGTTCTCGTGTTATGTTTAATAAGTCTGCGAATCCGTCTTTATTCCAAACATAATGTTTATTACTAAAACGCAAGTACGGACAACAAAATAATATTTAAGGTTATACTACTGCATAGCCATTTATACTGAGTAAACCAACACTCTTGAAAACTAATATTGTACGACTTACCGCTCTTTTAAATTTCTTTTTTTGGCCATAGTCGTGAATAAATCCGTTGGACGTGCTTGACGTATTCCGTCCCTTTTGTCTTCGTCTTTCCACCGGCTAAACGGAGTTTCCAGTAAATTACACACAATATCATTAATTGGATACATTCCGCTGAAAAATCTAAAACAAAATGGTCAACAAAATCATTGCTCTATTTCATGTAATGATATTCGTGCGGCAGTTTCGGCGCGATTGGCTAGATTTTTTGGCGATAAAGCTCCCTCTATCAGTTTTCCATGCTCGCAACGGGACATCTATTTTTAGATTTCAACCAGCAACCCTATAGAGGAAGGGTAATCGCGTTTCTAGCTTTTGCTTTCCTTCGGAGCCGACAGTCTAAACACCTTTTAGATGCTAATGACGGTGTTGTCATAGCAACCATCTGGCTTACGGAATATGCGCAGCTATTTTTCAGCTAAAACTTCCGTGCTAAACTTTCGCTGTCTACAGTAAGCATTGTAAGATATTTTGAATAACGCGCTCTACGAAATAAAATTCATTCATATTTGTAAGTACTTTAGTAATTTATAAATCGTAAAAGAAAAAAACAGAAATTTTACGTACTTCTCTGGGTAGCGTGGTAGATTCAAATCTACAGAGAACAGTCTAGCTTAAATAATAAACATTAATTTTATTGAGAACAATTTCTTGACTATATGTGAATCTATTTACAAGGCACTTTCACGAATTCGATGCCTCTAACTGCATGCGACAGGGTGTCGTAATCTCAGGTACGCACGAAAGTCTCTGAGTGGGAGAAAGGTCTCTCAATGGTCTCGGGGTGAGACTCTACTCGTCGGGTGACGATTACACAAGATCAGCACCGGATCCTCACTGGATGACGGGTCGATTCAGGTTCCCTGCCGGACGAGAAATCGGCACCGGACTCTTCGCAGGTCGTCGGTTCGGCACAATCAGGGGACGGCTCCACTGGGGTCGTCGGGTCAGCACAAGACAGGAACGGCTCCGCTGGGGTCGTCGGGTCAGCACAAGACGGGAACGGTATCTTTCCGGAACTCCAGTACGTTCCTTCGTTTCTCTAGGTGAGAAAGCAACTCCAAGCTATTTGCAGGCTAAGGAATTGGACCACTCGCAGGGTCGCTGGATCGAGCCTCTCGTATAAAACCAAAGCAGGAACTAGAGATGCGCATCCTACGCCAGGCTACAAGAACACGTCCACTTAGGGTGAAAGTTGCTGTTTTAATTCAGTTAACGCTAATCCAAATTGATTGATACAATTCATAATTGAGAAATTCTTCCACACATCCAATTCTTCCACACATTCATCATTCAGTTCGTACAAAACGTGTTGGAATGTTCGTTTTACGTCGTATGTTTTAAATATCGCAATTATACCTTGGTCTAGCGGTTGTATCAAAGATGTAGAATTAGGCGGCAGAAGTATAATTTGTACGTTTGGGTATTCCAAGACAGGATGGCCGGGTGCATTGTCAAGAATCAGAAGAACTTTAAATTCGATACCTTTCACATTCATGTAACGTCTGACTTCTGGGACGAAACATTTGTTGAACCATTCATTAAAGATAGTAGTGGTCACCTTGTTTGCCATCCAGTGAACAGGCAATTTATTGATATCTACACCTTTCATTGAACGTGGGTTTAGGGCTCAATTTACCAGCAGTGGTTTCAACATACGATCTCCTGAAGCGTTGGAGCAAAATAATAAGGTCACACGATCCTTAGCAACCTTAAAACCACCAGCAGTTTTCTGCGATTTGGCTACGTACGTTCTGTTCGGCATTCGTTTCCAGAAGAGACTACTTTCATCTGCATTCCACACTTGATCAGGAGTGTATCCGCCATCTTTAATAATTTTTGCAAGTTCCTGCGAGAATACTCTAGCAGCCGATTCATCTGCAGATGTAGTTTCACCTTTAATTTTTATATTATGAAGAGCATGCCTTTTAAGAAACCCTGTCATCCAACCTGTACTTGCAGAAAATTCATACTTTCTGTTTAACTGAGATGAAGTGCTTGGCTCCTTTTCTTTAATCTGTCTATAAATTCTTAGTGCTGTTTGCTTGATGGCATCTACTCGTACTCTTTTTTTGTGACTTATCTTCTATCCACATTACCAGAGCCTTTTCCATCTCTTTCCTTGGCAATCTCTTGTATATGATGATGAATTAACACTTACTTTTGTTCCAGAACACATATCGACTTCCTAATTGCAGCTTCATTTTTCTTAATTGTTCTTATGGTAGCTTTATGTACACCAAAATGCTTTCCTACAGACGTAGCACCTTGTCCAGTTGTAAGACGATCTAAAATTTGAATTTTAAGTTCCAAAGAAATCGCTTTCCTTATCGTTTTGGTAATGGGTGAATTATGTGACATCATATAAGGGGCTACCGGAAAATATCTCAGATTAAAATTAATAAATAAAGGTATGAAAAATTTGTAAACTCACTATTTATTGATTTTCGGCAAAATTTATAAATTTATATGTGCAAAAATTTCACTATAGACTCTTTCACTTTGAAATAGAGCTACATACTAAATGTCTTCCGAAGATACAATGCACGAATACGGTAGATGTGCACCAAATTCAATAATAAAAACGTTAGGTAATGTATCTAGAGGAAAGCACGCGTTTCAAAACACACACACTAGCTGTTATACATATAGAAAATAGAAATGATCTACTACGCCATAAATAAAATTTTGTTTTCTTAGAATTTAGGCAAAAAGAAATTGTTAGAAATTGGATTGGACCGCTCGTATTAAATCAAAATGACTCGCGTAAAAAGAGAATGAAATATCTATTTTGAATTCGTGTTAAATCAAATTCGTGTAAAAAAGGTTCGTGCAAAAACAGAATTAGGTATATATATTCAATATTTCAATCAAACGCCTTTACCGAGATCGCTTTCCTAACAGGCGGATTCCCCAACACGAGATTTTTGCGCGTTTGCACCGACAACTCTCGGAAAGGGGAAGTTTCCACGCTGATATGTATGAGATCCCATTGAGTATCATGATCTTGTTGCCAGGCTTTCAGTAGCTGCGGCAGAAGTCCGCGAAACGCCTGGTATTTTCCAGACCACACGGGAATCCTTACGTCGGCGATGCGAGGCCTGCACCAAGTGTGGTGGTCGACATTTTGAACAGCTTCTGTAATTGTGCATTTCAGTTGTACTTACCGACTGATGTTTGTACATGTCGTTTCATTTCCATGTGAAAAGTTTCTCATGTTTCGTACATGTCATTTCTTTCTTACCCGTTGTTCCTTGTACTTATCTTTAATTTATGCAAATCTAATTGTATTATTTCGTTTTGTCAAGCAGTTATTGATGCTTATTTGACATTAAAGCGTTGTTTCCATATTTCATGCCTCTTCTCCTTTCCAACTTGCATCGGACCGTGTGTTTGTGCCGAAATGGAAAACGCTCTCTAGCGGCCAACCGCTGCACTTGCGACCATCATTCTATGGTGAACAGTGTTTGTTTCGTTGTGTTCTATCACCCCCTGAAGTTTGTATTATTAGTTTAGACTCACCCTATATATGAAATACTGAAAAAAAAAGACTAATTTGAAAAATGAATTTGATGAAAAATGTTGGGGAAGTGGCACTTTCCCTTCCTTCCCCTGAAAAGCCGCCACTGCCTCGAATCTTTCCCTTCAGGAATGATCCCGGACAGTCGCCAATAACCTTGTTAAAAGTAGTTTGTAGTATTATCGTTTGCATGTTAGTTATTATATTTTTGTCTTAATTTGTTTCCTAAATATGGCAACGGTGTGAGAGATCACACGGCTTCTGATCTTGGCAAGAAGCCAAGATTCTCTGTTTACGTTTCTAAAACCGATGTCTGTTGAGGAGCCGTGTATCTGTATGTAGCATTTATGGAGTCAGATAAATAAAGTATATTTTTGTATAGAACGATTGAATAATTTGATTCAGGGAGTCTCGCAACAAACCTGTTGTGTTGTTCCATTGCAATTTAAATTTAACTACCTACCAAAAGCTTCTTTGTAAAACTAAATAGAGGATGTTGGTGTTCTGATAACCTATTTGGTGACAGTATGTTACTTGATTGCACTTTCGTTAGTTGCTTATATTAACCCTTATAATTTCAAGAATATACGATGCTGACTCGCTAATGGAAGCATTAATGCCACTTGGGTTAAAAGTTAGGTCAAGATGGTGATAATCAAATGATTTAAGTCGGAGAGAGTTACATAAAATATTTTTTGTTTAAATATCACTTTGAGGAGGGGATTGATTAATTTTATAATATTCTGTTCAATAGTGTTTTAGTTCAAACAAATTGTTTTGTTTGGTTCAAACAAATTGGTTCGTTCCCTTATACTTCTGATGATACCTTTTGAAGGTTAATTATGTGAGGGAAAGTAATGCAAAAGATCACAAAACGTTTTTTAAATATATAGCCACTTGTGGACAGTTATGTTATTGGGAATAACAGTAACCTTAAGTATCTGAATAACCCTTTTAGGCCACACTAGATGGCACCACTTCACATCCGTGTTTCTGCTTTCTCACGCTGGGCTTATTCGACCAGGATGAACGAAATCACTGATAACACATTCTGAACGTTGGCAATTAATTCCTTTGAGACAGTAACCTCGCATTACGCACATTCAGCTTTTACTCGCTCTTATTTATTTGTCGCCGATGTTTGTGAAGTAGGAATTTTCAGGACTAGTTTAAAATGAGTCACCAACATCTGTTGGGGTTGAGGTTAATTGTCGGATATTCCGAAAGGATGTTAAGAAAATCGCAAATGACCAAAGCTGCTCGTAAAATTTTTCCCACTGATTGGGTACGAAAACATGCCAAGAAAAATACAGACAACAGTGTTAATAAGGATTACACCCGTTGAAGAGAACACGTCGAGCGTCCCAACAGCACTTCTGAGGTTAACTATAATGAATTAATCTTTTTGATTATTGTCATTTTGAGTTGCTGTGTAAATTACAAGCTAGGGGAAGGGAAATTGAGGAATAGGACAGTATAGAATGAAGAATTGACTGAATTGCTAGGTCACAGCTCCTTTGTGTAGAACCAGTCCCCACGAGTAGCAAAAGTATTCCGAGCCGCTAATGAGAACATTATTTACGAGTCAACATTTATCTCAGTCAGTTTCCGTTTCGATGGAAGTGTTCTAATATCACAAAATGTTATTAGCAGGCCGGACACAGAGTGAAAAAATACATCCTAGTATCAAGGTTTTTAAAGGCATTCTAATTTATTAACATTGATATAAATATATACAAGTCTTGAGACTAACAAAATGAGCAGCCAAACTACGCATTGTACATTGCATTCTGAGAGATCTTATAATTATAGTAAGATTACGCAAGTAAATCGTTTGCGGCGGAAAGAGAAATTATGGCGTCAACTTCAACCGCACAACAAACAAATCGTTTGAAAGCGAAACTACGGAGCCTGCCTTTAAGCGTTATTTATATCTTTACCGTAATTTATAGCTTATATTTTCAACATTCTCCCCACCTTGAGATTTTGGGAGAAATCTCAAAAATACATTCACAAGCTTAAATACAAAAGTAATGCAATTTACAATCAAAACTAACGATTTACTCTATGAGAAGATCAAAATCTGTATTTAGATAAATTAAATTGCTCTTACGCAATTTTATACTGAATATTCACTTAAACATAGCACTAAATAATTTTCAATCACTAGAAAAAAATACTAAAATAGTAGTCACCAAGAAAGTTATGCTTAGCTGAAATGTTATTTCTCTTCAGTGAATTGCTTGACTCTTTGCAAATCGACCAGAACGGGTTGATAAGGGGCCTTTGACTGGAATTCTCGAACCGGCATCAGTAGTGGCAGCATCAAGATCTTCAGATAAGGGACCTTTCTCTGGAATTCTCGGACCGGCATCAGTAGTGGCAGCAACAGGATCTTCAGAGGTATCTCTTGAAGGATGTTCTAAACCCCATTTAAAGTTAACT
The DNA here is from genome assembly GCA_933210815.1 of Meta bourneti. NCBI lineage: Eukaryota > Metazoa > Arthropoda > Arachnida > Araneae > Tetragnathidae > Meta > Meta bourneti. The sequence goes on from OW119925.1 coordinate 71,293,328, forward strand.
GATGTTTCTGCGTCTTGAATTTTCAGGGAATAGTCTCTGGATCGGTCTCAGTTACACTTTTAGCTGATTTTAACTTTGCCAACCGAACTATGTTGTCTGTATAAATCACAGATACTTTTCCTCTTCGTGCTATAAATCTCCTCAAAGCTTGTATGAATGCACTTATACTTAACGACTGCACGAGCTCTAAATGCAAGGTTCTATATAAACTGCGAAAGTAAATATCACAATCCAAGTCTTCTCTTTAGATTTTGTGTAAAGCGACCTTGCAAGGTCTATTCCAGTAACCTCAAAGGTGGCAGATAATCTCGTACGGTCTTTAGGGAATGGAGGAAAAGGTACTTTAAGTTTCTTGGCCATATGTCTTCTGCAAGTGGTGCATCTGCGAATTACTGCTTTCACAGCTTTTCTTCCCTTCAAAATTCAAACTTTATTGCGCAAGATGGTTACTAGAGCAAGCGCCCTAGCATGTTTATTTAGGATGTGATGTTGCTCTATCATCCTCTCAACTACAAGGTGTTTTGAAGAAAGTATATTATTGGAGCGACAAACTCTTCGGTCTCGTTTTCATCTGTCGTCATCTCAATCTTAGCGCTCCATCCTGATCTTCATATGTTTGAAGGGTCTTCAATGATTTTTGTGCTGCTTCATCAGAAAAGGATTAAACTTGAATAAATCGAAAAATCATTCTCAGCTCTAACAAGTTCTTGTCGAGTCAAGTTAGGATTTAACCTCAAATCTCTTGCCTTCGGATGAAATCGAATCATCCACGCTACTATTCTTATTATCTTCGAGAATTTCGAAACTCTTTCAGCAAGTTTTGTTGTAAGAGACCTCATCAGAGTATTGCCAGCTGACACTACGGTTCGTCGTTTTCTTTGTCAACTTCGTTTTCATCGAGATTGATGATTGCTTTCGGCCATTGATCTGAAGAGTGTTTCAACCATTAAGGCCTTCCATCTCAATTCTAGCAGGGCTTTCGGAGAACAGCCTCTAGAAGGAAGATCTGCAGGGTTCTGATTTGTTGAAATGTGAAACCAATTCTCAGATGAAGTCAACTTCCTAATCTCAGTTATCCTATTGTTAACAAAAATTGACCATCGTTCTTCCCTTTGAATCCAAGCTAGAACAGTTGACGAATCGGTCCAGAAATAGGATTCTACTGTTTCTAGCTTCAACGTACGTTTCAAGGAGTCGTATAACCTGGATCCAATAGTGACCGCTAACAGTTCCAACCTTGGAATTGTGACATCCTTCAAGGGGGACACTCTGCTTTAGCTTGGAGTAATTGCACTGATACTCCTGTACTAGTCTCACACCTAACAAATACAACAGCCGCATATAATTTGCTAGCATCACAAAAAGTGTGGAGACTAATTTTAGATTCTGTTATCGCATCAATCCATCTAGGAACTTGGATCTCTGAGAGGTGTGGTAGTTCTTTTACCCATTAGAAAAACTTTTTTCTCACATTTGTGTCATTAATTTCGGTAACCCACGGCTCTTTATTTTCGAAGTTAATTGAAGTAATATTTTAGACAGTAATAGAGCCGGAGATGGGAATCGGATGGGATCAAATATTCGACTTATGATTGAAAGAATTTTTCGTTTGGTGACTTTATCCTTTTCATCAAATTTCAGACCTTTTGCATTAATGTACAAGGAATCTACTTCTTTATCCCACACTGAACCTAAAACAATTGCTTTAGAATTCTGTGAAAGTGAAAGAGAGGGAAGGTCTCGAATATTACTTTCCCAACCTCTCAAATCAAAAGTTCCTTTCTTCGTGATTTCTTTTCCCTCTTTTATGAATATTTCGAGACTTTTAAATCGTCTACACTAGTGACAATTGTCAACGCAGAAACTACCTTTCAGTTTCCCTAAAGTATACTTAGTAGCATTTTCTCTAGGCTGATTTGCAAGTAATGACTCATTATGTAGATGGTGATTAATTACAGCTCCTAATAAGAAAGGACTGCATGTTACTCCAAATACTACTCTTGTGTGACGATATACTATTACATTTTTTGAAGAGTCATACCACAGGAATAGTAAGGAATTTCTATCTTTTTCATGTACAGAAATCTGCAAAAATGCCTTTTTAATATCTGATATAACTCCCATTTTATTTAACCTAAATCCTATCAGAATAGACGATATGTTTTCTATCAAATTTATGCCCGTTTCTAAGCAATCATTTAATGAAGGATGGTTGACACTTTTGGCTAAGGCGTCAAATACCGGTCTTGATTTTGTGGTACTACCTTCCTTGACAACATGACGATGAGGAGGATAATGTCCAACGCAGAGACACATCGGTATCCGCAACTTGTTCTATTATACCTCCAAAGCCAATCATTGAATACTGCATTATACTCCTCTAGAAGCCCGTCCTTTTCTAACTTTTTGCAAGTGAAGAAAAGTCTTTTCAGACAATTTTCATAGTTATCGAGCAAATTAGCATGATCGATTTTCCATGGTAAATGCACTTCGTATCTACCAGATTGCTCAGTTTCTTTGAAGTGGATTAAAATACACTGCTGGCCACCGTAAATGCAACACCCTGAAGGAAGCATGCAAATAATATGAAATTTACAACATGCATTAGCGGATGTGAGATATGCAAATGATTAGAATTTCAGCGCAGACGCACATCACGCGCGCCTGTGGCGTCACTTCAAAGCGCTATTTAAGGCTTGGAGATTTCGACAATTTCAAGTACGGCAATTGTGTTTTTCTTGTGGTTTTTTCAAAAAAACGATCAATTATGCCTCGTAGAAAACAGCGATCATCTTTTGATCAAGTATCCGAGTTCGACAGAGGAAGGATAGTGGCCTACCGAGATTGTGGATTATCTTTCAGGGAAATCGGTAGTCGTGTTGGACGAAACCAAACAACTGTAATGCGGATATGTGATCGTTGGATGCAGGAGGGTACGACGGACCGACGTGTTCGATCGCATCCACCTCAGTGCACCACTTCACGTGATGACAGGCATATTGTGCGTATGGCAGTGACGGATCGCTCAGCCACATCACGAACCATAGCACAGCACATTCAGTCTGTACCGCATCATCCAGTGTCTGCGCGTACCATTCGACGCCGTTTACAGCAGAGTGATCTGTCCGCAAGACGTCCATTGCTTCGTCTACCCTTGACGCAGAACCACAGACGTTTCCGCCGCCAATGGTGCGATGAAAGAAGGAAGTGGACGGCAGAATGGAATGCAATTGTCTTTACTGACGAGTCACGCTTCTGTCTGCAACACCACGATGGTCGGATTCGAGTCTGGAGACACCGTGGAGAGAGGATGCTGAACAGCTGCGTTATGCACCGCCACACTGGTCCTGCACCGGGCATTAAGGTATGGGGCGGTATTGGATATCACTCTCGCACTCCTCTAGTACGCATTGCCGGTACTTTAAACAGCCAGCGCTACATCTCCGAGGTGTTGGAGCCAATTGTCCTTCCTTACCTTCAGGGCTTGCCCACAGCCATATTTCAACAAGATAATGCGCGACCACACGTGGCACGCATTGTCCAAGGGTTCTTCGTCAATCGCCAGATTGAATTGCTTCCCTGGCCAGCTCGCTCTCCGGATTTTTCGCCGATAGAAAACATGTGGTCCATGGTTGCTCAACGATTGACCCAGAATACATCCCCAGCTGCCACACCAGATCAAATGTGGCAACGTGTGGAAGCTGCTTGGTCTGCTGTACCCCAAGAACACATCCAAAGTCTCTTTGAATCAATGCCGAGGCGTGTGGCAGCGGTGATCTCCAACAATGGCGGCTACTCTGGCTACTGATTTTGGCAGGAACCACACTTCACAGAAGTCTATAAATTTAATCATTTGATACTTGGTCAACATGTTATCTACAAAATAAATTTTGTTGTGATATCTCTTGTATTTCTTGGTGTTGCAATTTGGGTGGCCAGCAGTGTAGCTTGTTTTGCATCTTCTTTATTTCGTTGCTCTACTGGATCACAAATGCCTATTAGCTCTAAATACCATAACTTGGATACTGAAGTATCATTAGATAACATGAAGGTAACATTCATGTGTACTCTTTTTTCACTATGAAATTTTATAACTTTCCCTAATAAGGTCCAACCTAGTTTGGTTTCCATAGCAATTAAACCCGATTGCAAGGTTAGTTTATTCCCAGTAAATAGTTTACCAGAAACATTTGCTCCTACTAAAACTTCTATCGGCCAAGGATCTTTTTGTATATCACTTAATTTGATTTGATTTACTTTTAATTCATGCATCCATGGTCCATTAAACACACTAGAAATATCATAACATATCAATGCTTGATCTAAGACATCTAAACTACATCGATATTTCTTATCAAGACTTTCCATTATGATTTTGTAACACTTATGTTTGCACTCTTCTGTTTTGGTCCCTACAAACAAAGAAAGGCTGATTGTCTCTTCGTACAACCTAATTCATTGGCAGTCGACTTCAAAATATAAGATCGCTGAGATCCTGTATCGATAATAATTCGAACTTTCCGCTTCCCTTTATTACCTTCTATTTTACCACTAATGTTTAGAGAAACCCATCAGTTGATGATTGAGAATGCAAACTATCAAGTGATATGGGTGACTCATCACTGCATTCTTCTGACATTTGAGTTGATTGTGTGTTCTGAGGAACCATGGGACACATGAATTTAAAGTGGCATTTGGAGCAAATCGGGCATTTCACTTCGGATTTGTAATCTTTTAGCTATGTAACCTTTGATTAAGCAAACAAAACAAACACCATTTTTCTTAACTATTAATTTCTTTTCATCCATTGGCATGTGTAAAGCTTTATTACAATATTTACTAACATTATTCTTTTTACAAAATATACAAGAAATTCTATTCGATTTCTGAACGAACAGTTCGGAAGCTGAAAAAGGTGCTTTTTCGCAAGAATTTTTGCTCGAACCTAGATTTTTCTTTTCATTTACCTTAGTCAAAGTAAAACCAGATCTAGCTAATTTTATCCTTTCTTCGGATTCAACTTCTTTTCGAAGAAAAGAAAGTATGCATTCTAAATCTGATGGACATGTTTCCTTACTTTCTATTCTATTCAATTTAGATCTTTCCCATGCCATCAAAGTTTCGACAGGAATTGACGGCAACCAACTAAAGGTAAGAGTACAAGGGCGTACCCAGCGAGGGGCAGCTGCCCCCTAGAAGAAAAAATAAAGTCTATGATCTTAGCAAAGCGAATTCGCATCCCACTCGCCACACAAACAGACGTATCAATTCAGAATCAGTTTGAAGAAAGCCAAAACGTGTAATGAGTATTGACTAGTAGCAAGTGTACCTAGAGACATCTGTCGTGAAATCTCAGAACTATTTCGCCGTTCGCCGCTATTGTCCTTGCACCCGAAGACGCCAGATGGCGCTAGATTCTGAAAACTTCTAGTAGCGTTAGATACACGTAACACACACACATACATTATAAAATGTAAATTCCTTGGTAAATATTTAAATTATCACAAAGTAAAATTATAAAACATTTCAGATCGACAAATATAAGTAGAGATTAAGGTAAAAATCTTTTCCGCCCATAAAATTATATATATATTATTTTAATATCTTTTCTGTGGTAACAATGAAATGGATATTTAAATGGATATTTAAAGAATGTACATAGGTACTTGATACGTGGGGCATCGTCTCATCTCATGCCTCATGAGGCACCATTCTACTTTAACTCTATTTTCATTCCATGCCTAAATAAACTGGAAGTGAATTTTGTGTGTCTATTTTCTTTTGGGACTACTACTCATAAGAGGAAAAAGGGTCGAGACAGTAGCAGTGGAAGCGATGATAACTATGACGAAACTAGAGTGCCACGATCATCTAAAGGTGACACCGGACAAACATCAAATTCTTCAGCAGCACCTGTGAACATAGCTGCCCCTGTCGATTTTTCATCAACATCTGAACAAGCTCGTGCAGCCAATCCCGAAATTAAAACGAATGATGGCTGCCACGAAAATGATCTGGGTCGTTATGTTGGGCTAGCTACCCAACTATCAGTAGAAAAGAAGTTGTTACAAAATCCCTGGGTTCCGCAAGGAATTACGATTTTGAAACTGATGCAAGCCATTTGTGAAGATAATTCAATCATACTTGGTTAGATCATTATGTATCGTGGCTAGTATATTCTAAGCGACAGTAGTATGCAGTGGTGTATATGCGGCGGAAGTGACGTCATACCACGTGACCGGAAGTGGACGTGGCCAAGTGACGTCACATCACGTGACCGGAAGTGGGCGTGTCTGAATGACGTGACTTATTGTTTGTTTACATTTTGGACTTGGAATTTTTTTTTGTCATCGTGCAGGCGTTGAGTTGTTTCAAGATGGCGTCGTTTCGTTGCCATGGTGATGAATCACTCGCGTAGTGCCATCTGGTGGAGAAATTCGAAACTCTATTATTTTTAATTAAAAAGGAATTTCGTAGATTCGAACCGAGGATCCGATGTCAAGTGCGCTATCCGTTAGGCTGTAAGAGAGTTAACTATGGGTGGTGAATTAATGTAGTGTTTATTTCTCTCTCTTTTCGACTTGTATTTTTTCTTAGTATTAGGCATGGGTTATTTTTAGAAAATGGTTTGAATATAATTGCATAGGGGTTTTAATAAATGCTTTTACAAAAAGGACTTATGGTGCCATCTAGTGATTTTAAAAGTAATTAATCTAAGGAACGAATTGATTTCTTAATGTTTTTACTTTATTCATCACCAGTGATGTCAGTGTGTTTACGTTTGGGACTTGGATTTTTTTTCCTTCTGAGATTTCGATGTGACGTCACGATTATGTCCATCGAGCAAGTCTGAACTTGAAAAAGTCTACTCACAATTCTTTATGTTATGAGTATGGTAAATTGTTTACAGATCGTGAAGGCTAGGCATATTTCCGTCGATTGGAAAACGAATTAACGTATTAAAAAAAGACGAAATTTAGAAATTTTAGGTCAAAAATATACTGTGCCTTGTAAACTTGTAGCATACGAAGACGAAGGAATAAGCTATACTTTTAGCGGGTCTTCTATTGCAGCCAAGCCTTGATCTCCTAAAGTATTGGAAATAAAGGGAGAAATGGAGCGAATAATTGGTGCAAGATTTAATTTTGAGTTGGTGAAGCGTTATAAAGATGATAAGGACTGCATAGTTGCCCATAAAAACAACGAGAAGGACTTGGAACTTTATGCACCCATAGCGTCTGTTTCATTTGGACAGAAAAGGCAATTTGTGTTTTCTAGAAAGAACTACAATTCTTTAAAAATTGTTCTGGAAAATGGAAGCTTGCTTGAGATGAAGTATCCAACAAACCAATTTTGGTTTCACAGCTTGCCCCGTGGGAATGCATTATGCCCTAGAATAAACTTAACGTTTCGTAAAATTCTTGTATAAAGCAGCGATAAACCACTTATGTGCCCCCGAACTAGAACTCAGTGTCGTACACTAGACGATATTTGGACAACGTTGCAATTGATCTTTGCCTTTCAGAATAGTATTTTTATAAATGCTTACATCTCGTTTTTAAATAAATTTTTAGCGTGTCTTACCACATATACTGTATTTTGGATTATTTGGTTTTTTTTATTACATGGTTTCATAAATTTTCTTTTAAAATGCAAGATCTGAAATGAAATTTTTCTTTGCTATATAGATTTATGTTTTTTTTAAGTTAGATGTTTTTACTCAAAAATTAATTATACATTAGATGCTATAACACCTATTTTATAGCAGAAATTTTGTTTTAAATAATATACACTTAAGTAAGAGTAAAATTTTTGAAACTTTACAAGACAAATACTATGAATATGTTTTCTTGTACATTTGAAGAAGTTATAATAGTATAAAAAAAACCATTTATTCTATAAAATCTAAATTAAATGTTATTTTTTAATTAATCTTTCCTTGCATATTATTTTTACTTTGAATAAATCTTCATAAATTTTAGTGATTTAATTTATATTATATAGATTTACAAACCTGTTTTTGGATGAAATATAAGGATTTAATATTTTAAAAATTAATGTTTTTACTTAAAATTAATTATATATTAAATACTATTACACATATTTTTAATGTTGAAGATTTTTAGAAAACATTTTACAATTGAAACATATACATTAAATATTATGACAAACACTTAAATGCAGATCCATAAGGGAATATTGGAAATCTTTTTTAATGCTTACACTTTTTCTATTCTAAATAAACTTTTGCTTGTCTTACCACATACACTGTATTTTGGATTATTTGGGGTTTTTTTATTACATGGTCTTATAAATTTTCTTTTTAAAATGCAAGATCTGAAATGAAATTTTCCTTGATTTTAAGATTTATGTTTTACTCAAAAATTAATTATACATTAGATGCTATAGCACATATTTTATTGCAGAATTTTTTAATATTATACACATAAGTGAGCGTAAAATTTTTGAAACTTTACAAGACCCATATTATGAACATGTTTCCTTACACATTTGAAGTAGTGAAAAATAGTATTAAAACCCTTTATCCTGTAAAATATAAATTAAATATTATTTTTAATTAATTTTTCCTTCCATATTATTGTTTACTTTAAATAAATTTTCATTCATTTTAGTGATTTTATTTATATTATAAAGATTTACAAACTGTTTTTAACGAAATTTTCTTTGATATAGGGATTTATATTTTAAAAGTTAGATGTTTTTTACACAAAAATTAATTATATATCAAATACTATTGCACGTATTATAACATTGAAGATTTTTAGAAAGCGTTTAACAATTGAAATATATACTTTAAATATTATTACAAACATTTAAATGCAATTTGCTTTTTATTTTTTAATTTTACAATTGAGACATTTTTAAAAGTTTGGTTCTTAAAGTGCGTTTTATGCATAGTAAAAAAATTATTATAAAAACCTGTAAGAGTAAAAAGAATTTTATGCATTAATTTGAAACTTTACAAGACCCATACCATGTTTCCTTGCACATTTGAAGTAGTGAAATATAGAATTAAAAACCATTTGTCCTTGAAGATCTAAATTAAAAGTTCTTTTTCTTTAATGCTTTTGCAAACCACACATTTTACTAAATATGAACTTCCTTTTATTTATTTGAAATCCTTATGCACATCGTACAATTTACATTGCACAGCAAAATACCAATACTGTACGAAGCTATGAAGTATTTTACAAGATACTTTGTACTGTTTTCTTAATTTTAAGTGTTCTACATTGCTATATTAAATGGATAGTAAGTGGGTTTTCTGTTTTTGAAAATAATGTGTGCACATCTGTGCTGCTAAGCAAATTAACTTTTGCCCTTTTCTTGATATTTAATGCATAATCTAAATATTTACTCACACCGCTGATAGTTTTACCCATGAGTAAAATTAAATAATAACTGAAAATTTTAAGTATTAATGTGAATTTTAAAATGAACAAAAATTATTGAAATAATGGATTAAATCTGAATTCTATGTATTCTTAAAACAATCTCTACAAATCCAGCAGACAATTCTTAAACAGATTGAAGGAAGCCACATGGAAACAAAGTAAATTAGAACACTTTTTAATAGTAAAAACATTATGATTAATATTTTTACAAAAATAATACATTGTAGTAAAAAAAGAACTTATTTTTACATACTTATATTTTTTTTAAGAGACTTATTTCCGACAAGCCAATTATTCAATGCCATCACCTCAGCTATGGGGCAATGCAAATTATTTTTGTGATGACCACATTATAGTTTTTGGATATCTTTGTTGCTACTTAGAGCACAAAATGCATCGAATTTGGGAAACCCATATTGTTCTAAGTTGATATTCGGAATATTCAATGCATCTAAGCGTTTCTTTTCCACACAACCACCTTTGTAAGCAATTAGGTACTGAGTGACCCTCTTGGTCTGCTCGTAATATTCTAAAAGCTTAGAGTCTAGATTTTCTAAGGGAGCACAATTTGCTATGTCATGGGACAGAAATGAAGTGCACATACGTAATTTTTAACATATCACACAGTTGTACGATCTTTGGCACTCAGTTTATGCTTAGACGATAAGTTAAAACGAATACTTGAAGCTACTTGCGATTTTTACAGCGATGTATGCGTATTTACGTACTAAGAAACTTTCTTGAATCTGAAATTCATCAAAATGCACAATTGCACAAATATTAATCATTGCTATTGAAAAGCGTTAGCTGTTCTTGGAAAAATAATTGTAAACTGGAGGCCACGAAGAACTGGACTATATAACACCATACACTTACTAATCAGTAAAGTTAAAATTTATCTTTTGCGTTCCATAGTTACTCACAAAAGATAAGACTAAGTGAAGAATGTACATACTCAGAAAACATGGTGTTTGTGATAATGCGCGAAATAAAATTTTGTGTTATAATACAAGATTTTAACGAAAGGATATACTTAAATGTGCGTGTGATTTTTTGACTCTACCACGTTTATGCGCTGAATGCAATTCAATTCTACGACTAAATTTGAGCAAGAAAAAAAATATAACCAAATATAATTTATAAGAGAAACGTATTTTGACTTTCTTTAAAATGAGAACTTTAAAGTATACTGAATTCTCTTGATTCTGCAGTTTCATTTTTCTAAAATTACATCAACAAATTGAATTATTTTATTTGTGTGCACACACAAGTCTTTGCCTCTGTTGAAAGGAAACTAGTATCTTTGACAAGTATCAGATTTTTAAAAATTAATTCAGAGAAGAACCTTTTTTCATGGGATTTAACTCAATCTGCTCCATAATTTTACCCTTAAGAGTAATAGAGCATATTATAGTTTTAAGGAAAATGAATAACCATTATGCAAATTTGAAGCCAAAAGTTCCAAGCATGTCTATGCGCCTATCTACGTTTAGAGATTGACCAACGCACAGACGTTGACATTAGGGACCTAGCCGTAAACGGATCGTATTATACCGGTGTCTTGGACGTGATCAGGTGCTATTGGTGTGGCGAAGGGCTTGAAAATTGGTAAAAAGATGTAGTGAGACACAAACACAAAGTTTTATCCAAAATGTTTGGTAGCCCATAGATGAAATTGTACAGGTGCTGGATGAAATCAACAATACCAATGGTTTTATAAAAAAAAACGATGTATAGCTTTACCCCTTAGACAACGACAAGGACGAACGACTTTGTAAAATTTGCAAGGAATCGGAAAATGAATGCTACTTTACAGCCTTGCGGTCATCTGGTGACATGCATGAGATGTACGAAGAGTCTTTCAACGTGTCCTATGTATCGAACCAATATTTTACATAAAATTAAAACGTACATTTGTTACTAAACTCTATTTATTAGTACATGTAGTAGATGCAATTTCAAGTGATATACTGAACATGGTGAGGAAGAAAATCCAATTGTAAAAGGGTGGTATTGAGTTGAAAGTTATTAAATTGGCAAAAGTGCTTCAGTAAGAAGATTAGTAAGGAAGTTTGAGACTCTAAAACCCTAAAACTCTTTATTAAGGAAAAAAATCGTGTAGGAAAGACTTATACACCCTTATAAATATATTGACTATTTTAATTATTAGTCGTTTGTTCATTATATGTTAAACCTATTTACTAAAGAATTTTAAAGGGTGCCTTAAACAGGAGTTACTAAATGCTTTAGGAAAGATGTGTAAATGTACTCTGTAATGCAAGAAAGAATGCTTGAATTAAATATTCATTTTGAGTGTTTCCTTCTTGTAGTGGGGGCTTATTAATAGTACTTTTGTTAGAGCATTTTAAAATATTTCACACTTTAAAAGAATTATTTATATTTATTTTTTATTAATTTTTAAAACTTTTTAACTTTACTGCTTAACTTTTTTATTGTTACTGCACTTTTCTAAATCAAAATATATTTTACCTAAGTTTCGAGTAATGAACCCAAGGAGAAATAGGACATAGATATACATGCAAATGATATTTTATCTAAAATTACTATATTTGTAATCCAGTCATTCTTTTCAGAAAACATTCAAAACAAGAATTTTCGAAACATCCTGAATAATCTTAGACCTATTTTTATAGTAGAAAAAACATTAAGCAGTAAAAACCAATTAAAAAAGTTAAACAGTATAAAAAGTTAAATAGAAAAAATTAACCAATAAAAAGTTAAACAGTGAAAAAAAGTTAAACAGGAAAAAAAATTTAAACAGGAAAAAAAATGTTAAAGAGAAAAAGTTAAACAGTAAAAAAGTTAAACAGTAAAAAAAGTTAAACTTAAAAAGTTAAACAGTAAAAAAGTTAAGCAGTAAAATAAAGTTAAACAGTAACAATAAAAAAGTTAAGCAGTAAAGTTAAAAAGTTTTAAAAATTAATAAAAAATAAATATAAATAATTCTTTTAAAGTGTGAAATATTTTAAAATCTCTAAACGTAGATAGGCGCATAGACATGCTTGGAACTTTTGGCTTCAAATTTGCATAATGGTTATTCATTTTCCTTAAAACTATAATATGCTCTATTACTCTTAAGGGTAAAATTATGGAGCAGATTGAGTTAAATCCCATGAAAAAAGGTTCTTCTCTGAATTAATTTTTAAAAATCTGATACTTGTCAAAGATACTAGTTTCCTTTCAACAGAGGCAAAGACTTGTGTGTGCACACAAATAAAATAATTCAATTTGTTGATGTAATTTTAGAAAAATGAAACTGCAGAATCAAGAGAATTCAGTATACTTTAAAGTTCTCATTTTAAAGAAAGTCAAAATACGTTTCTCTTATAAATTATATTTGGTTATATTTTTTTTCTTGCTCAAATTTAGTCGTAGAATTGAATTGCATTCAGCGCATAAACGTGGTAGAGTCAAAAAATCACACGCACATTTAAGTATATCCTTTCGTTAAAATCTTGTATTATAACACAAAATTTTATTTCGCGCATTATCACAAACACCATGTTTTCTGAGTATGTACATTCTTCACTTAGTCTTATCTTTTGTGAGTAACTATGGAACGCAAAAGATAAATTTTAACTTTACTGATTAGTAAGTGTATGGTGTTATATAGTCCAGTTCTTCGTGGCCTCCAGTTTACAATTATTTTTCCAAGAACAGCTAACGCTTTTCAATAGCAATGATTAATATTTGTGCAATTGTGCATTTTGATGAATTTCAGATTCAAGAAAGTTTCTTAGTACGTAAATACGCATACATCGCTGTAAAAATCGCAAGTAGCTTCAAGTATTCGTTTTAACTTATCGTCTAAGCATAAACTGAGTGCCAAAGATCGTACAACTGTGTGATATGTTAAAAATTACGTATGTGCACTTCATTTCTGTCCCATGACATAGCAAATTGTGCTCCCTTAGAAAATCTAGACTCTAAGCTTTTAGAATATTACGAGCAGACCAAGAGGGTCACTCAGTACCTAATTGCTTACAAAGGTGGTTGTGTGGAAAAGAAACGCTTAGATGCATTGAATATTCCGAATATCAACTTAGAACAATATGGGTTTCCCAAATTCGATGCATTTTGTGCTCTAAGTAGCAACAAAGATATCCAAAAACTATAATGTGGTCATCACAAAAATAATTTGCATTGCCCCATAGCTGAGGTGATGGCATTGAATAATTGGCTTGTCGGAAATAAGTCTCTTAAAAAAAATATAAGTATGTAAAAATAAGTTCTTTTTTTACTACAATGTATTATTTTTGTAAAAATATTAATCATAATGTTTTTACTATTAAAAAGTGTTCTAATTTACTTTGTTTCCATGTGGCTTCCTTCAATCTGTTTAAGAATTGTCTGCTGGATTTGTAGAGATTGTTTTAAGAATACATAGAATTCAGATTTAATCCATTATTTCAATAATTTTTGTTCATTTTAAAATTCACATTAATACTTAAAATTTTCAGTTATTATTTAATTTTACTCATGGGTAAAACTATCAGCGGTGTGAGTAAATATTTAGATTATGCATTAAATATCAAGAAAAGGGCAAAAGTTAATTTGCTTAGCAGCACAGATGTGCACACATTATTTTCAAAAACAGAAAACCCACTTACTATCCATTTAATATAGCAATGTAGAACACTTAAAATTAAGAAAACAGTACAAAGTATCTTGTAAAATACTTCATAGCTTCGTACAGTATTGGTATTTTGCTGTGCAATGTAAATTGTACGATGTGCATAAGGATTTCAAATAAATAAAAGGAAGTTCATATTTAGTAAAATGTGTGGTTTGCAAAAGCATTAAAGAAAAAGAACTTTTAATTTAGATCTTCAAGGACAAATGGTTTTTAATTCTATATTTCACTACTTCAAATGTGCAAGGAAACATGGTATGGGTCTTGTAAAGTTTCAAATTAATGCATAAAATTCTTTTTACTCTTACAGGTTTTTATAATAATTTTTTTACTATGCATAAAACGCACTTTAAGAACCAAACTTTTAAAAATGTCTCAATTGTAAAATTAAAAAATAAAAAGCAAATTGCATTTAAATGTTTGTAATAATATTTAAAGTATATATTTCAATTGTTAAACGCTTTCTAAAAATCTTCAATGTTATAATACGTGCAATAGTATTTGATATATAATTAATTTTTGTGTAAAAAACATCTAACTTTTAAAATATAAATCCCTATATCAAAGAAAATTTCGTTAAAAACAGTTTGTAAATCTTTATAATATAAATAAAATCACTAAAATGAATGAAAATTTATTTAAAGTAAACAATAATATGGAAGGAAAAATTAATTAAAAATAATATTTAATTTATATTTTACAGGATAAAGGGTTTTAATACTATTTTTCACTACTTCAAATGTGTAAGGAAACATGTTCATAATATGGGTCTTGTAAAGTTTCAAAAATTTTACGCTCACTTATGTGTATAATATTAAAAAATTCTGCAATAAAATATGTGCTATAGCATCTAATGTATAATTAATTTTTGAGTAAAACATAAATCTTAAAATCAAGGAAAATTTCATTTCAGATCTTGCATTTTAAAAAGAAAATTTATAAGACCATGTAATAAAAAACCCCCAAATAATCCAAAATACAGTGTATGTGGTAAGACAAGCAAAAGTTTATTTAGAATAGAAAAAGTGTAAGCATTAAAAAAGATTTCCAATATTCCCTTATGGATCTGCATTTAAGTGTTTGTCATAATATTTAATGTATATGTTTCAATTGTAAAATGTTTTCTAAAAATCTTCAACATTAAAAATATGTGTAATAGTATTTAATATATAATTAATTTTAAGTAAAAACATTAATTTTTAAAATATTAAATCCTTATATTTCATCCAAAAACAGGTTTGTAAATCTATATAATATAAATTAAATCACTAAAATTTATGAAGATTTATTCAAAGTAAAAATAATATGCAAGGAAAGATTAATTAAAAAATAACATTTAATTTAGATTTTATAGAATAAATGGTTTTTTTTATACTATTATAACTTCTTCAAATGTACAAGAAAACATATTCATAGTATTTGTCTTGTAAAGTTTCAAAAATTTTACTCTTACTTAAGTGTATATTATTTAAAACAAAATTTCTGCTATAAAATAGGTGTTATAGCATCTAATGTATAATTAATTTTTGAGTAAAAACATCTAACTTAAAAAAAACATAAATCTATATAGCAAAGAAAAATTTCATTTCAGATCTTGCATTTTAAAAGAAAATTTATGAAACCATGTAATAAAAAAAACCAAATAATCCAAAATACAGTATATGTGGTAAGACACGCTAAAAATTTATTTAAAAACGAGATGTAAGCATTTATAAAAATACTATTCTGAAAGGCAAAGATCAATTGCAACGTTGTCCAAATATCGTCTAGTGTACGACACTGAGTTCTAGTTCGGGGGCACATAAGTGGTTTATCGCTGCTTTATACAAGAATTTTACGAAACGTTAAGTTTATTCTAGGGCATAATGCATTCCCACGGGGCAAGCTGTGAAACCAAAATTGGTTTGTTGGATACTTCATCTCAAGCAAGCTTCCATTTTCCAGAACAATTTTTAAAGAATTGTAGTTCTTTCTAGAAAACACAAATTGCCTTTTCTGTCCAAATGAAACAGACGCTATGGGTGCATAAAGTTCCAAGTCCTTCTCGTTGTTTTTATGGGCAACTATGCAGTCCTTACCATCTTTATAACGCTTCACCAACTCAAAATTAAATCTTGCACCAATTATTCGCTCCATTTCTCCCTTTATTTCCAATACTTTAGGAGATCAAGGCTTGGCTGCAATAGAAGACCCGCTAAAAGTATAGCTTATTCCTTCGTCTTCGTATGCTACAAGTTTACAAGGCACAGTATATTTTTGACCTAAAATTTCTAAATTTCGTCTTTTTTTAATACGTTAATTCGTTTTCCAATCGACGGAAATATGCCTAGCCTTCACGATCTGTAAACAATTTACCATACTCATAACATAAAGAATTGTGAGTAGACTTTTTCAAGTTCAGACTTGCTCGATGGACATAATCGTGACGTCACATCGAAATCTCAGAAGGAAAAAAAATCCAAGTCCCAAACGTAAACACACTGACATCACTGGTGATGAATAAAGTAAAAACATTAAGAAATCAATTCGTTCCTTAGATTAATTACTTTTAAAATCACTAGATGGCACCATAAGTCCTTTTTGTAAAAGCATTTATTAAAACCCCTATGCAATTATATTCAAACCATTTTCTAAAAATAACCCATGCCTAATACTAAGAAAAAATACAAGTCGAAAAGAGAGAGAAATAAACACTACATTAATTCACCACCCATAGTTAACTCTCTTACAGCCTAACGGATAGCGCACTTGACATCGGATCCTCGGTTCGAATCTACGAAATTCCTTTTTAATTAAAAATAATAGAGTTTCGAATTTCTCCACCAGATGGCACTACGCGAGTGATTCATCACCATGGCAACGAAACGACGCCATCTTGAAACAACTCAACGCCTGCACGATGACAAAAAAAAATTCCAAGTCCAAAATGTAAACAAACAATAAGTCACGTCATTCAGACACGCCCACTTCCTGTCACGTGATGTGACGTCACTTGGCCACGCCCACTTCCGGTCACGTGGTATGACGTCACTTCCGCCGCATATACACCACTGCATACTACTAGCGACTGAAAGGTGCTCTTTGCAAGCACTGAGTATTGTTCCCTCCCGTCACTGGCACTGTTAGAGGAATTTTGGGATCATTCAAGATCAGACCATTCCCAAAATTCAAGAATATGCACGAAGACTGCCGAAAACATATCACCACCAACCTCCATCAAACTACAACAGCTGCTGCAAAGGCTTTTCTCGAAAATGTACCTGTGGACGTTCAACTGCAAAGTTGTCACCAAAAAGCAATCGAAGAAAACAGGCAAATATTGTCATCGATTATTTCCTGTATAGTATTTTGCGGCACACATGATATGCCTCTTAGGGGAAAAGAAGCGAATGGAGGAGTTTTATTAGATTTGTTGAATTTACGAATCGATTCTGGCGACAAAAAATTTAAGACTCGTCTGGAAAAGTGTCGCCGAAATGCAGTTTACACATCGCCAAAAATACGAAACGAATTAATAGGTTTATGTGTCGAAGTTATTAGGGAGAATGTAATAAGTGATATTAAAAAAACGATGACTTACTCAGTCTTAGCCGACGAAACAGCGGACATAGCTGGGAAAGAAAGCTATTAATGGGCTTGCGGTTCTACGACGAAAGCCAAAGCCAAGGGAAAATCCGAGAATAATTTATAGGTTTTGTGGAACTAAAAGCACAAGATGCCTCATCAATCGCCGAAGGGATTGACAATTTCTTGGTTAGCTATAATCTTCCACCAGAATATTGCGTAGGATTTGGTTTCGATGGCTGCTCTACAATGGCAGGCAAAGAAGACGGCGTAGAAGCGATTTTAAGGAAGAAATATTCTCGAGCATTATTTTTTTCACATTGCTCAAGGTACGAACTTAATCTTTTGGTGAACGCTGCAAACGAGGTACCGGAAATTAATAATACTATTGCCGCTGTGAAGGATACAATAAACTTTTTCAGGGAATCGACTGCTCGTAGGAATTGCGCTCCCAATCTATCGCGAATGTGTGAGACGAGATGGTCGGAGAAATATAAATCAATTCTAAAATTTTCTCAAAATTTTCCATAGCTTGTGAAAGCGCTAGAAAAATTATCCACAGAGAGAAATTATGCCACAAGAAAATCTGCATACCAGTTGCATTCAGCGATTACGAAACCATTGTTCATCATTGCCTTAATTACAATAGCAAAACACTCGGCAGTGTTGGAACCAGTAGTTAACGCCTTGCCATGACCCCATGGATTTGATCGCAGTGGGAGAACACATTACAGGTATCCTTGACGTACTAAAAAAGACCGTAAGGACGCAGATCGGATCACTGACGAATTACTTAATAAAGCTCGAGACATTGCAATGGAATTGGAAATAGAAATCTCTGTTCCATGTCTTGCTCATAAGCAAAAACACAGGAGCAATCCTCCATCAGACAATGATAATGAATACTGGCGACGTTCCCTAATTATACTATATCTTGATTCGCTTACGTCATCGTTCAATATTCGATTTTCCTAAGAAAATACCCCAGCCTTTGCGTTAACAAAACTACATCCTTTATACATGACCAAAACCAGTATCACAGATTTGCACAAGAACGCAGGAATTGTTTAGAAATTTTTATGAGTTTGATGATGTCACCGGAGAACTGGACCTTTGGTATAATTTGTGGATGAAGGAGAATTTACCTGAAGACAAAGGGATACAGAGGTCGTTGACCTGTTTAACGAAACCAATATTTTTTCCCCGCCATGAGAAAAGCACTCTCAATTTTGAGCACTATTCCATGCACTACGGCGACCGTAGAACGATCCTTCAGTCCGCTTCGAAGAGTGAAGACCTGGCTTAGGAGCACTATGTGAGGGAAAGGCTGACTGGATTATGCCTGATGAGCGTGTATCGGAATTTTGTGAAAGAAAACCGTGAGATTGTGGAAAAGAAAGTTATAGACAAATTTTCGGCAAATTCGAGAAAATTATTACTAACATAAAAACTTAACTCAGTTAACTACATTAAAGGAAGTAGGTACCTATTATAAAGTGGTGGTATTAGTATGTTTAGTGATTAATAAAAACAGTTTTTCAATAGTTTTGAGTTTTATTTTGTAAGAAATCGTCGGGCTTCACTTTACACCCCTTCCTCAAAACTAATATGAGTTGACCCCCTACTTCAGATCCTGAGTACGCCCTTGGAAGAGTACTATAGCACACATGTCAGCTGTTACACCCAATGAACTTAAAGCTCTTAACTGAGATGTTAATTTGTAGTACAAGGTACTCAATGAATCTTGTTTGTTTCCTTTCAACGCATTATTCAAAACTAGCCTCCCTGTATTCTCCCTCTGTTTAATCAATATTATTTATCGGTATCTCAATTTTCAAAAAATATATACTTCCAAGAGAAAAATATGTACAATTTGGAAAAACTACAAAAATAACGCTCATTAGTGGCTTACCGACTTTTTCTAAAATATCATTGATATAACCTGGGTCTTGAAAGTGTTATCACACATTTTCCACATATGTAAATTACTGAGTATCGAAGTATTTGGATTGAATTATGAGTTTAACAAAGAGACACATCATTCAACTTTTTCTGCGACGTTAAAGAATAAATGGGTATCAAAACCATTTATTGGCCATTTGTGATTGCTTCAAGCCAGAGGGGGCCTGACTATCTATTTATACATATTACTAAAATTTTTTGTTCAGCAACGAATACAATTTTTAAACTGTTTCACACTATTATTAACAATTACTTTCAAAATTTCAAAAACAATTATAAAAAAGTTTTTAAAAAGTTAAAAAGGGGGTTTTGTGATTTTTTCAAGGTCAGAATGAGAGACCCAGATAGATATTTGTGTTTTTCTCTGAAATTTCTTGTGCAGCACAAGGGTACAATATGCATCAACTGGTTTGCACTATTACTAACCATTATTTAAAAAATATTTTAAAACAATTTTTTTAAATAATTTTTGATTTTTTCAAAACCAGAGGACCCGGCCAGACATTTTTGTAGATCACTGAAATTTTTCGTCAGATCTTTTTGACACACAAGTCAAGTTTTCAGCGCTAGGACTAAGCGAATTAAAAAGAAAAACGTTTTCCGGCCTCTTTATTGTACAGCTGTAAATAAGCGTGCAAAATTCCATATAGTGCGGCTCCGACGAGAATACAATCGATCTTGTGTCCGTCGATTTTTGAAAAGGAGTGAAAGCTGATTAGGAAAAGGCTGCACTACCCAAAAACATGAATGGCGATCGCAGTTGATGATTTTCTACTAGTAACTCGTTATCGCTTTCGGCAGCTAACGATGAAATTAGAACTAGAATTTTCGCCATGAATGCGCTGTTTGCATTCCAACCTATCACCTGATTTAAAGAATAGACTCGTTCAAAACCAAGTGACTCGACTACCAACTCACAGGAGCCGGTCTACATCAGTAGTTACATTATTTAGAGATTTATTTACATTATTTGAAGTTTTCCCATCGTATGTCAGGTAGTTGCTTTTTATGATGCATTTGATAACTTTGTGCTCATAGAATAAGGATTTAGAAAAACAGTTAATCAAAAAACTTTTTAAAACAATTATGCCTGTTTTGATGTAAATACGTCTTTGAAATCGAAACAGGATGTCCGTAGTGGACATGATCTTCGGACCGAGTGCTTAGACACACTGAGAACGGGGAGGAAGTACTCAATATGTCGAAACTCTACGGTGCTGGGCGAGCTTTGGGTCAGTGTGAATTTGGATTGCATAGAGTGAGGACTGCGTCAGGGATGTTATTAGAAAGATACCACACTACGCTACAATTAATATTGAACTGTGTGTGCTGGCTGCTGGGGAGGTGGTGGACCGCCTTCCCTCCTTCTCGTAATTTTATGTTTGATATTTGATTATTTATTTCCCCTCTTAAACTATTGGGTTACTATTTCATCTCTTTGTGGGTCCGGGTTGGTCGACCCTTTTCTTCCTTTTGTTCTATTATGTATTTATTGTTATTTTTACGTATTTATTGTATTTACTGTTCTTATCCTTGAGTTTGATTCTTGTCACTTTTTGTTGACGTTGTTTGTCCATTTTATACTTTAATTGTAATATTTTCTTTTGTAACTTGCATTTTATTTGCTTTCATGTTTTACGCCACGTCCCATCTTATTCACCGAGAACTGCTGCACGCCACTACGAACATTTGCTCCTGCAATTGTGGGGGCCTTGTTGGAGTCGATTTCTTATCTTCAGTGGACTGTATTTGCAGCTTGCCTTGGTGGTTTTATTGATGTGGTTTTATGTATTTGTTGTTTGTGTTTATTCTTGTGTTCTTTTGTCGTTGTTTTAATGATGTTCAATCGTGCCGCACTTGTCGCCTGCACTATGTTAAACTTTGTATTGTTTTGTCTCAATTTAACAACCTTTCCCCGCCCTTCCCTTGCCTGGGCTCGAAACCTTGTGGTGAGCCGGGTAGGGCGTGGGTCATAAATAAATAAATTAATATTGAACAACAACCATTAATATCAAACTGTAAATTAATTTTTGAATATTCACAATAAAGAATCGTTCAAACTTCCTACGTCTGCTTCATTCATTCCACAATCCACCATCAGGCACGTGTATTCACGTCAAAACTACGATTTGTGTCCTCGACACAATCACCAATTTTTCCTGTTTTTCGGCCTGTTAAAAAAACTTGAAGTAAATAACAGTAATACAATCAAACCCATGCACAAAATTGTGGTAAGCACTTCAAGAAAAATAAAGAAAAAACTTATAAAAGAAAATTAAAATTTACAGGAGTAGGAATTTTTAAAATATTGAAATATTTTTGAAAAAATATTTTTTTTTTACAATTGTTAAGTAAAAATGATTTCTTTTGTAATGTACATTTCTGTTAATTGGAATAAGTTACATTAAAACATTTTGTTCAGAATGTAAAATCAAAAATAATTGTTCAAAGGTATTGTATCCCCTTAATTTAATAATTTCCATCTTTACTTAAAATGAAAAACCCGATATTTAATTTTAAAAACATCAGGTTCTGAGACTATAAGTCAAGTCCCTAAAGGTTGTTGCTCTCTTCGCTCAATTGAAATGCTAATTCTTTCTTATTGTTTACTTATGAAACGGAGCCTCCAAGGCTCTGACCTTTCCGGTTCAGGAAATGGACTTGAAGCAAAGTTAAGTGAAAGCTCGTTCCTAAACAGCAATTATCGGTCACTTGCATAGATTTGCATACGTAGAAATAAATCAGCTAGAGAAACGTAGATACATTATTACACGTTCACAACCGGCTTGTTTCTCACTATTTTTGATACTTGTGAAGGCTTCGTCTGGTTTCGGATTCTTTTCGCTCACTATAATTTGGGAATTAATGCGAGGTGAACTTGGCCCGGCTATTTTCGGGTCATTAATATGACAGAGAATGAAATTAAAAAAAAATTGAATTGATTCTCAGGCATGTAATTGGAATATAATTTCAGATGTGGCTCAGTGTTCTCTCTTATAGCATGTTTTATTGTATGATTAACATATCAAAATATGTCTAGTACAATTATAGTAACCTATGTTTTACATGTATAAATAGCTCAACTTAGCGCTGATTAAACTAGTTTCAGCGTGTCATATACAGTTTGTGTGTAAGGTATCGAAAATATATCACATTATTATCATAATCTGCGAGCTCCAGGTGGCGCAGGTTCGGTACATGTAATTTACCCTCTCAGTATCAGAAAAAACTTTCGTTGTGTGTGTATGTCCATTACTTGACGTTGTCTGTCTTGTGTTTGGTGCATCTTGGACAAATATGGCACTTGCACCATATTGTCCAAGCGTTGTGTAAGTCCAAGCTTTGCGTATTGTCCAAGTTGTGTGTATATAAAACCCAACCAACAATCAGCGTGTATATTTAATCGTTTTGCAACATAAAATATATTTCAGAGAAGGCTTGAGCTCCTTGGGCACTTCCTTTAAATACGCCTCTGTGTCTAGTCGAAAAGACTAAAAGTCAAGTATGAAGTTATTTTCCTTGTCTTGTCCCAACCCTTCATTCGAAGAAAGTCACCCAGCACATACGTGGGTTCTTTGTTCCAGCAACCGATCGAATTGGTATAATTCTAAAAAAGCATTTTGTTACAGACACTTTCGATTATCTTCAGACCTTTCCAACATAACACGTCAGGAGTACCCTTGTACCTATTCTATAAAAGGATCTACCAGTTTAGTGGGCACCCTGTGATTTTATGAGAAAATTAAGAAAATGAAAAAAGTGAAAGCGCGTAGTTACAAAGTGGACCCTAAGGAGTGCACTGTGGTATCACAGGTCCTCTTATATGAGGGCCTGTGCACTTGGGAGTCCTGGTTAAAGCACCTCTCCTGTCTCATGGCCATAGCTGTGTAGGATGGATGATTGATCGGGTTTTATGGCGCAAGGGTCATATTTGGCCTTGCTGCGCCAAGCGCAAGACAGGCATTGCCAAGTAATGGACATGCTCACACAAAAAAGATTTTACTGACACCGAAGACAGAAATACACCCAAGATAAAATTGAGCCTGCTTGCGCAATGAGCATAGCTACTGACCCATGACGGCCCTTGGCTGTAGGAAGTCCAGTGGTTGGCCTATACGTTTTACGCAACCCTTGCAAGATAAGTCTCCTTCACTCCTGGCCTAGATGATCTAAAGGATCTGATGTGGTGGAATTTAGTGATTTCAATTGGGTTGGGGATTGTGGAGAGGAGTGCCATTCTGTCCACCATGCACAGAGGGGTTCGTCCTTCAGTCCAAATCTACTGAGGTAGACTTCAAAAGGCCCATGACCTGTGAAGAACTGTAGCGTTCTATTTTCGATGAGCGGTTTGCTGCTCACTTTTCCGA
The DNA here is from genome assembly GCA_933210815.1 of Meta bourneti. Lineage (NCBI taxonomy): Eukaryota > Metazoa > Arthropoda > Arachnida > Araneae > Tetragnathidae > Meta > Meta bourneti. The sequence continues at coordinate 71,317,291 of OW119925.1, forward strand.
GGATTTCATGGAGAGGGTGTCCCGTAGTGCCTTCTTCCCATTCTTTTTGCCAGGATGCCACCATGAACTTCCTAACTTGCTGTCGGAAGTGATTTGGGGCCACTTAACTTCCAGTTTCCTTTTGATGGTCTTTATTATTGGGAGTCCTTTTTTTCAGCCTCATAGACGCGAAATACAAGAAAACTGAGCATTGCTATTGAGCGGAGCTTCAAAAAGTGTGACCAACATGTCAACGAGTAGTCGCGTGACTGCTAACTTCTGTAAGAGTGGCAACAAATATGGTGAAATCGCCGAAGTTTACTACTATATCGCGCGAACCAATCAGGTGATGAATCAATGGATGGGCTTCTTCTCCCGTCCCGTGTACCAATCACATGATAAATTTTCTTTTCCAACAGACAGACGAAAGTAGTCTAAGGATCACGTTACTACTAGTTTTGATCACTGGCACATAAAATGTTACCATTGCTCACTCTACTTTTATACTTTGTCTATGGTAAGCTTATCTGCCTCCTCGTTGCCTACAAAGTTTATGTGGACTTTCATCCAAAAGAGTGAGACTTCGGGTGTGAGTTGTTCGATATCTTTAATTCACGAACAACTTACGCTAAGACCTCAAGGCTCATTCTTTTGGATAAAGGCCCACCTTGGTTTCCAAAGAAACCTTTTCAACATATGGGGTTAACAAAGTTTCGAATTATGTAGATTAAGGTAACTTTAGTATTTATTTGTGCAAAATCAGGAACATTTCCTAAATTTTTAACAACTTTCGGAACTGAATTCACGATTTTTATTTCATAAAATCGCAATTTACACTGTTGGCCATCAAAAATGCAACACCATGAAGGAGGCATCCAATAGCCTTGAAATTTGCACGATGCGTAAATCATGGAAGAGTATGCAAAAGATTAGCACTGAAGCGTATATGCAAACATGTACTCCACTGTAAGTAGTATAAAACGGGAGAACCGGTTTTAGGTATTGGAATTGTGTTTTCTCGCTGATCTCGTGTATAAAAAGCTCAGTTATGTCTCGTCGAAAAATATGGCAATCTTATGAGCACATTTCTGAGTTTGACAGAGGAAGAATGTGGTTTATCGAGGCTGCGGATTATCCTTCCAAGAAATCGGTGCTTGTGTTGGATGAAATCAAGATACAGTGATGCGAATGTGGAATTTGTGGGTGCAGGAGGGACAAACTGAGCGACATGAACGACTGCAACAACTGCATAAACGACAATTTTGTGCGTTTGATTGTTTTCTACGAGCATGAAGGAAACATTCTTTACGAGACACTAAAACCCGCTTTTAACTCATAAATTTTCAATGACCTTTTTTCTGCAGCAAAACTTATTTGAAAAATCAACCCATTTCCCAATTTGTCAGAACGATCAATAGTTTACTCAAACCCATTGCGTTTTCTATGACGATGTACTGGTTTTTAGGTAAGTAGGTAATTAGCGTCGCACTGGAGCAATACCACGGGCTATTGGCGACGGTCCGGGATCAAACCCGAAGGGAAAGATCCGAGGACAACACCATGTAATTTTGAACCTCGGTCAGATGACGAGTCACACCTGAGTTGGCACCCTACTCTCCAAACGTCCACACCACGCCAGCGCGAGGACATTTCAGGCCACGACAGATTTAACGTGCACCAGCCCACGACGGTCTTTGGTTGGATTCGAACTCGCAACCCTCCGGTTGTATTAATATTAGAATGTAAGGTGTTGCATTTCATAACTGTTGAATATGGTCGTCTTAACCACTGAAAAGCCTATTTTGTGGCAAACATTTCACCGTTAGAAATGTTTCGAAGTGACTTATTAATGTTTAAAAGAAATATGTCATTCAATTCATTAAAGAAGGAAATTATATTTACGAGTCAGCCTATTTTAAAAATAACTCGCTGGAATAGAAATTTGAAAATAATTTTATTGGAAATAAATTCAAAATTGACTTATAATGGTCGGTATTTGTTTTTAATACATTTTTACCTGTTTTTAAATTAGAAGTGCAGTGAAAAACAAGATGTGTTGAAATCAAGTTTTCATCCCGGTTTCTAAGTTTTCCTTTTTTTTAAAAAAAATAGTTTATCGATATCCGTTTATCTTTTAATTCTGTTGTCCACTACACCAACCGCAGCATTGGAACGACATTTTTCTACTCAACATGGCGGTTGACAATAACAAGCTAGCGGCTCCAGGTGTTTTTCGAAATTCGTCTCCTCCCAGAGCTGCTGTTCGCCAACATGTTCTTCCAAACTGCATTTTTTCCTTCGATCTTCACTTCCTATCATCGTATACTAATGCCCGCATTAAACTAAACGCTCCTTGGCATGAAGCTATGGATCCTCGGGACTCAAGTCCATTACCCAATGATAGGTGGCTTTACTGTGTCCCTTTTATACCTGGAATAAAGGTAAGATAATTTATTTCGAAGTTCAGATAGCTAATTAACCATAAAGTAATTTTTTAAAATAATGTGAACGAAAGGAGAATGCTCTCTATTTCTTCATCGTAAGAATGGATATGCGTAAATTCAGATTCGTATTCTCTTTCTACATTATTTCGAACATTTAATAAAAGCAAAATATTTGGGTTCTATGTTTTAGCAATCAGCCGTATCCGTCAATTCCTGATTCCTTGTCATTAATAAAGCAGCCTAAATATTCATGCATCATATTACAGCATCCCTTACCTTCCATGTTTCCGAAGTAATTCACATTTGGATTCGGCCACAGATTTCCTAGAATGAGATGCGCGCTCCATAGAAACCCTGAAGAAACGATCAAAAACAGAAATGTACTGATTGATATAAACGGATATAAATGTTTTAAAAGGCAATTGTGAAGTGGAGGACATTATTTCAATTTATTACAGAAAAGGAAACCTACAGAAAGTTGGCATTCCGAAGATGTTTCTTAAAGGTTTCAGTAAATTCGGTGCGTTTTAAAGTATCCTCTATTCGAGGCACAGCCGGCGGAAGAAAGTCTGAAACAAGTTATAGAATTGAGAAAACATAAAATATCATAGCCGTATCCTAAAATTACCAAATAGTATTTCAAGAATTTGGCAAAGTTTGGAAATCCATCGACGACACTCATAATTTGATTCTTGAAATTTCTCTACGAGACCAAAGGTTCTCGCAATCGTCACTTGACGATATTCGGTACCCATAGTTGCATCGTCGGGATAAATGGCATCGATTGCTTTGATACCTATCAAGAACACTCCTATGGATAAATGTATAAAGTATGAACATTTCGATAGGCTTCTATGAAAATTTAAATAAAACTTCTAATCTATTCTAAATCTATTTAAAAAAATGATCACATCGTGTGGCATATATGTGTATCTACATGGTGGTCAATCGACCGCACAATAAACATACCACGCGATTCCTTGTCCAAACCCTCCTCGGGAGCACATCGTCTTTAGGTGTGTACGGGATACACGAACCCGATGTACCCTAGTGATCTACTCTTTTCCCTGAGGTATACTGCCTCTGGTAAACAAGGGGTATGCGACCCCAGGATATCAAAGCGATCTTCTCTACTTTCTCCTCCCAATCCTTTCTTTTCGCAACTACTTGACACTGTCTTGCGTTTGGCGCAGCTGGGCCCTTGCGCCATAAAACCCCAAAACAACCAACCTTGTAGGAAACCAATCCGAAAAAAAGCTTCCTATTCGATGTGACATTCTGGAGATATCTGCGTCGAAAGCTTTTCAATGTCCCTTTAGGTCATTCGAAATTTCAGCGCTAAAACGCCAAGCAAGCGATTCCTTCGAAATCTCTAGTTGTCGGAGAATCATCGAGACGAAAATAAAGCGCGAGATATCTCGTACAGAAACGAATGAGTGCGTTAAAACTATCATCAGATGCATAGCCACGTTGTAACGTAGTGGGCCGAGTAGTGTGCCAATAAACACAACGACGCAGGCAACATTACAAACAAACTAACGTTTATTTCACAACGCGGTATTTTACAATATGCACAAACAGTGATTTGTAACCTTGTGGCGCTACAAAAAGGCGAATATGGGATCTACTCAAACGAATCTCGCGAGTAGAAACGAGCACCAAAAAACCACACCTCTGCTCAGTTAGAGCTCTGTAACAGTTCTCTTCTTGTCCCGACGGAGACATTTCAATCCCAGGGAGGTGTCGGGTACCTCTAAAAATCATCTGAATGGCAAGGAGACCACTATGGAAGACCATCCCGATAGATGTTTCGGGATTTACGGCCGGAGGTCAGTGGTGTTGACCTCTGATCCAGAGCCGTTGCTATGGACGTTACAACGTCTGATCGAAGAACACTTTTTTGGATTGGTTTTCGATAAGGAGTCACGTGGTATGACTCTTGTGCTGTCGATTCTGACCACCTTGTATGGATGTGAGTGAAAAAGATATGAATCGAAAATGAATACTTACCAATAAATGGAATGCATGGTCCTTTGCAATTGGCATAGTAATTCCTCAGATTTTTGAAATTATTATCAACTAGCTGAATTACCCGGCGTTGCTCGGGTTGAAATAGTTAAATGTTGCTTGAAAAGTGAATTAAAATAATCACTTTTCCTTCACAGAAAAATGCAATAATTTAAGTTGTACGGAAAATACGTTTTAACTTTTTCATTGCTTCTATTATTTACTTCGGACGCAAATATATACATTCAATTCCTGAATATATTGCAATATGTAAAATATTAAGACATAAATACAAACAGAAACAAAATTCCGACGAAAAAAAGGAGAATTCTAAAAAACGAAAGATGCGCAAAGTGTCAAATTTCGACTGCCTGAGTGTATTCTGAAATAGAGCAATTCGAAAAAAGACATTTGAAAAATATTGATAAAGACGATAATGATTGATGAAATTTAGTAATGCTCAAATATGACTGCAACATTTCGCTGTGGTAACTCAAATACACAAACACGGGATTCTAAATCAAATTTATAAAATAATAAAACATTAATTCTGGTTTTCCAAATCTAAAATAACAAAATTACGCTTTTATGATTGAGTTGAAGTTTTTCGTGTTCCATTACAAAATGTAAATTATGAAAAATCAAATACACTGCTGGCCACCCAAATTGCAACACCAAGAAAGACAAGAGATATCACAACAAAATTTATTTTGTAGATAACATGTTGACCAAGTATCAAATGATTAAATTTATAGACTTCTGTGAAGTGTGGTTCCTGCCAAAATCAGTAGCCAGAGTAGCCGCCATTGTTGGAGATCACCGCTGCCACACGCCTCGGCATTGATTCAAAGAGACTTTGGATGTGTTCTTGGGGTACAGCAGACCAAGCAGCTTCCACACGTTGCCAAAGTTGATCTGGTGTGGCAGCTGGGGATGTATTCTGGGTCAATCGTTGAGCAACCATGGACCACATGTTTTCTATCGGCGAAAGATCCGGAGAGCGAGCTGGCCAGGGAAGCAATTCAATCTGGCGATTGACGAAGAACCCTTGGACAATGCGTGCCACGTGTGGTCGCGCATTATCCTGTTGAAATATGGCTGTGGGCAAGCCCTGAAGGTAAGGAAGGACAACTGGCTCCAACACCTCGGAGATGTAGCGCTGGCTGTTTAAAGTACCGGCAATGCGTACTAGAGGAGTGCGAGAGTGATATCCAATACCGCCCCATACCATAATACCCGGTGAAGGACCAGTGTGGCGGTGCATAACGCAGCTGTTCAGCATCCTCTCTCCACGGTGTCTCCAGACTCGAATCCGACCATCGTGGTGTTGCAGACAGAAGCGTGACTCGTCAGTAAAGACAATTTCATTCCATTCTGCCGTCCACATCCTTCTTTCATCGCACCATTGGCGGCGGAAACGTCTGTGGTTCTGCGTCAAGGGTAGACGAAGCAATGGACGTCTTGCGGACAGACCACTCTGCTGTAAACGGCGTCGAATGGTACGCGCAGACACTGGATGATGCGGTACAGACTGAATGTGCTGTGCTATGGTTCGTGATGTGGCTGAGCGATCCGTCACTGCCATACGCACAATATGCCTGTCATCACGTGAAGTGGTGCACTGAGGTGGATGCGATCGAACACGTCGGTCCGTCGTACCCTCCTGCATCCAACGATCACATATCCGCATTACAGTTGTTTGGTTTCGTCCAACATGACTACCGATTTCCCTGAAAGATAATCCACAATCTCCGTAGGCCACTATCCTTCCTCTGTCGAACTCGGATACTTGATCAAAAGATGATCGCTGTTTTCTACGAGGCATAATTGATCGTTTTTTTGAAAAAAACCACAAGAAAAACACAATTGCCGTACTTGAAATTGTCGAAATCTCCAAGCCTTAAATAGCGCTTTGAAGTGGCGCCACAGGCGCGCGTGATGTGCGTCTGCGCTGAAATTCTAATCTTTTGCATATCTCACCTCCGCTAATGCATGTTGTAAATTTCATATTATTTGCATGCTTCCTTCAGGGTGTTGCATTTACGGTGGCCAGCAGTGTATTTCAAATATCCTTTTTTTATCAATCAAATATTCATAATATTCATGTAAAAATATAAAACTCGTCATAGAAAGGCGTTGCCCGGGTATTTATCCTAATCATCTATTAGACAGGAAAATGAATCAAATCAATCTAGTGTAAAATCAAAGTAATTACATTAACAGGTTTTAAAAGTATAAGGACAGTACACACATCATGAAGTAAAATATTTTACAAATTCACTGTAATATAAATGTAATACAAAACTTTATTATACACAATATTTTTAGTTTCACCTCCAGGAGCAAGAATAACAAAATGCACATTACACCTGTCAAATAGAGTAGCAAAATTATGCTTTTATGATCAATGAGTTTTTCGTTTGTGCTTTTCGGAATAACGGTGCTTGGGTTAGAAATAAATGTAATCGGTGTGGACAAATTAAACTGAATAGATAAAATTTTTTCAAAAAGCGGAAGGTCGATTTTACAGAATTTTTCAGAAAGAAAATCACTGCTTTCAACGGAGGATTCACGTGTATCTATTCCGGACATTTTAAAATAAATTACACGCCTTACCTAAAAAGCTTATGAAACAGAATTCTACAAATCATTACGTATTCAATAAATTATTTAAGGAAAGTTGGTCGAAATATACACCAACTTTCCTTGAAAGTAATCCGTGAACTCCTGAAAACCTTTCCTTGAATTTCCTTGCAAAAATAAATATTTTAAAATATTCTTTCTTCATCAATAAAATATCTATAATTTATTTACATCATGGGAATAACTAAAAAGTCAGTTCAAACATAAATATTGTAATTTAATTTGTTTCGGAAAAAATTGTTTTTCGATCAACACTGGTAAAGCAACCATAGCTGCCCAAAGCAATCAATCTATGCTCAATGTTATTTCTATGGCGATTTCGAATAGTTTTTAGCCCCTAGGGCCAATAGAACTGGGGTTAAGAGTTAGTCTATGCTGACCGCAGTGTTCTAAAGTATAAGTGTACCAAATTTGGTGCGGATTGGTCAAACGGTGTAGATTTGTATAGAAAATATACATTATATACATACACATGCACATCCTATTTTATATATATAGATTGAACAGAGATGTTCCATCTTTTCTAAGATGAGCAAGCGTTTCTGGGACACATTCTGAAAGTAATCGAATATACAAGAGTTAGCCCATTCTCAGGTTATGGAAGATATTTTTTCCGTATTCGAGTAATTAAAAAAAAAAAAAAAACTATATTCTATTTGAAATTCCAGATCTATTGAATCAGTTGAACCTACCTTCCATGTCTCATCCAGTCGGAGGATAGGGACGCCGTTGAGGGCAGCCAGTATAGCAAATTTAGAGTGGAGATTGTTCAGTTTGGTGGAGTTCTTTAGCTATCTTTATAAAATGCTTTAGGGTCTCAGCATTTTTCTTAGCAGTCAAAGGTTTCAGAATTTCCACTGCTGTCCAGTAGGACAGCAGTTGTCCAAAAACAAACAATTGGAATTCATACATTTTGAAAGTAAAAGATAATTAGTATGTTCATGGCTATTAAAACCTATCCGTTCGTAAAAACGTATAAAAATTTAATGTTGCAAATTTAGTTGATACTTACATAACTGAATTCATCCATGTATTCGGTAATTTCAAAAAATTTGAACTGGTGGAACGGTGGACGCAGAAACTCCTAAAAGAAAAATGAAGAATCATTAATTCAGTTTATTGAAATAAAATGAAAATATTGGAAATTTGCATACCTAAACACACGTATTTTAATAAACACATATATTTATGCTTATAACCACAAAATTCCAATCCAACGAATTTATATGTTCTAAATGCTTTTTGAAAACCTACCTTGAGTTTTATTTTCTTGAATGCATCCACATCCATCCTAGTTAGCTGTTCCTGTTAAAAAGCAATCGTTATTAAGTAATATGCGTCTTGAATATAATGCACCATCAAAGATATTAATTAGTTAAGAATTAATGACTCATATTTTATAAATGTTATACTTACAGCATAACGTTTCGGAGAGATCTTAATTGCGTGCATCGTATATGAATGGCTGTCATAGGTTCCAAATCTGTAACATAAATGCAACATTAATGTGGACATTTATTAAAGGCACAAAATTGCAAAGCCTTTTGTCATACATAATATTTAAAACTAAAATAATTTCATTAAATGTTTTAAATTAACAAAACTGTACAACGTTCCTTGGAAAATCTTTTGTCCATAGTCATTGAATATTAGACGAAAAGATAAAAGTAAACATTTTTAATTTCTTATTTCTTTGACCTGCTTTTATCGGTACAAATTTAGGATTAATCCTATTACAACACACTGTCTAGATAACTGTAAATTATATTGAACTTATCTAAGAATACTGCGAAAATGAGGTGCAAATCATTACCGATTAACAAAGAATGGTGTACTTACAATGCTCTGGACAACCGCTTCCAAAGACGAGGAGCCATCCTTTTCAATACTTTAATCGAAAAGAATGTAATAGAAATACGAAGTCTAGATGATAGATGACTTCTTGAGGCACTAAATAGTTTCTCAAATAAAGTTTGAAGTAAAAAAACTTCGATAAATAAGTAAATTTCAGAACGCTTTGAAAAGTAGTCATATAAGCACCAAAGCAAGAAATTGAGTGACGTGGAAACGGGTGAAATTATGAAACTCTGAAGGAAAGACATTGTTGTGCATTGTTAGTTTATATAATGCGCGATGACATATAAATCACTGTTAAATGTGAATGATTGTTTTAATATGAACATTGTTTTAATTATTGTTTTGGGAAATTCATTGCTTAAACTTCTGTACATGATATGGAATTTTCATGTTTTAAAAGTATACGTATGCATTAAATTTTAGTATGTTTTACAAGAAAATAATCTCTTAACCGCTGATTGACATTTTAACATGTAATGATGCAGAAATGTTTAAAACTAATGGATATGTAGAAATGTCTGAAAACTAAATTTTTTTTTAATAGTTATGTATATAAATTGAATGATTTGTAGACGTAAACGAGATGCTTTTCATGCAACATAATTAAAATAAAAATAATTTTCGAAAGACAGATATATGCATTAAGAACAAAATAAACTTGAAGAGTTCATGGGACATATCTTTGTACAAAGTTGTTTATTTAGGTATGAGATTTGTGTTTTTAATCGAAAAAATCTATGCTACCCTCTGTTACCAATTTAATTGAAAGTATAAACTATAAACGAAATGTGATTGTGCGTTTTTAACTCTTATTTTAGATACCAAAATTAAGTGTTCAGTAAATCCAGCGACATATTTCGATTGTTTTTATTCATAGGATGTACTAATGTAGCGTACTGGCAGAGTGGCTTGCTCAAAATTACGAAGACGAAATACAATTAATGAAATCACTTATTGGATAGTAATTTGTACTATTTTCATTTAAGTTATGGTCAATGGAATAATAGGGATTTGGGTCCCTCTGCTGTTGGAGCTGGGAAAAGGGATTTGTGAGGTTCAACTCAAAGGACTGTCAACCTCGCGGCCCAAAAACTTTAACTTTTCAGTTCAAGTGTTCGAAGTCCTCTCCAGTTGACACCGAAGGACATGTAATTGAAGAGTAGGAAACCGAGATTCTCTTAAAACCATCTGGACAATGAAGGAGAATTTTCAAATGCGCATGGTGTGATTTACGACTTAGGGGTGTTAACTCCTGCCCCCAGGCTGGTGCCATACTTAGAGGAGAGATAAGGATAGAGAGCGCTTTGGGGTTGCAATCCGGTTCTACGATAAAATCAGGGGACTTGCGGACGTTTCTTGGACACGGAGAACACTCTCTATGGGATTTAGCATTGGGACGTCAAATTGACACGTTGAAGGCTGCACTTTTAGTGAAAAAAAATGGTTGCATATTGTTGTGCATACAATTGCAAGGAAAGAGGAACTAAAGGATCACCTTACTCATTTCACAGATATGTTATTATTTACTTATCTGCTTTTTTTTAGTATTTAAAGCATTTTTAAAAGAGTAGCGTTGCATCACATCATAGTAAAATCAATGTTTATTCGTTATTTTGAACACTTTTTTTCATTATTTGATGTCGTGAGAACAATTTGAATATCTGTAACCTGATAGAAAATGTTTTGGAGTCATTAAAATTATGCATTTTGCGAAAAAATCGAATGTTTTACGGTTAAACGCAAAAATGCAGGTTGGCGAATCTTGGCGCCTTCCGCTAGAGTAATCAAATATCGCGTGTTTAGAAAATTGTTGGTAGTTTCTTGTATGGCAGATTTGTGCAGTTCATTTATTTAAGATTAATATTGTTAATAGATTACAAGTGAGTGATAGCTCCGGATAGCTGTTTATTTGAATTTTGATTTGCAGAGATTGTTTCATTTTAATTGGAAGCAATACACATGTACTTTTGCGTTAAATTTAAAAACTTAAAAACAATTATTTTTTAAGGAATTTTTTATTTTTGAAGTAACGCAGATGGTCTCATTCGATTGCATCAACTTTTTAGAATAGGAGCTGATGGATACCTTTTTAGAAATTTCATTAGTTTTGCTTGAATGATTGTTTAAAGTACGAGTATTTGTTTAATTTGAATTAGCCGTCTAATCTAATTAAAATTTGTGTTACATTAATGCAAAACATGCTTAAAATGATGTCGCATTACTTTCGCAAGGCCCACATCTTGCAAGAAATGTTTCCTACGCCATCGAAATCAAAAATTAATTTTTACTACTTATAGTATTAGACTATGCAGTAAATGTGTAGATTTAGTAAATATAGGAATGAATATTTTAAAATAAGATTACATCATATTGCTAAAGTTTACAACGAAGACCTCCAAAAAAATAAATTAAGAAGCATAAATAATAAATTAACTTTATTTAAAGGTCACTGATTCATTTGTATATTTCATGTAAACTAAATGTATAATCAAATATATTTTTCATCAATTTATTAACTTTTTATTTCCAATATGTCAGTAATTCATTTATTTAAATTTTATTACTGTACAGCTAGTGGTATTTTCATTGGTTTTTCTTTGGTATTTTTTCATATTAAGACAGTATATTTTAGTCATAATTTCCTTCTGTAATTTTTATCTGCGTTCTTTGCTTCTTTGTACTTTAAACTGTCTAGAAAAACTAAAGAAAACCCGAGATAAAATTTCTGAAAATATTTTCGATTGGATGTCCCATGTTTCATGGAATTGCTCTATTAGTGTATACAATATTTTTGTTCATTTTAAGTTATTTATCTGAGTCATTTTTAAAAATCAATGGTCTCCCTGTATATATATATTGACAAAATGCTTGTCCAAAAGCCGTAAAATTTATTCAGTGAAAATATTATATTTGAAAAATAAAATCTGGTTCGAAATCTAATTATGTTTTCTTTCTGGTGGTGGCTACGATTTACAAGTTTTAAAATCAAAACCTTTTCAATATTCACAAAACAAAGAGATCTAAAATCATTAACTTTAGAATCAATTTTCTACTCTGCATCACTGTTCTTTCTAAATCTTTCGTTACTTTGGAAACATTTTAAGTCAGCAAAGTAGCAAAAATTGGTATGCTAAAAAATTACTTTTATTAAATAATGATTCAAAATCGGTACCTCGAGTACTTCAAGTCGAAATTATCTGTTTAATCACGAAGGTAGTATTTGTAACAAAATTAGTACAATTCGTTTATTCTTCTGCTTATTTAGTTCAAAAAGGTGAAGGTATCGCCAAGATTGTTTACATTACATGGTGATATGAAGCCAAATCTGGTTTAACCGTGGGCTAAAACGTGAAGTTACTCTGGAACAGCTTTTTCGACCATCTGGAATGGGGAAGCGCTCTCTATCTTTATCTCTGCTCTATGGTGCCATAGTCGTTACAGTAGTCGAATGTTTACATAGACAGCATTTCACATGTTCCGTATGGAACAATCTCGCACAGATTTTTGTCGCGAGGAATTGCTGCGTCTTTTATTACATTTTTATTATAAATCGAAAACATTTTTTGAATTCAAACGAACTTCCTTTCAAGAAAGCTTCTCCCAAATTTTTGGGTGTTTCTCTTTTTTGAAGAGCTAATATCAAGCCTTCACATGTGGAGCATCTTAGTGGAAACAGATGGAACAACGTTTGGATCACCCTTACAGAGCCAAGCAATATTGGACTCAAATGCTCCTTTTGGGCTTTTTAACTTAAGACTAAAAGGTCTGCAATCATAAAAAATCACTGCCTTGAATTTAGTGTCAGTATTTAATTCTAAGCTGTGCAGGTTCGATTCCTCTCGATGTATTTCTCTTATGTATCCTGCGTTTGGCGCAGCCTGCCCATTTTAGACTTTGCGCCATAAAACTCAAACCAACCAATTTTCTTCTGTGTCAGTAAAACCCTCAGGGGCACATCTTCTTTAGGCTTGTACTGGCATCACAACCCCGAGGCACCCGAGTGATCTAGTCTTTTCCCATGGGGTTTATTGCCTCTGACAAACATGGGGTCGCGACCCCAAGCGATCTTTCTCCTCTCCGTCCTTTATTTTGACATTTATTTGACATTGTATGTCTTTTGTTTGGCACATCTTGGCCAAATATGGCCTTTGCCCCATAAAACTCCAAAACAACCAACCAACTGTGTCAGTAAAATTTTCTTGTCTGTGTATGTCTATTACTTGATGTCTGTCGTGTGTTTGGCGCAGCTTGATCAAATATGTCCCTTGTGCCATAAAACCCTAAACCTACTTAAATTAAACTGCAAATTTTAAATGTGGACAAATCATAAGATTTAGTCGTCAGGGCCGTGCAGAAGCCCACAGGGGCTGCCCTTTTTTCTCTTTCCATATTTGGTTGCAGAATTTGCCCAAAGGTTGCTTAGGAAATTTGCTTAGGAAGAACCCTAAGCAATTGATGTTTCTAGTGTGGAATATCTAGCATGTATGTGCATTCCAGTTATGTACTCTCCAATTCATGCTAATAATAAGCATGCTCTCTTTCTCCAACATACAGATTGAAAAATTCGGTAGCCTAGTTGGAAGAACAACAGATTATCAACCGGAGGGTTGCGAGTTCGAAAGTAGGTCCAGTCAAAGACCGTCGTGTACACGGGGGCCGGTGCACGTTAAATCTGCCGTGGCCTCAAATGTCTTCACTTGGTGTGGAAGTTTGGAGAGTGGGGTGTCAGCTCAGGTGTTGACCTCGTCATCTGACCATGGTTCAAAATTACGAGGCTTGGATCTTTTCCTTCGGGATTGATCCCGGACTGTCGCCAATAGCCCGTGGTGTTGCTCCAGTGCCACGCTAATTAACTACCTACATATTTACAGGTCTGAAAGATACTTTGGACCGGATTGAATTTGCAAGATTCATCTGGATTTGGTTAAATTGCTCTGCTCCAAGATCTTCCTCAACGGTGCATGCAGCGTCTCACAAGTGGATAACTAACTCCAACATCCCGGATCCGGATGCTAACAATACTGAAAATGTTGCAGTGATCAAGATTTCGAAATTGTTTTCGTTCTTTCGGACGTTTTTCGAGATAATGAAGCGTCTGCAGTTTGTAGCAATTACGTTTAAAACTCTTCTAAAAGTGTAAAACTTGTGTAATCAAAATCAAATAAACTATTGGCTCTAAAAATTGTTTTTATCGTAGGTATTGATTCTAATGTCTAAATCTCAGTCTACGTCCGTCAGCATTAGCATGCGCGTGGACTGACAATATATTGTACTGTGTATATGTGGGCAATCCTACCGAAAAGGGCTTTCATACTGGAAATACATCTTTGGCAACTGTTAGTGTTGCCAGCAAGTGTTCACCGAGAAAATATTCCGCCAGATTAGAGTTATTTCTTCATTAACTGATCTGTCAGAGGGTTGGGATTTATGGCCCAAACAACAATTAGAAGAGGGGAAAGTCTTAAGAATATTATGGCCTAAGGTGTTGCCAACACTACATGTCACCAAAAAGCGCTTTCTCCTTTTTAGTAACATGTAGTGTTAGTAACATTTTAGACATAATATACTCAAGACTTCTGATCGTTATTTGGCGAAGCTTGGCCCTTGTGCCGTAAATCAAAGTCCTCCAAGTGGTTAAAAATTACGTGGTGTTGTCCTCGGTCTATCCCTTCGGGTTTGATCCCGGACCGTTGCCAACAGGCAGTTGCGTAGCTACAGTGTGACGTTAATTAAATACCTACCTACCCAATCCTCCAACTGATCTGACAATGAAGAAATAATTCTAACCTGGCGGAATATTCTTTTCGGTGAACATGTGCTGCCAAATCTTGGTAACACTACCGTGATCGCCAAAGATATCTTGACACTGTGAAAGCCCTTTTCGGTAGGGTTGCTACCTGTGCGCAGTACAATGTAGTCTTAAGCCCACGCGCATGTTGATGCACACGGACGTGGACTAGCTGTGAGTGTACACAAATAAACACTAAAAATCTTGGTACTAGATTGGTTAAACTCACTTTTTTATTCATATTCGAAAAATAGTAATTTATACATGGAAAAGAAGTCTTATAGAAGGAAAATAAACATATCTTCGAATCAGAGACCACATAAAAAATCTTCAGAGAACACACATCTTCCTCTAATTACAAAACATTTATTTAAACTTAGACTTGACTAGAATACCATCAGAATCAGGTCAAAGTCCGACAATGAGATCTACCTTTCATAGGAGGGTATGCGAGGTCCGAAGAATTTCTTTGATGCTGGATTCGGAAGTTCTCTTTGACCGTGGTAAAGAAAGACCCACTGACTATCTATAACTCCAGGGTTGAGGCATGCTGGTCTTTGATGGAAGAATCAAGAGTTGACTATTTTAACCAGGGTTCCACTGTTTTTGTCGTTTGTCTGTGGTAGAGAAAACAGAAGCAATTTAATCAAAAATTGAGCTACTTATTTTCATAAGAATTTTAAAGGTATTTATAAACATAAATAAAGTTACTTCAATTACAACAGTTAACTATTACATTTTCATTTTACATGGTATGTTCTACATTGATCACACAGGAATATGTAGTCGCGGAAAAAAAACGAACCACCCATTTATTTCGAGCACCATTCACAGAAGAGCAAATTAAAATATAACATTTAATAGGGAATAACGTCCTCTACAAATTCAAATGCAAAAAAATTGCTCAAAGGGCCGTCTTCATATCAAATTTTGCAAAAACAACAAAATTTCCAAAATTAAGGCATCAAACCTTGTTTTGATGCCTTAATCAGATTCCTCAACGTTAAATTAGTCTAAATATGAAATTTCATGACTTTATTATCTTTATATCCGGAGATATTCAATGTTAAAGTAACTGCCAATTTCAGGGATCATCTCCACATTGAAAATCGCTATTCGTAGATCGAATTTCAAATTTGAATATTATTTCAAACGTATTTGTCAGCTCGTGCAAACAATCCGAGAATTATATTTATTATGCAAGTGAAAACGATTCGTAAATTATGTTATTATGATTATTATATAAGTGCAAACGATCCGAGAATTATATTTATTATGCGAGCTCAAACGATAATATTATGAATTGTAACCATGATTAAAGTGTGATAAAAGAAGGATTTCGGAATTGAGAACAATTCGAAACGGAGAAAGTGTTGATCGATGTTCTGTATAATTTTGTATCATCTTTAATATTCTTAATAAATATACAATTTTTTAAAATTAGCGTTCGCTTCCATGTATGCTACCAAACAGCCTACCTACAATTATTTAATACAATCGAACTGATATTCCGATCATCCAAAAAGTGAATACAGTGAGTCATTCAATTTATCATTGATTACTAGAGTTCATCTATACGACACATAATTGGTAAAAGGCAATGTATTTTAGATTACACAAATGAAATTTCCAACCATTTTTCAAGAATTTAAACATTCGTCAGGTTTGTCAGACGTTTTTTAAACTTTTGGTTGCCCCTTAAAATCACCAAATTAAGGAAAATTTAATGTAACGCAAAAACTAATTATTTTAATGAGCTGAAATTTTGCATGGTCATATTAGAAGTCCTTCTGAATCGATTCCCATCAAAATAAAATAAGGTTCCAATTCATAATTGTTCAGACATTAATTTAATAATTATTATTGCGTACTAAAAACTATTTTTAAAATAAAATATTATGTGGATTTTGTTTGGGTTGCTTAAAAGAAACATCGTACAAAATATCAGCGCTATAGAATTATTATTTAGGAAGATATCCATAAAAAGTCTGAGAAACTGATTTAACAGTAGGAGATCTAATCTTTCTGTACTCATAACTTCACAACGGTAAGACCTAATGACATGCAATTCGGTATCTGAAGTTAAATTTTGATATCGATTTGAAATTGTGTGACAAAATAGGGGGTTTTTATAGGAAATTATGGTTGGTGCTCAATTTAATATGAAGACGGTTCCTTATGCAAATTTTATGCGTTTGAAGTTATAGAAGACGTTAGTTACTGCTTAGTTTAGCTGTTAGTCGAAAGCTATCTTAGAATTTTTTCTACTGTTAAAATTGCTCGAATGAAGAGGGGTGGTTCGCTTTTTTTCCACGACTGTACAAACAAGTAACAGTAGAAAAACATACGAATGAGTGAAGCAGGTTAAGTAAATTAAAATACATTTAGCAGGTTATTAGAATACTAGGAGCATCTTGTACAGGCACAAAATAAACAATATTAACAATATTGCAATATTCATAACAATATTACAATATTGCAATATTCATAACACTATTACAATATTGCAATATTCATAACAATATTACAATATTGCAATATTCATAATTATATTACAATATTCTTAACAATATTATAACAATATTACAATATTCATAACAATATTACAAATAGTTTTCAAATTACTTTTGTCTCAATATTGCCTAAAGCAAGTCAACGTTTCACTTCTAATACGCAGCCCCGAAACAAATTTAAAACCGTTAACAACTTTTTAGTTCCCTTAATCTTATATTCTAAATATTAGTTCTTAATTAACATTTAGGATAAATAACATCTAATATATGAAAAGGGAATTCAAAATCCCCCCATGCTATTCTTAATCCTATATTTTTCTAACCGTTTTAAAAATTTCATTTTTTGAGTAAAGAATGAATCGAATCTGAGGAATCAAAAACTGTTTCAAGAGAAAATACCTCGAGAAAAGAACAATTAAAGAAGTATATTTTACTCAATTTGAGGTTTGAAGAATTCGTTTATATATTTACTAAATGCCAGCCTAGAACGGTCTTTTCCCAATTGTTTGGAATAGCCCGTTGTGTTGCTCCAGTGCGACGTTAATTAAAATAACTACCATACCTACCCAATTGTTTGGTTATCAGTTTCTTTTTACATCAATTTAAAATATAAGGGTTTCTTTGTACAAGAAAGTTGCTGTTGAATTATATTTAAATAAATCAAATATTCAAGTGATTAAATTTTAATAAAATTGCATATTACAATCAATTTCATCTTAATAAGCTGTATTGGATTTATTGCATTTTAATTTCTACACATATTTCCATTGTAATTTTAAAAATAAGATGTTCATGGCGCTCACAATAAATTTTGACAATTGTAAGGTCAGGAAGGATAAACTTGCTGTTACACTTCTTCATGTCGAGGCACATATTGGAAGAAAAGTGCGAATCGTATTTCTTTCCCAACTTACAATTGCGATATATTTCATTTTGATACTGTCATTACTGAACTACCCTATCTCACATAAGAATGTTGCGAAATGAATCAAAATTCATGTCATTAGTTTCTCGACACTTCTGCCTTAGCCGCTAACGATTTTGGAGTTCTCTTCTTTAACCTCAAAGCGATATCAACCAACTTTCATAGTTTCATAAACAATCGTAGTTTTTATTTTAAAAAATCCTGTACAGCAAAGTACTTTTATGCTTTTTTCTTGATTTTATGTCACGGGATACCTAACCCATCTCGTGAAACAGATTAACAAAGTAATCAGATATTTGTTTTTCCAAATCCATGAAGTTCACATAAGAACAGAATGATTCAACCTAATTCAAATATATGCATTTTAAAGTAGATCTTTTACATAAATGATTATTGTTTATAAATTAAAACATTATCTCCAATTTTGATACCATAACAGCATTGAAACTATATTTGGTATAAGAGGTGAGAAGACTCGGATTTTCGAATCTTGGACCATTCTTAAATAAAATTAGTCGTCGTTAACTTCATAAGTTTATTCATTATGAATCGCCCCAAACATGTTCTTGTAGCAACATAACATCATTATGACATGACGATTCTGTTTGGGGTATTTCCCACCTTCAGGTGATGTCGCTTGAGCCGGGTGTTCTCGTCACTTCTAATTACATAAGGTATGCCAGACAACCTCGGCAATCTTTGTTTCTTTTAGGCAATTTCTTTTCCTGACTCAACTATTATCTTTCTACAATCATTATGCATAAATTTCAAGCCAGTCAATGTTGCTCTACCATCTTATTTGCTTGACTATTTACATTAATGACGGTCATCGAGTGAAACTTGTTTTGAAATAGAGTGGGCAAGTTCGAGAAAATTTGCGGACACACCAGAAAGGTTCTTAAATGTTCCCTCTTATTTGATACATTAAAAATTACTATAGATTAATTGTAATTATAAAATTTAAGAAATAGTTATATGTCAACGTCTTTCCTATGAATTTGAAAATATAGTCAAGTTACACAAGAGCGACTCTTAAATTATCAAACCAATACTTCATAGCTGCTCAAATTTGCTATGAAAAATTTGTTCTTAGGAAGTTAGAGGAAAATTAAATTTGACCTCAAATAGTTAGAATTGCAAAATTTCACAAATAATTTCTGATGAATTAAAATCAGATCTAAAATTGAAAACACATTTGCATTGTCGAATATCCATTCCTTAATGCTACAAAACAAGTCTCAGCTTTCCTATCTTCCACTTGTTTGATGTTAATGTTAAAAACTGGGTGTTTTGTAAGCCATATTATGGTGTGGTCATTAGAAAATTTGATTAATTGTTGAAATTATAGGTTAAACTGAAACCGAATCTTCTCAATAGGCATGCTTTGCCATGACCTCTCTTGATTTGTGTGCTTTGAAATTGAATATAAGTAAAACAAAAAATAAATCCCTTGCATTTTTAATGTAGTAGCTTTAGGGTTTTTATCTATGCCACTATATAAAATCTGTACATTTATGTGATTTGAAAATCAACTGTCAATTGATCAATGCGGAATTGGATGAAAAAAAAGCTGATTTTTGAGGCTGATTTATAACGAACATGAATTGCGAATAGGGGACTCGGGTGTAATGTCCGAGTGGAGGTTAAATTCAGAAGAGGGAGAAAAGTATGGGGGTGGGGAAATTGCAAGCAGAGCGTACACAATCAGCAAATTCAGGAGTTGAATCACAGGCTCCAAGAGACGAATGCAATTTCGTTGAATTGGTGAGTCCAGCCGGCAAATTAGATATAGAAATGAAAAGTGAATTTAAATAGAATAATTCAAGGAAAAATGTTCATGGATTTCGTCACATGCATGAAATGATAAAAACAGGAACAAGAAGTAGCTCTAGATAGTGGCATAGATAAAGACCCCAAAGGTGGCTCAGTAAAAATGCAAAAGGTTTACTTTCGTTTTATTTATATTCAATTTCAGACACAAATCAACAGAGATGTCATGACAAAACAGGCGTATTGAGAAGATAGAATATAGATATTGTATAATTTTATCTTTCAGTGATGTCAGAATCAGGGCCGGTCTTATCCCTTTTGCCACTTGTAGGCTTACCTAAAATTTGCCACTTACATTTATTAGTCTCCACCACAATAAATTAATTTATAATTTTCACGCATTTTAAAAATATAATTTAAAATAATAGCTAAAAGCATATTTTCGTTGCAAAACATCCAAAATATGTCACACGTGTCTAAAGCCTCTTCAGTCGTCTTAAAAATATGGCAATGACCAGAGTAGCCAAATCGAAACAGCCGATTATAAAACTGTAACAACTTTGGATTCCACGGACGACATTATTTTCATATTCCTTAATGGTGTAATGAAGGAAAGATCAGAGAAAGACAATAACTGTTTCCACAGTTCATATTCTCTTGTATAGTACTCATCCATAAAGTGATACAACTAGCTAAATCGAAGCAAAGAAGACTAAAACTGAAGCAACTTTGGATTCCACGGAAATTATTTTCGTAGTCATCAATACATTCAATAACTGCGTAATGAAGAAAAGTTCAGAGAAAGAATAAATGATACTACAGTATTTTGCTTATCCATTCAGGTACGTATTCTCTTCTATTGTACCATCCATCAAGTGATACAAAAGTAGCCAAATCGAAGCAGTCTCGATTACAAAACTGTTCAACTTCGGATTCCACGCATATTATTCTCGTATTCTTCAATATCTCTTATATCTGTGTAATGGAGGAGAATAATTGATACTGCAGTAGATATTCACTACTATAATACCATTAATAAAGTGATACCACAGTAACCAAATAGAAACAGTGGACTAAAACTGTAGCAACTTTGAATTCTTCACATATTATTCTCTCATTCTTCAGTATCTCTCATATCCATTTAATGGAAGAGAATGATTTATACTACAGTAGATATTCACTAGTACTATAGTACCATCCGTAAAAAGGTACCACAGTAGCCAAATCGAGGCAATCGACTACAAAACTGTTGCACCTTTGGATTCTGCAGACATTATTTCTGAATCCATCAATACATCCAATAACCGTGCACTGACAGAAAGTTCAGAGAAAGAATAAATGATACAAAGTATTTTTTCGTCTCTTTCATTGCAGTACGCATTCTATAGTACCATCCATAAAGTGATACAGTAGCCAAATCGAAGCAGTCTACTGTAAAACTGTAGCACCTTTGATTCCACGGATATTATTCCCGCATTCTTCAATGTTTCTTATGACCGTGTAATGATGGAGAATGATTGATACTACAGTATATATTTACTACTATAGTACCATCCATAAGTTATCCACAGAAGCCAAATCGAAGCAGTCGACGGCAAAACTTGCAATTTTGGATTCCAGGCATATTATCCCTGCTTCATCAATTATTATTCCCGCATTCTTCGATGATTCTTATATTCGTGTAATGAAGGAGAATGATTGATACTACAGTATATATTCACCACTACAGTACCATACATAAAATGGTACCACAGTAACCAAATCCAAACAGTCGACTGTAAAACTGTTGCAACTTTGGATTCCACGGACATTATTCCGGCATTCATCAATGCCTCTAATAACCGTGTAATGAAGGAAAGTTCAGAGAAAGAATAATTGTTTTGCCTCGTTGTTATTTGCGGAAGAAGAAACGCGATGATACTCACGCGGAATCCAAATGACTATTCACTATCGCAGTATGCTGGTAGAACACTCGAACCCATTCTGGGCACGTTCTACGTGATCTATCACATCGGGGTCTACCTCCAGCAAGAGAGGCTCCCGTTACTACATGCAGATGCGATTTATGGATGCTTGACGAATTGTGCGATTTCCCTCACCCGGATGGGTTATGAGAATGCGAGTCATCTCGATTAAACTCCCAATTACGCTCAGCCTCTCGCCCTTGCTTATGACAATTTTATTCCGAGTTCAGGTCCTGGCGAAAGTTCTGAGGTTCATTGTCCTGTTGACACTGGATGTGCCGGGGGAGATTTTTGAATACAACTTCAGGCATATGCAGTCGCCGAGAGATAGTAAACTGGGGCTTGCTGTTATCAGAACCAAGCAAAGGGTTTATGATAAAATGCTCCTAGTATTCTAATAATCTGCTAAATGTATTTAAATTTATTGTTTAACTGATTTCCACCTTCGTATATGTTTTTCTACAGAAAAAACTCGTTTTGTACAAATTCCTGCGTGATCAATCTAAAACATTCCATCTGGAATATTCAATTTAGAATATTCCATCTAGGACATCCCATTTAAAATAAAAATGTAATGGTTAAATAAAAACTTTGACTACAACAGAGAGCTAGTTAGGGGACGGGACTGAAATCATAAAAAAGGCACTATTCCTTGAGAGGAAGGATGATTCTGGAATAATTTGATTCACACTTACAATTCATCAGAACTAATAAAAATGATTTTCAAATCGATTTTAGGCTAATATATGTTTATAAATCTAGAGACATTTTCTGTCAAGCAAAATATAGTAGATGGAGGTAGTGTTCTAGGTGTTTCCTGCACGTATTCTGAACGTGACGTCACTTGGCTTGTGTTTCGAACGATTTAAGCAATTCGCCAATAAAAACTCCGAATAAATTTTGAATTGATGTATGATAGTTGATTCGTCACGCCAATTAGATTAAACGCTAACACGGTGACAAACTACCTTTTAATATAACCCCTACATGTATCAGACGAGAGCATTTGGACAACAGAAGTAACATTTTCTCAGACCGTCTGGTTTGTTTACACTTATTTCTCTCAAAGGGGTCATAACGTTTGTCTGTTTCCCAGTAGATCCAGGGTTTGAATCTTGGTTTGTAAGAGCATGGTTGTTGGTGATTGTACCTGTTAGGAGTAACGACGGATCCCTCACAAATAACCGCTAGCTTGTACTTTGTAGTGCTGATGACCCAAAAGGTCAACAGTCGAACATTAAAAAAACTATTTATCTTTAAGTTATAAAAACAGGATGTATCAGGGCACTATGAATAGTTTTAACTAGCAGATTCCAGTTTGGGTTAAACTCAAGAACACGGTACTAGCGCCGATTAGAAATAAATACCATCACCAATTTGCGACAATATTTTGAATATGGTAACCTGTCGTAGGTTTTCTATTTGCACTTTTATCGAATGCATCATATTGGAAGGCATTCAATATGGGCTGCATATCCAAATAGACGTTAGGCATGAAATTTCTAGTCGACGATTCTGCAAGGGGCCATTATCGTGTTCCTGAGTTTTACTTCCAGTGTTTCTACTTTTAAGAACGAACTCTTGAATCTGACTTTACAAGTGAACTTTATCGAATTCCATGATCAAGACATTTTTACAAGAGGACATTTTCGACTCAAAGAAAAAAAGGTACTGTTTGAGCTCCTGTAGCGCTCCTTCTCTTCATGGCCATGGATGTTATGAATACCGCAGATGGAAAGGAATCGGGAACTCGGTGAAGTGATATATCAATTTCAGAGATTTTTTTCTGTCTCTCAAAGAGGAACTTAACTGTCTTCTAGAGACATACCTAATGGCACGGAGGTTTAAGCTATCATTTTGCTGTAACCACTTAATTATCTTAACAAACATTTCATTTTAGCAATACAAATGTTTTGTTGTTTTGGTACTGAAATAATCGAGGTAAATTGGCAGGAGGGGCTATAAAATAGACCGTAGTTCAATTTCACCCCTTTTCAAGTCATTGTTGAATATTGGTTGATGATTGTTTTTAGATTTCCCAGTCTCGTGCTTGATTCAAGATAGATTAATTCTTTTGTCATACCTTTTAAATTTGTTTCGAATTAATCAACTTTACCACATTGATTAAAACGATGCATCTTTCTGTAAAACTTCGTGCATAAGTTACTTTGAAGTATTTAAATTGATTTAGTTTCAAAGCAATCATTCTAAAACTGGTTCTGATTTATGTCATACTTGGAGAGAAAGATTAAAAAAATGTTTAAAAATATAAAAATATTAAGTACACTTTTCTGTTGCTTACAGCACATGGTAGTACCTATTTAGTCCTCCTTTGAGAGAATAGAATTATCGATTTGTTGTTCCAAGAAAATTCTACTGCAGTAAGTCTTACCTATGGAAGTTTAGAAATATTGTTGCTTTTTACATTTGTCTTGCACAATTTTCTTTCTTTGACCATACTAATGATATTTGGACAATGTGCTATTTTATTATTGAATAGATAAAAATATTTGATGTATAACGCTGAATGCCACCCTTGAATAAAAAATATGGAATCACTAAAACAATGCGAATATTCACAAATATGACCTCAGAAATCTATTTTTTTATCTTGACCATCAGAAAGGAAGTTGCGAACAATGGTTTCTCTTTTTAATTCCTCCTATCTAATTTGCCAAAAGTTCACAAGCGGAAACCTGAACTTGGCTGCCTAAATCCGCATTGTCCATAACAACCCATTATTTTTCCCGGGTGAAAATTCTAACAAATTCATGAAACGTAGAACAAAACGGCTTTCGCAGATTGCTTGATCTTACCGTAAAACTAGATTTGCTTTAATAAATTTAAATACAGAACTTGGTAGTCTTAATTTTTCAATCAAACAAGGAAACACTTAAGTTTAAATCGCAATTTGTTTAGTTAACTTTTAGGTATCGCAATAAACAAAATCATTTCGCAGTTTGTCTCCTAAATGCATGAGTGCACTGGCCTCCCTTGAACACGTACTTTTTCACACTAATCCTCGTGATCTACGAAATCCAGTAAATATATTGAATGTTTTGGAGTCGAGTGGTTTACTGGACTTGGTCTAGCCTCTGTAGACCAACAGAAATTAATGACAACAAAATGCTTGATTCGAGATCACGTGCTGGTGCTGCCTTTCTGATAGTCCTTTCTGTTTGATTTATACATCTTATCTAAATCTCTAAACGTATTTGCGATGCTTGACACGTATTTGTAATTAAGGTGTGAAAATAAAATACGAGTGCACTGAATTAGATTACGTAATGGATGTTAATAAACTGTATCTTGGTAGAAAAGGGGCCAATGTCCATTCTGCAGGGTTTTGATAACAACTTATTTGGTAATTTTTGTTTTTTGAATTAATTAATACAGTGTAGAAAAATACTTTCCAATGTTTTGATTCTTTCAGAATGTTATTGACAGGATAACCACATTGGGACTTTTTCTAACATCACTTTTATTACCTTAAGTGATTTGTGGACACAACTCAAAATCAGCGAATTTGCATATTGGCCCTTTTTCTATCTACCAAGATACAGAAATATTTATTTTAACCCACCTGGTGGTTGTCCTGACGAAGTATCTCGTCATTAGCAAAACCATTAGCAGATCTTGATGGACGAGATATTTCGTCATTAGTAGAAAACTGACCAGATCTTGATCTCGTCGTCATAAAAAATTTGCTATATCTTGTTGGCGATATATCTCGCCATTAGCAAAATTGATCAGGTCTTGATAGACGAGATACCTCGTCGAAACCATTTGGAGGGTTAATCAATGGAAATTAAAATCAAGACGAGATACAATTGATAATAGTTGCCTCTAAATATTTTCGTCACGTTTACCTACAACTTACTCCCTTTTCCCAGAAGTTTCGAAAAGAAAAATAAACAAGGATTCAAGCATCTTTTCTTCCTGACAAACTGACCATGACTTTAAGACCGGGTCTTCAAAACTGGGCCGACCTGCAAAATCAGGACGAAATCTATCTGCAACGTTGAAAAAGACAAAACAAGTAAGAAAAATACATGTTTTTAGCGATCGATTGTACATAAGGGTGCGACAGTATTAAAGTAGGTTGTGCCTTAGTGGACTTTGACCGCGAAAAAGAAGCTCCTCTGACCCAGTGAGCATTGACCAATGAGAGGGCCTAATTATTTTCTGGGTGCGAATGCGGATTCACTTTTCTAGGCCTTGGTAAAGAAAAAAGTAAACACGACTTCTACTTTTTTGTTGTTGATGAATGGCGATTGTTGTGTTGCGATAAAAGTTCCGAATTTCAAGTATTTATCCAAAACTATTAATTTAGGTGGGATATTAATATAGACTTCTAATTTGAAGTGAACGTTTAGAAGTTTAAGCAGAACTTGCTATGGAAAATATATCAATTTAAATTAGTGATTGCAATAAATAGAAAAGATATTTACATAAAATTCTGAAAATAAAGTAAACCGAATGAAAATTAATTTTCATAATATTTCGTTACATTACCTTTTATTTTTAAAGGGACATTTAACATGTCGTCATGCAAATGAATGCAATTATGGAATAAAATTAGAAATACAAGCTAATCAAGTATTCAAGAATGTGTTAGAATGTTAGATTAAGTGTTCATGATATTTGTTGTATGAAAATACAAAATAACAGGTACACATTTTTGTCAATAGTAGAATTGCATTGGAAAATACCGTTATGAAAAATAACTGAAAATGTATTTAATGGGGTCGCTAAAGGTTCATTTAATAGTGGGGTTTAAATTTATTCATCAATCAATTTACTTAACAATCACTCGCCTTACATGCTCTGACATGCTTAACATAAATTTTTGACAAAAATTTTTATATGAGATTTTCCTTTTAGAAAAATTGAAATAAATTGTGTCTTCCTGGAGAAAAATGAATTATTTTGACTTGTAATAAGAGTAAAAATTTACCAAAATGAAATGCAATGAATGACCGATTGTTAGAGATTAGAAATCTATTTGTTTCATACCAAAGAATTTATTTCTTTCATGTTATTTGTTGAATCTTAATCCGTATCTTAAAATCCCCTTGGAGCAATCTAAACAGATATTTTTTTATAAAACAGAATTCTGAAAATAAATAATCCATTGCAAATAAGGTAACCGCTATACAACATTAATTCAGGATTTCCACGGGAGTTAAAAATCCTTGATTTTTCGTTTTAGTTTTTAAAGGCCTTTAAAAGACATAATATTTGTGAAAATCCTTTACAAGTTTAAAAAAGCCTTAATTGTTTTACAAAACCACTACACACTTAATTTCTCCTGCTTTCAAAAGCAATAATCAGTGATACGTGATCACTAGACAAGTAATTTTTCAATTTTAAGAAGTCCCATCCAATATTTACGCATCAATCCTTACACTTGCTAAAACCAATATCATTGACGCTTGACCCTGGACAAGCATCGTTACTGGATCTGTGAAATTCAACCATACCACCCTTGAAAGTTTCTTCACCTGAGCAATCGTGGGTTAATCTGCTTCGATTTATGTTAATGTATTCTTTAAAATAGCCTCAAAAAGGCCTTAACAAGGCCCTAATTTTTTTTGCTAAAAGAGTGGGGGACCCTGTTGTTGAGTTAAAAATATTGTGTCTACATTTAAAAATTAAACTTTTTCTCCTCTGCGAAACTTTTTGGGTGCTCCTTGTAGATTTTCACACTCGAAAATTTAAATATAATTTATGTTTCGCCATTTCCCCTGGGCCACGGTAGCCCAGTTGGAAGAATAACGGATTAGCAACCGGAGGGTTGCGAGTTCGAAACTCTGTCCAACCGAAGACGGTCACGTATGCGGGAGCTGGTGCACGTTAGATCTGTCATGACCTCAAATGTCCTCACGTTGGCGTGGTGTGAAATTTTCGAGAGTGGGGTGCCAAGCTCAAGTGTTTACCACGTCATCTGACCATGGGTCAAAAATACGAGGTGTTGTCCTCGGATCTCCCGTTGACGAGATATCTCGTCA
Organism: Meta bourneti; assembly: GCA_933210815.1. Classification (NCBI taxonomy): domain Eukaryota; kingdom Metazoa; phylum Arthropoda; class Arachnida; order Araneae; family Tetragnathidae; genus Meta; species Meta bourneti. The sequence goes on from OW119925.1 coordinate 71,345,192, forward strand.
TCAAGATGTTGAAGATTTTTTGATGACGAGATCAAGACCTGATCAGTTTTCTTCTAATGACGAGATATCTCAAGATCTGGTCAATATTTTTCTAATGAGATACCACGTCGAGATAAAAACAACATTTAATTAACGAAACAATAAGCTCTCATTGTCTAATGCTACATTGTTTTTGTACTGAAAGTCCCACCGGCTTGCTAGAAGCATCATTCCCTCTGGGACTTCCCGATTTCCTGGCGGACCAGCTCGTCATCAGTGCAATTTAGCTGTCTCTCCGATTCCAACAGGGTCTTGTTTTGAAAAAAAGGCACGCGGCTGCATTTCCTAGAAGGCTAATCTCGGATTCATCTTTTCTTGATGCGATGAGGACAAGACCCGTTTCCACGCGCTCCCGGAAGGTGAATCGCAACTTGCTCTCGTGACACGCAAAAAAGAAGCGGAGACATGGAGATTTGGGTTGTTTGGGCGGAAGACCGGTCTCAGCCGTGACCTCTGCTTGACCACGGCTATAAATAGCCGTGGAGAACCGAGTCTCCAATTTCAGTGTCAAGGTCTCTCTCCCAGGCTTGTTGGTGAGCATCGGCAGGTGAGTTTCTCTTCTTTCCTCTCTTCCCCGCATCTTCGACTGGACTTTTCCTTCCCATCTCCTTGGATGGGATTGGAGCAGGAGTCTTTTTCGGTGGATGGATGGATTTTAATGACTCAGGGGCAGATCCGTCCAGTAAAAATCACTGTGTAAAACCAACGCGTCCTTTTAGTTAGATAGATTTTTATGACGCAGGGGTTTGATTTTCCCAGCAGCAGAAATCTTTGTTGGTGAATGGATGGATTTTTATGACGCAGGGGCCAGATCTGCACAGTAAAAATCACTGAGTAAAATTAATGCCGTACTTTTAGTTAGATAGATTTTTAAGACGCAGGGGTTAGATCTGCCCAGTAAAAGCACTGAGTAAAATTAATGCGGCTTTTTAGTCAAAGTTCAAAATAATGGGGATCAGTTAAATGTACCGTCGGCTTAGAAGTGAAACACAAGTCAAAAACAGTTCTGAAAAAATAAAAAGGATGTGTATTTTATTCGCTATGATTTGAATGTTCCCCAAAACTCCTCATTGTGTGTTTGTCCAGAAGAAATCTAACCTTTATGCCAAGGAAAAATGACTTTGTTGACTTCACCAGTCTAAAGATCACATCCTGGTCTAGAAAAACTAAGTTATTGAAATCTTGAAAATTTCGACTTTGTATATATATCGTCGGTTTAGAGCAGAAACTCATTAACTGACGAATAAAATTTTATGCTGTACAACTATTTAACGACTATTAGTTTTTAGTTTCAGTCATAAGCATTTTGATAGTATTATACATCTTTTAAACATACTACAATATGACAATGTATCTCTGATCAATAGGAAAATAAGAATTTAGTATCTCCAAAAAAAGTCAGTTAATGAGCTTTTTCTCTAAGTCGACGACGATATGCTATTTCGAGGTGAAATTCAGTCAAAGTAAAAATTCTAAATAAAGTTTGTTAACCCTCTGAGTGTCACGAGATTTGCGAATAGTGAATTATTGATCTTACCCCACGATACACTTAATGCCTAAATAAACACATCTTTCAAACTCTAGAAAGTTTTGTTTGGTCCTTTTCTTAAAATAGAATCCATTGGAAATATTCTATTGCTCATTTCCGTGGAATAGAATCCTTTGGATAGATTCTCTACTGCTCATTTCCTTAGACTAGAATCCTTTGGATCCTTACTGGTGGTCAAGAAGGTTAAAACTGGTTAGAAGTCATACAGAGAAGGCTGTAAGTGAATCCTTTAGAAAGATTCCTTTGGTCCTTTTCTTAGAATAGAATCTTTCAGAAAGATTCTATTATTCATTTCCTTAGAATATAACCCTTTACTAGGATTCTATTGGTCCCTAAGGTAAAGCTGGCAAGAAGTCATACAGGGAAGACTTCTAGTTGAAAGGTAGAATTATGTGTGTGAGCCACCTCAGAGGGTAAAACAATGTCTGCTGTAAATGAAAATAAGTCCGGATGGTGGGGATCCGCCAGCAGTCTTTCAAAGTAAACTAAAAACAAATTGGTTTAGTCTATGATTTGTAAAGTCTTGGCATTATGTGTGGCTTTGTTTATCATGAACCTTCGTTCATGATATACACCTTTCTTATAATTTCTTATTCATTCATCGTATCTTTCTTATTTCTTCGCCTGTAAAATATCAACGAAAAGTTGAGATTCGTGTTTCCATGTGTACTTTAGTGATAGACCAGGATAATGCGAGGGATTAAGGATATGCAAGATCCTCACTAGAGGAACTATCCAAAAATGAAATTATTTAAGATGTTCAGTGATTTTCAAACCTTCACCAAAAGCAGTGGAAATGGAAGTCAACTGCTCTTTTCGTTTCTCATCTCAGATATCCTAATTAGACCTGTTTTCAAATGCATTACATTTTTATTTCGAAAGCTTGCGACATTTCACGATAGTTTTGTAATTTCAGATGAATTTATTTCATGTGTTACCTTTGATTTCTTTTTAATGTTTCAGCTATATTGATTCCGTTCAATTCTAGCAAATAGAAATGCTGTTTTAATTTAATATTTATTCAATTGTCATTGCATTTTAATTTTAAGTTAAAGGGTCTCCTTCCATCAATGGAAACGATATTTACTCTGATGTTTATTATACAATTATTTTCACTCGAAAAATGTTTTAAATTTATTGTACTCAGTTCATACATTGTACTTATTCAAAACGAGAATCAAACATGCCATTTTAGATAGTCGATATTTTGTATTAATTTTAAAATCTGAATTTTGATTAGAATTGCACGGATTTTATTTATATGTCAAAATATGTTTGAGAAAGACTAATTAAATTCCATAAATGTGGAAATAAACATTACAAATAACAAGGCCTAAGCATAACTATTGTTATTAGGGCAATATTAAATAACAAACGTTACCAACTTTTTAATTTGATATTTTCTAGAATTTTAAGTTCATTAAATTGATTTGATTATCTTACATAACTTGAGGATTTATATAGTATTCTCTGTACTTTATAAATTAGATAAAGTGATCGATATTTAACTAAAAGCCGGTTTTGAATCAAATATCTAAATCCAGTTCACTCGCCACAAACGTAATTTAGTAGAAGAAAATACTATAAAACGGGCGGAATTTCTTAAGTTTGATGAGTTACAATAGTGGAGGCAAAATAAGCACAAAGGGTAAATAAAACCCCCTTTGAATTTAATAATTTTTTCCCTTTTCAATTGAAATTCAATTAACTTAAATTAGAAAACTAAAAAAAACTTAGAAGTTATTTTTAATGTCGTTGTTTTGCACGTTTTTTCGTAAAGCCTTTAAATAATTAATGAAACGTTTACCGTAAAATTTAACAGCAGAAAATATTTATTAATTAAAGTGAGCTTAAAAGGGCAGAAATCAATTTATGTTTTGCAAAAAAGTTTGGATAAAGATTCAATCTATTCCAAAAATTGTTTTTCTCTTAGAAAAGGAAGAATTCTGCCAAGACCCTGAAATCCATGAATAATTAATACGTATGCCTTGCAAAGAAAGAGAACATGTATTAAAATACAATTTTCAGCGTATTTAATGTAATATTTAGGAGCAGATATTGTCTTCTTTAAAGTACAGCTGAAGTTGTGTTCTTACTTTTTCATGGAAATTGAGTTTTTGAGAATGTTATTTAGGTATATTCTGCTTGGATATTTATTTGTTTGCTTTATGTATTCAATGTTAAACGAGAGTTAATTCTCCTTGCAGATAATTTATTGACTAACTTATACTTTACTGTTATTTAAAAACAGAATTTCAGAGTTGATAAAATAATTGACTGCAATCTCTAATTTTGCTAATGCTTTTCTTTACAGTTTCTGACAAATCATACAAATACAGTAGGATGAGGGCCTGGGCTGTATTAATTGCATGTCTTGCAATACAGGTAAGAATCAAAATTCTTTATTCCAATTAAAAGGACACAGAAAATTCCATACATTTAAAATCTAAAAGAATTTTCGTATATCTCGCTGGAATTTATTTGCTTGAAATATACCTTAACTTTTAAATTTGAAAGGTACAATTTCTGTATTTAAATACTAGAAGATTAAAAAAATTTTGACTTTAAAGATCCAGTCTTTTATAATAGGTCATTGGTTTATGCTTAAAATCCTTTCAGCTTGAAAAAAATCAGATTGAGTTAATCAATAATTACATAATTTAGATATAAGTAGCTAATTAGCATATTTTTTAACACAGTTATATCTCATATTTTAATTTGTTCAGAAAGACAATTCCTGTTGGAAATTATTCCTAAGATCATATTTTGACCCTCAATCAAGTTGGTAGAGCGAATAGGTTTCTACAATTTTTTTTACCAAGGAAGCATATAAAAATTCAAGATTTTCTCAGGAAATTTAACATTTAGATATCAACTAAAATTCATTTCTTAACTAATAACTCTTATTGAAGGTTAACACATCCACTGTATTATATAGATGATATAGATAGACTTAATCATACAAAAATAATTGTAGTAGATCAATTCATTGTTGAGTTATCACCTTTTGAACAAAGCATCATATTGCAAAAACACAGTTCTACAAAAATTGGGTTTAAAGTTTTGGAAACACGTTTGTACGTGGTAACAGTACCTAACGAAAAACCCTTGTAACTAGAAAATATGAATATTTGCAAGATCGTGATATCGTTTGAAAGCTCTAAGGAGTTGGAGAGTATTTTGAAGCAATAAAAAGAATCGGTATTCTTGTTGATTTCCGTGATTTCTAGTGTATATCAACTTTAAAATACAAGTTTCGTGTCCATTTAATGATACTTGAACCTACGACGCAATTTTAAAAAGTTGAATAATTTGTAGCATGTGACTTAATACTGTAATATTTTGAATTCAATCTTACTTTATACATAAAACAGTGAAATTTACAAGAGAATTAACTGGCGGATCAGAAGAGATGAAGAACATACAGAGAATAACCAACAACGACATGCAATGTCACGTGACTTAACGCATGGTGACCTTTGCATGGAATAAAATGCAGATTCAGTTAATACCGAGGAGTAATGAATTAAGTCGTAAAACATTGAGAACTTCTTTCTAAAGAGAAAATGATATAAAATGGCAATTATAAAAGTAGAATTCTTGATGATTACGTTGTAATAAGAAAAAGACTAATAAGGGAAGATGAGTATAAATTGAAACATTATGAATAGCTCACCGTGATTCACTGCGTATAGGAAACTGAAATGAAGAGAATTTAGAATAAGCGAATACTTCGATTGTCAGTTAGAAAATACCCGAGACCATATTTTCAAGCTAAATTCCTTATTATATAATTTTTTAAATGCTTGTGAAGAAATATTTTAAAATTTTTTAAACGCTTGTTCTCCATTATACCTTGTTTTTGAAAATAGGTTGGTCAATGCTGGTCATGTCAACACAGAGGTGTTGAGTGCATAGACTATGAAGTTATAAATAAGAACGTGGTAAGTAACTATTTACTTCAGACTTCTTGACTGTTTAAAATGAATGGGTATGGTATGGTCTTGGGACATACCATACACCTACCTTGCTCATTATTTTTAAGATTTACTAAAGGCTTTTTCAAGATTGTCTTGAAATTTATCAAAAAATGAAATGAACCATCTTTGAATGTATTAAAATTACATAAAAATAAATTTTCTCCCTTGAAAATGTTTTGTATTTTTGAGATGTGAGTGTTCTAGTAGATTTAATTTGCTAAAACTCAAGAACACGGTACCGGCCCTTCGTTAAATTGGCAACTGAAATTTTCGTCGCCAAACGTCTGTTTGGACAAACCGCCATGTTGGATGCCTTCCATTATGCTTGCAAGTGGAAATGCATAGTAAATCTACGGTGGGTTAGCATATTTCGAAATTATTGCCAATTGGTGATGGTTCCGTGTTATTGAGTCTAACCTTTAATTTGTATCAAAAACTTGTCCCTATGAAGCATAAAGTTTTGCTTTCTATAAAAATTATTTTCAATGTTTAGGATTACGAGGAGCGGCAATATCCAGCTACGGTATGGGTCAGTGCCAAAGAAAGCGGACCATCCCTTTCAAGAGCACAAATACATCTCTACAAGAAACTCTTTCGATACATACAAGGAGATAATCTCAAAGGTAAGTGTTTCTCACAAAATTTCAAGTGTAAGTTTTGTCGTTCGGCCATATGGATTGATTCAGATTCATTTTGCTTTTTAATATGACGCGAGACTTGTCTTCTACAGGTGAATTCATCAACAGTACTACTCCTACAAGAACGAAAGTGGTGCCTTGCAAAGATGACTCCATGTGCGAACCCACTTATACCATGTCTTTGTTGCTTCCCAGTGAACTATATGACGACATGTACCCCATTCCCAGCGATGTTGATCTGTTTTTCGAACGAGAAATGCCAAAGAAATACGTTGTGAGGTACGATAGAACTTGCATAGAATTATAATTCGGATACGGTGAGCTAACATTTGTGTCACGTGGTTTTGAACAAGACTATTCGAAAAATTAGGGAGCAGGTTGATGTAAACAATGCGTTTCCATAATTGGCATCTTTTGGGTGGTATCTGGCTTTTAGTTTATTGTTTGATGCCGGAAGCAAGAGCAGTGATTACGAGTTGGGGAAACAAATAATCACCTTTGGTGATCGCCATTTGTAATTTTGAGTATGGCAAGGGTTTCTCCTGCGAGCTCAACCACCTTTCTAGGAATGGACTCACTCAAGGTTCTCTGCCTTCTCACCAGAACCACATTATACTTAATTTTTCATTTAACGAAAAGCATAACTATCGTTTACTTGTTGAGAGTGAGACATGCTCTTTTAAAATACGGAAGAGCGTGTTCACTGTCAAATGAATATACTCTTCAATTCAATATCAATTCCTAAATTCAATCAAGGGAATAATATTAATATTAATTTATACATTGATAAAAGAAGTGAGAGACAATATGGACGAAATACTGAGTTGTTTTAACAATACCCTGTGTCTACAGACAAAAGAAAAGAAAATTTCTTTAATTTAATTTTATTGAACTCGTAGATATATATTTTCGGTTCTCAAGAAAAAAGAATAACAGGAGGTGCTTAATATTCTAGATCGAAGTTGAAAAACCTATAGTACATATCTCTTGCATGTCCAACTTTTCTTCCGGATTCTTTCTAGTATTTTGTGTTCCTATGCGTGACACAACTGAATAGATTGGAATCCTAACGTTTGAAATAAATGCACCTGTAAATTAATATTGATAAGGTTCTCCTCAATACTAATCAATAAAATTGTTAGGTCTGCAAATATTCTGAGTTTCAAACCAGAAATGTGAACGTTTTATTTTTGCTCTACATTTGACAGTTTTTTTTCAAAACTGATGATTGCAATTTTTAATCAATATTTTAAAATTTATGCCGTTTTCAGTTTTATTCACTTAAATTTTATAATTTATTTTAATGAATAAGCTCTTATGCGTTGATGGTCAATTTATATAGAAAAATTGGTGCAATTTAGTGTTATGATTGCAATTTCTGGTGCAATTCAATTTTGCATCCATGGGTATTTTACCATTATTCAGTTGGATCATCGATTGTCTTATGAAATAGACGGAGCATGTGCGAGTAGCCTTTGTTATTTCTTCCGATCGCTCGGTTTGCAGATCTCCTGTGAAGATCACGGTATTGGAAGAAAGCACGAATTCTAATGCAGGACTAATTAACGAGCGCGATGAAAAACACTCGTTACCACTTCGATAGCCAATTCAATTCCAAAGCCCACATGGCATACACTTCCGAGATCTTACAGTGACTCCACCAGCATACTCCGTCTATTTGAATAGAAGGTAAATGGCTTGGATAAAAAGAGTCATCGGTTTCTAATCGATATAGTAGAACTCCGCCTGCATATTCTGTCTATTTCAGGGGCCGGGGTAGCCCAGTTAGAAGAGTAACGGATTAGCAACCTGAGGGTCTCGAGTTCGAAACTATGTCCAACCAAAGACCAGTTGTGTTGCTCCAGTGCGACGTTTTTTCTTCCCACCGTCTATTTCGATAGGAGGTAGATGATTTGGATAAAAAAACGTCATCATTTTCTAAACGGTATATAAGGACTCCGCCCACATATTCCGTCTATTTCAATAGAAAATAGACGACGGATAAAAACACTAAATCGGCTTTTAATCGGTATATCGCTAAATTCTTTCCTTGTCTCTGAACAGGAGCTTCAGTGGTCGCCCAAGTGAATCAGAGTGGGTAACAGAAGCCCAGAAACTAGCAGATCTAACTCTGAAGGATTCGGGAGTCGCTCGGGACCACTACTACCTGAATTGGTACGACCCTCCACTTCAGCTGTTCAACCGACTGAACGAAGTTTGGATCCCCAAGACAATCAGCAAGAAGAACTCCGACCAGAAGAAGGGAATCAGAGACCAGAACGAGTTGAACGAGGTCTGTTAAGCTCCCAGACGTATTGATTGAAATAGTGCGAAACCTGTCAAGTGCAATGCTGAACTAATTTGTCTGATTACTGAATCCCGGAGCTTTGCCAGAATCCCATCATGTTTTTATTAATCTCTTGTCTAGCATGTGCAAAAATTTTTGTTTTCGCAACTTTCTGTTAGTTAAATTATTGGTACTAAATACTGATGAAGGTCATGTAAATTGAAAATCATGCTCTTAGATTGATGAAATTGAATCTTTCGTTTAATATTTATAGTCAAAATTAGATTTTTTACTTTGCATTATAAATTGATCACTGAGGAATATATTAAAGTGATTAATGTGTAATAAAAATTCGGAAGTAGAGCGGTTTTTAGAAGTAAAAGCTAAAATTAGAGCATTTTGAAAAATCTTTAAATTATTTCTGCTATCAGTTATTTATTTACCACTTCAATGATTTATCTGTGTGTGATATGACAATAATTTTTTTCGCTTTTATGCACTAATTAAAAACACATAGCCACATAGTATAATAATACAATAATTTCTTTGTTTATCATGATGCTAACACAGATGTTATCATTATGTTAACAGAGTTATTTGTCATAGTTTGCTTCATTGCGCTTATTGCTACATTATGACTGTAAAGCTTCAATCTGCTTATGAAACAATTTTAAAAGCTTATAGTGCTAGGTACAATTAGCTTGTGCTTTCTTTGTCAATTGTTTCAGTTGCTACCAGCCGATTTTGCACTGCAAGGCTTTTAATGAATTTTTTGACACTAAATATGTAGAATTATAATACGAGAACATATCAGTGTCATGTGATTGGTTGCGTATTGCTGTGAACCAATGTGTCACATTTTAAGAGTTCGGACTGTATGTCTTTATTTATTTTAGCGATATCAGTATTTTGTGTTTTAGTGCCGTTGACATATCATAAGTGATTTTTCTTATTTATTTTAAAACACATGTGTTGCCAACTTGATTTACAAATGCGGGTCATTTGTTTTCTTTTGTGCCTTTTCGAAATACAATAAAACATTCGGACATTCTATTTGTGTCATTTTTTGTTTTTAGTTGACCCATTTTTGAATAAATTTGGAAAAAATAACAAGATTATGACTTGTTAGTTATGCTTTCTTGAATTTAAGTTGACTCAGGATATAAGAAGCAGGGATTCATTACAAAAGAAATATATATGAATAAATTAAATTAAAAATATTTTAATGGTAGAGTGTTGAAAAAGAACAACCATAAATCTTCTGATTTTCTATTTTACATGCAGTTGGTATATAACTTTTTGAGTCATATTACCCTCATAGTTGGAATGATATTTTGATACATATTTTTAATCCCCAACTGCTGAATTTACAATATTTTACCCAAAATACTTTGAAATTCGTTGTAAAGCACTAATATTAAACTAGCATTGTTGTTTAGGGAACAGACTTTTAAAAACAAACTTTTGATTTTATACGATTGTTATAAAATTTGCATTATTTTTCTACTAAAAATCCTATGTATAAAGTTTCTCCCAAAAATAAAGAATTCTGCGGAAGTTATTACATAAAACGTAGTAAAAAAATTTGACGAATTAGCAAAAATTGATAGGTCCTATGCTCATTAATTTTTAATTCTAATTCACATAATAGTTTATACAACTATAAATCAAATTAATTCCATTTGGTAAGTGTATCACTCAGTTGTAACGAAACAATTTTTTTTAAACTAAAACACCCCGAAATTTGCAAAAAAGCATAAGTAACATTTTACATCAAAATTTGGAAGCATGGCGATTTTCTCATTTTCACTTAGATATATACAACAGATTACAAGAATTATCCAAAAAACGTCAACTTAATCGAATAAAACCTTGTGCAGGGATTTCGGAAATAAGAACAAATCTAAAAAAAATCAGAATAGCACAAAAACGCGTTTTGTAGAGTGTAGACTTAATATACTTATCTGCTATATATTTTATGCTGTTATATATGTAACCCCGTCAAAAAAAATAGGATATGAGAAATTCCTTCTGCTATCTACAAAGTATAATATAATTAATTTTTAACGCTAAAATTAAGAAATCGATTTCTTGATCAATTTTGATGATTTTGAAAGTAGGCTGTCCTTTTAATAAATTTTTGTCTACCCCTCTTCATGGATCGGTAATTCAACTTTTCGAAATGCCTGAATCAATAGAATACAATTATCAGTTTTAGCTCGTATTACAGTAAACTATTTTATCAGTTGAGATTACTATCATAGCTATAGATATGATATATATTAATGTATGAGCTAATTGAAATTTAAATGAATTTATTGTAAATTTAATTAAATTAAAATCAATACATATGAAAATTTACCAATTTGCATTTGTATTGTATTATTAATATTGATGATGTAAAAATAATACTTGAATTTAAAAATTAAAATCGTAAAATTTTATTAGTAACTTTATCCTTAAAAGAAAGCAATAATAACAATTAAATAAATGTCTGATACTATATATCTTGAGTGAGAAACTTCCAGCAAATCCGTTCCTTTCAATTTTTATGCGGTTCAAAATTCAAAGACATTTCTGTAAATCATGTGTTTTAAATATAGCTTTATCTAATATTTCAATTTTGATAGTATTTAGAGAAAAATTATTCTGTAACTGCAAAGAAAAGATTGAAATTCGTACCCCTTTAAATTTATAAAATAACATTTAAATTTTGAGCATGTGTTGCGATTAAGATTAAAATGAATCAACATTAATTTTGTAAACTTAGATTTAAATTAGCTCTTCACCAAATAAATGTGGCATGCTTAATAAAAGAGTTTAATTGTTGCATCTTTTTCGCGTTCAAATCGATTAAAAAACTCATTGCCTCATTAGAAGACATCATGGTAACATAATTGTACCTTTAATGATTTTTTATTCCGTCTCATCTCTATCAAAGCAGACATCTTAAAAGAACGGTTCCTCGAAACGTGAAATTTCAGTTTTCCTTAGGTAGAAACGAACATTCCCTAATTAAAAAGAAGTTGAGTGTTTTGAAACTCTTATTCGTTTTAGGACTATCGAATTTTCATAAAACAAAAATATACTCTTGTAACTATGCGCGTTTTACACAAAACTTTCGCTTAGAATTTAGGTTTAAATAACTTCAAAATCCATTTCTTTCATAGCTTATAGAATTTTTGAACATTAGCCAAAATGTATTTAACGGTGCCTTTTGATATCGTAATATCGAAGTAAATGGAACATGTATACAAGTATACTAAAAAAGACGAATCAGCTGTTTATCTCTTATTCTAAATATCCGTTTTAATATATGCAAAGCTCAGGTCGGTAGATATTTAATTAACGTCGCACTAGAGCAACACAACGGGCTATTGGTGACGGTCTATTGGCGACGGTCCGGGATCCATTCTGAAGGGAAAGATTCGAGGACAACACCTTGTAATTTTGAACCATGGTCAGATGACGAGATCAACACCCCTGACTGCCTCCCCCACTTTCCAAATTTCCACACCACACTAAGTGAGGACATTTGGGAACACGGCAGATTTAATGTCCACCAGCCCCCCATACACGACGGTCTTTGGTTGGATCGAGTTACGAATGCGCAAACAAGAAGTTCGGTTTTGCAGGGTAAAGACTCACTTGCTAAATGAGAGCATAAACGCGTTCATTTTTTGGCTCATTTTTATATTATTTTTATGTATTCTGCGTACTTGATGCATGCATTCATTCGGGCTGGCTGACTACCTTATGAATGGGTGAAACTCGTTTTAAATACTATTTAAGTTGAAACATTGATTTACTTCAAGTGAAAAAATTGTAAAATTAATCACAATGCCAAGAAAGCCGAAATGCATTTTGTTGCTGCTTACTTTCGGAAGCACTGCCTAACAGCATTTTAATCAAGTAGCCAAATTTAAAATAAATATTTTACATTTCTAAGTAAAAATGATGTAAAGTATGATTTTCAGCATCATTAATTTGTTCTGTATCTCTATCTTTTTATCATTAAAGCTAATTATTTCTAAAACTATATGATAGTAACAGTAATTAATTTGAGATTTAAAAAATTATGGAGAATTTGTGTTAATCTTCATGCAAAAATAAACAAAGCGTGCTTATAGTCTTAATAATACAAGTTAAGTGATTTTTTGCGATGTTCTTTTTCAAGTTTCAGATCACATTTTTATCGTGCGTTTGTAAAATATGGCCATTTGAGACTTTTCCAAGATTATTTTTCAAATCGCAATGTCCATTTACCTGTATCGCCATCTGTTGATGAAATGTGAAGTAATAATGTTCTATGCACATGAGACTAGAAAAAATCACTCTGTAAACTGTTCGAGTATTGATCTTCGAATTAATCGACTTTATTTTCGCTTAAAGAGTTTTTTCGTGTTTTTTATTCTTTTAGAATGAAGCTTTCTAAAAGAACAGAAGACATTTCTTCAAATAAGAAATAATTATTTATATGTGGGGGAAATCCCTGGATTTTAAAGGGCTGCACTTAAGTCGGTCGTCTCCAGTTCATGAACCTTTATGCTACAAATGCTATATATATATATATATATATATATATATATATATATATATATATATATATATAGCATTCTTAAAAGTACTCGAAATTTATTTTGTTCATATTTATGAAATCATTCTTGTGCTTGGTTCAACCGAGATTTGTCACTTTTTATGATAAATTTAGAAAAATAATTTTGAAGTTTCAGTTCCTGGTGTCAAAAGAAACAAAATATTTGTTACGTTTATACAAACTTTTTAAAGATGTCTTTAAAGAGTTTTGTATAAAAAGTTTCATTCTTATCTTTCCAATATGAAAACTAAAATTTAAAAATTATGTTCGTAAAATCAAGATAAAAAATACTTGGCACATTTATAATTGCAGAAAATATATGCGTAGCCAGAAAATTCGGCAATTTGTACATTAATTTTTGTTCTTCAAAATACAATTTGTCTAGTTCAAATTAGATTGATAGTTATACTTAAATCTTTTTTAAAAAATTTATATAAATAATTCGGAAAAGAAAAAAAAATTTAATATAATTCAGGAAAAATTTGAGTTTTGTGAAAAATAAATTCCTTTTTAATCACAGCTTGATCAAAATATTAACAAAATTAGAATCAATTTGATTGTCTTGTCAAAAATGATCATTCGCATTAAAACAAGAATCTACTTAATTCCTCTTGCAGTGGATTCGAATCGTGAACCAATATGTTACAAATCCAATGCTCTAATCACTATACCAATAACGGCACGATAAATGGCTGTTATTTTTAAATAAGTACCATATATCGTAGTTCTAATTCTTACTATCGATTAATCGTTTTCGTATATATATTCGAATACTTACTCGATTCTTAAAAGTACTCGAATACCAAGTATTCGATTCTCAAATGTACTCGATTCTGCCCATCACAAAAAGAAACAGAAGGCACATAAATAACAGACAAGTAAAAAAGCGATGCTCGCACTCACGAAAGTGCGAACTGAAACTAGCAGAGGAAGTGGAGCCAAGAAGTGAGAACTAAAACTACGCTTGCCCCACTTCATTTGAAAGGCTTCTCCAGAACTGGTGTTAGAGATGGAAACCGCAAGACGAACCTGACGAATGAATCATAAAAGCATACACTGAAAAAAATGAGTCATCCCGCGGCCCATTTCCAACATACAGCCTTCTTACTCATCAGTTCGTCGCAATTTTTTGACAGTTTACAATTGATATTCTGTGTGATACGACGTACGTACTTGTCATCTGTTTGTTCTTTTTCAACAGTTAGAGTCTTAGACGGTCAGACTTTTAGAGTTTTGTACTTTTCTGTTTTTTACATTCTTGTTATCCATCATAATGCAAAAGAAAATGAGCAAAAGAAGCACAGAAAGTGACAGTAAGCGTGAATTTAATGAACAGTGGGAAAATTAGTTGTTATTTATAGCAAGTCCATTAGGAGAACCGTTTTGCATTGTTTGTGAAAATACTCTTTCACATAATAGAAAACATGATCTTAATAGACACTATAAAGCACAGCATCAGACTAACAAAGAAGGAAAAATGAAGCTCGTTCTTGGGTCTGAGTTACGAAAAGAATATATGACTAAGAAAAAGGAAGAAATCAGAAGAGACAAAATACATTTGCTGAAGTAAGTTGTGAAGATTTGGCGATGACAGAATCGTCCTATGAAATTGC